>OX451739.1:1030558922-1031158922 GCA_948472305.1 Vicia faba
AAGGGCAACTGTTGTACCCCAATTTTTGACCTAAGATCCCACTTGCATTTTTGCATTTTTTATACAAAAGTCAAGGTCACTAAATACGGTCGGTTTTAACCTCTCACCTTCGAGCATTGACTATGCGAAGGTTGTCAAGTGTTTTGAACATTTTTAACCTACGTATCACTAATGTCTAATCCATACAAAGGTGTATGTTCATGTTTTCTTTTGCTTCATGTGCAGAGACAGGTCTAAATCAAGAGCATCAGGTGTCCCGCCTCAATTAAAATTTTGAGTCTCCCAAGCCAGAAGTACGGTTGATTGTGGATTCTCGAAGACTGATTCATCAAGGCACAACTGTTGCACCCTAAATGTCGCCCCTAATTTTTTCAGTCGCACATTCATACCATATTTTGTCATTTGGTCACAATCATTAGTAAATACCTTCATTCATCACATTTTGCATCATTAGTCGTATTTAAGTTGATCAGAAAAGTCAGTTTAAATCAAAGTTTGCATCGTCTTTCAGTTGTAAAATACCCGGCGTTTCACACCATTCATTTTTACCTGTTTACTATTTTCTTGCATTGCTCCAAGTTGTTTATACGTCGATAATAAAAATATTTCGGTTTTATAGACAAACTGTTAAAAGTGATTCGACACTATGCGGGAAACTAGCGAGAAAGTATTTCAAGTTTTCACCTTTTACCGATCATTTTATGAATCTGCATCTCGCATAGATTATGACGGTATGCTCGCTTTATTTTTTGATACAGTTTGAAGTCTCGTTTTTAACCTTAAACGTCTGTTTAGTCTGATATTTTTATTATTATTTTGTTTTTGATTTTTGACTTCTTGAATATTTTTTCTTTAATCTTTGTGACATATAGATTATTTTAATGTGTTCATTTTATTTTTTCGGATAAATTTTCGTCCGTTTTTTTTATCATTTTTGGTCATTTTGGGTCTTTATTTTTTATTCAGAAAAATTCAAAAAAATATATTTTAAATTACATTAATTTGTACACTTTCAGGTTTTTAAGTCATTTTTACTTTTAGAGGGATTTTTAATCATTAATTTTTTTGTTAAACTATTCTTTTTTCTAATTGGTTGATAGAAGTTGTGCAGGATTAATGAAAATAATGGACGGATATGATTGCAAGCTGAAATCATTTTTCCTCTTCATCTGACTATTTAAATAGTCTTCATTTTTCTCTGTGGGACAACAACAAAAAACAAGAAGAGAAACACTTGTTCTGGTTACAATTTTTCTAAGTTTAACCTTTAACACACTTTCCCTCTCAACTCTCACAATCAATGACCAAACTCTTACCTTCGAAAATGACCGTCTCAGAAACGCTTACATAGCGTTATAAGCTTGGAAACAAGCCATTCCCCTGTTCTTCACAACTACCAAACACCCTTCATCTCCCTCCAAACAACTCTTATCCTATCCCTCATTCTTCCTTTTCACGCGCTACTGCATCGTTTAACATCCTCACCGTATCTACCATAGCCCGCCTTTTGTCGGGTCGAACCGACAACGCGATTAAGAATCACTAGAACTCTACTTTGAAACGCAAGTGTTCTTCTATTATGATCGATGAATCTCCACCGTTGAAAAGATCTGTAAGTGCCGGTGCTGCTATACCTGTTGGTAATGGGATTTACAAGAACCCTCCCACTCAGGGAAGTCCTTCTGGATCCGATGTGAGCGAGTCCAGTGTACCTATAGTGAACTCTTCTCATATTTATCGTCCTGTCCCTACAAGAACCGTTGCGGCTCTACCTCTCGTAGAATCGAAAACGACGTCGTCTTCCAAATCCAATGATCCTCCAACTTCACTTTCGGTATCACTTCCTGGTATTGATTCTTCTTCTGAAGATTTAAATCGTGTTACTGAGCCTGTTACTACTAACCGCCTCTGTTCACATCTTCTCTTCAATCTCTTTCTCATCTTAATCTCTCTCATAATAAACTTCATGGTAATCTTCAAAGTCCATTTTTTTTCAATTCATAACCATCTTTTAGTTCTTGATTTGAGTTACAATCGTTTCTCCGGTGAACTGCCACTTTGGAATGGAATCAGAAATGGCAGTGTTGTTGTTCAGGTGTTTGATTTGTCTAGTAATTCATTCAATGGAACATTGCCTGTTTCTCTGATTCAGAATCTTGCTGAAGGAGATAAGAGTTCTTCTTTGAGATTCTTGGATTTTTCTTCCAATGATTTTGACGATGCTATTCAGACTGGTTTAGGTGCATCTTCTAAGCTTGTGAGATTTAGAGTAGGTTTCAATCTACTATCAGGGAATATCCCAATTGATGTTTATGATGTTTGTTTCACTCATTGAAATATCATTGCCATTGAATAAAATTGATGGAACAATTGGTGATGGAATTGTTAATCTTGCAAATCTCACAGTTTTGGAGCTTTACTCCAATCAGTTGACAAGTTCTATTCCTAAGGATATTGGTAAGCTTTTGAAATCGGAAAAATTGCTTCTTTATGTCAACAATTTGACTGGTACGTTTCCGCCAGCTATCACCCTCCGTTTCCGCGTAAGTTTCTGCACATACTCCTCAATCATGTAGTGGCTTTGTTTCTTTTATTCTTTTTTAATTTAGTTATCATTTTTGTATATTCACTCTTTTAATTTAGTTTTATTGTTTTTTATATTCAAAAGTTTATCCCAAAATAAATAAAAAGTTAAGACATTAGATTTTAAATTTAGAAGTAATAATGTTTATCTTTTGTTTTTTTAGATTACTTTAGTACATTATGTAATGTGTAATTAATTTGTTGGTTTGTAAATAAATTCAATTTGTGATTTAATTTTCTTATTGTTTTATTTAATAGAAACTTTTGAGTTTTAGATTTAGTTAGAATTTTATCTTGTAAATAAATTTAAGTTATGTTGTCTATTTTATATCATTTCATTGTGATTTCACATTTTGAACTCGATTTAATTTTCGAATATATAACGGATGTATAAACTTCATTGACCAGTTTATTTTATGGATTTCGATTTGACGCATTCCGGTCCCATAGCTTGATTCTTTATTTCACATGAGATGTTCATATTATTTCTCTGTTACCCTGTTTATCTGGTTGTTGGAGTTTTTCATGTGATGTAGGGAATCTTATACCGTGAGCGTCATCCACGATTTCTTTTTTCCGTGATTTATTTTCACGCGTTGCACTTCTCGCTTGTGGTTCATTGCGCTTTATTCGCTGCTGGGAGTATTATCTTACATCTGGTTTTTTTGACGCTGTCGGCTCGTGATTTATTTTCACCTGAGGTTTGATATACTCTTAGCTTATTTATCTGTCTGTGGTTTTAATTCCAAGGGAAAGTACTAATTTGTTGACTTCATGTCATCAAACATCTAATAGGATCAAGCGAATACCCCCATTCATTTTTTCTTACTTACTATTTTATCCAAACTTAAGTCGATTTTTCTAAAAAAGACTCAAATTTCAAACTCACACCTTTTAAGTCAAAACTTCGACACTAGGTCGTCGTATCTTCAAAATCTCGCCAACACCTATTTTTAGCCAAACGAACCATTTTAATCAAACAAACAATTTTAACCAAAAACAGATATTTCAAAAGGTTCCTGCGGAGTACCGCAGATGCATTGGGTGCTAATACCTTCCCATTATATAACTAACCCCCGGACTCTCGATCTCTTTCAAAAAGACGCATTGTATTTTCATTACTTTTAAGTATTATTATACATTACATATTTTAGGGTTTTATTTCGCTCTTTTCCCTTTTCCCTTGGAAACAATAAAGCGCGGTGGCGACTCTTGCATTTGTGAGTCAAGTTAATTAATAGCTTGATCTCCAATTTTCACCGCTACAACGGTGACGACCTTTCTCACCCCGTCAATGTAGACATCGTGAAAAGATACTACGCATAATCAAAGATCCGCTAGGTTGACTGGCCTAGGCAAAAATAAGGGCTTCCCGGCGAACCAAAAGGGTTCGGGCAAAAATAAGGGATGAAAATGAAAAAATCTGTACACCCGGCAAGTCGAAAACCTGAAAAGGCGGCTTGGGCAAAAAAGGGTATCCCGGTGGACAGAAAACCCGAAAGGGAGGTCCAGGAAAAAATCAAGGATCAAAAGCGTAACACTGTGTATCATTGGATCACCTTGCATCCAAACTTCGGTATCAACTATCAAGCTCGGACGGCGTTAATCAATCTGATCTACCTTCAACCAAGTAGCAAAGTGATGAGATGCTTGAAGACATAAAGACAATAGTAGAGTTGGAACCCAGTGGGATTATTCACATAGTTATTTTGTTTTCTTTTCACAAATTGTGTAAATTCTATTATTCGGCGGTGTTCTCTTACCAGGACGTCATCCCCTTGTACAAAAAAGCCTATTTACAGGCCAAACTTCAAAATCAATACAATTCATTTTCAAAGAAATTTCAAACTATTTTTCTTTATCTGTTTTGTTTTGCAAAGAACGTCCAATGTTTGTTTTTTTTATATATGCATTTGACATTAATTACTGCTCATGAATATTTACATGCGGAACAAAAGACAAATTACCGGTAATAGCAGAAACAGGGGGGCAAATAAGAATTGTCCGAAATGTATAGTCGCTCTGTCCACCAGGTACAAAGGTATATTCAGCTCAAGAATATGGCTAAAGTATTTTCACTCCTCGCAGAGTAAGGCAGTAATGGTAGCTCTCCCCAACTGAGACTTGTAACTATGAACGAATCAACAATACTCTCCCCAAGCAGAGTTTATCTATCATCAGCACTAAAAAGGGCTTGATATCCCCGACACTCTTAATATTCCCTAGCTAAGCATAAGAATGTTGCCCGGCAGAATACAAGATACCCCCAGTGGAGTTAAAATTGCCCAGCCCAGTCTGAAAAAGCTTCCCCAACGGAGTTGAAGCATCATTCCCCAGTAGACTCTGGAAGTTTATCCCCAGCGGAGTACAAAATAAATCTCCCCAGCCGAGTTCAAAGGATCGTTCCCAGTAGAATTCAGAGGATTATTCCCACAAAAGTCTAACAGGGTTATTCCCAGCAAGTCGCAACTGAAAGATCATCCCCAGCGAAGTTCTTTCCTTTCACAAACAGAAATTCAGTCCTCAATGGATTCAATATCACTAGCAACGATAATTCATCCTGACGGAATTTATCAGTAGAATCCTCCATAGAGCATCTCTTCCCCACAGAGTAATCTCCTCATCAGTCTATTCCCCAACGGAGTCATCCTCTCCTGCAGGTTTAATACTTTCGTTCACCATCCCCAGTGGAAACGAAGAATCCAGCTCTATTCTCCCGCAACTATCCGGGATTTATTTTCCCAGCTAAAACATTACATTTCCATACATCATGATACATGCATATACGCATCATACCACACAATCTCATTTATTTTGAGAGCATCATTGCTTGATCCATATCATGCATTGCATATGACTGACCTTTACCTTTCAGGAAAGATGCAGTTAAATTCTCAGTTATGTCAAAGACCTCCTCTGGTTCAGTTAGATCGCCGCGAAGATCTCCCTGATTCGTATTCCAGTTGAAGTTATTCCAAGACTTTTGTCTGGTCCAGTTAAATTGATTCGAAGATTTTCCTGATGCCGATCTAGTCAAAGTTAATCCAAGACCTCCTCTGGTTCAGTCAGATAGCTGTGAAGATATCCCTGATTCGTATTCTAGTAGAAGTTATTCCAAGACTTCCGTCTGGTCCAGTTAAATCGATTCAAAGATTTTCCTGATGCTGATCCAGTCAAAGTTAATCCAATACCTCCTCTGGTTCAGTTAGATCGTCGCGAAGATCTCCCTGATTCGTATTCCAGTTGAAGTTATTCCAAGACTTTTGTCTGGTCCAGTTAAATCGATTTGAAGATTTTCCTGATGCTGATCCAGTCAAAGTTAATCTGAGACCTCCTCTGGTTCAGTCAGATCACTGCGAAGATCTCCCTGATTCGTATTCCAGTTGAAGTTATTCCAAGACTTTTGTCTGGTCCAGTTAAATCGATTCGAAGATTTTCCTGATGCCGATCCAGTCAAAGTTAATCCAAGACCTCCTCTGGTTCAGTCAGATCGCTGTGAAGATCTCCCTGATTCATATTCCAGTTGAAGTTATTCCAAGACTTTCGTCTGGTCCAGTTAAATCGATTTGAAGATTTTTCCGATTCTTATCCAGCCAAAGTTAATCCAAGACCTTCTCTGGTTCAATCAGATCGATGATAAGATCTCCCTGATTTATATTCCAGTCGAAGTTCAGACCACCTATCAACAGTCTCCAAATGGCATCTATAACCCCATTCCCGACATCACCAGGATGATACTACTTCATGCGAGTGCAAATTTCCGGGCACTCTAGTGTTCAATCATCTTCCACCTTCGGATCACGAAAGGCCCGAAAGCCAATCTATATCCTCAAGTTTAAGAAAATTGAACAGGGGCAGCTTTTGCACCCCAAAATTTTCCATCTCATATCTCTCAAAACATTGCAAGAAAAATCTCCAAGTGGTTCAAGATTGCTCAAGAGTTGGACAGTCATGTCATCTCCTAAGGCAGTCAACCTCAAATTAGGGTTTTGTGTTGCATCAAGGTCCTTACATACAAATGATCTCAAGTGCTCCCCAATGTCCTAATATGGTCTCAAGTTCATCCATGTCAAATTTCAATCCTTGCAGAGGAAGTTTGCTCAGTCAATTGCTCAAAGGGTCCAAAAATCGACTGTGCTAGGGCAAAAGTCAATTGTGACCTATAAACAGTCAAACTTCAAGATTTTTTGTCAAAATTCCAATTTTGAAGGATATTTCATCATTTTATCAAGGGTTGATCATGATTCATCAAGGATTGCTCAAAATATATCAAGACTCAAAAGTTGCTAAATTAGGGTTTTGCAGGAAAAGTCAACTCAACTTTGACCAAGCATAACTTTCTCATACTTTATGAGAAATGACCCATCCAAAGATCATTTTGAAGAGGATTAAATTTCCTACAATCCATATTCATACCCCAAGATCAAGAAATGCACTCACAAAAAGTTACAAATTTGGACATTATAGGTCATTTTTGAAAGTCAACAAAAACACCTTTTTTGCCAAAGCTTATAACATGAGCATGGAATATCAACATGAGATGAGACCAAAAGGTTTGGTTAGAGGACATCTCAAGATTTATAAAAAGTCAAAGAACACCTCCAAAATTTCAAAATTGGAGAAGTTATGCATTGTTGAAGTTGGGTATTTTTGCAAAAATTGCCAAAAGTCAACTATCCCCAAAACTTCAAATTTTGTCAAAGGGGCCCATTCTTTTCCACTTGATTTGATCTTGTCACACTACACACGTGTCCTAGCTTCAACCGTATGATCATTTATCAATTTTATTATTTAATTTTATTTTTTAATGAATTATTTCATTTTTAATCAATTTAAATCAAATAAAATCCAAACATTGATTATTTGATCTCTTTTTGGCTATTTCAGGACCTAATCATCATCATCAAGTGAATCAAATTCGTATCATACATTCCATGTGCAAAAAGATTGGATTTTGGACAAATTTGGAAGGTTATCAATGGAGGATCAAATCAAATCTCCAAGCATTGATGCACAAGGATTCAGTCCACAAAAGTTAACCTAATACATTGCATTATACATATACAAGGCAATGCACACGAATTCAAGGGTTAGAGACTGCAAGAACACCAATAGCAAACTTGAAAAAATTGCCAAAAAGTGTGAAACTGAAATCGTGCATAGAGGCCAATTTAGAAGCAAATCTCAACACTAATCAATTGTTGGACCATCCTTGAAGCAGAACCAACCCAGAATAAATCTCCATCCACGCCCTAAAGCTCTGTAAGTGTCTCAAAAATATGCTTTTCAGTTGAATTCGTATATCATTGTTCCTGCACTTTTCTTGCAAAAACTTTGCATATTCATGCTTATCGTTCAATTTACAGGCTTTCTGCATTATTTGATTGCATTAATATGGCCTATAACCCCCTAGCCGAATCTAGGGTTTGTGGTTTTTGTATTTTGGGTATTTAGTTTTCAGGCAAAATCAGTGTGATTAATGGACATGGATGTAATCAGTGGAAGAAGACGAACATGACCATGGTCTTGGATTGTGTTTTCATAGCCTAGAACTAATTATAGGATGGACATACGGATTTGGCTGCAGATACAAATCCGTAGGTAAATAACTAGGGTGAACGAAGAAGATGAAGATGTTCCCCCATCCCATTCGCTGATTCAAACTTGGCGCCTTTTTTTTTGTTTTCTGGCATAATTAATTTGTTTTCTATCTTATTATTATTATTATTATCCATTATGATAACAATAGAAGCGTGTTGGTGCAGCGGTAGAAGCGTTGCTCAATGACTCACAGGACCTGGATTCGAATCCCAGGTCCCCCATATGCATATTATTATTTTTCTTCAGGTCATTCAATACAAAGCCAAGCGTGTGGTTCACCATACACCATCACCAAATCATCTGCCAGATGGCCCCAGGCAAGATCTGGTGGTCCATAATGAAGGCCTATGGTGGGATCAAGTCAAAGGGCGCGTGGAGAATCAGGAAAGTCAATAGAGGCTTGCACAAATGGGCCTTGAACTTGCTATCCAAACCTCCCAAAAGCAGGCCCAAATCTCTAGCTCTCTCTATTTTCTCTATTTTATTTATTTATATTGTTTATTTATTTTTCATAATTTAATTAACCAATCAAACTTTTTTTCTTAATAGAATATAAAAAAACCAAAAAATATTTTCTTTATTAAAATTAATTTTCAGTATTTTATTTTTGTTAATAAATATTAATTTAATTAATTTAGTTTTTAATTAGGAATGACTTTAATATTTTTGCAATAATTAAAATTAACTTAGATAATTAGGTTTTATTAACATTGATCAAATTATTTTTATTTCTTTAAATGTCAAAAATCCAAAAAATATTATTTTCATTAATTAATTAATTTGTTTATTAATTTAATAATTAACTTAGATCTAATTTCTTTTTTAATTCAAAATAAACCAAAAAATATTTTCTTTAATAATTAAAGGGTCAAAACCCTAGAACTCGCTCGATTTAATTTCCCGTACGCGTTCCATTTTTATTCAATATTGTATCTGTTTCCTGGAATGTAATAGTTTAAATAGGACTTTAATTATTTTATCGCTTTATTTGTTTTCCGCATTTTAAATTTCAAGGGTTGCTTTTGGCGATGTAAATACCCGACGCCTTGTAATAGTTAGTTTTAATTTCCGCAATTTAATTTCCGCAACTTATTAACTGTTAGATGTTTGATAATAGGGAATGCATGACAAGATCGAATATTTAAACCTAAAATCAACATAGATAACCCATGACATGTACAAAGACAAATTAACTGAAAATGACACACTCGCACATGCGCACTCTTAGGGTACACCTCACTTGGTTGCCTTCGAACGTGGTCATTGAGTATAGGAAGTTTTAGAGGTCGCCCTAACAATGATCTAAGATATTAGGGTTACCGTTAAGGCATCCTAACATTGCTTTAGTGACCGCACGTCCCTTAATCGAATTGACCCTTAAAACTCCAACGACGATGCTACCTACTCAATAATAGTGGGATGGCATTGTCTAAAGGAAGATAGAATAGAACGATTCCTTTTTCGAGTAAGTAGATGGTTCTTAAGTACTTGCTCTTTCAAAACAAAACAAATTTTCACACTTCCACTCCTTTCAAAACAAAAGAACTTCCTCAAACCCACAAACACAAAGAAAGAAAATTTTTGAAAACACTTTGAGCAAGTACCTAAGAGCCCGTGGATAACCACGGATAGAAAGGGTGCTAACACCTTCCCTTTCAATAAACTACCCCCCGAACCCGAGAAATTTCTCAAAAAAGGAATTTTTCTGTGCTTTTTTCCTTTCCTTGTTG
The DNA here is from genome assembly GCA_948472305.1 of Vicia faba. Lineage (NCBI taxonomy): Eukaryota > Viridiplantae > Streptophyta > Magnoliopsida > Fabales > Fabaceae > Vicia > Vicia faba. The sequence goes on from OX451739.1 coordinate 1,030,568,837, forward strand.
GATAAAATAAAAGACGGTGGCGACTCTTGCTTACCGCGACATTTTGCGGAAAAAAAAATGCAAAACGCAAACCAGCATTCCAAAACAGTCATTTCTCTCCCACCGTATCACAGAACTGACGACTCTTTTGGGGAATATTCTTAAGTAGGGTGTACCTTATGATTAGATCATTGTGTTTTCAATTGTTTGCTTTGTATGCTTTATATTTTTGGGCTTGTATCAGAGTTACTATAGATCCTAACCCGGATCTGGGGATACCCTTTAAGTAAGTAGCAATAAACTGTGAGGGAACTGTACGGCGTAGACCGATACGGTTGAAGCAGTAGCTACGTTGGTGTGGCACTTTAGATTGTACCGATATCCCTTATGTTGGAACGAGGAGAATATGGGTCATCTAAGGGGTCATTAAGCACCAACTGACCTTAGAACCTTTAAATTTACCAACTTGGCCATAGAACAGTAGCAGTATGCTACACTCATTGAGACTAAACTCTCACGATGATTCCGGCTGCAAGAAAAGGTTGCTAAACTGGAATTATGACTGATCGAGGGTAGTCAGTGATATTGAGATCCTCTAGAACCCGATTACTATTTTTAGGACAGGTTTGAACCAACTGAACTGAAAGAGGGTAGTACCTAAGCTCCTTGCCAGCCTGAAATCTAAGGGCTCTCTGTGTGACTTGTGTGCCTTTACCATGTTTGCTATTTGTGGATACTTGTGATGTGCTTTCTATCATGACATCATGACATCATGACATCATAACATTGCATACATCTTGCATTGGACTAACCTATTTCAAAGACAAGAGGGATTCATCTTTGGTCTGTTTTGTAGGTCATGATGCCCATGCGTAGGAATACCATCCTGACCAACTTTGCCCAGGTTCCCACTGTGCTTAAAGAATTGATTACAAAGATGCCTGATACTACTTCCTTCATCAGAAGACATGGGTATCTTCTCAGTTTGGTTACCTCCAAATTGGACGAGCAGATGATGAGTGTTTTGGTCCAATTTTATGATCCGATGTACCATTGCTTTACGTTCCAAGACTACCAGTTGGTTCCCACCTTAAAAGAGTTCTCCGATCTGCTCGGTATCTCTATTCTGGAGCAGACCCTGTTTACTGGTTGGGAGAAGGTCCTTAGGCTGGAAGAGATTGCTTCAGCCCTTCATTTGACAAAGGATGAGGTAATGGCTAATTGGGAGACTAGAAGTGAAGCAAAGGGCTTTCTGACTAAGTTCTTCGTTGGTAAGGCAAATCATTTCTGGGATAGTCTAGAATTCAAGGCATTCGAAGATATTCTGGCTCTTCTGATATATGGCTTGGTATTGTTTCCGAATCCTGACTCTTTTGTTGATGTGAATGCGATGAAAATCTTCATCTCTCGTAATCCTGTACCCACTCTCTTGGGTGACATTCTCCATCAGCTTTATGCTCGTACTTCCCGAAAGCAAGGAACTTTGATGTGTTGTGCTCCATTATTGGCGAGGTGGTTTATTTTGCACATCCCCAAATCAGTGTTGAAGAACAAAGAAGGCATGGGCTGGGCCTATAGGGTTATGTCTCTCTCGCATAATGACATCATTTGGACTCTTAAGGGTATGGACGAAGTGGCTATTATTGATCGATGTGGGGAGTACCCCAATGTTCCACTGATAGGAACCCATGGAGGAATTTCTTATAATCCGTGCTTGGCCTTACGTCAGTTTGGGAGAGCCAGAAGAGAAGGACCTCATGAGCTTCTAATGCCTAGTATCATCTTTGATTTTCAGGGGGGATAGTGACGAGCAACGCCGCAGATTCATAAGGGCTTGGGATAGAGTTCACAGATCTGATCCACATGAGTTGGGTCCAAAGACTTCTCTTCCAATGGAGCAATATCTCAGATGGGTTCGTATCCGTGCCTAGAAGCTGGGTATGCCATATGAAGCTGTCCTGCCTATCATTGTTGAAGTTGCTAATGAAGAAGGGGTTCTTCCAACCATCCTCTATCCTTACGCGCCCACTGACATTGGGGCACTGAAAAGGTCTTGGATGCAACTGAGAGAAGAACGGGATGCTTATCGAGAAAAGTTTAATGAGCAAGAGCAGAAGATCCAGAAGTTGACTAGGCAGCTGGAGAACAAGCGGATTCTCAATGACTATGTCCGCACCGACAAGAAGAGACCATAGGACCACTGGTTGTCCTTTGTTTATTTCCTTTCTAGTTCTATTTACTTTTCAGTATTTCCTTTCTTGTAACACCTTAAGGGCAATTTGTTGAATAATTTGAATTTCAAAGTTTATCTAATAAAAGTGTGTTTCCTTTTTGTTTACAAATTTTAATCTCTCGATTGTCTTTGAAATCATAGCATACACATTTCATTCCATGCACTCCATAACAGGTACCCATTACAGGTCTCTTATCTTCTTCGTTGTTTATTTCAGCACTCATCATATCTGTTGAACCATCAACTGAGCAAGCAATCAAGGCCCTATAGGCTCAAAATGCCCAATTCCAAGAGTTGTTCATGAATCTAGCTAAGGGTCAGCAAGATCTGAAGACCCTGATTCTGAAAGAGAAGAAGAATAAGAAGAATAGGACAGTCTTGTTTAGCACAGGTCACAGGTTTGGAAACAGGCTATGGGAGGAGGTTGATTTGACCACCTCATCTGGAGGGAAAGATAGTCAGGAAGAAAGGAGGGCTCCTAGCCCTGTGGTCTCCGACAACGAGACAGACTTCGATGAAGACCAGTATCCTCCGGCTGAGGATAGATACAAACAACTGGAAGACCGGTTGAGTGTGATGGAAGTTCAGAAAGTGCTTGGTCTGGACTTTGGTGATCTGGGTCTATCATCTGGGGTGGTAATTCCCCACAAGTTCAAGGAACCAGACTTTGCTAAGTATGACGGAGTTTCTTGTCTGAAGCTGCATCTCCAGTCATATGTAAGGAAGATTCATCCGTACACTGCTGATAAGAACCTATGGATCCACTTCTTTCAACACAGTCTCTCAGGGACTCAGCTTGAATGGTTTTACCAGTTGGATGAAGCCAGTATCCGCAGTTGGGAAGATTTGGCTACTGCTTTCTACAGGCAGTATCAATACAATTCTGACCTTGCTCCCACGCGTACCCAACTCCAGGGTATGTCAATGGGAACGAGCGAAGGTTTCAAAGATTATGCTCAGAAGTGGAGGGACCTCGCCGGAAGAGTGCAGCCACCCTTGGCTGATCGGGAGCTTGTGGATATGTTTATGGGGACCTTGTCTGGTCCATTTTTCAACCATCTGATTGGAAGCTCTTCGTCTGGGTTTACAGAGCTAATTATGACTGGTGAAAGGATTGAGGCTGGTAAAATACAAAAGGGTGCTTCATCGAGCACCGATAAAAAGCCTTTTAAGAAAGAGTCCAGAGTTTTCTACAGTTCGAAAGGCCAGAATAGACTTGAACGCCGCCAAGCTGTTAATGTGGTTGTTATTTCAAGACCTGCTGGTGCTCCTCATCACAACAATCAACAAAAGGACGAGAGACCTTGGAGGAAATTCACCCGTCTCAGCATGACTTTGTCTCAGATTCTGCCACAGTTACTGAAAACCAACCTAGTGATTCCAAGGGAAGCCCCGAAGAATCCAAATACTACATCACTAAAGTATAACCCTAATGCCCGTTGTGCTTTTCACTTTGATAGCCCGGGGCATAATACAAATGATTGTTGGTCTTTGAAGAATAAGATACAGGACTTAATTGATGCAAAGGAGATTGAGTTTGAGGCGCCCGAAAGACCTAATGTTGTGACTGCTCCCATGCCCAAGCATGGATTAAATGCTATAGATGAAGACTCGTTTGTAGTTTCTATGAATGACATTGTTACCCGTTTGATGACTGTGAAGAAGAACCTTTTGCTAGCCGGTTTATTTTCGGGTTGTGACGAAGGTTGCCGTATGTGTTCTGTTCTACCTACCAGTTGCCATCTTTTGAAATCAGGTGTCCAACGCCTGATGGATAGTAAAGAAATTTTGTTTGAGAAGATTGTTGTTCCTTTAGTTTATACTGAAGAAGTTGCCATCATTACCATTTTCGATAATTATTCCAATGCGTCCTCGAGAAAGCCTGTTAGAATTACATATGTTCCAAGAATCGCACCTGTAATCATCACTGTTCCTGGGCCTATTCCCTATACCTCTGATAAAGCTGTCCCTTGGCACTACGGGGCTGATATTTATTTTCATGGAGTTAAACAAGAGTTAGATGCTGATACTGACGTCAGCAATATTGTTGGACCTGCTAAAGTCACCCGCAGCGGAAGACTTTTCTCACCTGATATCTCTCCACCAACTGCCCGAAAGCCTGTTGTTATTACACCTGCCAGTGTACCTGCTACTATTCCTGTTCAAGTTCCTATTCTTACCCCTGTCGCCGAGTCATCTAACACTCGGGGCAAAGGGATCACCGGCGAGCCTGCCCAGACGGAGGCACCGAAGACGATTATTGTTGAAGCTTCTAAACAAGAGATGGAAGAGATTCTGAAAATTATCAAAAAGAGTGACTACAATGTAGTTGAACAGCTGGGGCAAACCCCGTCCAAGATTTCTATGTTGTCACTATTGCTATGCTCAGAGGCCCATGCCAAGGCTCTAATTACATTTCTGAAGACTGCACACGTACCACAAGAGACATCAGCTGATCAGTTTAAAGATTGCATGGCCAATCTGACCATTGATAATGGGTTGGGTTTCTCTGATGCCGACTTGACCGTTAAGGGGAAGAATCACAATGATTCCCTGCATGTCTCCATCTAATGCAGGGGTACTACTCTTGCTCATGTATTAGTGGATACTGGTTCTTAATTGAACGTTTTGCCTAAGAAAGCTCTAGACCGGTTGGACTGTGAAGGGTTGGAGTTGAAACCAAGCAATATTGTCGTCAGGGCCTTTGACGGGTCTAAGAGAATGGTGCATGGAGAAGTGGATATTCCAATCAAGGTTGGTTCTCAGGTTTTCAACTCTACATTCTATGTGATGGACATTCGGCCATCTTATTCGTGTCTGCTGAGTCGCCCATGGATCTACAAAGCTGGGGCCGTAACCTCAACGCTCCACCAGAAGCTGAAGTACCCGGTCAAAGGGAAGATTGTGACAGTGCAAGGGGAGGAAGAGTACATGGTGAGCCACCTCAACTCTTTGTAATATGTAGAGATGGATGGGGGAGTTCATTGAGACCCCATTTCAGCATTTTGAAGAGGTTCCCCAGACACTGGCGTCAGCTGAGGCTGTTGTTGAAGATTCTCCTATGAAGATGGCTTCCTTAAAGGATGCCCAAGCTGTTGTTGAGAAAGGTGGGTGTGCAAATTGGGGCCGACTCCCTGATTTTACACAGAAGACTAACAAGTTTGGTTTGGGTTTCACTTCAGAAGCTCAAAAGGCTTTTCAGAATGCATGGATCGGAAGACCTCCCGTTTTCATCAGCAACTCGGGAGTGAATGCCATTGAAGACGATGTGGAAGAGTCTGAGTACAATAGTTGGATCTATCCTACGACCAACGGTGGACCAAGCAACTGGACAGCAAAGGAATTCATCCCTATTTCTTTTGTTACCCAGTAATGAAACTTTTTGTTTTGAATATGTAACAGACGATGTTTTAAACTTTACGGCCCGGTGTCTTACTCGGGGCACCGTGGCTTCATTTGTGAGGGCTTCATGTGTGTCTGTGATCGGTGGAAATAGAACTGACTGTTTTTAGCTGGTTTCGCGAAATGTCGCGGTAAGCAAGAGTCGCCACCGTCTTTTATGTTCTCCAAAATAGAAAGGAGAAAAGCACAGCAAAATTCCTTCTTTGAGAATGGTTCTCGGTTCGGGAGGTAGATTTATAGAAAGGGAAGGTGTTAGCACCCTTTCTATCCGTGGTTATCCACGGGCTCTTAGGTACTTGCTCTTATGTTTTCAAAATTTGTTTGCTTTTCAAGTGTGTGTGGGTTTTGAAAAAGTTTCGTTTGAAAAATTTCTAAGTAACTCTTGTATCTATCCTCAAGAGTGTATGAAAAATTTGTTTGAAAACCTTTTTGAAAGTGTCAGTGTGAAAAGATGTTTTGTTTGTTTTGAGAGAGCAAGTACCCATGAGAATCTACCTACTCTAAGGAATTAGGTTGTGTAAGAGTCCTTAAGATAGTGCTATCCCACCATTGAGGGGTAGGTAGCACCATCGTTGGAGTTGTTCAGGTCAATTCGATGATTAGGGACAGTGTGGTCACCGAAGCAATAGTAGGACACCTTAGAAGTAACCCTAATGTCCTAGATCCTTTTTATCCGAGGCAACTGTTTCGAGGCAACTGGATCTTAGACAGGAGGGCGACCTCTAAAACACCCTATACTTGACGACCACGTTCGAGGCAACCAGTGAGGCGTACCCTAAGAGTGGCATGTGCTTGTGTGTTGTTTTTTCAGTTAAGTTATCTTTGATCAGGCATTTGTGAGCTACGGATTGATTTTATTATCATACAGTCTTGCAGGCATAATTAACAGTTAAGAGTGCGAAAAATAAAGTGCGGAAATATGAATCTACGCTATTACAAGGTGTGGGTCTATACATCGCCAAAAACATAACCCGTTTTGGAAAATAAATGCAGAAAGTACAGGAAAGCGGTAAATCCTAATTAACTATTACATTCCGGAAACAGTTACATAAATGATCAAAATAAGAATAATGTGCGAAAAGAAATTTAATCAGGACGTCCTTAGGGTTTTGACCCTTTTTGAGAAAAGAAATTAAGTTTTGTCCTTTTTTGCAATTTAATTAAAATATTAAACCTAGTACTAATTAATTATTTAATTAAAAAGAAAAAATGTTTTTTTTTTGTGTTTTTTATATTTTATGAAAATAAAAAGAAAAGGAATTAGAATTAAAAGTTAGTGAAACCCAATTCTAAGTTTATTTTATTTATTGTAAAAAAGATTAAAATTGACCTACTTTAAACTAAGTTAATTGTTAGTATTTATTTACAAAAATAATAGTTAATAGTAAAAATAATAAATAATAAAAATATTTTCAATTTTTTATCTCTGAATTTATTATGAAAAATTAGTTTGTTGGTTAATAATAATAATTAATAATGATTAAAAGAATTAAAAAAAAAAGAAAGAAAATAAAAAGGAAAATAAACCAGGGGGGTTTGAAGGCCCAATGTGGAGGTTTGAAGAAGCAAATTGGCCCAATAATGATCAGGCCTACTTTGACTTTCTGGATAGTCTACGCTGGCTTTGACTGGAGAACATGGTGGTCAATCATCCCTGGCCTTTGGATGCACGCTTATGGCCACTTGGCAAGCTTGGAGGTGAGATACATGGTGAAACGCACTGGGCATCCTGCATAGAATCATGTTATGAAAATAGAAATAAATATTGGGGTGGACCTGGGAATCGAACCCAGGTCCCAATACCTATTACACGCTTGCCTTAACCACTCCACCACTTTGCTTTAGTCATCAATAAAACAAACAAAAATTAATATATTTAATAATCAATTCCAATGCTGTAAAACTAAAACGCGCGCATATTATTTGAATGGACCAATAGCCTGCTTCCACATCTTATCTTCTTCGTTGAAATCTGCAGAAAAATAAATCAAATAGCAGGGGTTTTTAACCCCCACAATATGGAAAAGGAAAAATAGCGATTAGGATTCTACGCTATATAAATAGGGCGCGAGCATGGCTTTGTGTTTGTCTCGTTCCAGCGATCTCAACCATAGGCGTTGGAGGTTCTAATTTTACCTATATAGCAAAGCCCCATATCAAGAGCTTGGAAACCCTAGAATTCTCCAATGGTGATTTGCGTTTCAGGGCACCATAAGACAATTAACCAATACCAAAAGCTTCAGAAAGGTTAGAGCAATGCAAAGCATACAAAAAATCACATTAAATATGCAGGAATTATGAGCTTCGATTTTGGAAAAGAAACCAAACCGTGTGACTTGTTCTGGACGTTTCCTTGAGGTAAAACACTTGGTTTCGATTGCAAATTGTTTGAGTATGCTAGCAACGTGTTTGAATCAAGAAAAGGCTTTAAATTATGCTGGAAGGTTGATTTCAGTTTTCAACTTTTTCTTGATTTTTTGGAATTTGGTTATGGTGTTTTGCAGCAGCTTTCACGTGAATGAATTTAGGTTTAGCTTCAGTATTTGTATTGGAATGAATTAGGTTAAATCTTTTGTCCAAGAATCCATGGAATAATGTTTTGCATCTTTGATTTCCAATCAAATATTTTTGCATCTTTTGATTGAGAAAACTTGCTAAAATTGGATGATTTTGTCTCCTTGATTGATACATGAAATCTTCAGCATGTGTTGAGTTTATTTGCATCACAAAAAGATTTGAAAACCATATCTTTTGAATTTTCCTACAATTAAAATCAATTAAATGAATTAATATTAATAAAAATTCAATTAATTAATTAAAAATAAGAAAATAAATAAATTTAAGCTTAATGGGTCGTGCATAGGCCTTGGGCAAAGATTCAAGAAGAAATTTGAGGCCCATTAGCAAAAATGAAGTGTTTTGGGCAAAGTTGACTTTTGCAAATTCCCAAAAATTTCTCAACTTATCCAATGCATATCTTGCTCAATTTTGATAATATGAACATGTTCTTTGACATTTTGGAAAGGTATTGAAGTCCTCTAACCAATGCCTTTGGTCCCATGTCATTTGGAATTACCAATCTCAAGTTATGGTCTTTGACTTAAAGTGCCTTTTTGTTGACTTTTGAAAATGACCTATAATGTAGAAATTGATAACTTTTTGTGAGAGCATTTCTTGGACTTGGAATGTGAAGATGAGTTGTAGGAAATGTCATACCCTTCAAAATAAGCATTGGATGGGATTTTTCTGATGAACCATGAAAAATTTATGCCTTGGTCAAGTTACAATTGACTTTTCAGCTGTCCAAAAATAGAAACTTTTGGCATCTTGATGATTTTTGAGCCATGCTTGAGGAATCATGATCAAGACTTGATCAAATGATGATTGTGGCTTCAAAATAAGATGTTGACCAAAAATTATGACTTTTGACTGTAAAATGACCATTTTACCCCTATAGTTGATTGTGGAGCAATTAGGGCTTTTGATTGTGCAACTTGACCTTGTGAGCCTTGAAACTTGGCATATGGATGTTTGATAATGTGTATAGGCCTATGGAGTTTGATTGAGCCCTTGAAAACCTCAACTTCCTTGCAAGAACCAAAACCCTAATTTTGTCTGCCTTAGGAGGCAATTGGACTGTGCAACCCTTGAGGAATCTTGAAGCATTTGAATATTGATCTTGACAAATCTTGAAGAATATGGGAGGGAAAATTTTGGGGTACAACAGTTGCCCTGTTCAATCTTCTTAGACCTGAGGATGTAGATTGGCTTGCGTGCCTTTTGTGATCCGAAGGTGGAAGATGATTGAACACTAAAGTGCCCAGAAATTTGCACTCGCATAGTAGAGTATCAGCAATGTGATGGCGGGAATGGGCTTACAGATGCCATTTGGAAAGATGGTGGATAGGAGGATGGGCTTATAGATTCCATCTGGAGACGTGACAGAACCTTGTCGGGAATGGGCTTATAGATGCCATTTGGAAAGGTAATGGATAGTTATGGAGATGGGCTTAAAGATGCCATCCAGGGGATTGTAAGTTGAACGAGGGAACCTGTGTAGGGTGGCCTGATGATGAGCTCGTGTGGAACTGCATCTTGGAAAGAAGGAAACCTGTGTAGGGTTGACTGTTGATGAGTCTATGTGAAACTATATCTGGAGCTGAGAAGGAAACCTGTGTAGGGTTTACTGATGACGAGTCCGTGTAAAACTACGTCTGGAGTTGAGAAAGAAACCTGTGTAGGGTTTACTGATGACGGGTCCGTGTAAAACTGCATCTTTGGAAGGAGAGAACCTGTGTAGGGTCGACTGATGATGAGCCCGTGTAAAACTGCATCCTGGGAGAAATAAAACCTGTGTAGGGTTTCTGATGATGAGTCCGTGTAAAACTGCATCTTTGGAAAGAGAGAACCTGTGTAGAGTTTCTTTGACGACGAGCCCGTGTGAAACTACGTCTGGGGAGAGAGAACCTGTGTAGGGTTTCTTCGGGATAAGTTCGTGTAAAACTTCTGGAGGAACCGGGGTAAGGTTACTACAGGGTAAGTTCGTGTAAAACTTCTTGATGAACCGGGGTAAGGTTATCTTGAGGTAAGTCCGTGTAAGACTTCTGGAGGAACCGGGGTAAGGTTACTACAGGGTAAGTTCGTGTAAAACTTCTTGATGAACCGGGGTAAGGTTACTTTAAGATAAGTCCGTGTAAGACTTCTGGAGGAACCTGGGTAAGGTTACTGTGATAAGTTCGTGTAAAACTTCTTCTTGGAACTGAGGAGGAACCGGTGTAGGGTTGCCTGAGGACGAGTCCGTGTAAAACTTCGTCTTGGAAGGGAGGAGGAACCGGTGTAGGGTTGCCTGAGGACGAGTCCGTGTAAAACTTCGTCTGGAAATTGAGAAGGAACCGGTGTAGGGTTACTTGATGATGAGTTCGTGTAAAACTACATCTAAAGTTGAGAAGGAACCGGTGTAGGGTTGCTTCATGATGGCCAAGTAGACAATTGTCCTGTCTGGTTTCAGGTATTAACCTACGATCAGTCGTCCACAGAATTTTCCTGGCTTGTTACCGGTGTTGATCTGGAACTGTAAAGGTAGATGGTAATCATCTTTTGATTGACTTTTTCCTGAAACGGCAAAGTATTAGTCGTATGCAATGTCATGATGCATGAACTGCATGATTCTAAGATGTTCTCAAAAATAAATGAGATTTGTGCTGTATGATGCGTATGCATGCTATAATGCATGAAGATGTGATGTTTATGAATGTATTTTCATCTAGGAAAATAAATCCTTGACGAATGTCGGGAGTTTGTTGAATCCTGGGCTGATGTTTGAAGAGTAAAGTTCTTCGTTTCCGCTGGGGATGATGGTTGCAAGAATAAACCAGTAGGAGAAGATGACTCCGTTGGGGAATAAACTTGTTGGAGAGATTACTCTGCGGGGAATTACTCTGTGGGAAGAGATACTTCGCTGAGGTTTTGATGATAACTCCGCTGGGGGTACCGTTGATAAGCTTATTGGGGAATTTTGATGAATGAACTCCGTTGGGGGATAGGAAGAACTTTGCCGAGGATGATCTTTCCGTTTGTAATTAGCTGAGGATAACCCAGTTATAGGCTCTGGTGGGGGATAACCTTTGAATAAGGCCGGGGAGATGCGTTCGTACTCCGCAGGGGATAAGCTTCCAGAATCTACTGGGGATAAGCTTCCAGAATCTACTGGGGATAAGCTTCCAGAATCCACTGGGGAGGATGATTCAACTCTCCTGGGGAAACTTTTGAAACTGTACTGGGGAAGTGGCTCCACTGGGATGTCTGGTATTCCGCCGGGGAATAATCTTATATTAAGACGGTCGGGGATGCTTGCTTAGGAACACCTGTATACTCCACTGGGGAATATTGAGACCTTCTGGGGATACCCAACTCTTCCAAGACTGATGGTAGACCAACCCTGCTTGGGGGAGAGTATTGCTGACTTGCTGGGGATACTATTCCTTTTTAGGGCTGATGGGAGACCAACTCTGCTTGGGGAGAGTGTTGTTGAGTCTTGTCTTACTCTGCGGGTAGTGGAGGTATCTGGGTTACATTCTTCAGCTGAATCGACCTTGTTACCTTGGTGGACAGAGCAACTAGATTGCTTAGACAACTCATTATTGCCCCAGTTTCTGCGGGAGAAGATACCTGTGGAGGTGCTTGATGACTGTCGATGGATAAATCTTCTTCTGGTAGGCGAGTGACGAGATGATGGGACATAGTCGTACGCTGTGATCCCTAATTTTTGCCTGGACTGCCCTTTCCGGTTTTCAGTCCACCGGGATACCCATTTTTGCCCAAGCCGCCTTTGCAGGTTTTCGACTTGCCGGGTGTACAGATTTTTCATTTTTCATCCCTTATTTTGCCCGAACCCTTTTGGTTCGCCGGAAAGCCCTTATTTTTGCCTAGGTGTGTCAACCTAGCGGGTCTTTGATTGCGCGTAGTATTTTTTCGACTATGTCCACGCTCTCATGATGTAGGGAGGTGCCCCTGTTAGTAGTGCAGCGTTACCATGCCACCAGAAGATCTTCGTTTTGATCGTCCAATGCCCCAAGTGATCCAGATGGAGATTTGCCCCAAGCTGGCTGGCCTTTTGAGAGATTCTCCGAATCTTGACTTAACTGCCCCATATGATGGACAATGATCATGCCATACCCCTTGATTGGAGGTGCTTTTGTTCATTAGACATTCGTCGTGCGAACTTCTATGCTGTTCAAACAAATAGTCATATGCAACAATGTTATATCAGAAATGCAAAGCTTATGTATGTCTTGAAGTTTTTTGAAAATGTATTTTTTCAGTAAAACAAGCAAATTTTGTAAAATGTGATGTCAACTCAAGATTTTACAGCGAGCCTTAAGGAGTCAGGATACCTTTGGTAACAATATGCTTTCGAACTAACCCATGCTTCAGCTAGGACTTTTAAGGGTTATAGCGTGGCCTGGTTCACGGTTTAAGAAACAAAGGATAAAGGCTCAAATTTTATTTGTACTCACCCGTTCTTCGTGATGTTCTTCAAACCTAAACTCAGGTGATCGTGCTTTAGACCTTGTTCGAGTTTCTGCTTTGATATTCCGGTGATGGTTCGGATGTTGACAGTTTATTTTGAATAGGCAGTCATTTCTTTTTTGTTGAGGGTTTGTAGGACCTCTTTCTTTTTTGATTTCGTTATCCCTGTTTTTTGCCTGAACTGTTTCTTCTGTGATTACAGTCAGTGGGATGCCCCGGTTTTGTAAGTCTCCTTCATAGGTTTTGACTTATTGGGCCTTTATTTTGAGAGATGATGACTGCCTGTCTTTATGATTATTCGGAACCATCACTGTCTCTTATTTTGGAAGGACTTCCTTGACATCGTCCATTGTGCACCTGGACCAAATGTGGGAACTACCCTGCCCCAGGTTATAATTAAGGGTTTTAATTTTCGAAAAGAAAAAGTCCTACTTCTTTGGCTCAAAGGGGTTGACGAGGGATTATCTTCCTTATAACTCCAGTGTTTAGGATTTGAAACAATGCCTGTACCTCATCAACGGGTACTGTTCAAAAGCATACTGTAGATTGTGGTATCGTTTTCGTCATCCTCCCTCAAGAGGCTTAGAATTATTAATCGAGAGTTGATCATCACAAAAATATGAAAACAATTTGCATATAGTGAATACGAAATAATTACTTCAAAACAGACATGTTTAATGCATTAATGAAATAACAATGTTTGACATGAATAAAATGTTTGAACAATCAAAGAAAAAATACAACTTGAACATTCGAATGAACAAAAAATTTCCAATCCTAGCCATGTTTTGGCAAGGGGGCGGTGATCACATTGGGAGTCTCTGGAGAATCGAACTGGACTTCCTTTGCGTCAATCATATTCTGGATCTTGTATTTCAACGCCCAACAATCCTCAGTATCGTGTCCCGGGCTACCGGAATGATAAGCACACCTTGCATCTGGGTTGTAATTTGGAGAAGAGGTCTTGGGATTTGCAGGAGGGTTGATCACCGCAATCAGATTCATCTTCAACATGTGTTGCAGTGCTTGTGACAATGGCATGTTGATGTTGGTGAACTGTCTTTTAGGCTCGCCTGGCCTTCGCTGATTTCCCTTTTGTGGTTGTCGGCGTGACACAAAACCAGAGATCATGACTGCCCCTACATGTTGGTCACGACGACTCTTTTGGCTATATGCAGCATTGGACTCTTTCTTCCCCGTGTAAGGCTTTTTATGAGTATCAGGAGGTGTGGCCTCTTGAATCTTCCCACTTTTGATGCCCGCTTCGATTCTTTCCCCAGTCAGGATCAGATTTGTAAACCCAGCAGAAGAATTTCCAATCAGATGGTTGAAGAACGGCCCAGACAGGGTCCCCAAGAACAGGTCAACGAGTTCCCGGTCAGTCAGAGGTGGTTGCACCCTTCCAGCAAGGTCTCTCCACTTTTGCGCATATTCCTTGAATCCTTCACCCGTCCCTAGTGACATACCCTAGAGTTGGGTACGCGTAGGAGCGAGGTCGGAATTGTACTGATACTGCTTGTAGAATGTAGTAGCCAAGTCCTCCCAGTTACGAATACTGGCTCCATCCAGCTGATAGAACCATTCGAGTTGAGTCCCTGAAAGACTTTCCTGGAAGAAATGGATCCATAGATTCTTGTCAACAGTATAAGGTTGGATCTTCCTTACATAGGATCTGAGATGCAGCTTAGGACAGGAAGCCCCGTCGTACTTTGCAAAAGCCGGTGCCTTGAATTTGTAAGGGATCACCACCCCAGAGGAAATACCTAGATCTTCGAAGTCCAGGCCAGGCACTTTCTGTATCTCTATAGCACTTAACCGGTCTTCTAGTTGTTTGTACCTGTCCTCAGCTGGAGGGTACTGATCATCATTGAAATCCGTCTCGTTGTCGGAGACCACAGGACTAGGAACCCTTCCCCCTTGGGGACTGTCTTTCCCTATAGAGGAAGTAGCCTGATCAGCCTCATTTTGTGATCCATTCCCAGATCTGCGTCTAGGGTTGAACAAAACAGTCCTCTTCTTCTTCTTCTTCTGAATTAGAGCCTTCAAGTCCTGTTGACCCTGGGCTAGGCTCATAACCATCTCTTGGAACTGGGCATTCTGGGCCTGGAGGGCCTTGATAGCTTGTTCACTGGATGATTCAAGATTCATGATGATTGCTGAAATAAACAGCGAAGAAGATAAGTGACCTGTAAAAAGGGTACATGTAATGCAATGATGTGTATGTATGCATGCAATGTTTTCAAGGATCTCGCGGGGTAAACAAGAAAGTTGTTAGAATCTGGTAGCTTGATTGAAGGAACTTCATGTTGTTGAGATTCCTTCTTCAAGAGTCAAAGCTCACCATATCGAGTGGGTCATAGCCCCCTACTCAAGTTATCAACCTTGGCTAGAGGAAAATAAATCCCCTTTTCCCCTTGCTAGACAGTTGGTTCATCATGACCTGCATCACAGACCCTTGAGATCCTTGAAATGGGTTAGTCCTTATGCAGGATGTATGCAATAGTATGATGTTATGTTATGCATGGAGTGATGTAAGTAAACCCTGTTATGAGCCCAGATTAAGGACTGTAAACAAACCCTGCAAGAAACCCATGTGTCAGATAACAAGCATGCAAGTAGTCAAGTTTGAAGGCACACAAGTCACACAGAGAGCCCTTATAGTTTAGGCCAGCATGAAGTTTGGGTACTACCCTCTTTCAGTTTCATTGGTTAAGATCTGTCCTATCAAAAGTCACCGGGTTCTAGAGGATCCCAATATCACTGACTACCCTCAATCGGTCATAACTCCAGCGTCACAATCTTTTCTTGCGGCCAGAACCATCACGAGAGTTTAGCCTTAATGGGTGTAGCATACTGCTACTGTTCTATGGCCAAGTTGGGTCAAATTAGGGTTCTAAGATCGGTTGGTGCTTAATGACTCCTCAGAAGACCCATATTCTCCTCGTTGCAACACAAGGGATATCGGTACAGACCAAGGTGCCACACCAACGTAGCCACTACTTCACCCGTGTCGGTCTACGCCGGACAGGTCCCTCACAGCTTATGCTACCTAAAAGGGTATCCCTAGATCCGGGTTAGGATCTATGAAACTCCGATGCAGCCCACAATAATAAAGCAAACAAAACATTCAATTGAAAACATAAGTATGATCTAATCCTAAGGTACACCTCACTTTTATAAAGTAAATTCCCAGCAGAGTCGCCAGTTCTGTGATCGGTGGAAATAGAACTGACTGTTTTTAGCTGGTTTCGCGAAATGTCGCGGTAAGCAAGAGTCCCCACCGTCTTTTATGTTCTCCAACATGGAAATGACAAAAGCACAACAAAATTCCTTCTTTGAGAATGGTTCTCGGTTCGGGAGGTAGATTTATAGAAAGGGAAGGTGTTAGCACCCTTTCTATCCGTGGTTATCCACGGGCTCTTAGGTACTTGCTCTTATGTTTTCAAAATTTGTTTGCTTTTCAAGTGTGTGTGGGTTTTGAAAAAATTTCGTTTGAAAAATTTCTAAGTAACTCTTGTATCTGTCCTCAAGAGTGTATGAAAAATTTGTTTGAAAACCTTTTTGAAAGTGTCAGTGTGAAAAGATGTTTTGTTTGTTTTGAGAGAGCAAGTACCCATGAGAATCTACCTACTCTAAGGAATTAGGTTGTGTAAGAGTCCTTAAGATAGTGCTATCCCACCATTGAGAGGTAGGTAGCACCATCGTTGGAGTTGTTCGGGTCAATTCGATGATTAGGGACAGTGTGGTCACCGAAGCAATAGTAGGACACCTTAGAAGTAACCCTAATGTCCTAGATCCTTTTTATCCGAGGCAACCGTTTCGAGGCAACTAGATCTTAGACAGGAGGGCGACCTCTAAAACACCCTATACTTGACGACCACGTTCGAGGCAACCAGTGAGGCGTACCCTAAGAGTGGCATGTGCTTGTGTGTTGTTTTTTCAGTTAAGTTATCTTTGATTATACATTTGTGAGCTACGGATTGATTTTATTATCATACAGTCTTGCAGGCATAATTAACAGTTAAGAGTGCGGAAAATAAAGTTCGGAAATATGAATCTACGCTATTACAAGGCGTGGGTCTATACATCGCCAAAAACATAACCCGTTTTGGAAAATAAATGCAGAAAGTAAAAGAAAGCGGTAAATCCTAATTAACTATTACATTCCGGAAACAGTTACATAAATGATCAAAATAAGAATAATGTGCGAAAAAAAATTTAATCAGGACGTCCTTACGGTTTTGACCCTTTTTGAGAAAAGAAATTAAGTTTTGTCCTTTTTTGCAATTTAATTAAAATATTAAACCTAGTACTAATTAATTATTTAATTAAAAAGAAAAAATGTTTTTTTTTTTGTGTTTTTTATGTTTTATGAAAATAAAAAGAAAAGGAATTAGAATTAAAAGTTAGTGAAACCTAATTCTAAGTTTATTTTATTTATTGTAAAAAATATTAAAATTGACCTACTTTAAACTAAGTTAATTGTTAGTATTTATTTACAAAAATAATAGTTAATAGTAAAAATAATAAATAATAAAAATATTTGCAATTTTTGATCTCTGAATTTATTATGAAAAATTAGTTTGTTGGTTAATAATAATAATTAATAATGATTAAAAGAATTAAAATAAAATAAAAAATAAAAAGGAAAATAAACCAGGGGGGGTTTGAAGGCCCAATGTGGAGGTTTGAATAAGCAAATTGGCCCAATAATGATCAGGCCTACTTTGACTTTCTGGATAGTCTACGCTGGCTTTGACTGGAGAACATGGTGGTCAACCATCCCTGGCCTTTGGATGCACGCTTATGGCCACTTGGCAAGCTTGGAGGTGAGATGCATGGTGAAACGCACTGGGCATCCTGCATAGAATCATGTTATGAAAATAGAAATAAATATTGGGGTGGACCTGGGAATCGAACCCAGGTCCCAATACCTATTACACGCTTGCCTTAACCACTCCACCACTTTGCTTTAGTCATCAAAAAAACAAACAAAAATTAATATATTCAATAATCAATTCCAATGCTGTAAAACTAAAATGCGCGCATATTATTTGAATGGACCAATAGCCTGCTTCCACATCTTATCTTCTTCGTTGAAATCTGCAGAAAAATAAATCAAATAGCGGGGGTTTTTAACCCCCACAATATGGAAAAGGACAAATAGCGATTAGGATTCTACGCTATATAAATAGGGCGCGAGCATGGCTTTGTGTTTGTCTCGTTCCAGCGATCTCAACCATAGGCGTTGGAGGTTCAAATTTTACCTATATAGCAAAGCCCCAAATCAAGAGCTTGGAAACCCTAGAATTCTCCAATGGTGATTTGCGTTTCAGGGAACCATAAGACAATTAACCAATACCAAAAGCTTCAGAAAGGTAAGAGCAATGCAAAGCATACAAAAAATCACATTAAATATGCAGGAATTATGAGCTTCGATTATGGAAAAGAAACCAAACCGTGTGACTTGTTCTGGGCGTTTCCTTGAGGTAAAACACTTGGTTTCGATTGCAAATTGTTTCTGAGTATGCTAGCAACGTGTTTGAATCAAGAAAAGGCTTTGAATTGTGCTGGAAGGTTGATTTCAGTTTTCAACTTTTTCTTGATTTTTTGGAATTTGGTTATGGTGTTTTGCAGCAGCTTGCACGTGAATGAATTTAGGTTTAGCTTCAGTATTTGTATTGGAATGAATTAGGTTCAATCTTTTGTCCAAGAATCCATGGAATAATGTTTTGCATCTTTGATTTCCAATCAAATATTTTTGCATCTTTTGATTGAGAAAACTTGCTAAAATTGGATGATTTTGTCTCCTTGATTGATACATGAAATCTTCAGCATGTGTTGAGTTTATTTGCATCACAAAAAGATTTGAAAACCATATCTTTTGAATTTTCCTACAATTAAAATCAATTAAATGAATTAATATTAATAAAAATTCAATTAATTAATTAAAAATAAGAAAATAAATCAATTTAAGCTTAATGGGTCGTGCATAGGCCTTGGGCAAAGATTCAAGAAGAAATTTGAGGCCCATTAGCAAAAATGAAGTGTTTTGGGCAAAGTTGACTTTTGCAAATTCCCAATAATTTCCCAACTTCTCCAATGCATATCTTGCTCAATTTTGATCATATGAACATGTTCTTGGACATTTTGGAAAGGTCTTGAAGTCCTCTAACCAATGCCTTTGGTCCCATGTCATTTGGATTTACCAATCTCAAGTTATGGGCTTTGACTTAAAGTGCCTTTTTGTTGACTTTTGAAAATGACCTATAATGTAGAAATTGATAACTTTGTTTGAGAGCATTTCTTGGACTTGGAATGTGAAGATGAGTTGTAGGAAATGTCATCCCCTTCAAAATGAGCATTGGATGGGATTTTTCTGATGAACCATGAAAAATTTATGCCTTGGTCAAGTTACAGTTGACTTTTCAACTGTCCAAAAATAGAAACTTTTGGCATCTTGATGATTTTTGAGCCATGCTTGAGGAATCATGATCAAGACTTGATCAAATGATGATTGTGGCTTCAAAATAGATGTTGACCAAAAATTCTGACTTTTGACTGTAAAATGACCATTTTACCCCTAAAGTTGACTGTGGAGCAATTAGGGCTTTTGACTGTGCAACTTGACCTTGTGAGCCTTGAAACTTGGCATATGGATGTTTGACAATGTGTATAGGCCTATGGAGTTTGATTGAGCCCTTGAAAACCTCAACTTCCTTGCAAGAACCAAAACCCTAATTTTGACTGCCTTAGGAGGCAATTGGACTGTGCAACCCTTGAGGAATCTTGAAGCATTTGAATATTGATCTTGACAAATCTTGAAGAATATGGGAGGGCAAATTTTTGGGTACAACAGTGTCATTTCCATATATCATTAATAAAATCATTGGACGTTTCTTGCATTTCAAATTTTGCTCTCCTTGTTTTTCTTTTATTACATATTGCAAAACAGCTATTTTACACCCACTCACATATACAGGTCTACATCCACTCTGGATCTCACTGATAATGACTCTGCTACTGCCATTTATGACTTCGAAAATCCGATCAACTTAGCCGAAGACGAAGGTGAAGATTATTGCGAAGTGCTTGGCGAACTTGTAAGACAGTTACTCCAAGAAGAGAAGGCTATTCAGCCACACGAAGAGCCGGTGGAATCAGTGAATCTGGGTACAGATACAGACAAGAAAGAAGTTAAGATCGGTGCAAATCTGGAGCTTAGTGTGAAGAAACGGTTGATTCATATGCTGCATGACTATGTTGAGATATTTGCCTAGTCTTATAAAGATATTCTTGGGTTGGATACCGATATTGTGGTTCACCGATTGCCTACCAAGGAAGACTATCCTCCAGTGAAACAGAAGGTCCGCCGAATGCGTCCAGAGATGTTTGAGAAAATCAAGGCTGAAGTAATGAAACAGTTTGACGCTGGTTTCCTAGCAGTTACTTCTTACCCTCAGTGAGTTGCCAATGTGGTTCCTATGCCGAAGAAGGATGGTAAGGTTCGAATGCGTGTTGACTATAGGGATCTGAACAGGGCAAGCCCCAAGGATTACTTCCCTCTACCTCATATTGATGTTCTGGTTGACAACACCGCTCAACACAAGGTATTCTCCTTCATGGATGGTTTCTCCGGTTATAATCAGATTAAAATGGCTCCCGAAGACATGGAGAAGACAACCTTTGTTACTCAATGGGGTACCTTTTGCTACAAGGTCATGCCTTTTGGGTTGAAGAATGCTGGGGAAACATATCAACGTGCCATGGTTGCTTTGTTTCATGACATGATCCATCATGAGATTGAAGTGTACGTTGATGACATGATTGCAAGGTCCCAAACTGAGGAGGAACACCTTGACCATCTGCAGAAGCTGTTTAACAGGATGAAATTGTATAAGCTGAGGTTAAACCCGAACAAGTGCACCTTTGGGGTGAGATCTGGTAAGCTATTGGGTTTCGTCGTAAGCGACAAAGGTATTCAAGTGGATACTGCCAAGGTAAAGGCCATACAAGAGATGCCATCTCCCAGAACAGAGAAAGAAGTCAGAGGCTTCCTGGGACGACTGAACTACATTGCCCGATTCATCTCGCACCTAACGGCTACTTGTGAGCCAATATTCAAGCTGCTGAAGAAAGATCAAGTAGTACGTTGGAATGATTAATGTCAGGCCGCTTTTGAAAGGATCAAAGAGTATATCCAAGAGCCACCTATTCTGATGCCTCCAGTAGAAGGGAGACCTTTGATCTTATACTTGACAGTACTCGACAACTCAATGGGGTGTGTGCTGGGTCAGCATGACGAGTCTAGCCGAAAAGAGCATGCTATTTATTACCTTAGCAAAAAGTTTACCGACTGCGAGACCCGATACTCGTTGCTCGAGAAAACTTGCTGCACTTTGGCATGGGCTGCTCGCCGGCTGAGACAGTATATGATGACTCACACTACTCTATTGATATCAAAGATGGATCCAATCAAGTATATCTTCGAGAAGCCTGCTTTGTCCGGAAGAATAGCAAGATGGCAGATGATCTTGACTGAGTATGACATCCAATATACGACTTAAAAGGAAATCAAGGGAAGTGTGTTGGCAGACCATTTGGCACATTAGGCAGTGGATGATTACCAGTCTATGAACTTTGAATTTCTGGACGAGAATATCATGTTGGTAACTGATTGTGAGACACCTGGACTGGATGAAGGACCCGAGGAAGGATCCAAATATTCTATGTACTTTGATGGAGCTTCGAACGCTTTGGGCAATGGCATTGGCGCTGTGATCATATCTCCTAAAGGCTCTCATACTCCGTTCACCGCCCGACTATGTTTCAACTACACCAACAACATGGCGGAGTATGAAGCATGCATCATGGGTCTTCGAGCAGCAATTGACCTAAGGATTAAGTTCTTGAGTGTCTTCGGAGATTCCGCTCTCGTGATCAGTCAGATCAAAGGCGAGTGGGATACGAAACACCCAAATATTATTCCTTACAAGGAGTATGTATTGACGTTGCTTCCACATTTTGAGGAGATAACCTTTGAACACTTCCCTAGAGAGGAGAATCAGTTGGCGGACGCGCTGGCTATGATGTCTTATATGTTCAAGGTCAATTGAGACAACGAAGCTCCCCAGATCATCATTGAAAAACTGGACGAACCTGCACATTGTTGTGACATTGAGACTGAAGAGGTAGCAGATAAGCCCTGGTTTCATGAGGTGAAGAGGTATCTTGAAGCCCAGAATACCCCGAGGGGGCATCTATTAATGACAAGAAGTTTTTGAGGAGGTTCGCAGCAAAGTTCTTCATCAGCAATGGCATCCTCTACAAGCGTAACCATGATTCGACTTTACTGCGTTGTATGGATAAGAATGAAGCAGAAAAGATCATGGCAGATTTACATGAAGGTACTTTCGGGACTCATTCCAGTGGACACACCATGGCAAAGAAAATACTTCGGGCAGGATATTATTGGTCCACAATGGAAGCTGACTGTTATCAGCATTCTCGGACATGTCACAAGTGCCAAGTCTATGCTGATAAGGTGCACATACCTCTGGTCCCTCTAAACATCTTGACAGCTCCTTGGCCTTTTGCAATGTGGGGCATTGATATGATCGGCGAGATCATACCTACGGCATCCAACGGGCATCGTTTCATCCTGGTAGCAATTGATTATTTCACAAAGTGGGTTGAAGCAGCTTCCTTTGCTACTGTAACCAAGAACGTCGTGGCACGATTCATTCGGCACAATCTGATATGTCGATATGGTGTGCCAGAGAGGATCATTACATACTATGGTACTAATCTTAACAACAAGATGATCCCCGAGCTCTGCGAGCAATTCAAGATACAGCATCATAGCTCTTCTCCCTACCGGCTGAAGATGAATGGGGTTGTAGAAGCGGCTAATAAGAACATTAAGAAGATTGTGCAGAAGATGACAGTGACCTACAAAGACTGGCACGAAATGTTATCGTTTGCTCTTCATGGGTACCGTACCTCAGCACGGACGTCAACAGGGGCAACACCCTATTCCTTGGTATATGGCATGGAGGCAGTCTTGCCCATTGAAGTTCAGATACCCTCTCTTCGGATCATGAAGGATGAAGGTTTGAGTGAAGATGACTGGATTCAGTCCCGGTTTGATCAACTGAACCTAATCGATGAAAAGAGACTTACTGCTATTTGTCATGGTCAGACGTATCAAAAGCGAATGATCAAGACATTCAACAAGAAAGTCAGACGACAAGAATATCAAGTTGGGGATCTGGTAATCAAGCGCATTATCCTACCTCAAGGTGATCCCAGGGGCAAATGGACCCCTACTTATGAAGGGCCATTTGTGGTTAAGAACATTTTCTCAAGAGGAGCTATGATTCTAACCACCATGGACGGTGACAACCTTTCTCACCCCGTCAATGCAGATATAGTGAAAAGATACTACGCATAATCAAAGACCCGCTAGGTTGACTGGCCTAGGCAAAAATAAGGGCTTCCCGGTGAACCAAAAGGGTTCGGGCAAAAATAAGGGATGAAAATGAAAAAATTTGTACACCCGGCAAGTCGAAAACCTGAAAGGGCGGCTTGGGCAAAAAAGGGTATCCTGGTGGACTGAAAACCCGAAAGGGCGATCCAGGCAAAAATCAGGGATCAAAAGCGTAACACTATGTCTCATTGGATCACCTTGCATCCAGACTTCGGTATCAACTATCAAGCTCGGACGGCGTTAATCAATATGATCTACCTTCAACCAAGTAGCAAAGTGATGAGATGCTCGAAGACATAAAGACAATAGCAGAGTTGGAACCCAGTGGGATTATTCACATAGCTGTTTTGTTTTCTTTTCACAAATTGTGTAAATTCTATTATTCGGTGGCGTTCTCTTACCAGGACGTCAGCCCCTTGTACAAAAACGCCTATTTACAGGCCAAACTTCAAAATCAATACAATTCATTTTCAAAGAAATTTCAAACTGTTTTTCTTTATCTGTTTTGTTTTGCAAAGAACGTCCAATGTTTGTTTTTTTTATATATGCATTTGACATTAATTACTGCTCATGAATATTTACATGCGAAACAAAAGACGAATTACCGGTAATAGCAGAAACAGGGGCAAATAAGAATTGTTCGAAATGTATAGTCACTCTGTCCACCAGGTACAAAGGTATATTCAGCTCAAGAATATGGCTAAAGTATTTTCACTCCCCGCAGAGTAAGGCAGAAATGGTAGCTCTCCCCAGCTGAGACTTGCAACTATGAACGAATCAACAATACTCTCCCCAAGCAGAGTTTATCTATCATCAGCACTAAAAAGGGCTTGATATCCCCGGCACTCTTAATATTCCCTAGCGAAGCATAAGAATGTTGCCCGGCAGAATAAAAGATACCCCCAGTGGAGTTAAAATTGCCCAGCCCAGTCTGAAAAAGCTTCCCCAACAGAGTTGAAGCATCATTCCCCAGTAGACTCTGGAAGTTTATCCCCAGCGGAGTACAAAATAAATCTCCCCAGCCGAGTTCAAAGGATCGTTCCCAGCAGAATTCAGAGGATTATCCCCACAAAAGTCTAATAGGGTTATGCCCAGCAAGTCGCAACTGAAAGATCATCCCCAACGAAGTTCTTTCCTTTCACAAACAAGAATTCAGTCCTCAATGGATTCAATATCACCAGCAACGATAATTCATCCCGACGGAATTTATCAGTAGAATCATCCGCAGAGCATATCTTCCCCACAGAGTAATATCCTCATCAGTCTATTCCCCAACGGAGTCATCCTCTCCTGCAGGTTTATTACTTTCGTTCCCCATCCCCATTGGAAACGAAGAATCCAACTCTATTCTCCAACAGCTATCCGGGATATATTTTCCCAGCTAAAACATTACATTTCCATACATCATGATACATGCATATACGCATCATACCACACAATCTCATTTATTTTGAGAGCATCATTGCTTGATCAATATCATGCATTGCATATGACTGACCTTTACCTTTTAGGAAAGATGCAGTTAAATTCTCAGCTATGTCAAAGACCTCCTCTGGTTCAGTTAGATCGCCGCGAAGATCTCCCTTATTCGTACTCCAGTTGAAGTTATTCCAAGACTTTTGTCTGGTCCAGTTAAATCGATTCGAAGATTTTCCTGATGTCGATCAAGTCAAAGTTAATCCAAGACCTCCTTTGGTTCAGTCAAATCGCTGCGAAGATCTCCCTGATTCGTATTTCAGTTGAAGTTATTCCAAGACTTTCGTCTGGTCCAGTTAAATCGATTCGAAGATTTTCCTGATGCAGATCCAGTCAAAGTTAATCCAAGACCTCCTCTGGTTCAGTTAGATCGCCACGAAGATCTCCCTGATTCGTATTCCAGTTGAAGTTATTCCAAGACTTTTATCTGGTCCAGTTAAATCGATTCAAAGATTTTCCTGATGCCGATCCAGTCAAAGTTAATCCAAGACCTCCTCTGGTTCAGTCAGATCGCTGCGAAGATCTCCCTGATTCGTATTCCAGTTGAAGTTAATCCAAGACTTTTGTCTGGTCCAGTTAAATCGATTCGAAGATTTTCCTGATGCCGATCCAGTCAAAGTTAATCCAAGACCTCCTTTGGTTCAGTCAGGTCGCTGCGAAGATCTCCCTGATTTGTATTCCAGTTGAAGTTATTCCAAGACTTTCTTCTGGTCCAGTTAAATCGATTCAAAGATTTTTCCGATTCTTATCCAGCCAAAGTTAATCCAAGACCTTCTCTGGTTCAGTCAGATCGATGATAAGATTTCCCTGATTCATATTCCAGTCGAAGTTCAGACCACCTATAAACAGTCTCCAAATGGCATCTGTAAGCCCATTCCCGACATCACCAGGCTGATACTACTTCATGCGAGTGCAAATTTTCGGGCACTCTAGTGTTCAATCATTTTCCACCTTCGGATCACGAAAGGCCCGAAAGCCAATCTATATCCTCAAGTTTAAGAAAATTTAACAGGGGAAGCTGTTGCACCCCAAAATTTTCCCTCTCATATCTCTCAAAACATTTCAAGAAAAATCTCTAAGTGGTTCAAGATTGCTCAAGAGTTGGACAGTCAAGTCATCTCCTAAGGCAGTCAACATCAAATTAGGGTTTTGTGTTGCATCAAGGTCCTTAATTACAAATTATCTCAAGTGCTCCCCAATGTCCTAATATGGTCTCAAGTTCATCCATGTCAAATTTCAAGCCTTGCAGAGGAAGTTTGCTCAGTCAATTGCTCAAAGGATCCAAAAATCGATTGTGCTAGGGGAAAAGTCAACTGTGACCTATAAACAGTCCAACTTCAAGAGTTTTTGTCAACATTCCCATTTTGAAGGATATTTCATCATTTGATCAAGGGTTTATCATGATTCATCAAGGATTGCTCAAAATTCATCAAGACTCAAAAGTTACTAAATTAGAGTTTTGCAAGAAAAGTCAACTCAACTTTGACCAAGCATAACTTTCTCATACTTTATGATAAATGACCCATCCAAAGCTCATTTTTAAGAGGATGAAATTTCATACAATCCATCTTCATACCCCAAGATCAAGAAATGCACTCACAAAAAGTTACAAATTTGGACATTATAGGTCATTTTTGAAAGTCAACAAATTCACCTTTTTTGCCAAAGCTTATAACTTGAGGATGGAATATCAAAATGCGACGAGACCAAAAGGGTTTGTTAGAGGACATCTCAAGCTTTATAAAAAGTCAAAGAACACCTCCAAAAGTTCAAAATTGAAGAAGTTATGCATTGTTGAAGTTGGGCATTTTTGCAAAAATTGCCAAAAGTCAACTATCCCCAAAACTTCAAATTTTGTCAAAGGGGCCCATTCTTTTCCACTTGATTTGATCTTGTCACACTACACACGTGTCCTAGCTTCAGCCTTATGATCATTTATCAAATTTATTATTTAACTTGATTTTTTAATGAATTATTTCATTTTTAATCAATTTAAATCAAATAAAATCCAAACATTGATTATTTGATCTCTTTTTGGCTATTTCAGGACCTAATCATCATCATCAAGTGAATCAAATTCGTATCATACATTCCATGTGCAAAAAGATTGGATTTTGGACAAATTTGGAAGGTTATCAATGGAGGATCAAATCAAATCTCCAAGCATTGATGCACAAGGATTCAGTCCACAAAAGTTAACCTAATACATTGCATTATACCTATACAAGGCAAAGCACACGAATTCAAGGGTTAGAGACTGCAAGAACACCAAAAGCAAACTTGAAAAAATTGCCAAAAAGTGTGAAACTGAAATCGTGCATAGAGGCCAATTCAGAAGCAAATCTCAACACTAATCAATTGTTGGACCATCCTTGAAGAAGAACCAACCTAGAATCAATCTCCATCCACGCCCTAAAGCTCTATAAGTGTCTCAAAAATATGCTTTTCAATTGAATTCGTATATCATTGTTCTTGCACTTTTTCTTGCAAAATCTTTGCATATTCATGCTTATCGTTCAATTTACAGGCTTTCTGCATTATTTGATTGCATTAATATGGCCTATAACCCCCTAGCGGAATCTAGGGTTCGTGGTTTTTGTATTTTGGGTATTTAGTTTTCAGGCAAAATCAGTGCGATTAATGGACATGGATGTAATCTGTGGAGGAAGACGAACATGACCATGGTCTTGGATTGTGTTTTCATAGCCTAGAACTAATTATAGGATGGACATACGGATTTAGCTGCGGATACAAATCCGTAGGTAAATAACCAGGGTGAATGAAGAAGATGAAGACGTGCCCCCCTCCCATTCGCTGATTCAAACTTGGCGCGTTTTTTTTTTTTGTTTTCTAGCATAATTAATTTGTTTTCTATCTTATTATTATTATCCATTATGATAACAATGGAAGCGTGTTGGTGCAGTGGTAGAAGCATTGCTCAATGACTCACAGGACTTGGGTTCGAATCCCAGGTCCCCCATATGCATATTATTATTTTTCTTCAGGTCATTCAATACAAAGCCAAGCGTGTGGTTCACCATACACCATCACTCAATCATCTGCCAGATGGCCCCAAGCCAGATCTGGTGGTCCATAATGAAGGCCTATGGTGGGATCAAGTCAAAGGGCGCGTGGAGAATCAGGAAAGTCAATACAGGCTTGCATAAATGGGCCTTGAACTTGATATCCAAACCTCCCAAAAGCAGGCCCAAATCTCTAACTCTCTATTTTCTCTACTTTATTTATTTATATTGTTTATTTATTTTTCATAATTTAATTAACCAATCAAACTTTTTTTCTTAATAGAATAAAAAAAACCAAAAAATATTTTCTTTATTAAAATTAATTTTCATTATTTTATTTTTGATAATTTAATTAATTTAGTTTTTAATTAGGAATGACTTTAATATTTTTGCAATAATTAAAATTAACTTAGATAATTAGGTTTTATTAACATTGATCAAATTATTTTTATTTCTTTAAATGTCAAAAATCCAAAAAATATTATTTTCATTAATTAATTAATTTGTTTATTAATTTAATAATTAACTTAGATCCAATTTCTTTTTTAATTCAAAATAAACCAAAAAATCTTTTCTTAATAATTAAAGGGTCAAAACCCTAGAACTCGCCCGATTTAATTTCCCGCACGCGTTCCATTTTTATTCAATATTGTATCTGTTTCCTGGAATGTAATAGTTTAAATAGGACTTTAATTATTTTATCGCTTTATTTGTTTTCCGCATTTTAAATTTCAAGGGTTACTTTTGGCGATGTAAATACCCGACGCCTTGTAATAGTTAGTTTTAATTTCCGCAACTTATTAACTGTTAGATGTTTGATAATAGGTAATGCATGACAAGATCGAATATTTAAACCTAAAATCAACATAGATAACCCATGACATGTACAAAGACAAATTAACTGAAAATGACACACTCGCACATGCGCACTCTTAGGGTACACCTCACTTGGTTGCCTTTGAACGTGGTCATTGAGTATAGGAAGCTTTAGAGGTCGCCCTCTTGTATAAAGATCATAGTTGCCTCGAAACGGTTGCCTCGGAAAAATGATCTAAGATATTAGGGTTACCGCTAATGCGTCCTAACATTGCTTTAGTAACCGCACGTCCCTTAATCGAATTGACCCTTAAAACTCCAAAGACGATGCTACCTACTCATCAATAGTGGGATGGCATTGTCTAAAGGAAGATAGCATAGAACGATTCCTTTTTCGAGTAGGTAGATGGTTCTTAAGTACTTGCTCTTTCAAAACAAAACAAATTTTCACACTTACACTCCTTTCAAAACAAAAGAACTTCCTCAAACCCACAAACACAAAGAAAGCAAAATTTTGAAAACACTTTGAGCAAGTACCTAAGAGCCCGTGGATAACCACGGATAGAAAGGGTGCTAACACCTTCCCTTTCTATAATCTACCCCCCAAACCCGAGAAATATCTCAAAAAAGGAAATTTTCTGTGCTTTTTTCCTTTCCTTGTTGGATAAAATAAAAGACGGTGGCGACTCTTGCTTACCGCGACATTTTGCGAAAACAAACGCAAAACACAAACCAGCATTCCAAAACAGTCAGTTCTCTCCCACCGTATCACATTACTGATACCGGTTCTTCCCTCAATGTGTTACCTAAATCTAGCCTAATAAAGTTAACACTAGACGATGTTGTAATAAGGCCAAGTTCCATGATAGTCAAAGCTTTCGATGGTTCTCAGAGTACAATATTTGGATAAGTAGACCTTCCCTTTGAAATTGGTATGCACATGTTCTATATCACCTTTCAAGTCATAGATATACATGTTTACTCAGACGACCTTGGATCCATGCAGCAGGGGAAGTCACTTCGACTTTACATCAAAAATTGAAGTTCTTTGTTGAAGGAAGTTTGGTTATTATTGGTGGAGAAGAAGACATATTCGTAAGTCACATTGAGTCATACATGTATATCAATGTTGACGAAGATTTCATAGCTACACTCTTTCAAGTATTGGAAGTTTCTTCAACGATAACCTTAACATTAGAAAAAGTTGTAAATCCTACTATGACCTCTTGGAGAGATATATAAATAGTAGTGTATAATGGTGACTCAAAATGCTGGGGAAAGCTCCCTGAAATATCTGAGAAGAAGAACCATTTTGGTTTGGGTTATGAATCGTCAAAGGCTACTATAAAAGGGAAAGCACGATTTCCACCAATCAAGGAAACTTTCATCAGCGAAGGGGTAGAACATGGAGAGAAATTGGCAATGGTGTCTGTAAGTGTTTGTCGGCAGCAATTTTGGTAAAACAATGTGCTATTATGTTTTGCTAAATGTCTTGACATTTGTAGAAACTGTTTTTAATGATGTCAAAGCAGATGTCTTGACATCCGCCTCCTAAACTGATCTCAGCCAACATCAGTATATGTTTTTCTGTTTCCTGATTTCCAACGCTCCATAATTCAAGATTTGTAACTCACAGGCAGCGCAAAATATGGAGAAATACTTTTCAAAATGCATGGATTTTATCTTGACCTGTTTTTAAGGAAATATTCAAAAGAATTGAATATTTGATTTTAAGCCCAAGCCCACAGCTGCACATATATAAGGACTTGCTTCCTTATTCAAACTACTGCAACTTTTGAAGAAGAATACTTTATTTATGTTTTAAAAGTCTAAGTATTTTAATTGTCAAACACTCTAGTATTGATTGAATACTTGTGTTGTTATTTGGGTTGTTAATTGTGTAGTATTCATAAGCTTTTAAGCATTGAATGATTGAAGTTTTTAAACTTATTAATTCTGTTGTTTCTTCACTGTAAGTGATTGAAGGGATTTGAGGAGGGCCTCATACCTAGGTGAGTCTTAGGTAGAAGTATAGCACGGGTAGTGATTAAGTTATTAGATCATAAACTGGTTATTTACTGAGGGTCTATGAATTGATATTATTTAGTGTACTTGTCCCTGGCTTGGCATCCCCCAGAGTAGGTGTTGTTATACACTGAACTGGGTGAACAACCTCTTGTGTTTTTACTGCTTTCGATTTTACTTCTTTTTACTTATAAACAGATATTTGTGTCATAACATCTCCTTCGACATCTCATATATGATACTAGAATTTCAATTGCTATTAGAGCAGGCATCCTGCTCTATATCTGGGTGAGATCCAGGGAAGATACTTTTTGGTACTATGGATAAGGTAGGAGGATTTGTGAACAGGCCATCCATTCTAGATGGGAGTAATTATGACTATTGGAAACCACGTATGGTGGCCTTATTAAAGTCTCTGGACAACACAGCTTGGAAATCTGTTTTGAAAGGATGGAAACACCCTATTAAATTGGGAGAAAATGGAGAACCTACTTCTGAGTTAAAACCAGTAGAAGATTGGTCTAAAGAAGAAGATGAAATTGCTCTTGGAAATTCTAAAGCCTTGAATGATATATTCAATGGAATTGACAAGATTATTTCCAGATTAGTGAACACATGTGAAGTAGCTAAGGATGCATGGGGAGTTCTTCAATCTAATCATGAAGGCACATCCAAAGTTAAGACATCAAGACTTTAGTTGCTCACCACAAAATTTGCAAATTTGAGAATGAAGGATGATGAAAGTATTAACGACTTTCATATGAACATTCCTGAAATTCCTAATGCATCCAGTGCATTAGGGGAGAAAATACCTGAAGACAAATTGGTGAGAAAGATGCTCAAGTCTTTTCCCAAGATATTTTCTATAGAAGAAGCTCAAGACATTGACAAAATGAAAGTGGACGAACTTGTTAGATCCCTCCTGACATTTGAATTAAGCATCAATGAAAGATCTGAAAAGAAGAACAAAATCATATCCTTTGTATCAAATACTGAAGAGGAAGAGGAAGACTGTGATTTGGATACATATGGAGGAATATCAAATGCCTTATCTATGATTGGAAGACAGTTTAACAAAGTGATAAAAAGAATGGATAGAAACCAAAGATCAAATGTCAAGAACATCTCATCTAACATCCATAAGTCAAATGAGTTTGGAAGAAAAAGGGCTGAAGAAAAATCCACTCAAGGGAAGGGAGTACAATGTCGTGAATGTGAAGACTTTGGTCATATTAGAGCTTAATGTCCTACATATCTTAAGAAACAAAAGAAGAATTTGTCTGTTACTTGATCTGAAGAGGACTCAGAGAGTGATCTTGAAGAATCTTCCAAGTATGTTAAAGCATTGACAGGAAAATATGTATCCGATGAAGAGTCTAGTGATGGTGAACTAACCTTTGATGAGTTAGCTGCTTCATACAAAGAATTATGTCTCAGAAGTGCAAAAGTGTGTCTTGAATGGGAGAAACAGAAAGCCCTCATAACTCATCTGAAGGAGGAAAGGGAAGAGCATCTTAAAACTATTTCTGATCTGGAAAGTGAAGTGTCTTCTCTGAATTCAAATCCTGATAGAACGGTCAAATCCCTCAAGATGCTGAATAATGGGTCTGACACATTAGATGAAATTCTCGAAACAGGAAGAGTGACAAGAGACAAGAGTGGTCTAGGTTTCAATGAGAAAAAGGAACCTAACTCAGAAGAGCTTTCATCTGTTTCCACTCATGCCAAGTCTAAACCAAAGATGTCGAATCAAATGTCTCAACATCTGGGCAAACATCATGGTAAGAAATGACATCATGGCAAACATCATGGAAAGAAAAAGTTTAATCACACCAAGGAGAATCCCCAACCCTGGAGATGTCATCACTGTGGAAGGCTTGGTCATATAAGGCCCTTCTATTTTAAATTGTATGGGTATCTTAAGACTGATAAGATGCCACAAAATAGCAAAAAGAAGAAACAGTGGATTCCCAAGTCTAATGTTGCTAGTTTCATAGCTCACACCTCCCTCAGATTATCAACCAAAGATGACTAATACTTTGATAGTGGTTGTTCTAGACACATGACAGGTGTCAAGAATCTATTGGTGGATGTAAAATCTCATTCCACTATTTATGTGACTTTTAGTGATGGATAAAAAGGTGAAATCAAAGGTGTTGGTAAGCTTGATTGTTCAGGAGTCCTAAAGCTTGATGATGTGTTACTTGTTAAAGGGTTAAAAACTAACCTGATAAGTATAAGCCAATTGTGTGATCAAGGATTCAAAGTTAACTTCACCAAGGATGAATGTCTTGTGTGCAATGAAAATAATGAAACTATTATGAAAGGAATCATATCTAAAGACAATTTTTATCTATGGGTTCCTCAAGAGTTGAACCTCTCCTCAACATGTGTTTTAGCCAAAGAGAATGAAGTTAAACTATGGAATCAAAAATTAGGGCACTTACATCTGAAAGGTATGAAAAGAATTATATATGAAGAAGCAGTGAGAGGGATTCCTAAGCTCAAGATAGAAGAACGTAGAATATATGGTGATTGCCAGATTAGAAAGCAAACTAAGATGTCACATAAGAAGATCCAACATCTCACTACATCAAAAGTTTTGGAACTTCTTCACATGGACTTGATGGGACCTATGCATGTTGAAAGTCTTGGTGGTAAGAATTATGCTTATGTTGTTGTAGATGATTTTTCTAGACACACATGGATAAGCTTTATTAGATTAAAATCAAAAGCTTTTGAAGTGTTTAAAGATCTATGTCAAAAACTTCAAAGGGAAAAGGAAAGTCATGTCATAAGAATCAGAAGTGATCATGGAAAGGAATTTGAGAACAATAAATTTGCTGACTTTTGCTCCTCTGAAGGAATCAACCATGAGCTCTCTTCTCCCATTACTCCTTAACAAAATGGGATCGTGGAACACAAGAATAGAACTGTCCAAGAATCTTCCAGGGCCATGATTCATGCTAAGAAGTTACCATACCATTTTTAGGTTGAAGCTATGAATACTGCATGCTATATCCATAACAAAGTCACTCTAAGGAAAGGCACTTCAGCTTTCTTATATGAAATATGGAATGGAAGAAAACCAACTGTTAGATACTTTCATGTTTTTAGAAGTAAATGCTACATCTTAGATGATTGTGAAAAAAGAAAGAAGATGGATCCCAAGAGTGGTGAAGGAATATTCCTGGGTTACTCTATAAATAGCAGAGCTTACATAGTGTTTAACTCCAGAATTAAAGTTATGATGGAGTTAATAAATGTTATTATTGATGATAGAGGATGGAGTGCTGAAGAAGATGTCTCAGAAGATGTTGGAACATCTGTGTCTGATATTCCAATCGAATCAAATGACAGAAGTGTTGATTCTAATACACCTCAAGAAGATCCTGAGCCTAGTCATCTCAATAAAGGACCTTCAATTAGAACCCATAGAGATCATCCTATGGAGCTTATCATAGGAGATCTAAATAAAGGAGTTACTACCAGATCAAGATATGGGATATTAAACTCTTGCTTTGTGTCAAAGGTTGAGCCTAAGAATGTCAAAGAGGCCCTAACTGATGAGTTCTAGATTAATTTTATGCAGGAAGAGCTAGAACAATACAGTAGAAATAAAGTTTGGGATCTGGTTCCAAGACCTGGAGGGACAAATGTAATTGGCACAAAATGGGTGTACAAGAATAAATCTGATGAAACAGGAGTGGTCACTAGAAACAAGGCAAGGTTAGTAGCACAAGGGTATACTCAAATTGAAGGAGTTGTCTTTGATGAAACTTTTACCCCTATGGCCAGACTTGAATCAATCAGACTACTCTTGGGAGTTGCATGCATACTGAAATTTAAATTGTTTCAAATGGATGTAAAACGTGGATTCTTAAATGGCTATCTGAATGAAGAAGTTTATGTGGAACAACCAAAGGGATTTGTTGATCCAAGTTTTCCTAAACATGTCTACAAACTGAAGAAAGCTCTGTATGGATTAAAGTAAGCTCCAAGAGCTTCGTAAGAGAGATCGACATGATTTCTTGTTGAGAATGGATACAGGAAAGGTGGCATAGACAAAACTCTTTTTGTCAAGGAAGAAGAAGGGAAGATCATGATTGCACAAATTTATGTTGATGATATTGTGTTTGGTGGGATGTTAAATGAGATGGTTCAACATTTTTTCAAGCAAATGCAATCAGAATTTGAAATGAGTCTTGTTGGTGAATTAACCTATTTTCTTGGTCTGCAAGTTAAACAAATGGAAGATTCCATACTTTTATCTCATAGCAATTATGCCAAGAATATAGTGAAGAAGTTTGGGATGGAAAATTCCAGTCACAAAAGAACCCCTGCTCCCACACATCCGAAGTTGACTAAAGATGAAAAAGGAGTAAGTGTAGATCAAAGCCTCCACAGAAGTATGATAGGCAATCTTCAGTATCTCACAGCTAGCAGACCAGACATTGCCTTTGCTGTAAGGGTGTGTGCAAGATATCAAGTTGATCCTAAAGTTAGCCATGACAACCATGTGAAGAGGATTATTAAATATGTGAGTGGGTTAAGTGACTATGGTATTCTATACTCTCATGGATCAAATTATGCCTTAACTGATTTTTGTGATGCTGATTGGGCAGGAAATGCTGATGATAGAAAAGTACATCAAGAGGATGATTCTTTTTGAGAAATAATCCCATATCTTGGTTCGGCAAAAAGCAAAATTGTGTGTCTTTATCCACTGATGAGGCTGAGTATATTGCTGCAGGAAGCAATTGTTCTCAACTAGTTTGGATGAAACAAATGTTAACAAAATACAATGTCAAACAAGATGTCATGACATTATTCTGTGAAAATTTAAGTTCCATAAACATATCAAAGAATCCCATTCAACACAGCAGGACCAAGCATATTGACATCCATCATCACTTCATAAGAGAGCTTGTTGAATAAAAGATTGTGGGCTTAGAACATGTAGCAACTGAATTGCAACTGGATGACATCTTCACAAAGGCTTTGGATGCTAATGAATTTGATAATTTAATAGGAAAATTAGGGATTTGTTTATATGAGGGTATGTAGAAACTAAAGGCGTGTGGGAACACCATTAAAGTGATATTATATTATTTGTGTTTCCAACAAATAAAATTTCGAAAGAAATCATTACAAGACCGCCTCAAAGTGTTTCTCACACGCTATGAAAATTCATCTCTCAAATTTCACAAACTCTTCATTCTCTTCTGCAGAAAAAGAACCCTTTCCATTCTTCATCTCTGTGTTCAAAAATTCTCAAACATGTCTCAACATCATACATCATCTTCCTCAAAATCTACCAAATCCCTAAAAATCTTTCCCTTGACAGAGTACTCAATGCTACTCCTCTAACAACCATCCCAACTCTTGATAAAAAGGTCAAGAAACCACGATCATCACCTGCAAAGAAATCCAAAGATGATAGAGGTAACTCTTCCACTGCAACTGATAATAGGACAAAAGAAGAGATTGCTAATGTTGATAGAAGCATCAGAAGGCTAGTAGACAATGTGTTAAATGAAGGCTTTATTGTTCTTGGGATTTCTACCCCCTTGCTCGTATGCCTCCTCCTGCTGACAAAGGAAGTAACCCTAAAAGTGCTATTGTTGAATCATCCACCTTCAAGAAAGATACTACTGAAAGAAAACTTGAGAAGTTTTCTATCTCTTCTCTGAAGGAAGTGGAAGAAGAAAATGTTGAACAAGATGTTTAAGAGAACTCTCCTAATAAGGAAGATGTTGCTGCCTCCAAGGATGGAGAAGGTCACAATGCTGAGAATGTAGTAAATGTAGAAGAGTTGTTTGACAATAAGCTCATTACTAATGTGGTACCTGGTATTGCAAGAAGGCTAAAATCTAGGAAAGTGAAGGATGCAAGTGTCACACCCCCTGCCAAAACAACCAAGAAGAAAAACATGTATGGACCCCGAAATCTAGGAATTAAAGTGATTCCTCCCTCTAGCAAAAGAAAATCTAGATCTGTTAGCTCCACAAATAATGATGAGGATGCTGTAAAAAGATCCAAGAGTAAGAAGAAAGATGTGGTTGTTGAAGAAGTTGACTCAGACTATGATGTCGAGCAATATGTCTAGGAAATCTCTCCTATCAAAAAGTCTGCAAGCAAGAAGATTTTTGTTACGGTTCCTGATGCCCCACTTGACAACATCTCCTTCCATTCTGTTGGGAATGATGAAAAGTTGAAGTATGTGTATCAAAGAAGGATTTCCGTGGAGAGAGAATTGGGAGCTGATGCTTTGGAATATAAAGAAATCATCGAGTTGATATCTTATGCTGGATTGATGAAAACAGTTACCAGGTTTGCCAATCGCTATGAAACTCTTGTTAAGAAGTTTATGGTTAATATTCATGTTGACTGTGTTGACCATAAAATTAAGGAGTATAGAAAGGTTTTTGTTAGAGGAAAGTGTGTAGAATTTTCTCCTGCCATCATAAATAGATTTCTAGATAGATCTGAGGATGTCTGTTGTGAGCTGGAAGTTACAGATGATCAAGTGTGCAGAGCCATCACTGCTAATCAAGTAAGTGAATGGCCCATGAAAAATAAACTTTCTGTCAGAAAACTGAGTGTGAAATATGCTATTTTACATAGGATTGGAGATGAAAATTGGGTTCCCACTAATCACACTTCAACCATCTCCATTGGATTAGGAAAGTTCGTTTATGCTATTGGAAACCATAAACATTTTGATTATGGGACTTATATCTTTGACCAGACCATTAAACATGCAGGAACTTATGCCATTAAGATGCCAAATTCTTTTCCTTCCCTCCTCTGTGGAATTATCCTTAATCAGCATCCTGGAATCCTAAGTTGAAATGATGTAGTGTGCAAGAGGGAGTCTGCCTTGACCCTTCATTTTAAGCTCTTTTCTGGAAAACATGTCCCAGACATTGTTTTAACATTTGCACCTATTGAAAAGACCTCCACCAAGGATGATATGATCAAAGAATTAAGAGAAGCCTGCAAGGAATTGGATGATGTGATCATAGTTAGCTCATCAAGGAAGCTAACCTTTGAAAAGATGATCAAGGACCTGTAAAAGTACAACAACCTTGATGATATAGTGAACTCTGAAGGTGAAGACTCTAGTGAGGAAGAAAGTTCTGGCTCAGACAAGTCAACTGATCCTGATGATAATTAGACTAATTGATGTTTCTTTATATGATCCTTTTGTTTCCTTTTAGCACTTGCATGTGCTTGACATTTGATTTATATGGTCTGTATATAAATTACTGATAAACTCTTTAATGCATCTGTTTATTTGGAATATTATGACTAAAAAGGGCGAGAGAGAGTGACTGACTGACCAGTGATTGACATCTGATTAAGGGGGAGCTTAATACTTGAGGGGGAGCCTCATGTTTTAGAAGATATTTTGACATCTTCCTTTGCTAACAGCTAACAACTAACTTAGTTTTTGCTTGCTTTGCTTATGCTGCTAATCTATTTTCGCTCTGATATTATGCTTTGATAATGTTTTAGCCAAAATTTTCCAAAGGAGGAGTTTGTAAGTGTTTGTTGGCAGCAATTTTGGTAAAACAATGTGTTGTTAATGTTTTTCTAAATATATTGACATTTGTAGCAAATTGTTTTGAATGATGTCAAAGCAGATGTATTGACATCTGCCTCCTGAACTGACCTCAGCCAACATCAGTATATGTTTTTCTGTTTCTTGATTTCCAACGCTCCATAATTCAAGATTTGTAACTCACAGGCAACGAAAAATATGGAGGAATATTTTTCAAAATGCATGGATTTTATCTTGACCTGTTTTTAAGGAAATATTCAAAATAATTGAATATTTGATTTTAAGTCCAAGCCCATAGCTGCACATATATAAGGTCTTGCTTCCTTATTCAAACTACTGCAACTTTTGAAGAAGAATACTTTCTTTCTGTTTTAAAAAGTCTAAGTCTTTTAATTGTCAAACACTCTAGTATTGATTGAATACTTGGGTTGTTAATTGTGTATCATTCATAAGCTTTTAAGCCTTTCATGATTGAAATTTTTAAACTTATTAATTATGCTGTTTCTTCACTGTAAGTGATTGAAGGGATTTGAGGAGGGCCTCATACCTAGGTGAGTCTTAGGTAGAAGTATAGCACGGGTAGTGATTAAGTGATTAGATCGTAAACTGGTTGTTTACTAAGGGTCTATGAATTAATACTATTTAGTGTACTTGTCCCTGGCTTGGTATCCCCTAGAGTAGGTGTTGTTGTACACTGAACTAGGTGAATAATCTCTTGTGTTTTTACTGCTTTTGATTTTACTGCTCTTTACTTGTAAACAAATATTTGTGTCGTGACGTCTCATTCGATATCACATATCTGATACCAGAATTTCAGTGTCCCGCAAAAGAAACATCAAAAAGGTGTATGATTTCATCCGTGAAAGCGCCCCGTGTGAAGAGCTGAAGAACTGGACAGTTGTGGAGATTCCTGAAATTTTCTTTCCAAAGTAATTTTCTTTGTTTTTGAAAGAACCTATGCCAAGCCCAAGGTGTAGGGGTTGTTTGTAAGGGTCCTCGTGTGTTTCAATCAATATTCATGATTAATAAAAATATGTTTTATATTCAATTAAGATCCTTGTTTTTTCTTTTGCATTTATACTACATATTAAAAAAAATGGCTATACTTTCTCTCATATGCATTTTTCCAAATTCACGTACTAAACAAAAACTGCACCAAAACATGAAAAATGTGCAAATCCATGCCCAAAATTACCGATGATGTTACTGCTACCATCCGATATGATTTTGATACTCCTGTCAACCAAAGCTGAAGAGGAAGATGTCGAGGATCTAGACTTTCTGAAGAACTGGCAAGAAGCATAAAACAAAAGGTTGACAATATACAACCATACCAAGAGCCTATTGAGACTATTAATCTCGGCACGGAAGAGGATCTGAAAGAGATCAAGCTAGTGGCAGCGTTAGAAGAAAACGTCAAAGAAAGACTGGTCAAGTTATTACACGAGTATGTGGATATATTATCCTGGTCCTACAAAGAAATTCCAGAGTTGGATATAGACATTGTAGTACACATATTACCTCTCAAAGAAGGTTATCCCCCGGTCAGGCAAAAGCTCAGAAGAACTCGTCCAGATATGTCCAGCAAAATTCAGGAAGAGGTTCTTAAACATTTCGAAGAAGGGTTCTTGGAAGTGGTATATTATCCACATTAGATAGTTAACATCGTACCAGTACCCAAGTGTTATACCCCAAAAATTTCCCTCTCTTTTCTCAAGACATTTCTCACCAAAAATCTCAAATGCTCAAGGGTTTTCAAGAGTTTGATCAAACAAGCTCACCTCATAGTGAGTCCACAAATTAGGGTTTTGGTTTTCTCAAGGTCAATTGGAATTTTGATGCTTCAAATGCCTTTCACGGTTCATTGTAGGTCTCTAAATTTACTCATACCAAGTTTCAAGTCTTGCATCACAAATTTGCTCAGTCAATTGATCAGATGACTGAAAATCAATTGTATTGGGTAAAAAGTCAACAATGGTTAATATACAATCAAGCTTCATGGTTTTTGTCCAACATCAACATTTTGAAGTCATATTCATCAATTTATCAAGGGTTGATCACAATTCCTCAAGAAAAGCATTCAAATCATTAAAGGGGCAATATTTGTCAAAATTAGGGTTTTGACTGAGAATGACTGATCAATGACTTTTGACCTAGTACATGACCTAATGGCTTGAAGCATGATCTCAAGGACTTAAACACAATATCTTGACCTAATTTCATGTCCCAAATAATTTCTCAAGATCAATGGATTGATAATTGAAATTTGATCAACGGATGAAAAGTCAACTGATACACAAAAAGTCAAACTTTAACCTTTTGGTCAACATTGAATTTCAAAGATCAAAATCATCAAAACATTCAAAAATATCAAACTTGATCATCAAGAATCAAGAAAGTCAACAAAATTCATGATTTTCAAGACTTAGAAAAATTCTAAGTGTTTTTTACCTTGATAATTTCACTAATTCATGACAATTATTCACCAAGATGCAAGATGATTCAAGAAAAACTTTCAACATGAAAGTTGTAGATCTTGATGAATTCTACAACTTTTTCCCTTAGTGTTGATGTCCAAAAAATTCTTATATTTGAAGATATAAGCTCATGAAGTCATGACATTTTTACAAAACACTTAGTGAAAATTTTAGCAAGTTTGGTCAGATTTTTGTCCCAACTTCTTGGAAATTTTTTAACCTAGTTCCAATTTGATTTAGCCAAAGTGGTCAACATGAAGGTTGTAGACAATTTCAAGCTTTCCAAAATGTAAAAGAACTTGACGAGACCATGCTTGAGCTAGAAGTTTCGAAGAGAAGAAGATGGCATCACAAACTTGAATTTTAGGTCATTTTGTGATGAACCTTATGATTCAATCTTCAAGCATGCTACATAATCTTGCTTCGCAGACCTTCAAACTTAAAAATCAATCAATAATTAAATGTTTACACAGCTTATTGAGCCATTTTCCAAGCATTTGATTCATTGTCCAAGTAATTTTTCCATTAATGGAACAAAGTTCACACTTCCATTTTAGAAAAGCCAACTTTAGTCACAATGTGAACTTCTTGAGCCTCTCACTTGCTCCCTATGAAAACACTCAACATGTATTCTAAAAAGCAACATATCTAAAGCCTCTAACCACCCTATAAAGCCCTTATACTATGCATTGAAACCATGATTTTCATGATTGCTTCAAATTCAAGTCACATAACCATAACATGTGATCTTTGATTTCTGATTACTAGAGCCTTCAAAACCTTTCCTCTATAAATAGAGAAGCCATTTTAAATACATAGCACAAATTCACAAACCTTGAAACACTCACAAACTCCTTGAAA
Source organism: Vicia faba (assembly GCA_948472305.1). Lineage (NCBI taxonomy): Eukaryota > Viridiplantae > Streptophyta > Magnoliopsida > Fabales > Fabaceae > Vicia > Vicia faba. The sequence goes on from OX451739.1 coordinate 1,030,610,214, forward strand.
TTCAGAATTGTACACAAAACTTCCATTATTGAAATTTCTGGCCAAAAACTTCAAACTCACAATCCACTCGTGCATTTTCACTCTAAGTCAATCACAAAGTTTCCATACCTCATTTAGAACTAATCACCACCCCAGTTTCATCACTGTAACACCATTTGCACCATCCTCCATTTACAAAAACTCAGACTTGCAATTTGACTTCTCCAGAACGATTCAGGCACCTTCAACACAAAGTAAGCATTGCATTATCTTCCTAGGAGTCCATTGAAGCTAGCCAAATCATCAAACACTTCCAGGAGTGCTCAAACTCCAAACACGATTTCCAGTTTTGAGGTAAGTTTTCTCAACTTTGACCTCTTTAATAAAAGCATCATTAATGGTTACTTTGTGAATGAAAAATGTAGACATCATAGCCATGAAGCTAACCATGCCTTTAGTTCTCATTTATGTTGCCTGAGTGATGGGAATTTTGAAGTTGAAATTTCTGAAAAAATTAGGTTTTATTTGGTACCAAACAAAATACTCATTCATCTTTGGTTTATAGCTTATGAAATTTGTATGGTTGAATTCGTGTTGAAAAATGGAACAACTTTCATGTTTACATTTTTGAAAATGGTTGAGAAATGAGCAAGTTCAGAATTCAACCATGGTGGTGTTCTTCTCTACGCGCGCAAGGTTGAAGATGAAGTCATTTTCAAATTCAGAAACGAGTTTATTTTATATTATGTTAAAGTTGCATTATTACTGGATGAAATAGCCACCCAAGCGACAAAGAAGCGCGCACTAAGGCATTGATCTATAGGGACCTGGGTTCGAGCCCCAGTTGTACCCTTTTATTTCTTTCATATTTGTTTCTATGAGATTATATGTAGGCAAGTCCAGGAAGCGCATGGTGTTCCTCATTCTCTCACCACATGATCATCATAAATTCAAATCAAACGCTCTAGGCTAACATGTGCATCATAGACCCTTCGAAACCAGCCACATGGAATTATGACAGGCGCTGGACTTTTGCTTGGGACTTTTTGTTTTTTCTTTCATACACCCTCTAAATCACTTTTTAGCGCAGACCCATATACATTTTTTTAGTTAATTTTTAGACTTAAACAAATAAACCCCTTTGGGCCCGACACGCCATTTTCTTTTTAAAACCCCCATTTTACTTTTTAACACCCAACCCATTTATTTTTATTTCTTTTTACATTTTCATTATTTTTATTTATCTATTTATTTTATTTAAACCAAAATACAAAAAATATATTTCTCTTGAATAATTAGATTTAAAATATTTTAATTCAGTTCTTTTTATTTTATTTTATTTACTTCATTTTTTTAAAACAAATAAAACCTCAAAAATTATATCTTAGATGATTAAATTAGAATTAGGTTTTATTTTAATTAACTTAAATTTAAGGTTTTTTGTTTAAAATAATTAAGTAACTTTTCTTGTAATTAAAATTAATTAGTTTAATTAGGTTAATTATTAAAACCTTTTTCCATCAAAAATCACACAAAAATAATTTATTTTTTCTTCTTCATCTTTACATTTTGTGCATTCTATTATTATTCTTGATTCAATGGTTTGTAATAGATAATTAGGGCTTTATTACTTTCTTCCCCCTTATTCACAAACTTGTACCCCCATTTCCAAAGCGTTGTAATAGCGTAGGACATTTAAATTCCACAATTTATCGCTTTCCTTATTATTACTAGTAATTAGGGTTTGCATGACAAGACTTAAAATCAACCCTAGCAAAACCCTAATTCAAATATAAAATACTTGAAATCAAACGCTTTGCACACATACACCTCTAGGGTAACCCTCATTTGTTGCTTCAGATATAAACAATCATGTCCCTCAAATGTGGGATGTTTTAACATATACCCTCGATTAAAAGATCGTAGTCCCTCGATGACCCTTCGATGTTGCCTTCAGTAAACGATCTTAGTCCCTTACGACAATTTCTAAAGCATCTCATAAGTTGCCTTTTATGACTGTACGATGACCCACGCCTGTCCCTCACATCCAATGATATGGCTCCCTACCAACTAATGGTAAAATAGCACTATCTAAAGGAGGAGGAAAAGAACAAATACTTTTTGAGTAGGTAGATTTCTCGTAATTGCTTGCTCACAAACTAAAACCATTTTTCACACCTTACACTTTAAAAAAAACATCTTTTCAAACACTCTCTTTTCAAACAAATATTTTCAAAACAAACATTTTGTATACATTCTCAACGATACTAGAATCATTTTAAAATTGTCGAACTAAGGCGTTTTCAAAATATTTCCAAAACAAACATTTTGTATACATTCTCAACGATACGAGAATCATTAAAAAATCACCACTTTCAAAACATATTTCAACATACACAAACACAAATCCATTTTAAGTGATCAAGCAATTAAGAGCCCGTAGATAACTGCAGATGAAAAGGTTGCTAACACCTTCCATTTTCATAACCTACCTGTTGTACCCCAAAATTTTCCCTCTCATTTATCAATTTTTTTTCACAAGATCTCTTTGACTCAAGACTGGATTAGAGTTTGATCAGCTCAAGACATCTCATCTTACACTGATGACCAAAATTAGGGTTTGAGTTTGCACAAGGATTTTTGGACTATCAATACTTCATATGACTTTCAAGTATCATTATGGACCCATAAGATTACTCATGACAAGTTTCAAGCCTTGAACCAAATTTTTGATCAGTCAATTGGACAGTTGACCTAAAAATCAACTGTATTGGGGAAAAAGTCAACCATGACCAATTTACAGTCAAACTTCATAATTTTTTATCCACGTCAACATTTTAGACTCATATGTATCATTTGATCAAGTTTGGACCACAATTCCTTAAGAAATTTGATCAAATCATCAAAAGGGCAAAATGGTAAAAATTAGGGTTTTGACTGAGAAAGGGCAATTTCTGATTTTTGACCTAGAAAATGACCAATTGGTTTGAAGCATGATTCCAAGAGCTCAATTGCATCATCTTGACCTAGTGACATGGTTCAAAACATTGCATTTTCATTGGATTGACAGATGAATTTTGCAGTCAATTGATCAAAAGTCAACTGTATACTGAAAAGTCAAACTTTGACTTTTTGCTCAAAATCAAGTGCCAAGGATCACAATTCATCAAAACATGTCAAAATGTGAAACTTGTTCATCAAGAAATCAAAGATTGAAGATTTGGTTTTGAAATTTGAATTTTTCTTAACTTAGAAATTTTTCTAAGTATAGAAAAATTCTTATTTTTTCTCAACTTTAAGCCATTTTTTCACCATGATACAAGATGATTCAAAGAAAGTTCCCAACATGAAAGTTGTAGATCTCCATGAAATATACAACTTTTCTTCATACATTTCTCCCTAAATATTCTTGGATCTCAATATATAATTTTGTGAATACATGCTCATAAACTAAAATAACTTAGTGAAATTTTGCCATAATTTAGGCAGGTTTTTGACCTAACATCATGGAAATTTTTTACCTAGTTCCAAGAGGAATATTGAATTGAATTTCAAATATTAGTTATAGAGAACATTGAAAGCTTTCCAAAATGTCCAAGAACACCTTGAGATCATTTTTGAGTAGGGAGAATCGAAGAGATGAAGTTGGCAATTTCTCACTTTGAATTCAAGCCATTTCATGAAGAACAAAACTCCAATCTGAACCTATGCTGCTTAATCCTTGCTTTACAGGCCTCAAACTTGTGTCTCACTTCATAATTTAATGCTTACACATATGATAAAGCCTTAATCCAAGCACAAGAGTCTTTGTCCAAGCTTTAATTCCATAAATGGCACAAAGTTGCCATTGCCATTTTGGAAAAGCATAGCTTTTGCAACTTTACATTTCTTGAGCATTGGACCTGTTTTCTCTGCACACACAAGTCCTATAAACCAAATTCAAGTTGTCTAGGACTTGTACCAACTCCAAGCAGGCCAGTACAAGCATGTGGAGACTTGTCTCTTCACCTTTCTTAAAAAGCAAGTAAGAGTGCAAAAAGGCTACAACTCAGAAATCTGTTATGCAGTGGATTAGAAAACTTCTCTATACTAATACACAAACACATTATAACTTAGAGGACGATTGCTCAAGGCCAGAAACACCCTAAAACTCCCTATCACTAAAAAACTGTCAAAACTTGCAGTTTGTGTCCAAGCATAGCAATCCACAAATTTTCTCGTGTGTTTCAAGTTTTAATCATTCAAACACTTTACCTACCTCATATCTAAGTGATCCAGACCATCATCCCTGCACTGTAACTCCTCCTTCTTCATCTACCATTTTTGTTTTTCAAGCTTGCAAGTTGACTTGGATAGAGAGATTCAGGCACTTATAAAGCAAGGCAAGGATTGGAACACACTCAGGCAAGTTCAGGCAAGCTAAAGGAATCTTCAAGCCTTCATAAAACTCACTCAAACTCCATTCACGATCTCATCTGAAAGAGGTAAGAACTCCAACTTGTATCTCTTCATACAAGCATCCATTGGCCACGATTTGTGAAAGGAAAATGTAGATATTATTGTGCTAAAGCCAACCATGTGCATATATTTCATTTCTGTTCATTATGTATAGAGAATTTTAGAGTTCAAATTTTTGTAAAAATAAGGGTTAAAATTAGGGCCTTTAAAATTCGTTTTAATCTTTGATTGTTAGTTTCCATAAGTTACATGTCTGAAATCGTGGGAAAAAGTACTATCATTTTCATATTAGAAGTTTCCATTTTCATAGAGAAATGAGAAAGACACAGAGGTTCTGGCCAGCTTGAGGAAGAAGATGAAGTACAAGGCAATGAGGCTTTTATGTTATGTTTTTCTTGTTTCATTTAAGCTAACGGATGTACAGCCACCCCAGTGGCAAGGCAGCGCGGTGAGAATGCCAAGGTCATGGGTTTGAGCCTTGGTGCCTGCCTTTTTGCATTTTTCACACTTTTGTTCATTTTTTTTATTTCTGGTAGCGCTGGGCCTCTCATTCTTGGGCCTTTTTGTTTTTTCTAACATATTACCCCCTGTTTGCTTGCAGCACCCCTGGCCCATATATTTTTATTATTCATTTTATTTTCATTTCTATTTTATAAAATATATTTTCCTTAATATTAAAAATCATAAAAAATATAAAAATGCTAAATTTATATTTTGGTCCATTTTATTTTATTTTTTCTCATATAAAATATTTTATTTTAGTTACATATCATATATATACTTTTGTTTAATAAACTTGTAAATTAAAAAAAATAGAATTGGGTTAATTATTTATTCTTTTTTCTCACACTTATAAATATTTATTTTTAACATATAAAAAGACTAAATATTTTCATAAATGTTATTTATTATTTTAAGACAAAAAATACAAAAAATAATACTTAAGGAACTTTATTTTCTTTTAAATTAGAAACTAGGGTTAACCATTTTTCAAGAAATAATTTCATTTTCTTAAGATATTAGGATTAGGTCAAAATTCTTTTGCATATGAAAAATAAAACAAAACCTTTTTCTTGCATATATATATATATATATATATATATATATATATATATATATATATATATATATATATATATATATATATATATATATATATATATATATATATATATATATATATATATATATATATATATATATATATATATATATATATATATATATATATATATATATATATCATTGCATATTTAATTTATATTGCATTTTGTTTATTCAAATATTTGTACAAATTCGATTTGGTTGTAATAGTTTAAATTAGGTTTACCTTATTGCAAATTCCCATTCACAATTTGTATACCCCCTCCCATACAATGTTGTAATAGCGTAGTAACCTTTAAATTACGCAATTTACCGCTTTTATATACCATGTTAGTAATAGGGCTTGTATGGCAAGATCAAAACAAATCAAATAGAAAACCCTAAATCCAAGACAAAATCGAAGCATGAAAATAACACACTTGCACACAAGCATCCTTAGGGTTTCTCCATTTGGTTGCCTTATACAAAAATGGGCATATTACGCATGTGAAGTATCTTGGCAAAACAAACAAATATACGATCATAGTCCCTCGATGACGCTATTCTAAGTTGCCTTACAAAATGATCTTGGTCCCTCAAAAATGCTAAGATACTTTTCAACATTGCTAATCATGGCTATACGATGACCCACGTCCGTCCCGTTTACAACCAAAGATAGGGTTGCTTACCAAATCAATGGTAAGACAACAATGTCAAAGGAATAGAAAATGAACAAGAAAGACATTTGAGTGGGTAGATTACTTCTAGTTACTTGCTCCATTTCAAAACAATTATCCTTGCTATTTTCCTAAACAAACACACACATTTCAAAAACATCTTACAAACATTGAAAACATTTTCAAAAAGACAAACATCTTTGTATACATTCTTACGAATGAGAATCATTACAAACATTGCCTAAACAATGGCCTCTTTTACAAAATACTTTCAAAAAAACCACACAAAGCACAATTTCAAAACAAAAAGCAAGTGATCTAGCAAGTAACTAAGAGCCCATGGAAAACCATGGATGAAAAGGGTGCTAATACCTTCCCTTTTCATAATCTACCCCCCGAACTCAAGAAAAACATCTCTAAAGGTCTTTCCTGTGCTTTTTCACCTTTCCTTATTGGATAAAAGAAAAGTCGGTGGAGACTCTTACTAACCGCAACATTTGCGAACACAAACGCAAAACCCTCAAGTCAGTTCTCCCACCGTATCACAGAACTGGCGACTCTGTTGGGGACTATTTTATAAAAGTGGGGTTACCTTAGGGATAGATCACATTTATTTGCTTACATTGTTTGAATTGTATGCTTTACATTTTGGTTCTTTGTTTGGGTTTGAAATCCTCTACCCGGATTTGGGATACATTATAGGTAAATAACAATACGTTATGGAAACTGTGCAGGGTATATCGACATGGTCTAAGCAATAGCTATGTTAGTGTGACATATTTGTGGGTACCGGTAGCCTTTTAGTCTATCAAAGAGAATACGGGGCCACTGAGTGATGTCATGAAGCACTAATGAACTTCTAGAACCCTTTACTTGACCAACTTGGCCTTTAGAATGTATTGAGATGACCGACTTTGGTGCAGTCCGAAGTTGGTAGATACTCGATACTACACTCATTGAGGTTTGGTTTCTTGGGATATTTCGGTCGCCATTAAAGAGGCTTGAGCTGAAACAATGACCAAGGAAACAATCTGGTGATATTAAGCTCTTTAGAACTCAGTTACTATTATTAGGACAAGTTTAAGCCAACTAAACTTCAAGAGGGTACTTACCTATAAAACCCCATGCAAGCCTAAACTAAGAACTTGTTTTTTTGCTTGTAGATGCATACTTGTACATAACATCATGGACATCATGAACATCACATACATCTACTAACCATTTCAAGGATTTTGGAGATTCATCTTTGTTCTTGTTTTGTAGGATATGGATTCACTTCGCAGGAAAACTATCCAAGTCAACCTTGTAATAATTCCTCCACAACTTAAGGAGATAACTTCAAGGATCCATGATAACTCTCCATTCACCGAGAGACATGGTCGTCTACTCAACTTGGTCACCTCTAACACAGATGAGGATATGATGAAGGTGCTCTTTCAGTTCTTTGATCCTTTGCACCATTGCTTCATATTTCCCGACTATCAGTTTGTGCCTACTTTGGAAGAATTCTATCAATTCTTGAGGATTCCCATTCTCAATCAACTACCTTTCAACGGTACAGAAAGAGATCCAAAGGCAGAAGAGATTTCTCAAGCTCTACACTTGCACTCATCTGATGTCACAACTCATTGGGAAACTAGAAGTGGTGTCAAAGGCTTCTTAGCAAAGTTCCTGTTTGAGAAAGCCCAAAGCTGTTAGAATTCCTTAGACTTGAAAGCCTTTGAGGAAATTATGGCTCTTCTTATCTACGGGGTGGTCTTATTTCCCAATTCTGACCAACTCATAGATGTGACCACCGTCAAAATCTTCATGTCGCACAATCCGGTGCCTACATTGCTAGGGGATATCCTACACTCTTTTCACACTCGCACAATGAGGAAAAGAGGTGTCCTTATGTGTTGCACTCCTCTCCTGGAAAGATGGTTTATTTATTATATTCGCCAATCTATCTTAAAAAATGAGCAAGGTTCAAGGTGGTCACAAAGGTTAATGACGCTCAAACATTCAGATATTCATTGGTGCCCCCGATCCAAAGAGAATGTTATCATTGTTGACCATTGTGGGGAATTCCCTAATGTACCTCTACTTGGCATTAGAGGAGGAATCACCTACAACCCGTGTTTAGCTTTAAGACAATTTGGTTACGCCCGAAGGGATGGCCCGCATGAGATGCTGATTCAAGGTTTTGTATTCGACTACGACAATGACGGTCAAGGTCTTCGCCAGAGATTCATCCAAGCTTGGAGGATGCTAAACAAGGTGGATAGCAAGACTTTGGGGCACAAGAATTCCATCCCTCTTGAGCCTTACCTCAAATGGGTACGAACCCGCGCTCAAAGTCTTATGATGCCTTATCCTTCCATTCTTCCGGTAATTATTGAGCCTGTTAAGGAGGGGGAAGTTCCATACACTATCCTACATCCTCACACACCCACATCTCTTGAAGACCTACAAAGGGATTGGATACAGCTCAAAGGAGAGCGAGATACTTTTGAAGCCAAATTTTTCGCGACTGAGAAGAAGGTTTTGGAACTCACTAGACTACTTCATGAGGAGCAGACTCTAAATGCCTACATTGCACCAAAGAGGATGTGCAGTACTTTTTTATCTTAAAGTTTTGTATTATTTTGCCCAAGGGACATTGATGTACTCAAACTTTATCTTATTAATATAAAGTGTGTTTTATTTTTGTCTAAAACAAACTTGAATCTTTGAAATCCTTGAAAACATTGCATATGCACATATCATTCATCATAACATAAACATGTCTTTTGCAACGAGTTTCCTCATCTCTCTACTGTTTATTTCAGTAAGATGGATCTCGAACAGACAGTCAAAGATCTCCAAGCTCAAAACATACAATTTCAACAGTTACTCATGACCCTAGCCAAGGGTCAAGAGGAGTTGAAGATTCTACTGGCTGAGGAAAGGAAAAAGAAAACAAAGAAGGTCACCGGGGTTTTAAACACGGGGAGAAGGTTTCAAGGGCAGACTAGAAGAACCTTGAATTTTGCTACAACATCCGGTGAAGGAGAGGGGAAAGGAAAGGAAACAGCGGTCCTGTCAGAATCTGAAGAGGAGGAAGAAGAGGAAGACTACTCTGAGGAACAGTATCCTCCAGCTGATGATAAGTACAGACATCTTGAAGAGCGTTTGAGTGCTATGGAAATACAAAAAGTTCCAGGTCTAGACTTTGAAGAATTGGGACTAGTGTCGAGGATCATGATTCCTCAAAAATTCGAAGTTCCTTTGTTTGCAAAATATGATGGGGTGTCATGTCCTAAGATGCACCTCCGATCATATGTGAGAAAGATCCAGCTGCACTCCGCTGATAAATACTTGTAGGTGCATTCTTTCCAAGATAGTCTATCTAGAACACAACTCGACTGGTTTTACCAACTGGAAAGGGCCAACTTCCACAACTGGGAAGACCTTGCCGCAGCTTTCTATAAGCAATATCAATATAATGCTGATTTGGTGCCTACCCGTACTCAACTTCAGAGTATGACTATGGTTTCTAATGAGGGTTTCAAGGATTACACGTAGAAATGGAGAGATCTAGCTGGGAGAGTGCAACCCCCTATGTCTAAAAGGGAATTGGTGGACATGTTCTTAGGCACTCTATCAGGCCCTTTCTTCAACCATTTAATTGGGAGCTCATCTGCCGGATTTACTGAGTTAATACTAACCAGAGAGAGGGTGGAAGCAGGGATAAAAAGTGGAAAGATTTAGAAGGATTCATCTGCCTCTACAGCTGTGAGGAAGCCTTTCATTAGGAAGAAGGAGGTATCTTCTGTTTATCCACAAAGGAACCAAGAGAGAGCCGAACGCCGAATAATGGTAGGGGCTGTTATGATCCCAAAGCCTGCATCTGATCAACCAAGGGTGGAAAAGCCAGTCCGGCAATTCACCAGAATCAATATGACTCTGTCCCAAGTATTACCGCATCTTCTGAAATCCAATTTGGAAACTTTAAAAGAAGCTCCAAAGAACCCTAACACATTGTCCCCTCATTATCACCCAAATGCCTGATGGGCATATCATTCCGAAAGTCCGGGTCATGACACCAACAACTGTTGGGCTTTGAAAAACAAAATTCAAGACCTTATAGAGGCAAAAGAGATTGAGTTTGATGCGCCCGAGAAGCCAAATGTCATTTCTACTCCTATGCCAGGACATGATCACAACACCAATGCAATTGAAGAAGATTTGTTTGTTACCACAGTTGATGAACTCTTGACTCCACTCTCGATCATTAAGATAAACTTGTTGAAAGTCGGTGTTTTCCCAGGTTGTAATGAAGACTGCCACCTCTGCTTATCCTCACCAATTGATTGCCTTTTGTTGAAAACAGGCGTTCAACGCTTGATAGACAACAAAGAGATCTTGTTTGAAAGTACTCCTATTTCACATGTTCTTGTTGAAGATATTTCGATCATCACCATCTCCGCCAATTCTTCTAGGGTCCCCAAAAGACCCGTTAGAATTACATTTGTTCCAAAAAATACTCCTCTTATAATCACAATGCCTGGGCCAGTCCCGTATGAATCAGACAAAACTGTGCCATGGAATTACGATGGGGAAATCTACTACCATGGCATCAAACAAGATGGGCTGGCCGCCGAAGAGATAAACTCTGAAGAAGAAGACTCTGATATTAGCAATATTGTCGGAACTAGTAAGATTACCCGAAGCGGTAGAATCTTCTCTCCAGAAATTGCCCCCCCAAAGGCAGTTTTTGGACCCGTGGCTGCTCCAAAGGTTATTTCTGTACCAATAATCATCTCTGCAAGTGCTCCTATTAACGAAGACGATACAACCCCTGTTGTTATTCCTACCAACACCCGTGCTGCTGAAACTCGAGGAAAAAGTATTCAAGTATAGCTTGTCCGGACGAAGGCTCAATCCCTGACTATCCCCGAAGCCTCCAAGAAGGAAATGGAGGAGACCCTGAAAATAATAAAGAGGAGAGATTACAACGTAGTTGAACAGTTGGGGAAAACTCCCTCCAAAATCTCCATGATGGCATTGTTACTGTGTTCCGAGGCACATGCGAAAGCCCTGGTGAAGTTCCTAAAGACAGCCCATGTGCCTCAAGAGACGTCTGCCGATCAATTTAAAGACTGCGTGGCCAGCTTGACAGCGAACAACGACCTAGGCTTCTCGGATGCTGATCTGACACCAAGAGGAAGAAAGCACAACAAGGCATTGCATGTCTCTGTGAAATGTAGAGGCACCACTCTGGCCCATGTCTTAGTGGACATTGGCTCATCTTTGAATGTTTTACCAAAGAAAGATCTCGACAGACTAGACTGCAAAGGACTGACGTTGAAACTCAGTAACATAGTCATAAGGGCATTTGATGGCTCAAAGAGGATGGTACACGGGGAGGTGGATATCCCCATAAAGGTTGGGACTCAAACTTTCAACTCAACCTTCTATGTAATGGACATCCGCCCCCTCTTATTCATGTCTGATAGGACGACCGTGGATCCATAATGCTGGCGCTGTCACCTCTACACTACACTAGATGCTGAAATATCCGGTCCAGGGAAAGATTATCACTGTCCACGGAGAGGAAGAGTATATGATTAGCCATCTCAATTCCTTCAGGTTGTGGAATTGGACGGCGAGTTCATTGAAACTCCTTTTCAACATTTCGAAGAGGTCTCCCAAGAGGTAGCAATGACCAAGACTGCGTCCCAGATCCCAAGATTACAAGACCTCCACTCTGGATGTCATCTCTGAAGAACGCCAAAGAAGTAGTAGAGGAGGGTAGATGCACCATCTGAGGGAAACTTCCGGATATTCCATATAAATATGACAAGTTTGGCATAGGGTTCACTTCAGGTGCTCAGAAGGTTGTACACCGTTTCCGTGCTGGAGGGCCACCCTTGAAGATTAGCAACCGACAGGTCAATGTGATAGAAGATGGTGAAGAGGATTACAGCTTGGAGGATTGGATCTGTCCTACTGTCAACGGAGGACTTCGCAATTGGGAAGCCAGAGACTTTGTCCCGATAACTTTCATCCCTCAATAATTTATCTTTACATTTCTTTTGGACTTGTAATATTCACAAACAATTCGCACATTTAAAACCTTGTGTCTTACCTGAGGCACAATGGTCCATTTGTAAGGGTTATTGTTTCATCTTCATATGACATTCAATGAATCATGGACGTTTTTTGCATACAAACTTTTGTGCTCATTGTTTTTCTTTCACATTTTATTTTTAAGGATGGCTATACCCTTACACACACCCACACTCACAAATACAGGTACCCCTCCATTCTGGATCCCATGGGTAACGATACTGCTATGGCATTTTGTGACTCTGAGGATCTAATCTACCAAGCCGAAGACGAAGGTGAGGAAGATTATGAAGTACCATGGGAACTGGCCAGATTACTACAACAAGAGGAAAGAACCATTCAGCCTCATGAGGAACCTGTGGATACAATCAACTTGGGTACCGAGGAGGATAAAAAAGAAGTCAAGGTGGGTGCCAATCTAGAGCCTAGTGTCAAGGAGCATCTGATTCAGTTGTTGCATGATTATGTTGAGATATTTGCCTGGTCATATGAAGATATTCCAGGACTTGATACAAACATCGTGGTACATCGTCTCCCTACAAGAGAAGATTGTCCACCAGTAAAACAAAAAGTCTGTCGGATGAGACCTGATATGTCAGAAAAGATCAAAGCGGAGGTCATGAAGCAATTCAATGTTGGATTCTTGGCTGTCACTTCCTATCCTCAATGGGTTTCTAACATTTTTCCCGTACCTAGAAAGGACGGCAAAGTACGAATGTGCGTGGACTATAGAGATTTGAATAGGGCAAGCCCTAAAGATGATTTTCCACTTCCCCACATTGATATCCTGGTTGACAATACGGCCCAATACAAAGTGTTTTCCTTCATGGACGGATTCTCGGGTTACAACCAAATCAAAATGGCACCTGAGGACATGGAGAAAACTACATTTGTCACACAGTGGGGCACATTCTACTACAAGGTGATGCCATTCGAAATGAAGAATGTTGGGGAAACCTATCAACGCGCCATGGTATATTTATTTCATGACATGATACATCATGAAATAGAAGTCTATGTAGACGATATGATAGCCATATCACAAATAGAGGAGGAGCACCTTGATCACTTGCAAAAGCTGTTTGAGAGATTGAAGAAGTACAAGCTAAGGTTGAATCCAAACAAGTGCACATTCGGAGTACGGTCCAGTAAACTCTTAGGTTTTGTCGTCAGCAACAAAGGTATTTAGGTCGATCCTGCCAAGGTTAAAGTAATTCAAGAAATGTCTGCTCCTCTTACTGAGAGAGAAGTCAGAGGATTCTTGGGACGCTTAAACTATAGTGCCAGATTCATTTCTCACCTAACAGCTACTTGTGAGCCAATCTTCAAACTATTTAAGAAAGATCAAGTAGTCAAATGGAATGATGAGTGCCAGGTTGCTTTTGACAAAATCAAAGAGTACTTACAAGAGCCTCATGTGTTGATGCCACCAGTCGAGGGAAGACCACTGATCATGTATCTAACTGTTTTAGAGAACTCAATGGGGTGTGTATTGGGGCAGCATGACGAGTATTGGACTTTTTAGAAAACTTAGGATGTTCCCTAACTAACCCTTTTGGTTTCATCTCAATTGGATCTTCCATGTTCATGTATGAAGCTTTGACCCAAAAGGTGTTTTTGTTGACTTTTCAAAAGGACCTATAATGTAGAAATTCATATCTTTGGATGAGTGCATATTTTGAACTTGTGGGATGAAGATGAGTTGTAGGGAGTTTCATCCTCTTAAAAATGAGCTTTGGATGGAAAATTTCTGATAAAGTATGAAGAAGTTATGCTTGGTCAAAGTTGGGTTGACTTTTCCTACAAAACTCGAATTTAGCAACTTTTGGGTTTTGATGAATTTGGAGCATTCCTTGGGGAATCATGGTCAACCCTTGATCAAATGATGAAAGTCACTTCAAAATGTTGATGTTGACCAAAAATCTTGAATTTTGACTGTATGTGGGTCACAGTTGACTTTTGACCTAATATAGTCGATTCTCAAGCATCTGAGCAGTTGAGTGAGCAAACTTCTCGTGCAAGGCATGAAACTTGACATGTAGCGTCTTGAGAACATATTAAAACCTTGGAAAGTATTTGAGCCCTTAGTGGTTCACACATCTTGAAGAAAGTGGAAACCCTAATTTGAGGTATACTTCCTTAGGAGAGAGTTTGTCTGGTCAACTCTTGGACTTCCTTGAGCAACCTGGGGACCTCCATTGATATTTATTGAGTAAAATGGGAGGGAAAATTTTGGGGTACAACAGCTTCCCCTGTTCAATCTTCTTAAACCTGAGGATGTAGATTGGTTGTTCTGCCTTTCGTGATCTGAAGGTGGAAGATGATTGAACACTAGAGTGCCCAGAAATTTGCATTCGCATGAAGTGGCCCTTAATTTGTGATATCGGGAATGGGCTCACAAATGCAATTTGGAGGTTGGTGATAGAAGATTTTCAGAGATGGGCTTAAAGATTCCATCCTGGATGTGACGGAGAATCGTCGGAGATGGGCTTAAAGACGCCATCTAGATAATGTGGATTTCCTGAGATATTCCTTTGATGAGAATCCCTGCTCCTATCGTTGAGGAGGAATCTATTGAGGAATGTTGGTATCTGTCTTGGGAGAAATAGAATTTTAGGAGCTTCAGTTGTTTGTTACTCTACTGGGGAATTAACTCCGGAGGTGAACTGCATATCTTGGTCAATATATAGGTTGCATCGTGACCTACTGGGGAAAGGTGAAACCGATCGTGTTTGATCAGGTCCAGGTCTTACAATGTTGTGGATTGCCGTCTGGAGATAAGAGAAAATAAATATGGATGGTAAGGTTATGAGAAGGAACTTGGATAGTAGGGCTTATGGGAAGGAACCTGGGAAAGGTTGTTTCGTGAGGTGTTTGGGTAAAACTGCATCTGAACCGAGAAGGAACCTGGGTAAGGTTGCTTTGTGAGGAGTTTGGGTAAAACTGCATTTGAACTGAGAAGGAACCTGGGTAAGGTTGCTTTGTGAGGAGTCTGTGTAGGGCTTTAGGAGGAACCTGGGTAGGGTTACTTCGGGATAAGTCCGTGTAAAACTTCGGCAGGAACCTGGGTAAGGTTACTTTGGGCTAAGTCTATGTAAAACTTCAAGAGGAACCTGGGTAAAGTTACTTTGTGATAAGTTCTATGTAAAACTTCAAAATTATCCAGGGTAAGGTTACTTTGAGATAAGTTTGTGTAAAACTTCAGGAGGAACCTGGGTAAGGTTACTTTGTGATAAGTTCGTGTAAAACTTCAGAAGGAACCTGGGTGAGGTTACTTTGGGATAAGTCCGTGTAAAACTTCGGCAGGAACCTGGGTAAGGTTACTTTGGGCTAAGTCTATGTAAAACTTCAAGAGGAACCTGGGTAAGGTTACTTTGTGATAAGTTCGTGTAAAACTTCAGAATGAACCGGGGTAAGGTTACTTTGAGATAAGTTTGTGTAAAACTTCAGGAGGAACCTGGGTAAGGTTACTTTGTGATAAGTTCGTGTAAAACATCAGAAGGAACCTGGGTGAGGTTACTTTGGGATAAGTTCGTGTAAAACTTCAGGAGGAACCTGGGTAAGGTTACTTTGTGATAAGTTCATGTAAAACTTCAGAAGAAACCTGGGTAAGGTTACTTTGTGATAAGTTCGTGTAAAACTTCAGGAGGAACCTGGGTAAGGTTACTTTGTGTTAAGTTCATGTGAAACTTCATAAGGAAATGTATGAGAAAGGATCCGTGTAATATTTTTCAGGATAAACCCGTGTGAAGCGGCATTTAGGAGATACCCATGTAAGATTGCTTCGTGACGAACCCGCGTAAAGCTGGATTTGATCGTGTAGATAATTACTCTGTCTAGTTTTAGGAGCTAATCTTGAACTTGCTGGAAGTTATTGATGATAACCATCTTTCCTGAAAAGGTACATGATTAATCGTATATGATGCATTAAATGCATTGTATGATGATGTTCTCAAAATAAATGAGACTTTGCTGTATGAAATGTGTATGCGCACGTCATGATATATGAACGTGAAATGCTATTGTGGCACGTCCGAGTTTGGGAAAATAAATCCCTGACTGCTGTTGGAGAGTAATGGAAATTGAGTTCCTGACTTTCGTAGAAAAAGTGGTTCCTCTACTTCCGCTGGGGATGGTGAACCGGAGATGACTATGTTGGGGATTTTCCCCTTGTTTACGGATATTTTGTCGAGGAGAGACTCTGCTTGAGAACAACTCTGTCGGGGAATAACTCTGTTTGAGAGAGGAGATGCTTTTCTGGAAGATATTGTCGATTAAGAGAGATAAACTCCGTTAGGGGATGAACTTCCATAGCTGGAGGAATAAACTCTATTAGGGATTGAGCTTCTGTATTCAGAGAAATTAACTCTGCTTGGGAGACAACTTTACGAACCGCTTGCGATTATGAAATTTGATTGGGGAATATAGATGTCGATTCTCTGAAGGAGAACGTAGATCCTGTTTGGAGAAGCCGATGTCAAAGCTTTAGTTGCCTCTACTCTGTGGGGAGTGTAGATGTCACAGGGTCGTATGCTAAGGATACGACAATGACTTTGCATCACGACTTTTCTACCCATGTATCTGCTGGAGAAAGTGCCTGCGGAGGCCTTGTGGATTGAGTGTTATCCCAACTTTTGAGGTGCTTGGTAACTGCCGATCGGAATGATAAGTCTTCTACTGATAGGCAAGTGACAAGATAACGGGACATAGTCGTACGCTTTAATCCCTAACTTTTTCCTGGACTGTCTTTTCATATTTTCAGTCCACCGGGATACCCTTTTTTGCCCAAGCTGCCTTTTCACGTTTTCGACTTGCTGGGTGTACAGATCTTTTTTGGTTTTTATCCCTAGTTTTTGCTTGAACCCTTTTGGTTCGCCGGGATGCCCTTATGTTTTCCTAGGCCAGTCAACCTAGCAGGTCTTTGTTCATGCGCAGTATTTTCTGACTATGTCCACGCTCTCAGAGTGTAGGGATTTGTCACTGTCGGTAGTGTTGTGTTTCCACAATACCAGAAGATGTTTGTTTGATTGTATAAGATTCGTTGCTGGAATTCATGCCCAATGCCCCCAAGTGATTCAGATGGATATCTTCCCCTGGCTATTTGGCATCTTTGAGAGATTCCTTGAATCTTGACTTGACTGCCCCATATGATGGACAATGACCATGTCGTGCCCCTTGGTTGGAAGTGTTTTTCCACTTGAGGTGATCCTTTTTATTGAGAAGGTTTTTTGTTCACTAGATATTCGTCATGCAAATTTCTCTGTTGTTGAACAAATAGTCATATGCAAACAATGTTATTTTAAGAATGCAAAGCTTACGTCTGTCTTGAAGTTTGAAAATGCTGTTTTTTTATAAGAAAAAATAGAATTTTGCAAAGATGTGATATCAACTCAGGATTTGTAATGGACCTTCAGGAGTCAGGATACCTTTTGTAACAGTATGATTTCGAACTAACCCATGCTTCAGGTAGGACTTTTAAGGGTTATAATGTGACCTGGTTCACGGTTTAAGAAACAAAGGATAAAGGCTCAAATTTTATTTGTACCTACCCATTCTTCGTGATATTCTTCGATCCTAAACTCAGCTAATTGTGCATTTAGATCCCGTTTGAGTTTTTGCTCTGATATTCCAGTGATGGTTCAGATACTGACAGTTTATTTTGAATAGGCAGTCATTTCTTTTTTGTTGAGGGTTTGTAGGACCTCTTTCTTTTTTTTTTATTATCCCTGTCTTTTGCCTGAACTGTTTCTTTTTGTGATTACAGTCAGAGGGATGCCCCAGTGTTTTTTCTTAAGTTTCCTTCATAGGTTTTGACTTAATGGGCTTTTATTTCGAGAGATAACGACTATTTGTCTTGATGATTATAGGGAACCATAACCGTCTTTTGTTTCAGAAGGACATCTTTGATGCCATTCATTGTGTATGAAGCGGCAGATTGTGACTGAATGCGCCTCTGAATTAACAGAGAAAACTACCCTGCCCCAGGTTATGATTAAGGGTTTTAATATGTGTGAAAAGAAAAACTCCTACTTCTTTGGCTCGAAGGGGTTGACTAGGGATTATCTTCCTTATAACTCCACTGTTTAGGATTTGAAACAACGCCTGTACATCATCAATAAGGTCTGTTCAAAAGCATACTGTAGAGATTGTGGTGTCGTTTTCGTCATCCTCCCTCTAAAGGCTTACAGTTTTTTAGTCGAGAGTTGAATATCACGAAAAGGAAATATAAAGAAATTTAAGCATAATGAAAACAAATTAATTCAAGACAGACATGTGTAATGCATTAATGAAATAATAGAGTTTGACATGACAATAATTGTTTGAATAAGCAAAGAAAATACAACTTCAGAATTTAAATGAACAAAAATGCTTTCAATCCTTGCCATTTTTTGGCAAGGGAGCAATGATCACTTTGGGAGTCTCAGGAGGGTCGAATTCGATATCCTTGGCATCAATCATATTCTGAATCTTTTATTTCAGCGCCCAACAATTGTTAGTATCGTGCCCCGGGCTGTCAGAATGATAAGCACACCTTGCCTCCGGATTGTAGTTAGGAGAGGAAGACTTCGGGTTCAGATGAGGGTTTATCACTGTAATCAGCTTCATCTTCAACATGTGTTGCAATGCTTGTGACAGTGGCATGTTAATTTGGGTGAACTGCCTTAGAGGTCTTTCCACCCTTGGATGATTGTTTCGTTGTGGAGAAAATGCAGGTCTAGGTATCATCACGGCACTTACTATCTTACGTTGTTCAGCCCTGTTCTGACCCCTCGGGCTGTAGATGGAACTGACTTCCTTCTTACCAGCAAAAGGCTTCTTTACTGAACTTGAAGAGGCATCCTTCTGTATTTTTCTGCTTTGAATTCCATCTTCTACTGTTTCTCTAGTTAGAATTAGCTCGGTGAAACCAGGTGACGAGCTTCCGATCAGATGATTGAAAAGTGGACCAGATCGCGTCCCCAGAAACATATCGACCAACTCCCTATCAGACAACGAGGGTTGGACTCTTCCAGCCAAGTCTCTCCATTTTTGTGCATAATGCTTAAAACCTTCACTTGCACCCATGGACATACTCTGGAGTTGAGTACGAGTGGGAGCAAGGTCGGCATTGTACTGATATTGCTTGTAGAAAGCAGCAGCCAAATCTTCCCAATTTTGGACATTGGCTCCCTCCATCTGGTAGAACCATTCAAGCTGAGTCCCCGACAGACTATCTTGAAATAAATGCACCCACAAATTTCTATCAGCGGTGTGGGGCTGAATCTTTCTGACATAAGAACGGAGAT
Source organism: Vicia faba (assembly GCA_948472305.1). Taxonomy (NCBI): domain Eukaryota; kingdom Viridiplantae; phylum Streptophyta; class Magnoliopsida; order Fabales; family Fabaceae; genus Vicia; species Vicia faba. The sequence continues at coordinate 1,030,629,790 of OX451739.1, forward strand.
GGAGCTTTGGGCAGGACACCCCATCATACTTAGCAAAAACTGGAGCTTTCAATTTCTGCGGGATAACCACCCCCGACACTAATCCTAATTCTTCGAAATCTAGTCCAGGTACACTCTAAACTTCCATGGCACTCAAACGGTCTTCCAACTGTTTGTATTTATCCTCAACGGGAGGATATTTCTCATCGTTATAATCAGTATCATTGTTAGAGACTGCAGGACTAGGGTCCTTCTCTTTTTCTTGGTTCTCCCCTTCCTTAGATGAAGAGGTCAGGTCGACTTGTCGCTTTAACCGCTCTCCAAACCTTCGGCCCATGTTCAGAATACCAGCGACCTTCTTCTTTTTCTTCTTCTCTTTCAGAACGAGGGCTTTCAGATCCTCCTGCCCTTTTTCCAGAATGATGAACATTTGTTGGAACTGGGCGTTCTGTGCCTGCAGGTCCTTAATGCTTTGTTCGGAAGACATTTCTGCTGAAATAAACAGCGAAGGAGATGAGAAACCTGTAATGGTACCTGCAATGATGTGTATAATAATGGTATGCGCATGAAATGATTTCAAAGACTTCGGGAAATTTAAATTTGCAAACCAAAAATAAACAAAACTTTATTAGCAGAATTTGAAGTTTAAATGCCTTTTAGGCGTTACAATAAAAAATAAACAAATCTAAAACTATAAAAGACAACAAATTTCCCATGGATGCTTCCTCTTTGCGCTGAGATAATCATTCAATCCTTTTTCCTCATGTAGTTTCTTTGTGAGCTCTAAGACTTTCCTCTCCTGAGCATAGAACTGATCCCTATAAGTATCCCGCTCCTTCATCATCTGAATCCAAGACCTCTGTAATTCCCCAAGATCAGTGGGCATGTAAGGATAGAGAACCATGTAAGGAATGCCTTCTTCAGTAGTGGGTTCCACAATCACTGATAAAATGGACACATAGGGCATCATAAGCTTCTGGGCACGAGCTCGTACCCATTGGAGCTAAGGTTCCATAGGAATCGAAGTTTTTGGCCCCAAAGTCTTGACACCAGATCTGTTTACCATGCCCCAGGCTCGTGTGAACCTCCGATGATACTCTTGAATATCCTCCTCATAGTTGAACATGATGCCTTTGATTAGTAACTCATGGGGACCATCCCTTCGAGCGTGATCAAATTGTCGCAGAGCTAAACAAGGACTGTAGGTTATACTCCCTCTGATACCAAGCAGTGGGACATTAGGGTACTACCTGCAGCGGTCAATGATAACAATGTTTTCCATAGATCTAGAACACCAAAGAATATCCGTATGGGCGAGTGACATTCTTCTTTGTGACCAAACCATACCTTCTTCATTCTTCAGTATGGACTTAGGGAGGTGATAAATAAACCACCTCGACAGCAATGGCGTGCAGCATATAAGAATCCCTTTTCTCCTCATGGTACGAGTATGGAGAGTGTGTAAAATATCTCCGAGCAAAGTAGGCACTGGGTTACGAGAGAGAAAGATCTTGATATCATTCACATCTATGAATGAGTCCAGATTAGGAAAGAGAACTAAACCATAGATAAGAAGAGCCAAGACCTCCTCAAAAGCCTTAAAATCCATATTATCCTAAAACAGCTGGGCTTTGTCTAACAGAAACTTAGCTAGAAAACCCCTGACTCCGCTTCTAGTTTCCCAATTGGATACCACGTCAGCCCGTTTCAGGTGCAAAGATGAGGCAATGACTTCTGGCTTAGGAACTTCTTCTAGACCTGTGAAGAGTACTTGTCCAAGAATAGGTATATCCAATAGCTGGGAGAATTCTTCCAAGGTAGGCACCAAATGATAGTCTGGAAAGGTGAAGTAGTGGTTCTTGGGATCAAAGAACTGAAAGAGTACACTCATCATCTTTTCACCAAAGTTTGAAGTAACCAAGTTGAGAAGTTGACCATGTCTCTTAGTGAATGTAGAAGTTTCAGAAACCCTTGATGCTAGCTCTTTGAGTTAGGAAGGTATCTTCACAAAGCTGATTCGGATAGTGTTTCTACGAACAAATGCCATGATCTGCAAAACAGAACAAAGATAAATTACCTTGGTCTTTGAAATGGTTAGTGCAATAAGCATGGATGCCATGTTATGATGCATGATGTCATGATAAAACACAGGTATAGCAAACACAGGTATAGCAAGCACAGTTAAATCACACAAAGTCCTTAGGTTTAAGGCTTGCATGAGGTTAAAGTTAGTACCCTCTTGAAGTTTAGTTGGTTCAAACCTGTCCTAAAAAGTAATCGGGTTCTAGAGATTCTCAATATCACTGACCATCCTTTATCGGGCATTGTTTCAGCTTTTAATCTTATCTTGCAGCCAAAATATCCCGAAAGTCTGATCTCAATGAATGTAGCATCGAGTAACAACCAGTTCTCAGCTCTACACCGAGGCCGCCTATCTCACTACTTTCTAATGGCCAGGTTTGTTCAACTAAGGTTCTAAGGTCCGTTAGTGCTTCACGACACCACGCGGCGGCCCCGTATTCTCCTCGTTTCCCCATGAAGGATACCGGTACCAACCAAAGTGCCACACCAACACAACCATCGCTTGAACCATATCGTTCTACGTCGTACAGTCTCCAAGATCTATTATTGTTTACCTAATGAGTTCCCCCAGATCCGGGTGTAGGATCTATAGTAACCCCCAAACAAACCCTTAAAAAATAAAGCAATCAAGACAATCAAGAGAAGTAATTTAATGACCTAGATCCTAAGGTAAACACCACTTTATTCTATTCCCCAGCAGTGTCGCCAGTTCTGTGATACGGTGGCAGAACTGACTGTTAATACTGGTTTGCGTTTTTTGTTTGCAAAATGTCGCGGTAAGCAAGAGTCGCCAGCGACTTTTATTTTATCCAACAAGGAAAAGGAAAAAGAATAGAAAAAACCTTTTTCGAGAATGTTTCTGAGTACGGGGGTAGATTATAAAAAGGGAAGGTGTTAGCACCCTTTCTATCCATCGTTTTCCATGGGCTCTTAGGTACTTGCTCATTTTGAAATTGCTTGTGTGTGTTTGTTTTGAAAATTTTATTTTACTTCGTTTTAACCCTTGTTTCTGTCCTCAAGAGTGTTATGAAGTTGTTTTTGAAAACTTTGTTTGAAAAGTGTTTGTATGAAAAAGATTTGTTTGTTTGAGCAAGTACTTAAGAACTAATCTACCTACTCGAAAAAGTCTATTCGTTTTCCTTTTAGACAGCGCTATCCTATTATTAAGGAATAGGTAGCACCATAGTTGGAGTTTGAGGGACTATCGAAAGGGACGAAATGGTCATTGAAGGCAACATGTAAGGATACCTTAGCATTTCGAAGGGACTGTCATCATATATTCATAGGCAACATCGAGGAACAAGATCATTTCTTATAGGCAACTCGAGGGACATTGAGGGACTATGATCTTTATGATCACCTTTAGATTGAGGGTCTTTTGCTAAGATATCCCTACGTTCGAGGGACACGACCATTATTTCCGAGGCAACCAAGTGAGGCAAACCCTGGGAGTGAGCATGTGCGAGTGTAATTTTTAGTTAATTTATCTTTTCACATTTAGGGTTTTCTAACTGTTTTAATTTTTCATGCAAATTGTCTTTCGCATACAATTCTAGGCATACATCTAGCAGTTTGATAGTTGTGGAAATTAAAAGCAAAAAAGTAAATCTAATTGTTACAAGGCTTCGGGGAATGGGGATTACATAACCAAAACTTGGGGGGAAATTAAACAGTAAATAAAACCCTAGTTTAAAAGACTATTACAACCTTGGAGCAATTACAAAAATATAATGAAAAGTACGTACGACAAACGTAAATGCGAGAAATTAGGGTTTTGACCCTTGATAACCAAATTGAATTTAATTAAAGTAAAAAAATCATTTTTTTGTCATTTTTATTTAAGGAAATAAAGAATAAATTGCAAAATATCCTAATCACTAATTAAGTTTTAATTATGAAAAATCATTAAATTAATGGGGAAAAAAATTAACCTATTTTTGTGTTTTTATTTTGAGAAGGAATTAAAATTAAGAATTAAACCTAATTTCTATTTGATTTTAATTATGAAAAAAGATTTAAGTTAACCTAATTAAACTAGTTAATGCAATTAAATATTTTATGAAAAAAGACTAAACCTAATATTGTTTGTGATTTTCTGATTTTTTATATTTTGATTAAAAATGATTTTTGGAAAATAAATAAAATAAATAAATTAAAACAATAAAAAGAATTAAAATAAAATAAAAAAGAAAAAATTGGGCCTGTGTGGTAGAATGCAGACTGGGGGGTGCATTGCCAAATTGATACGCCCATATTGGTTGGCCCATGTTCCTTGCGTGTGATCCCATGTGGATTAGCTTCAGAGAGTGCACCATGGGCTGCTGTGGTTGGACGTTGGATCTTGACCAAGGAATGATCCAAAGGGTAGGATTTGTGAGCGTATGATGGAAGCATGAAATGGTGATGTACTGAATCTGCAGTAAATTGATAGGAAAATAATAAAAGTGTGAATTAATAATTAAAAACCTAACTCTGATTAATTTACAGTTTAATTATGAAATAAAATCAATATTGATTAAATCAAAACAACTTTTATGCCAAAAATTATTTTAATTAATTAAAAGCCTAAAACTAATATTTAATGATTTTTTTGTGATTTTATATGTTAATTAAATTAATGATAGAAAACAAATGAAGTAAAAAATAAATAAATGAAAAGGGTTAGAAAAGAAAATAGTCAAAAAAGTGAAAAATGCATGGGGTGGGTGATGAACCCATGCCCCTTGGGTCAAAGTTAGGTGCCTCATCCACCAAGCCAAGCTATTGTTTGTGATTCAAACCTGTTCTACGTAACAACAAGAACTCATTTGGACAGTTAATAAACATTAGCAATGCATAAAATTAATTATATGAATGTTTGAAAGAAAAGAAAATCGGAGAAGATGAGTATGCTTGTTTCAAGCATCAATGGCCATGACTTTCGACCTATTCTTACCCTTAGATACCTCAGGAATGATTTATAATTGATGGCTTGGACTTAAAGTGGCTGGATCTTCGATTTTGACTTTGCACTAGTTTTGACAGAATTTGAGGTTTTTAGAGAGTGTTCTTGGGCAGCCAATTTCGTGCTCCCTAGTGTATGAGGGTGTTGTGTTTATATAGATGAGGAATTTAGGTCAAAAATAATGGAAGAAATCTCATGGTATCTTGAGGAATTATGAAGATTTGATTTGATTTTGGCCTTGTAGGATTTCTTTCCAAAATAGCTCCAATCATGAATTTTTCAATCTAAATCATCCTTGCACGAATTACATGCCATGCTAGATGTATATGGACTCATAATGTGCACAAAAATCCCAAGATTTGATTTGCTTTTATTATTTTACCATTTAATTTGATTTATTTTGGTTTAAATGAATAAAAAATCAAAATAAATGATAAATATAATAAAATAATAGGTGGAAAAGCTCAGGGGTAGTGGGTCCTATTAGAGACATGTTTCAAACAAGAAAACATTGACCCCTTTGAAAAAAATGCAAATTTGATCAATGTTGACTTTTGACAATTTTCCAAAAATTTCCAACTTTGACAATGCACAACTCTCTCAATTTTGACCCTGGGAGGGTGTTCTCGGACTTTTTAGAAAGCTTAGGATGTCCCCTAACCAACCATTTTAGTTTCATCTCAATTGGATCTTCCATGTTCATGCATGAAGCTTTAACCCAAAAGGTGTTTTTGTTGACTTTTCAAAAGGACCTATAATTTAGAAATTCATATCTTTTGGTGAGTGCATATTTTGAACTTGTGGGATGAAGATGAGTTGTAGAGAATTTCATCCTCTTCAAAATGAGATTTTGAAGGAAAATTTCTGATAAAGTATGAAGAAGTTATGCTTGGTTAAAGTTGGGTTGTCTTTTCCTACAAAACCCTAATTTAGCACCTTTTGGGTTTGATGAATTTGTAGAATTCCTTGGGGAATCATGGTCAATCCTTGATCAAATGATGAAATTCACTTCAAAATGTTGATGTTGACCAAAAATCTTGAATTTTGATTGTATGTGGGTCACAGTTGACTTTTGACCTAATACAGTCGATTCTCAAGCATTTGAGCAGTTGACTGTGCAAACTTCTTGTGCAAGGCATGAAACTTGACATGTAGGGTCTTGAGAACATATTAAAACCTTGGAAAGCATTTGAGCCCTTTGTGGTTCACACATCTTGATGAAAGTGGAAACCCTAATTTGAGGTATACTGCCTTAGGAGAGAGTTTGTTTGGTCAACTCTTGGACTTCCTTGAGCAACTTGGGGACCTCCATTGACATTTGTTGAGTAAAAAATGGGAGGGAAAATTTTTGGGTACAACAGTTGGTTTTGCTTCAAAGGCTTAGAAATAGGTTTGACGTGCTCGTGCTGGGGGGCCACCACTCCGTATTAGCAACAATGAAGTCAATGCTCTAGAAGACACTGATAGTGACAATGACTTGGACGACTAGATATTCCCAACTACTGACGGTGGACTCAACAACTGGATGGCTAAAGACTTCATCTCAATCTCCTTCAGCCAGGAGTAATTGCTATTTCCTATTTTTATTGATTTAAGAAGTTTGTCTGTATAATTTCTTTAAAAAATAATGACTTTAAACCTTATGCCTTGCCCGAGGCACAATGGTCCATTTGTTAAGGGTTGTCATTCCATATATCATATGCTCATTTAATGAAAACATTGGACGATTTTGCAATCAAATTTTGCGCTCCTTGTCTTTCTTTTACTTTACTGCATTTTCAAATAGCCATGTGACCTTACATGCACACACACACACACACACACACACACACACACATTTGAAGATCCACATCCACTCTGGATCTCATTGACAATAATTATGCTATTACCGTTTATGACTTCAAAAATCTAATCTATCAAGCTGAAGACGAAGGTGAAGAAGATTGTGAGATACCTGGAGAACTCTCCAGACTCCTGATACAAGAGGAAAAGGCTATCAACCCGCACGAAGAATCAGTTGAAGTGATAAACTTGGGTACTGAGATAGATAAGAAAGAAGTCAAGATTGGCGCCAACCTGGAAGACAATGTCAAGAGCAGATTGGTTCAGATGTTGCACGACTATGTTGAGGTATTCACTTGGTGATACGAAGACACACCAGGGCTCGATACTGATATCATGGTTCATCGTCTGCCAATGAATGAGGGTTATTCTTCGATCAAACAAAAGGTTTGTCGCATGCATCATGACATGTCAGAGAAAATAAAGCCTGAGGTAATGAAACAGTTCAATGTAGTTTTCTTGGCAGTGACGGCGTATCCCCAATGGGTTGCAAATGTTATTCCAGTGCCGAAGAAAGATGATAAAGTTCGTATGTGTGCAGACTACAAGGATTTAAATAGGGAAATCCCCAAAGATGATTTCCCACTACCACATATTAATGTCTTGGTTGACAACACTGCCCAACACAAGGTATTCTCCTTCATGGATGGCTTCTCCAGGTACAACCAAATCAAAATGGCACCTGAAGACATGGAGAAAATAACTTTTGTCACACAGTTGGGCACCTTCTGTTATAAGGTCATGCCTTTTGGGCTGAAGAATGCAGGCGCAACTTATCAACATGATATGGTGGCTTTGTTTCATGATATGATTCATCATGAGATAGAAGTCTATGTTGATGACATGATAGCGAGATCACAAACTGAGGAAGAACATCTTGATCATTTGTACAAGTTGTTTGAAAGGATGAAGAAATACAAGCTGAAGTTGAATCCCAACAAATGCATCTTCGGGGTAAGGTCTGGAAAGCTACTAGGCTTCATTGTCAGTGGCAAAAGGTATTGAGGTTGATCCTACAAAAGTTAAAGCTATCCAAGAAATTATGGCTCCCCGTACTGAGAAGGAGGTCAGAGGTTTCTTAGGACGACTCAACTACATTTCCTGATTCATTTCTCACCTGACTTCTACTTGTGAGCCACTCTTCAAGATGTTGAAGAAAGATCAAGTAGTAAAATTGAATGACGACTATCAAATAGCTTTTGACAAGATTAAAGAGTAGCTTCAAGAACCTCTAATTCTGATGCCACCAGTTGAAGGAAGGCCTCTGATCATGTACTTAACCGTGTTAGAGAATTTGATGGGGTATGTGTTGGGGCTGTTGTACCCCAATTTTTGCCCCTAAGATCCCTTCATCATACCATGTTGATTCATTCACAATAAGATCACATTAGGATTCTTGGTTCCCCTCCCTATATTTAGCTTTGCTCTTTGAGGAATCACCAAGCGCCTTGACTTTTGTTCTTTTGTGATCATGAATAATCTTGTCTTGATTTCTCCTCTTAATTAATAAAATGCAATGTTGGTTTGTCTTGCTTGTTACTAATATAGGTAAAGGCAATGAGATTCAACAAGTTGCTCCATGGGTTCATGAGTTTATTTCCATGCCCTAGTCAATAAAGCTTGAGAAGTTCAAACCTCACCATTGGATTTGTTTTGGAAGGAATGGCATGGAAAGGTTATTTTGGTTTACCACATTTCAAGGTTATCAAATTTAGTTCAAAAGCACAAGGGATTGACTGGAGAAGTTGGCATGCTTGGACAAGGCTTTGTTCCCATTGGTCACAAATGCATATTTCTATCAATTCTCAAGATATGTAAGTGGTTGTGGTTGCTATGATTTCTAATTGTCATCCTTAACAGCTTATATTTACAAAGCCTTTGTGTTGGTACAAGAATTTTGTTCAAAATTGTCAAAGTTCCTCAAGGCATGTTTCTTGATCTAGGAGCTAGGGTTTTGAACTTCAAAGGAGTATATCTTCCTCATCTTTTGGTATTTTTGAGTGATTCCAAAGACATCCTTATCTTCAAAGTTTTATCAACAAATCACTTCAAAAGTTCCAAGAAGTTTTCATGTGGAAGAAACTTGATGAAGAAGAAAGATTACAAGTCATCTAGATGAATCCCCAATTTTCCATGTGTGATTTCAAATGATCATAACTTGGTCAATTTTTATCACCTTGAGCCCATTATTTTTCCACAATGATCTTGGGGATGTGAACTTTATGCCTTCTTTTATGTGCAAAGTGAGAAAATGGATGGCAGTTGCCTTAAGGATACACAAGATTATAGGTCATTTCATGATTTTTTGCCAACTTCAACAATTCATAACCCTCTCAATTTTTGGAGATTTTGAATGGTTCAAGTTTCAAAATGTCATTCAAGAGGTCTATTTAATTCCATCTTTTTTTCTCAAGAGCAAAATCCAAGTGGAAGGCCATGTTTATGCAAGACATTATAGGTCACTTTTGAAGAAAAACTTCAAATATTTCGAAGTATGGAAAGTCAACCCTTTTTCTCCAACTTTGACTCAATGCAACTTTCAGCTCAAGCATCCATTTGATCCAATTCTTTTTCCATTGCAAAGCTTATAACCTCATCTTTCTAAAGCATAAAGAATCATGCCCTAAGACCCCTTGAGCTGAGAATGCCATTGGTCAGAAGTTGGCAATTTGAAACTGAATTTTTCACCAAGTCAGAAGTTTGAAATCCTTGATTTGGCTTCTAAACACCATGTTTTTACGCGTTTATTCCTCTAAACATGTTTAATGAAGTTCCATAAGTGATTAGCCTAGCAAAATGCGCGTTTTGGATGAGTTTTGATCAAATTAGAAGTCACATTTTTCTTGTTTGCAACTTCACACGACTTTCCTCCAAACTTCATCATTTCACACGTTTGGGAATTCCATTTGATTCCCTATAAATAGAGGGTCATCCCCCATTCATTTCCTCAAGCTTGGATAGCCAGAATCACCCTGCCAAAATTCTTCCATAACTCAAAATTCAGCAACTTTGAAATCCATTCTCAAGCCTTTTTCAATCCAATTTTTCAATCAATCACCTTCCTCGATCTTCCATAAAGCTAACCATATAATTACATTCAAGAATCGTGCCCTATATTTCTCCATAGAAGTCCAGTTTCAGAGCTCTGCAACTCAACTTCAATAGGTAGATTCCTTCATCAATTCTTCAAAACTTTGATATCATTGTGATTCTCTCATTGCCTTGGTTCTAGTCGCAACACTTGTCTTCTACTGGAAACACGTTTTTACCATAAAATTTCAAATCCCTTTTCAAAACTTTCCTTCCAAATTGCTTGAGCTACATTTTATATAAATTTGTCGTGAGGGCGTGGTTGTCTTCGTCTTGAAGAGACGAAATGAATGGCATAGATCTCGTGCTCTAATTTTACAGATTGAGCAACCTGGTATTGGGACTGGCTGGAGGTTGAAGATGACCAACGTGTCATCCTTCAACCAATGAAACAACGCTATTTGGAATTTTTTGAATTTCTGATTTACATTTGATTCAGTGCTTTATTCACTAATGACCACGATATGCACAATGCGCCAGATCCCTTGGATTTGATTACTAACGTGTTTTGACTCTCATCCAATGGTTCACATATTTTTTACTTTTCTTTTCTTTTCTGATTTTTATATTTAATTGTTTTAAAATTCAAAAAATCATAGAAAATCCATTTTTAGTCCAAAAATTCTGAAAAAATTTTGAAAAATATTTTTGATTATTCTCTTTCTGATTTTTATTTTTTCACAATTTAATTTTGTGTTTTAGTATTTTTTTATAAATTTTCACTTTATTTGAATTGTATTAAATGTTTAAAAATACTTTTATGCATTTTTAAATTCTGAAAAAATTATGGAATGATCCAATGATATTTTGATAAATATTGGTGACCTCACTTATTTTTTATTTCTGACTTTGGTATTTTTTAAATCATTTTTAGTTTATTTTACTCATTTCTTTTAATTTTAAAAATAGTTTCTGACTTAAAAAAATTACCAAAAAATTTAAAAGATCATTTGAGTCATTTTCTGATTTTTCTATGGAATTACTTTTTATTTCTTGATCAATTTGAACATAGTAGATATTTTTCTCTTTTATTTCTATTTTAAAACTTTTTTTTAAAACCTTTTTTTGTATATATTAAATGTATTATTTTGTGACTACTTTCTGGCTGATCTTGGGTTAAATTTTTTATGATGAACTTTATTAACATCATTGAATCCATAGTGTTGAGTGTAACTCCACAAAAATGGATGAATGATTTTAATAATAGTTTGATTAAATTTAATTCAAAAGTGGTTTGTGTATTCTCTCCCACCCCTCTTCATCTCATCCCTTTCTTATTGCACTAAGTGTTATTGGAGCATGATCTCTATATCATGTATCAAAACAAATGGTGCATAGATTGTTATTGACCGGCCTCAAAATAGGTGCGACTTCTATATAAGTCCAATTACAATTTCTTAACATAGCGTTAAATTTTGTCTCAATTCGAATAAATGATCATTCGTGGCCCAAACATATGTTTGCAAGCCCAAGTATGTTAATTTGATCTCTTTGATCCAATAACCTTGAGATTCATTATGTGGAGGCTTTGGTTCTACCAATCCTCTAATGGATCTATAACACCTTTGGTCAACACGGATCACTTAAACATCGTTGATCATTAAATGGTACTCATGAGGATTCCAAATGGATTATATACTTGACAAAAAGCAAATGCAACTTGTTGTGTGGAGGCTTTGGTTCTACCAATCCTCTAATGAATTCCAAATGCAAGTTTCAAGATCATCATCCAACTAACCACTAATCACTAATAATTGACCTTATCTTTATTTTTATTATATGCCCCCTTTTATTTTTATGCACTATTTACTTTTAGCATTTACATTTCATGCCATTTTCATCTTTGCTCATTTGAGTATTTATTTTATTGTCATTTTTATTTTTGATCACTTAAGCTTTACTTTTCTTTTTCAAAACACCTAATAATCAACATGAACCATAAAATCTTTAATGATAGTTGGACTACTTGGTTACTATCCTTGGCATTATGGAGCATTGGACTTCTTGGACTTAGGATTAGAAACTTTGCCTATGGTTGGAGACCTTGTGACCTTATCTGATTATTTTGTCTGGAGCTCTTGAGATTTACTTCAAGACATTGGGTTGTTTGTTTGTTTTGTGTGCAGGTTATTATGATTACACTCTTTGTTCGTAATCTGGAATTCACCCGTATACAGTCGTTACTCTGCCCAATTTTTGTGAAGACTTAATATATTTGAAGCTTGGTTCTCTCAAGAGGTCTAGTATCTTTGCTTGTTTGGTTTTAATCCAAGGAATGAGAATTGTATCTTGACTCATAATGTCAAGTATTGGATTCTTGTTGGTTAGATGGTTCTTATCCCTAGCTATTACCTTATGCTTTAGGATGTCTCTTCTTCTCCTCCCATCTTCTTTAATTTCAAAAATCTTCTCCCTCCTTTTGAAAACTCTTATTGTTTTTTTAAAAAAAAAACTTGAACCACATTCATAATAAACTTGGACGTATGTCCATGCATTTTCAATACATTTTTCATAAATAAACTTCAATCAACATTAATAATACTTTGACATTTTTTCTGAGAAGACTAAAAGTCAATCAATCTCATTTCAAACCATTTTGCCACTTTGGCTTTTATCTTTAAACTTTTCTCAAAAAGATCGGACTCTTGCCAATTCTTGTAGTGATGCAAACAACTATACTTCTACAATATGTAGTGAAGAGAGATATTTTCCACTTGGGTGTTGAGTGAGGGATTATTGATTTTAAAATCCAAGCCATATCCTCCACTTTGAGAAGATGCAAATTCTCCTTTCTCATGATTGTGGGTAGTAAGTATATTTTCCACACGGACAATGACGATAATGTCTTATCACATAAAATTAACCAACACACTTATGTTTAATAAATTTTAAAAGAGGAACTACGTGTACCCTAATCCCCTATTGCACGAAAGGTGGTACATAGGCACTAAAGATTCACAACCGCGACGGGTGCAAAAAACGATAAAAATATATTTATTTTCTCACCTCCACCATCCATTTTTATACAACATTTTATAGTCAAAATATACAGATTTTACAAAGAGGTTCCTACATAGTACCATAGATGTTTAGGGTGCTAATAGTTTCCCTTTGCATAACCAACCCCCTTACCTTGAATCTTTCCTCCTTTTTTGGGTTATTCGCTCTTTTCCCATTCCTTTGGAAAATAATAAAGTGCGGTGGAGATTTTATTTTGATTTGTACAAGTCTAGTCAATCCCATGGCTTAGTCTTAAACATTTCTACCGCTACAGGGGCAACATGACGAGTCTGGTTAAAAAGAGTATGAAATATACTACCTTAGAAAAAAGTTTACCGACTGTGAAACAATATATTTACTGCTCGAGAAAACTTGTTGCGCTTTGGCATGGGCTACTCGCCGACTACGACATTATATGTTGACTAATACTACTCTATTAATCTCTAAGATGGATCCCATCAAGTACATCTTTGAGAAGGCAGCTCTCTCTGAAATAATAGCTCGATGGAAAATGATTTTAATTGAATATGATATCCAGTACACTACACAAAAATAAATCAAAGGAAGTGTGTTAGCAGATCATTTGGTGCATCAAGCTGTAGATGACTACCAATCTATGAACTTTGAGTTACCGGATGAGAACATCATGCTAATAACAGATTGTGAAAAGCCTGAACCGTATGAAGGACCTGAGCAAGGATCCCAATGGACTATGGTTTTTAATGGAGCTTCCAACGCACTGGGTAACATAATTGGTGTTATGATCATTTCCCCCGAAGGTTGTCATACGCCTTTTACTGCCAGGCTTTGCTTTGATGTACCAACAACATGGCTGAGTACGAAGCCTGCATTTTGGGTCTGAAAGCTACTATTAACCTAAGAATCAAATTCTTAAGCGTATTTAGAGACCCAACCTTGGTGGCCAGTCAAGTTAAAGGAGAGTGGGATACAAAACATCCAAATCTTATCCCTTACAAAGAACTTGTGCTAACCTTGATCCCGTACTTCAAAGAGATTACCTTAGAACATATCCCGAGGGAAGAAAATCAATAGGCAGATGCTTTAACTACCATGTCATCCATTTTCAAGGTCAAATGGGACAACGAAGCCCCCAGAATTACTGTCAAAAGATTTGACGAACCGACGTACTCCTATGAGATTGACACTGATAGAGTAGAGGAGAAGCCTTGGTTTCACAAAGTAAAAAGATATCTCGAAACTCAAGAGTATCCTGAAGGGGCGTCAATCAACGACAAGAAATTCCTACGGAGGTTCTCTACCAAGATCTTCCTGAGCAACAAAATTCTATACAGGCGCAACCATGATTCAACTTTGCTCTGTTGTATGGACAAGAAGGAAGTAGATAATATTATGGAGGATATGCATGAAGGCATCTTTGGTACTCACTCCAATGGACATACTATGGTGAAGAAGATTCTGAGAGCTGGTTACTATAGGTCGACCATGGAAACCGATTGTCACCTCCACTCAAGGACTTGCCATAAGTGCCAAGCTTATGCTGATAAGGTTCATGTGCTTCCAATTCCTTTGAATGTCATGACTGCTCCTTGGCCATTTGCAATGTGGGGTATTGATATTATCGGAGAAATCAAGCCTACTACATCTAATGGACATCATTTCATTCTTGTCTCCATTGACTACTTTACCAAGTGGGTTGAAGAAACTTTGTTTGCCTCAGTTACCAAGAACGTCGTGGCCCAATTCATCAAGCATAACCTCATATGTCGGTATGGCATCCCTGAGAGGATCATCACTGATAATGGTACAAACCTTAACAACGCCATGATCAGTGAACTCTGCATGCAGTTCAAGATCAAGCATCACAACTCTTCTCCATATAGACCTAAGATGAATGGCACTGTGGAAGCTGCCAACAAAAATGTAAAGAAGATTATGCAAAAGATGGTGGTGACCTACAAAGACTGGCATGAGATATTACCATTTTCTCTTCATGGTTATCATACTTCGACATGAACATCAATTGGGGAAACCCCAATCTCTCTAGTCTATGGTATGGAAGTTGTCCTGCCTGTCGAAGTCCAAATCCCTTCTCTAAGGATTATGAAAGAAGAAGACTTAGACGAAGACAAGTGGATTCAGACTAGGTTGGATAAGTTGAATTTGATTGACAAAAAGAGGCTGGCAACTGTCTGTCATGGTTAGATGTATCAAAAGCGTATGATCAAGGCATTCAACAAGAAGATCAAGCATCGAGTATACCAGGATGATGACTTGGTAATAAATAGCATCATTATACCAGAAGGAGATCCCAGAGGAAAATGGACTTCCACCTATGAAGGGTCATTTGTTATCAAGAAAGTATTCTCGGGCGGTGCTATGATTCTAGCCACTATGGATGGCGAAGATTTCCCACACCCTGTGAACGCAGACATAGTAAAAAAATACTACGCATAAGAATGACCAGCTAGGTTGACATGCCTAGGAAAAAATAAGGGCATCCCGGCGAACCAAAAAAGGTTCGGGCCGAAATTAGGGATATATACAAAAGATTGTACACCTGGCAAGTCGAAAACCTGAAAGGGCGGATTGAGAAAAAAAGGGTATCCTGGTGGACTGAAAACCTGAATGAGTGGTCCAGGAAAAATTAGGGATTAAAAGCGTACGACTATGTCCCATTGGATCACTTACATGCAAAATTTATTACCAAAGTCGAAAGTTTAATCAATTTCTTCCGATGGCAAGGGACGAGATATTAGAAGACATATGGGCAATAACAGAGTTTAGAACCCAATGAGATCACTTCCACATGGCTATATATACATTTTTTCACTTTTTACTCTTTTCATTTTACGACGACTTCCTCTTATTAGGATTTTCGTCTCTTTGTACAAAATCGCCTGTTTATAGGCAAAGTTATCAATACAAATACATCTTAAAGTCCAAACTTTTAGTTTTTTTTCTGTTTTGTTTGCAAAAACGTCCAATGACTAAAATTGAATGAACATGATTAAATGTTAACAAATATATGCATAAGAGCAGGAATAAGCATTTACTCAAAATTCTAGGAGCTGGGATGACATTCAAGCTGTCCATCAATCTCCACAGAACCACTTCTATGAAACTATCTCCACATAATACACAAATAAGGGTGCATTCCCCGCAACCTCCTCGGCAGATCGCTCCAGCAAATAAAGGAGTATAATCTGTTTCCCGATAATATCACCAACCTACGAATTTTCCAATCAATACACTTCCTGGAAATTCTCTTTTGCAACCGAGTTTGGTCCTCCAAAACTGAAAAAGACACCTTGAAGAATTCTTCTCTTTGGCAAAATTAAATTTCCCTAGGGGATTTTTTTTCCTCAGCGGAGCATTTCTCTGTCAACAGGGTTTATTTCCCCAACTGACTACAATTTCCTCGGCTCGAGTCTATTCCTCAGACTACTACAAATCACTGAAAAAATTATTCTCCCCAATAAAGTTTCCACTATCCCTAGAGAATTACTGCAAAACCTGGAATCAAAGCAGATGTTAGTTAAGCTTTATCTCCCCCAAACAAGTCGGGAGGTTATCCATATCTTTTATCCCCAATCAGGGTATATAATAAATAAGTTCCCCAGTATAGAAACAAACGACCAAGGATCCTAAACTCTACTCCCTAAAGCATAAATCAATACATCCCCTGCAGAGTTCTCCTCAAACAAGTAAGCAAAAATTCCCAACGAAAACATTCTAGACAAGATTAAAGATACACACACTCTTCACCCCCAACAATAGTCAGGGATTTATTTTCCCAGGAAAAGATACATTTCAACAACATTTCACATTCATACATCATGGCATATGCATACGAAACACATATAGAACAGTCTCATTCATTTTGAGAACATCATTACGCAATACATTTCATACATCATGACATTGCACACAGCTAACTCTTTACCTTTTCAAGACAAATCAGTCAACAGACGAATCTCATTAACAATTTCCAATAATTCTAGATTAATTCTTGAAATAAGACAAGGAAACTATTTGTGAACAACAAGTTCAAGATTAATTCCCGAAACAAGACGGGGCAACTATCTACGAGACCAGGTCAGAGGTTAATTCTCGAAACAAGACGGGGCAACTATCTTTTCGGCCAACAAAAAGCAGGTTCCAGATTAATTCCTGAAACAACACAGGGCAACTATTTGGATAACCAGCCACAAATTAATTCCTGAAATAGGACAAGGCAACTCTTTGTGACAAACTAATTGTAGATCAGTTCCCGAAACAGGACGTGGCGACTATCTACAAAAATAGATTAAAGATTAATTCCCGAAACAGGACGGGGCGACTATCTCTATTACCAATGGTATGAATTCCTGAAACAAGACGAGTTTACCAACAAAGCAAATTGTATATCAATTCCAAAAATAGGACAGGGCCACTATCTACGTGAACAGATTGAAGATTAACTCCCGAAACAGGACGGGGAAACTATCTTTCTTTCTCTTTGGTTAAATAAAGATTAATTCCCGAAACAGGACGGGGCGACTATCTTTATCACCAATGGTATGAATTCCCGAAACAGGATGGGTTTACCAGTAAAGCAGATTGTAGATCAATTCCCAAAACAGGATGGGGCGACTATCTACATGACAAGCAATTATCCAAACACCTTCTCAGAGGTTCATTTTGGGAAACAATCTTCAGATACAATCGAGCATAGACTCATTCTGATATTCCTATGTACAGTTACTTTGGATGGAATCTTTAGGCCCATTCCCGATATAATGAACAAACATTTTTACCTCATGCACAAGCGAGTGTAAATTTTTGGGCACTTAAGTGTTTAATCCTCTTCTACCTTCAAGTCACGAATGGCGGACAAGCCAATCTAACTCTCCAGGCTTAAGAAGATTGAACAGGGGCAGCTGTTGTACCCTAAAATTTCCCTCTCTTTTCTCAAGACATTTCTCACCAAAGATCTCAAATGCTCAAGGGGTCTCAAGAGTTTGATCAAACAAACTCACCTCCTAAGCACTGAGTCAACAAATTAGGGTTTTGGTTTTCTCAAGGACAATTGGACTTTTTATGCATCAATTGACTTTCATGGTTCATTATAGGTCTCAAAAATTACTCATACCAAGTTTCAAGTCTTTCATCACAAACTTGCTCAGTCAATTGATCAGATGACTGAAAATTAGTTGTATTGGATAAAAAATCAACTGTGGTCAATATACAGTCAAGCTTCATTATTTTTGGCCAAAATCAACATTTTTAAGTCACATTCATCAATTGATCAACGGTCGATCACAATTCCTCAAGAAAAGCATTCAAATCATCAAAGGGGCAAAATTGTCAAAATTAAGATTTTGACTGAGAATGACTGATCAATGACTTTTGACCTAGTACATGACCTAATGGCTTGAAGCATGATCTCAAGGACTAAAACACAATATATTTACCTTATTTATTGGCTCAAGTCATTTCTCAATATCAATGGATTGATAGTTTAAATTTGATCAACTGATGAAAAGTCAACTGATACACAAAAAGTCAAACTTTGACTTTTTGGTCAACATTAAATTTAAAAGATAAAATTCTATCAAGACATTCAAAAATATTAAATTTTATCATCAAGAATCAAGAAATTCAAGAAAAGTCAAGATTTTCAAGACTTAGAAAAATTCTAAGTGTTTTTGACCTTGATAATTTCACTACTTCATGACAATTTTTCACCAAGATGCAAGATGACTCAAGGAAACCTTTCAAAATGAAAGTTATAGCTCTTGATGAATTCTACAAAAAAAATTCTTAGGGTTGATGTCTAAAAAATTCTTAGATTTGAAGATATAAGCTCATCAAGTCATGACATTTTTACAAAACACTTAGTGAAAATTTTAGCAAGTTTGGTCTAATTTTTGTCCCAACTTCTTGGCAATTTTTTCACCTAGTTCCAATTTGATTTAGCCAAAGTAGTCAACATGAAGGTTGTATACATTGTTTTAAGCATTCAAAAATGTCCAAGAACTTGAAGATATCATGCTTGAGCTATAAGTTTCGAAGAGAAGAAGATGGCATCACAAACTTGAATTTTAGGTCATTTTGGGATGAACCTTATGATCCAATCTTCAAGCATGCTGCATAATATTGGTTTACAGGCCTTCAAACTTGCAAATAACTCAATAATTGAATGTTTACACAACTGATTGAGCCATTGCCCAAGCATTTGTGTCATTGTCCAAGTGATTTTTCCATTACTAGAACAAAGTTCACACTTCCATTTTAGAAAAGCCAACTTTAATCACAATGTCAACTTCTTGAGCCTCTCACTTTCTCCCCCTGCACACCCTCAACATGTATGCTCATAAGCAACATATCTAAAGCCTCTAACCACCCTATAAAGCCCTTTTACTATGCATTGAAACCATGATTTTCAAGATTCCTTCAAAATCAAGTCAGATAACCATAACATGTGATCTTTGATTTATGATCACTAGAGCCTTCAAAACCTATTCTCTATAAATAGAGAAGCCATTTTCAATCCATAGCACGAACTTACAAGCCTTTAAACACTTACAAACTCCCTGAAACTAAGAATTATACACAAAACCTCCATTGTTGCAATTTCTGGCCAAAAACTTCAAACTCACAATTTACTCGTGCGTTTTCACTCTAAATCAATCATAAAGTTTCCATACCTCATTTAGAACTCATCCCCACCCCTATTTCATCACTGTAACACCATTTGCACCATCTTCCATTTCCAATAACTCAAAACTACAACTTGACTTCTCCAGAGCGATTCAGGCACCTTCAGCACAAAGTAACTATTTCATTATCTTTCTATGAATCCAGTGAAGCTAGCCAGATCATCACAACACTTCCAGGAGTGCTCAAACTCCAAACACGATTTTCAGTTTTGAGGTATGTTTTCTCAATTTTGAACTCTCTAATACAAGAATCATTAATGGTTACTTTGTGAATGAAAATTGTAGACATCATAGTCCTGAAGCTAACCATGCCTTTAGTTCTCATTCATGTTGCCTGAGTTATGCAAATTTTGAAGTTGAACTTTCTGAAAAAATTAGGTTTTATTTGGTACCAAACAAAATTCTCATTCATCTTTGATTTATAGCTTATGAAATTTGTATGGTTGAATTCATGTTGAAAAACGGAACAATTTTCATGTTTACATTTTTGAAAATGGTTGAGAAATGAGAAAGTTCAGAATTCAACCATGGTGGTGTTCTTCTCTCCGCACACAAGGTTGAAGATGAAGTCATTTTCAAATTCAGAAACGAGTTTCTTTTATATTTTGTTGAAGTTGCATTATTCTGGATGAAACAGCCACCCCAGTGGCAGAGAAGTGCACAATAAGGCATTGAGTCCTAGTGGTACCCTTTTATTTCTTTCATATTTTTTCTATGAGAGTATATGCAGGAAAATCCAGGAAGCGCATGGTGTTCCTCATTCTCTCAACACATGATCATCATAAATTCAAATCAAACGCTCCAGGCTCACATGTGCATCATGGACCCTTTGAAACCAGCCACATGGAATTATGACAAGTGTTGGACTTTTGTTTGGGCCTTTTTGTTTTTGCTTTCATACACCCTCTAAATTACTTTTTAGCGTATACCTATATACATTTTTTTAGTTGATTTTCTGACTTAAACAAAAAAAACCCTTTGGGCATGACACTCCATTTTCTTTTTAAAACCCCCATTTTAATTTTTAACACCCAACCCATTTATTTTTATTTGTTTTTATATTTTCATTATTTTTATTTATCTATTTATTTTATTTAAACCAAAATACAAAAAAATATATATTTTTCTTGAATAAATAGATTTAAAATATTTTAATTCAATTCTTTTTATTTTATTTTATTTACTTCATTTTTTAAACAAATAAAACCTTAAAAATTATATCTTAGACGATTAAATTAGACTTAGGTCTTATTTTAATTAACTTAGATTTTAGGTTTTTTGCTTAAAATAATTATTTAACTTTTCTTGTAATTAAAATTAATTAGTTTAATTAGGTTAGTTATTAAAACATTTTTCATCTTTACATTTTGTGCATTCTATTATTATTATTATTATTGATTCAATGGTTTGTAATAGTTAATTAGGGATTTATTTCTTTCTACCCCTTATTCACAAACGTGTACCCCCCCCCCCCCCATTCCAAATCATTGTAATAGCGTAGGACATTTAAATTCTGTAATTTATCGTTTTCCTTATTATTGCTAGTAATTAGGTTTTGCATGACAAGACTTATAATCAACCCCAGCAAAACTCCAATTCAAAGATAAAATACTTGAAATCAAACACTTTACACACATGCACCTTTAGGATAACCCTCACTTGTTGCCTCAGATATAAATAGTCATGTCCCCTCGAATGTGGGATGTTTTAGCAAAGACCCTCGATTAAAAGATCATAGTCCCTCGATGACCCTTCGATGTTGCCTTTGGTAAATGATCTTAGTCCCTTACGAAAATTTCTAAAGCATCTCACAAGTTGCCTTCTATAACTGTACGATGACCCACGCCTGTCCCTCACATCCAATAATATGGCTCCCTTCCAACTAATGGTAAATTAGCACTATTTAAAGGAGGAGGAAAATAACAAAGACCTTTTGAGTAGGTAAATTGCTCGTAATTGTTTGCTCACAAACTAAAACCATTTTTCACACCTCACACTTTAAAAAAAACATCTTTTCAAACTCTCTCTTTTCAAACAAATATTTTCAAAAACAAACATTTTGTATACATTCTCGACGATACGAGAATCATTGCAAAATTGTCGTACTAAGGCGTTTTCAAAATATTTCCAAAACAAAAAATTTGTATACATTCTCAACGATACGAGAATCATTAAAATCACCACTTTCAAAACATCTTCAAAACATCTTTCAACATACACAAACACAAATCATTTTTAAGTGATCAAGCAATTAAGAGCCCGTAGATAACTACAGATGAAAAGGGTGCTAACACCTTCCCTTTTCATAACCTATCCCCCGAACTCAAGAAAATTCTCAAAAGGTCATTCATGTTCTTTTAACCATTTCCTTTATTGGATAAAATAAAATTCGGTGGCGACTGTGATACGGTGGCAGAACCGACTATTAATACTGGTTTGCGTTTTTTGTTTGCAAATGTCGCGGTAAGCAAGAGTCACCACCGACTTTTATTTTATCCAATCAGAAAAAGGAAAAAGAACAGAAAAAACCTTTTTCGAGAAGTTTGAGTACGGGGGGTAGATTATTGATATGGAAGGTGATAGCACCCTTTATATCTGTGGTTTTCCACGGGCTCTTAGGTACTTGCTCATTTTGAAAACTGCTTGTGCGTGCTTGTTTTGAAAAGTTTTGTTTTACTTCATAATAACCCTAGTTTCTGTCCTCAAGAGTGTTACGAAGTTATTTTTGAAAACTTTGTTTGGAAATTGTTGGTGTGAAAATTTTTTTGTTAGTTTGAGCAAGTACATAGGAACTAATCTAACTACTCGAAAAAGGTCTGTTCATTTTCCTTTTAGACAATTCTATCCCATTATTGAGAAATATGTAGCATCGTCGTTGGAGTTTTTTAGGGACATTCGAAGGGATAAATATGATCACAAAAGCAATGTTAGGAAATGTTAGTAATCATCCTAAAGCCTTAAAGATCTTTTTCCGGGGCAACATCTGAATGGGTCATTTTAGATCTTTTTGGGCTAGAGGACAACCACTAACAAACCCTATACTTCATGACCGTTTACCAAAGGCAACTAGAGTGGAGTAAACCCTAGGAGTGAGCATGTGCAAGTGTAATTTTTCAGTTAATTTATCTTTGCACATTTAGGGTTTTCTACCGTATTAATTTTCAGTTTGTCTTTCCATACAATCCTATTAACGTACATCTAAGCAGTTTATATTTTGCTGAGATTAAAGCGAGAAAGTTAAAGTCCTAGCTATTACAGGGCTTTTGCAGATACATAATTATTTTGACCAAAAATAAAGATGCGGAATTAAAACCCTAATTACTATTACAAACTCGGAGCAGTTACAATAATAATAAAAAGGAAATAAAAAAATACGCGCGGCGAATTAAATGCGAGAATAATTAGCAAAACCTAAAATATCTAATTAAAAAAATGTTTAGTTTAGTATTTTGAGAAAAAAACAGATTATATACAAAATTAAACCCTAAGTCTAATCATTTTAAATTATGACAAAAGAAAGAATTAAATTGCCTTAATTTAATTAAACTAATTAATTAATTAATTAAAGAAAAAAAATATTTTTTTATGAAAAATTATTTGGGATGTTTTTTATGATTTTTTGATTAAATGAAAAAAGTAATGATTTTTGTGTTATTTTTAAAAAAGAAAATAATTAGAAAATAATTAAAAGAATTAAAATAAAAAAGATAGAATGGGCCTGTTAAAAGCTGAATGAGAGGGTATGATGCTGAATTGCTGAGGCCCATGAAGCTAAGCTCATTCCATGCGTGTGATTCCCTGTTGTGCCATCCCGGGAGTGAACCATAGTCCTTTCTTGGTTGAGGCGTTGGATTTGGCTAGCAATGAATCCAATGGCAAGATGGTGACAGCGCATGGGAGGCGCTTGGAAAGGCAATGCACATAATCTATAGAAAAAAGTGAGAAAATAAAATTTGCTGGGACCTGGGATCGAACCCAGGTCCTCCCACTCAAATCAATGCACGTCTTGCCATCTGGGCTATCTGCTTTGTTTGTTAGTATAATAAAAACAAATAATAATATATGAAAACACATGGATAAAAACAAAAACACGCGCCATCATTTGAATGGACCAGTACCATGATGCCAAGTCATCGTCTCCTTCATTGAGACCATCGTCTTAGGTATCACCTTTTACCTACAGACAAACGTCTGTAGCCATAGCATGTACACTTCAAACATCAAGAAATACGCATGATAAATGAAATTAAAGACCATGGTTCAACTTATCTTGATGCCACAAACACCATGGCATCCTTTTCTTGGCCTAATTTAGCCTGTAGAGAAAAAACCTAAAACGGCTATGAAAACCCTAACAATGGAAAACACACATACAAGCCTCAAAACTTCAATTAAACAATCCAGGCATGTTGCAAATACATCAATAATCATAAGTATATCATTAAATATGCTAATGATGCAAGAATTGATGTAATCGATTTTGAAAAAGAAAGCAAACCATATGAAGTCTAGGGGTCGACTCTTGGCGTGAGGATGCATGAAACTGATCGTGTTAGCTTCAGAGAGGCTTCAGGAAATGATTGGGAGTATTGGAATGGCTTGAATTTCCTTCTAGGTCCAAAAACGATCCAGCAGTTTTGTCCAATTTTTTGAGTTTTGGTATGGTGTTTTATGACTGCAAATCCTTGTCTTTTTTGCTTGTT
The DNA here is from genome assembly GCA_948472305.1 of Vicia faba. Taxonomy (NCBI): domain Eukaryota; kingdom Viridiplantae; phylum Streptophyta; class Magnoliopsida; order Fabales; family Fabaceae; genus Vicia; species Vicia faba. The sequence continues at coordinate 1,030,654,113 of OX451739.1, forward strand.
CTTGCTCAATATATATGCTAGAATGAATTAGGGTAACAAAGACAATTTGAATCTTTGAAGATCATCAAGATTTGATTTGTTTTTTTCCCTTGCATCATATCTTTCTAAATGCATAAAATCATGCCAATTTGAGCCATTCCACCCATGCACGATTTTATTTGGTCATGCTAGGTTGATTTGATTTGATTCCTACAAAAAATTAGATCAAAATCAATCTTTTGTAGTTTTTGCCATTTATTTGATTTAATTTATATTTTAAATAATAAAAAAATCAAAAGAAAATAAATAATGAAGCAAATAAAGTGTGGATGCTTTTTTGGATCGTGGACCATGTCCCCAATAGGATTCAATCATGAAAAGCTAGGCCCATTTGACAAAAAATGCACTTTTGAGCACATTTGACTTTTGGCAATTTTGCAAAAATGGTCAACTTTGACAAGGCATGTCTCCTCCAATTTTAACCCTAGAGAGATGTTATTGGACTTTTTAGAAAGCTTACGATGTCCCCTAAACAACCCTTTTGGTTTCATCCCAATTGGGTCTTCCGTGTTCATGTAAAAAGCTTTGACCCAAAAGGTGTTTTTGTTAACTTTTCAAAAGGACCTATAATGTAGAAATTTATATCTTTTGATGAGTGCATATTTTGAACTTGTGGGATGAAGATGAGTTGTAGGAAATTGCATCCTATTCAAAATAAGCCTTGGATGGAAAATTTATGATAAAGTATGAAGAAGTTATGCCTGGTCAAAAATTTGGTGTACTTTTCCTGTGAAACCCTAATTTAGCAACTTTTGGGTTTTGATGAATTTGGGGGCATTCCATGAGGAATCATGATCAACCCTTGATAAAATGATGGATATATCTTAAAAATGTTGATGTTTACCAAAAATCTTGAACTTTGACTGTATGTGGGCCACAGTTGACTTTTGACCTAGTATAGTTGATTTTCAGGCATCTGGGCAATTGATTGAGCAAACTTCTTGTGCAAGGCATGAAACTTGACATGGATAATATTGAGAACATATTGGGACCATGGAAAGAATTTGGGAGCCTTGGACTTCAACCATCTTGATGAGGAGTGAAACCCTAGTTTGAAGCTTGTTGCCTTAGGAGGAGGATTTGTCTGGTAAATCCTTAGTCATCCTTGAGCAATTGAGGACCTCTAGAGGCATGTCTTGAGTGAAATGAGAGGGAAAATTTTGGGGTACAACAGCTTCCCCTGTTAAATCTTCTTAAACATGAGGATGTAGATTTGATGTCTTTCTTTCGTAATCTGAAGGTGGAAGATGATTGAACACTAGAGTGCCCAGAAGTTTGCACTCGTCTGAGATGGTGCTGGACTGTGTAGGTAGTATCGGGAATGGGCTTACAGATGCCATTTGGAGGAGATGAAGGAAGGTCATTGGAGATGGGCTTAAAGATGCCATCCGGAAGATATGACGGAGAATCATCGAAGATGGGCTTAAATATGCCATCTAGAGGATGTTGATTTCCCGAGATATTCCTTTGATGAGAATTCATGTTCCTATCGTTGAGGAGGAATCTGTTGAGGAATGTTGGTCTCTGTCTTGGGAGAAATGGAATTTTAGAAACTTCAGTTGTCCATTACTTTAATGGGGAATCATCTCTTAGTCGAGGAGTTGAAAATGAACTGTTATCTTGTCGTGCTCCAGGCCTTAGAGTGATTTGCTGAGGATAATAAGACTGACTGCTATCTGGTCGTGCTCCAGGTTTTATAGTGACTTACTAGGGAGATGAGATTAAACTTGTTATCTGGTCGTGCTTCAGGCTTTGCAATCTCAAAAACTGTTATCTGTTCGTGCTCCAGGCTTCAGAGGGAATTAAGTGGTTATCCAGTCGCATCCAGGTTTCAACTTAAATTTAAGGCATACTAACATCCGTTCGTTTCCAGGCTTCAATAGTAATTGGCCGAGTAAACTGCTATCTAGTCGGATTCCAAGCTTCGCATTACCTTATATTGTTATCTGGTCGTGCTCCAGGTTTCACAGTGTCTTTTACCGTTATCTGGTTGTGCTCCAGGCTTTAGTAATTTGGGGAAATCAAGCTATTATCCGGTCAATTTCCGGGCTTCATAGCTTCTTTAACTGGAATAGAAATCTTAGTATCAATTTGACTGGACCAGGGAAAGGTCTCGAGCTGTCTTCAACCGGGAAAGAAATCTTATCATCGATTTGACTGAACCGGGGGAAGGTCTCGGATTGACTTTGACTGGCATAGAAATTAGGAGAATCTTAGCGGCGATTTGGCGGACCCAGACGAAAGTCTTAGAACATCTTCAACTAGAATAGAAACCTTAGTGTCGGTTTGACTAAACCAGAGAAAATCTTGAAAAGTGTTGGAATATCTTCAACTAGAATAGAAACTTTGGTGTCGGTTTGACTGAACCAGAGAGAACTTGTGAGAACTTGATTGCATCTTTCCTAAAAGGTAAAGAGTTAGTCGTATGTAATGTCATGATGTATGAAATGTATTGAGTAATAATGTTCTCAAAATAAATGAGATTGTGATGTATAATATGTATGCACATGCCATGATGTACGGATATGCAATGCTATTGTGTTATTCTTTAGCTGGGGAAAATAAATCATGGGCTGCTGTTGGAGAGTATAAGGAGTTGAGTTCTTTGTTTCCGCTGGGGATAGTGACTGAAGATGATTAGCTGGGGATTTACATCCATTATGCTTGAGAACATTCTTCCGAGGAGACTCTATTTGAGAATAATCCTGCGGGGGACTGACTTTGTGGGGAAGAGATATATTCTGTTGGAATATCTGCTAATTTGGAGAAATAAACTCAGCTGGGGATGAACTTCCATTGCTGGAGAGAAGAGCTCTGTTGGAGATTGAGCTTCCGCTGTCAGAGAAATAATCTATGCTCGGGAGATGGATTTTATAAACTACTTATGGTTATAAAACTCGGATGGGGAATGCAAATATCAGCTTTCTGAAGGAACCTGCTGGGGAAGGAATTCCTGCTTGGGGATACGGAGGTCGGACCTTGGTTATCTCGCCTCTGTGGGGAATATAGGTATCACTGGCTTGTATGTGATAATGAATTTGCTTCTGATTGTCTCTGCCCCTTGTACCATGATGGACGGGGTAACTGTCGGTATTTAGGTTTTGTACCAGTTTCTTTGAGTTCTTAGTAACTGTCTTTCTGTTTTATATGCAGATATTTGTGAACAGTAATCATATTCAAATGTATATGTCAATAATAAAACATTGGACGTGTTTTTTTTTTTTGCAAAACAAAACAGAAAACAATAAAAATAAACATAGAGTTTTGTACTCAAAAGACGCTTTGTATTGATTTGAAATTTTCCTATAACAGGCATTTTTTATAAGGAGGCTGACGCTCTAGTAAGAGAACGTCGCTGTAAAAATAGAAATTATTACAGAAATTGTGTACAAAAAGAAAACAGTTATGTGTAGTGATCCCATTGGGTTTCAATTCTGCTATTTCCCTTATGTCTTCGCGCATCTCATCACTTTGCTGCTTGTCCGAAGCTGACTGGATTGATCGGTACGGTTTGAGCTTGATATCTGATTACTGAGGTCTGATCACAAGGTGATCCAATGGGATATAGTGATACGCTTTAATCCCTAATTTTTCCTGGACTGCCCTTTTGGGTTTTCAGTCCACCGGGATACCCTTTTTTTCCCAAGCTGCCCTTTCGGGTTTTCGACTTGCCGAGTGTACAAATTTTTTCATTTTTTATCCCTGCTTTTTGCCCAAACCCTTTTGGTTTGCCGGGATGTCCTCATTTTTGCCTAGGTATGTCAACCTAGCGGGTCTTTATTATGCGTAGCATCTTTTCACTATGTCCGCACTGACAGGGTGTGGAAGGTTGTCAGAATCATGGCTCCACCCGAAAATATGTTCTTAATTACAAATGGTCCCTCATAGGTGGGAGTCCATTTTCCCCTGGGATCACCTTGCAGCGGTATGATGCGCTTAATTACCAGATCCCCTACTTGATACACTTGTTGTCTGACTTTCTTGTTGAAGGCCTTGATCATCCGTTTCTAATACATTTGACCATGGCAGACAACAGTAAGTCTTTTCTCGTCGATTAAGTTCAATTGATCAAGTCGAGTCTGGATCCAATCGTCTTCGCTCAAACCCGCATCCTTCATAATCTATAGAGAAGGGATATGGACCTCCATGGGTAGGATAACCTCCATGCCATATACCAGAGAATAAGGTGTTGCCCCTATCGACGTATGTGCTGAAGTATGGTACCCGTGAAGAGCAAACGGTAACATCTTGTGCCAGTCTTTGTATGTCACAGTCATCTTCTGTATGATCTTTTTAATATTCTTATTAGCAGCTTCGACAACCCCATTCATCTTCGGTCGATAAGGAGAAGAGTTGTGATGCTGAATCTTGAACTGTTTACAGAGTTTAGTGATCATCGAGTTGTTGAGATTAATACCATTATCCGTGATGATTCTCTCAGGGATACCATAACGACAAACCAAGTTATACTTGATGAACCGTGCCACCACATTCTTGGTAACCGTAGCAAAGGAGGAAGCCTCAACCCACTTCGTGAAGTAATCAATGGCCACTAGGATGAAGCGATACCCGTTGGACGCGGTAGGTCTGATCTCGCCAATCATGTCAATTCCCCACATTGCAAAGGGCCAGGGAGTTGTCAAGACGTTCAAGGGAACTGGAGGTACACACACCTTATCAACATAGATTTGGCACTTGTGACAGGTTCGAGAATGTTGATAACAGTTGGCTTCCATAGTGTACCAGTAGTATCCTGCCCGTAGGATCTTCTTTTTCATGGTATGTCCACATGAATGAGTGCAAAAGGTACCTTCGTGTAGGTCTGCCATGATCCTTTCTGCTTCGCTCTTGTCTACACACCGCAGTAAGGTAGAGTCATGATTGCTCTTATAGAGTATTCAATTACTGAGGAAGAACTTTGCAGCAAACCTTCTCAAAAATTTCTTGTCATTGACAGATGACCATTCGGGGTATTCTTGTGCCTCGAGATACGTTTTCACCTCATGAAACCAAGGTTTGTTGGCTACCTCCTCAGTATCGATCTCACAGCAGTATGCCGGTTCATCCAACCTCTCAATAGTGATTCAGGGAGCTTCATTGTCCCACCTGACCTTGAAAATTGATGACATAGTAGCTAGCGCATCCGCTAACTGATTCTCTTCTCGTGGGAAATGTTCAAAGGTGATCTCTTCAAAATGCGGCAGTAGTGTCAGTACATGTTCTCTGTAAGGGATAAGGTTCAGGTGTTTTGTATCCCACTCACCTTTGACCTGACTTATCACCAAAGTGGAATCCCCGAATTTACTCAAGAACTTGATCCTTAGTCAATAACAGCTCTAAGACCCATGATACACACTTCATACTCTGCCATGTTGTTGGTACAGTTGAAACATAATTGGGCAGTGAACCGAGTATGACAGCCCTCGGGAGATATGATTATAGCGCCAATGTCGTTACCTAGTGCATCTGAGGCTCCATAAAAAAATAGACCATTGGGATCCTTCCTCAGGTCCTTCATCCGGTCCAGGTTCTTCACAGTCGGTCACTAACATGATGTTCTCATCCGGGAACTCAAAATTCATGGACTGGTTGTCATCCACGGCTTGATGTGCCAAATGATCAGCTAACACACTTCCATTGATTGCTTTTTGGGTTGTGTATTGGATGTCGTACTCGGTTAAGATCATTTGCCATCTTGCTATTCTTCCGAAGAGAGCGGGCTTCTCGAAAATGTACTTGATCGGATCCATCTTAGATATCAATAAATTAGTGTGGGTCAACATATACTGTCTCAGTCATTGAGCAGCCCATGCCAAAGCGCAACAAGTTTTCTCGAGCAGTGAGTATCGTGTTTCACAGTCGGTAAACTTTTTGCTAAGGTAGTATATTGCGTGATCTTTTTGACCAGACTCGTCATGCTTCCCCAGCACACACCCCATTGAATTATCTAGCACTGTTAAGTACATTATCAAAGGTCTTCCTTCAATCGGAGGCATCAGAATTGGCGGTTCTTGGAGATATTCTTTGATACTTTCGAAGGCGTTCTAGCATTCGTCATTACACTTTACCACTTAATCTTTCTTCAGAAGCTTGAAGATGGACTCACAAGTAGCAGTCAGATGTGAAATGAACCTGGCGATATAATTCAGGCGTCCCAAGAAACCTCTAACTTCTTTCTCTCTACGGGAGCCGACATCTCTTGTATGGCCTTTACCTTTGTGAGGTCTGCCTGAATACCTTTATCACTGATGATGAAACCAAAAAGCTTACCAGACCTTATCCTGAAAGTTCACTTGTTCAAATTCAACCTCAGCTTGTATATCTTCAATCTATCGAACAACTTTTGTAGATGATCAAGATGTTATTCCTTAGTTTGAGACCCAGCTATCATGTCATCGACGTAAAACTCTATCTCATGGTGAATCATGTCATGGAACAAAGCTACCATAGCTTGCTGATAAGTTGCCCCAACATTCTTCAATCTAAACGGCATCACCTTGTACTATAAAGTGCCCCACTGTGTAACAAAGGTTGTCTTCTCCATGTATTCCAGAGCCCTCTTGATATGGTTGTAGCCAGAGACACCATCCATGAAGGAAAATATTTTTTGTTGCGCGGTGTTGTCAACAAGAACATCAATGTATGGAAGTAGGAAGTCATCCTTGGGGCTCGCCCTGTTCAGGTCTCTGTAGTCCACACACATCCGTACCTTGCCGTCCTTCTTAGGTACCGGAACAACGTTAGCAACCCACTATGGATAGGAGGTGACAGCTAAGAACCCTGTGTCGAACTGCTTCATAACCTCTGCTTTAATCTTCTCTGACATCTCAGGGCACATACGACAGACCTTTTACTTTACCAGAGGGCAGTCTTCTTTAGTCGGCAGACGATGAACCACTATATTCGTGTCTAGTCCCGACATGTCTTCATATGACCAGGCGAAGATTTCAACATACTCATGCAACATCTGTACCAACCGCTGTTTGACACTAAGCTCCAAATTTTCACCTATCTTAACCTCTTTTTTGTCATCCTCTGTACCCAAGTTCACTGTCTCAACCGGCTCTTCATAAGGCTGTATGGCCCTTTCTTCCTGCTGTAATAGTCTAGCAAGTTCTGCGGGTACCTCACAATCTTCCTCACCTTCGTCCTTGGCTTTGTTGATCGGATTTTCAAAGTCATAATGAGCAGTAGCAGAACTGTTATCAATGGGATCCAGAGTGGATATGGATCTGCATTTGGATACGTGAGTGTGTGTAAGAGCATAACTGTATAGACAGAATAAAAGAAAAGAAAGATAGAGAGTGCAAAATTTGTGTGCAAACGTCCAATGCTTTATTGATGTCATATGAAAATGAAACATGATAACCCTCACAAATAGAACCATTGTGCCCCGGGTAAGACACATGGCCATAGAGTTTATATTGTTTTTAAATTACATATCCAAAAAATCAGAAAGACAATTACTCCTGAACAAAAGTAATCGGTATAAAGTCCTTGGCAGTCCAGTTACTGAGTCCACCGTTGGTAGTCGGGAAGATCCATCTGTCAATGTCGGAATCACCATCACTGTCTTCAAGCACATTGACCCCAGGATTGCTGATGCGTAGGGGAGGTCCTTCAGCCTGAGCGCGACGAACAACCTTTTGAGCACCTGTAGTAAAGCCCAAACCAAATTTGTCAGACTTGTAATGAATAACCGGGAGCTGACCCCAAATGGTAGACCCACCTTCTTCAACCACTGCTCGCGCATCCTTGAGAGAATACATCTTCGAGGGAGATTTGGTGACCTTTGGAGGATTGTCGGTAGTATCTGCTGTAGCCATAATGTGAGGTACCTCTTCAAAGTTCTGGAAAGGATTCTCGATGAACTCGCCATCCATTTCCACGTACCTGAAGGAGTTCAAGTGACTGATCATATACTCCTATTCACCATGCACAGTGACAATGTTTCCTCTTACTGGGTACTTCAACATTTGGTGGAGGGTAGAATTAATAGCCCCGACCCCATATATACAAGGGCGTCCCAACAAGAAAGAATATGATGGTTTGATATCCATTACGTAGAAAGTGGAGTCGAAGGTCTGGGAACCAACTTTGATAGGGACATCCACTTCCCCGTGCACCATCCTCTTTGAACCATCGAAAGCTCTCACTACTATATTACTAGGCTTCAAGGTCAAACCTTCGTAGTCCAATCTGTCCAGAGCTTTTTTAGGTAGCACATTCAACGAGGAGCCAATATCTACCAAAACATGGGCCAGAGTCGTGCCCCTGCATTCAACAAAAACATGAAGAGCATCATTATGCTTCCTCCCCTTTGGTGTCAGATCCGCATTGGAAAAATCCAAACCATTATGGGCAGTCAGACTAGCCACACAATCTTTAAACTGATCAGTAGATGTCTCTTGTTGCACGTGAGCCGTCTTCAGAAACTTAACCAAAGCCTTCGCATGGGCCTCGGAACACATCAATAAGGCCAACATAGAAATTTTGGACGGGGTCTTCCCAGCTTCTCGACCACGTTGTAGTCGCTCTTCTTTATTATCTTCAAAATGTCTTCCATTTCTTTTTTAGAAGTTTCTAGTATGGTTACTGAATTGGCCTTTGTCAGGACAGGCTCAATCAGTATGTCTTTTCCTCGAGTCTCGGCCGACTCAGTGATGGGAGAGTCAATTGGAGTGATTACTGGAATTACAGTAGTAGTCTTGGGTGGAACCACAACAGGAATTATCACAGGTCCGATAACAGTCTTCAGGGGAGAAATTTCAGGGGAGAACACTTTTCCACTTCTTGTTATTTTACTGGTTCTGACAATATTGACGATGTCAGAACCATCATTTTCAGCAATCTTGTCTTCAATGGCTAGCGTGATACGATGGAAGAACCGACTGTTAATACTGGTTTGCATTTTTTGTTCGCAAATGTCCTTAGGTTTAAGGCCTTCTTGAGTTTTAAGGTCACACCCTCTTGAAGCTGGATTGGTTCAACCTGTCCTATAAATATGTAATCGGGTTCTAAAGGGATCTCAATATCACCGATCTTTCCCCCAAGCCTTGTTCAATCGACGATTGACTCGTAATCAAACAAAACTCAGAAGTCAAACCTCAATGAGTGTAGCATCGAGTATCTGTCAACCTTGGGCATACACCAAAGCCGACCATCTCGCTATGTCATACTGGCCAAGTTGTGCAATTAAAGGTTCTAAGGTCAGTTGATGCTTTATGACACCACGCGGCGGCCCCGTACATCTCCCTGATTGACTCAAGGGTTACGGGTACCAACCAAAGTGCCACATCAATGAAACTACTGCTTCAACCGTGTCGGTATACCCCAGCACAGCTCCCTCACAGTTTATTTCTACTTACCTAAAAGGTGTTTCTCGATCCAGGTGTAGGATCAAATAACCCAAACAGTTTCCATAAATATAAAGCAAGTAAGACAATTAAGAGAAAAAAATTAAATATGACCTAGATCCTAAGGTTCACCCCACTTTATACTCTTCTCCCCAGCAGAGTCGTCAGTTCTGATACGGTGGCAGAATTGACTGTTAATACTGGTTTGCATTTTTTGTTCGCAAATGTCGCGGTAAGCAACAGTCGCCATCGACTTTTATTTTATCCAATCAGGAAAAGGAAAAAGAACAGAAAAAATCTTTTTCGATATGTTTCTGAGTACGGGGGGTAGATTATAGAAATGGGAGGTGTTAGAACCCTTTCTATCAGTGGTTTTCCACGGGCTCTTAGGTACTTGCTCATTTTGAAAACTTCTTGTGTGTGGTTATTTTGAAAAGTTTTGTTTTACTTCGTATTAACCCTTGTTTCTGTCCTCAAGAGTGTTACGAAGTTGTTTTTGAAAATTGTTTGGAAAGTGTTGGTGTGAAAAAGTTTTTGTTTGTTTGAGGAAGTACCTAGGAACTAATCTACCTACACGAAAAAGGTCTGTTCGTTTTCCTTTTAGACAAAGCTATCCCATTATTGAGAAATATGTAGCATCGTCGTTGGAGTTTTTTAGGGACATTCGAAGGGACAAATACGATCACAAAAGCAGTGTTAGGAAATGTTAGTAATCATCCTAAAGCCTTAAAGATCTTTTTCCAAGGCAACATCTGAATGGGTCATTTTAGATCTTTCGGGGCTAAAGGACAACCACTAAAAAACCCTATACTTCATGATCGTTTACCGAAGGCAACTGGAGTGGAGTAAACCCTAGGAGTGAGCATGTGCGAGTGTATTTTTCAGTTAATTTATCTTTGCACATTTAGGGTTTTCTAGCGTATTAATTTTCAGTTTGTCTTTCCATACAATCCTATTAACATACATCTAAGCAGTTTATAGTTTGCGGAAATTAAAGCGAGAAAGTTAAAGTCCTAGCTATTACAGGGCTTTTGCAGATACATAATTATTTTGACCAAAAATAAAGATGCGGAATTGAAACCCTAATTACTATTACAAACTTGAAGCACTTACAATAATAATAAAAAGGAAATTAAAAAATGTGCGCGGCGAATTAAATGCGAGAATAATTAGAAAACCTAAAAAATCTAGTTGAAAAAGATTTAGGTTATTTTTTGAGAAAAATTAGATTATGTACAAAATTAAACCCTAATTCTAATATTTTTTAATTATGAAAAGAATTAAATTGCCCTCATTTTAATTAAACTAATTAATTAAATAAATATAATATTTTATGAAAAAAATAATTTTTGATGTTTTTTGTGATTTTTTACTTAATAAAAAAACTGATTTTTGTGTTATTTGTAAAAAGAAAATAATTAATGAAATAATTAAAAAAGAAAATAAAGAGAAAAGAATTAAAGAATTGGGCATGTGTTATAAGCTGAATGGGGGGGTGTGATGTTGAATTTTCTTAGGCCCAAAGAGCTGAGGCCCAGTCCCACGCTTGATCCCATGTTGTGCCAACCTGAGAGTGCACCATGGTCCTTCATTGCTTGAGGCGTTGGATCTGAATAGGCTGTGGTCAATTGTCTGCATAAGTGAGGCGCATGATAGACATTTTGGATGATGGTGCACATGATCTGCAAAGAAGAGTTAAGAAAATAAAGAAAATTTGTGAGACCTGGGATCGAACCCAGGTCCTCCCCCTCAACACCAAGCACTTTTTACCATCTGAGCCATGTGTCTTGCTTGTTAATATAATGAAAACAAAGGATAATATATAACAAAAAAAGTGGATTAATGAATTAAGACAAAAACGCGCGCCAACTATTTGAATGGCCTAATGATGATTGAACACATCATCATCTTCTTCCTCATCCGTCGTGTTAGGTATAAAACATTTACCTACAGATAATTTGCCATAACTATAAATCTGTGAATTTCAAAAATCATCAAAACGCATGATAAATGAAATGTGAATACATGGATCCATTCGCCTTGAACCCACGAGCATCATGATACCCTTTTCATTGGCCAATTTAACCTGTGCAAGAAAACCCTAAAACAACCAAACAAACCCTAGCCATGGCACATATGCATACAATCATCAAAACACAAAATCATGTAAACCAAAACATTCCAAATGTTAGTACAAACACAGTTCTATGTTTAGTAATGATTAATTATGCGTATATTAAGAAATCAAATTCAAGCTTGGAGGTGCAAACGGTAGGTCTGTAACTCGCGATTCTGAACGTGAAAATGCTTGCAATTGATTGAGACACGTTCTGGAGATGTCCAGGAGTCTATTGGTAGTCTTAGAATGGCTTGAATCACCCTCTAGGTCCAAGAATGATCCACCACTTTCTTGCAAATTTTTGAGTTTTGTTCTTGTATTTTCACCACTGCCAATCCTTGTTTTTGTGCATGTTTATGTTCAATATATATGCTTGAGCGAATTAGGGTAACAAAAATACATTCAATCTCTTGGAATCATGAAGATTGGATTTGATTTTTATCTTGTATCGTATCTTTCTAAATGCCTCCAAATCATGCCAATTTTGATTCAATTTCCTTGATTTTATTTGGTCTGATTAATCCAACTTGAATAGATTTGATTCCTACAAAAAAATCAAATCAAATTCAATCTTTTGTATTTTTTTCCATTTATTTGATTTAATTTGAATTTTAAATAATAAAAAATAAAAATAAAATAAATAATGAAGCAAATAATGTGTGGATTTTGATTTGGGTCGTGGACCATGTCCCCAATAATATTCAATCATGAAAAGCTAGGCCCATTTGACAAAAATTGCACTTTTGAGCACATATGACTTTTGGCAATTTTGCAAAAATGGTTAACTTTGACAAGGCATGTCCTCCAATTTTAACCCTAGATAGGTGTTCTTGGACTTTTTAGAAAGCTTAGGATGTCCCCTAAACAACCCTTTTGGTTTCATCTCAATTGGGTCTTCCATGTTCAGGTAAGAAGCTTTGACCCAAAAGGACCTATAATGTAGAAACTCATATCTTTTGATGAGTGCATATTTTGAACTTATGGGCTGAAGGTGAGTTGTAGGGAATTGCATCCTAATCAAAATGATCCTTGGATTGAAAATTTATGATAAAGTATGAAGGAGTTATGCCTGGTGAAAGTTTGGTTAACTTTTCCTGTGAAACCCTAATTTAATAACTTTTGGGTTTTGATGAATTTGGGGGCATTCCTCGAGGAATCATGATCAACCCTTGATAAAATGATGGATATATCTTCAAAATGTTGATGTTAACCAAAATTATTTAAGTTTGACTGTATGTGAGCCACAGTTGACTTTTGACATAGTATAGTTGATTTTCAAGCATCTGGGCAATTGACTGAGCAAACTTCTTGTGCAAGGCATGAAACTTGACATGGATGATCTTGAGAACATATTGGGACTATGGAAAGCATTTGGGACCCTTGGACTTCAACCATATTGATGAGGAGTGAAACCCTAGTTTGAAGCTTGTTGCCTTAGGAGGAAGATTTGTCTGGTCAATCCTTAGTCATCCTTGAGCAATTGAGGACCTCTAGAGGCATGTCTTGAGTGAAATGAGAGGGAAAATTTTTGGGTACAACAGCTATCATGTCCTGCTTTACGTTGTGGTAATAGACGTCGGCCCCATAGTTCCAAGGAACAACTTTGTCTGAGGAGTATGGGATTGGCCCTGGCATGGTTATGATCAATAGAGTCACCTTCGGAATTGATGTAATCCTGAAGGGTATTTTAACGGAGGCCCTGGGATGATTGGAGGAAATGTTTTGATAGTAAAGTCTTCATAGGAAACCGTCGGAACAAGAGTCTTCTCAAATATAATCTCTTTGTTATCCATCAGGCGCTGAACTCCTGTCTTTAAAAAAGGGCAAACAGTCGGTAGAAATGAACAAAGGTGGCAACATTCATCATATCCCGGAAATAAACCGGCCTTCAGCAAATTCCCTTTGATAGTCATGAGTGGGGTCACCAATTCTTCCACAGAAGTCAAAAACACATCTTCTTCAACGACATTAACACCCCGACCATGTTTCGGCATAGGGGCAGTGATAACGTTGGGAGTCTCTGGGGGATCAAATTCAATCTCCTTAGCATCAATCAGATCCTATACTTTATTCTTCAAAGCCCAGCAATCATTGGTATCATGGCCTGGACTTTCCGAATGGTAAGCACAATGAGCATTCAGTTTATAGTAGGGAGAGGTGGTGTTCGGATTCTTTGGAGCATCCCTCAGAGTAACCAGATTGGATTTCAGCAAATGAGGTAAAACTTGAGACAACATCATGTTGATCTGAGTGAACTATCTAGCTGGTCTTTCTGCTCTTGGCTGATTGTTTCTTTGCTGATAAGGTGCAGGTTTGGGAATCATAACAGCCCCTACCACCGGATGGCGCTCGGTTCGATTCTGATTCTTTTGGTTATAGACGGTCTGACTTCCTTTTTACCTGCAAACGGCTTCCTTGCAGTACTAGAAGAGGCATCCTTCTGAATTTTTCCACTTCGGATTCCAGCTTCCACTCTTTCTCCTGTTAAGACCAGTTCAGTAAAACCCGTCAATGAACTTCCAATCAGATGGTTGAAGAATGGCCCAGTCAAAGTTCCCAAAAATATACCCACGAGCTCCCTGTCAGCCAAGGGAGGTTGAACTCTTCCAGACAAATCTCTCCACTTCTGAGCATAATCCTTGAATCCCTCGTTCGAACCCATAGACAGATTTTGGAGTTGTGTACGGGTGGGAGCGAGGTCTGCATTATACTGATATTGCTTATAAAATGAAGCAGCAAGGTCTTCCCAGTTACAAACATTGGCTTTTTCCAGTTGATAGAACCAATCTAGTTGTGTTCTAGATAGACTGACTTGGAAGAAGTGAACCCACAAGTCTTTGTCAGCAGTATGAGGTTGTATCTTCCTCACATAGGAACAGAGATGAATTTTAGGACAAGAGACCCCATCATACTTAGCAAATACTGGGGCCTTGAATTTTGGGGGGATGACAACCACGGAGACCAGAACCAACTCTTCAAAATCCATCCCAGGAACCTTCTGGATTTCCATAGCACTCAGACGCTCTTCTAACTGCTTATACTTTTCATCAGCCGGAGGGTACTGCTCCTTATTATAATCAGTTTCATTGTCAGACTCTTTAGGACTAGGGTCTTCTTCTCTGGCTTCACCCTCTTGATTCTCTCCCTCTTTAGATGAAGAAGCTAAATCAATAACCCGTCTTGGAGGCCCTCTGAACCTTCTACTCATATGTGCCACACCGTCTATCCACTTGGTCTTCTTAGTGTTCTTCTTAACAATCATAGCCTTCAACTCTTCCTGTCCTTTGGCCAGAGCCATAATAATTTGCTAGAACTGTGGGTTCTAAGACTTAAGATATTTCACAGTTTGTTCAAGAGCCATTGCTGAAATAAACAGCGTAGGAGATGAGAAACCTGTTATGAATCCTGTTATGCAATGATATGTATGATATGTATGCGATGTTTTCAAGGGTTCTTAAAGGCTCAAATTTTCTTAAATAAAAAGGAACAAACGCGAATTGTATTAGTAAACTTGAATTGTTACAAAGAATGTATTTTGAGAGTACAATTAAGCAAAATAAAACAAAAAAAGACTAGGTTTCCCATGAGCGCATCCTCTTTGGCGCGATGTAGGCGTTGATATTCCTCTCTTTATGAAGTAGCCTAGTGAGTTCCAATACCTTCTTCTCGCTGGCGTAGAATTGGGATTCAAATGTATCCCGCTCCTCTTTAAGCTGAACTAAGGACTTTTGTAACTCTTCGTGATCAGTTGGAATGTCTAGATGAAGAACAAGATGAGGAGTGTCTCCCTCAGCAACTGGTTCCATAATCATAGGTCAGATAGCGGAATAAGGCATCATAAGAGTTTGAGCGCGGGCTCGTACCCATCTGAGATAAGGCTCGAGAGGTATGGAATTCTTATGCTCAAGTGTCTTGCTATCAACCCTATGTACCATACTCTAAGCTTGTATGAACCTTTTGCGGTAACCCTGAACATCATTCTCATAGTTGAAGGCGATTCCTTGAATAAGTGTATCATGAGGATCATCCCTTCTCGTATAACCAAACTGTCGTAATGCTAAGCAAGGGTTATAAGTGATTCCTCCCCTAATGCCTAAGAGAAGGACATTAGGGAATTCACCACAGTGATCGATGATAGTAACATCTTCCGAGAATCGTGAACACCAATGAATGTCTGAATGTGTAAGGGAAATTAATCACTGAGACCATCTTTTACCCTATTCATTCTTCAAAGTAGTTCTGGGTAGGTGTGAAATAAACCACCTAGCCAATAGAGGAGTGCAACACTGGAGGTTCCCCCTTCTTTTTAGAGTGCGAGCATGCAGAGAGTGTAGAATATCCCCGAGTAATGTAGGTACCAGATTCCGAGACAGAAAAACCTGGATTGTGCTCACATCTATGAGTTGATCCGCATTAGGAAACAATACCATCCCGTAGACAAGGAGCGCCAAAACCTCTTCAAAAGCTTGTAGATCCAGGGTATCCCAAAAATAGTAAGCCTTCTCGAACAGAAATTTAACCGAAATTCCTTGAACACTCCCTCTGGTTTCCCAATTTGTCACTATGTCGGACCTTTGTAAGGATAGAGCTTTAGCAATTTCTTCAGGTTTGGGATATCGTTCCGTACTGCTGAAAGGTAGATGATCAAGAATGGGTATCCCTAATAACTGAGAAAATACCTCTATAGTAGGCACTAATTGGTAATCCGGGAATGTGAAACAGTGATGTAAAGGATCGAAGAACTGAAACAGCACTTTCAACATTTCTTCGTCAGGTTTTGCAGTGACCAAGTTGAGCAACCGACCATGCTTTTTAGTGAAAGGAGAACTTTCGGGAATCCTTACTGCCAAGTCCCTTAATTGGGGAGATACTTTCACTAGGTTAATCTGAATAGTGTTCCTGCGGGTGGATGCCATATCCTACAAAATAGAGCAAATATGAGCCATAGAAACCCTTGAAACAGTTAGTATGATATGCTATGTTATGATTTTTATGATGTCATGATAAATCATAGGTATAGCAAACACATAAAAATCACACCAAGTCCTTAGATTTAAGGCCTACTTGAATTTTAAGGTCATACCCTCTTGAAGCTGGATTGGTTCAACCTGTCCTATAAATATGTAATCGGGTTCTAAAGGGATCTCAATATCACCGATCTTTCCCCCAAGCCCTGTTCATTCAACGATTGACTCGTAATCAAACAAAACTCAGAAGTCAAACCTCAATGAGTCTAGCATGGAGTATCTGTCGACCTTGGGCATACACCAAAGCCGGCTATCTCGCTACTTCCTACTGGCCAAGTTGTGCAATTAAAGGTTCTAAGGTCAGTTGATGCTTTATGACACCACGCGGTGGCCCCGTACATCTCCCTGATTGACTCAAGGGTTACGGGTACCAACCAAAGTGCCACATCAACGTAGCTACTACTTCAACCGTGTCGGTATACTCCAGCACAACTCCCTCACAGTTTATTGCTACTTACCTAAAAGGTGTTTCCCGATCCGGGTGTAGGATCAAATAACCCAAACAACTTCTATAAATATAAACCAAGCAATACAATCAAGAGAAAGCAATTAAATATGACCTAGATCCTAAGGTTCACCCACTTTATATTCTTCTCCCCAGCAGAGTCGCCAGTTCTGTGATACGGTGGCAGAACCGACTGTTCATACTAGTTTGCGTTTTTTGTTCGCAAATGTCGCGGTAAGCAAGAGTCGCCACCGACTTTTATTTTATCCAATCAGGAAAAGGAAAAAGAACAGAAAAAACCTTTTTCGAGATGTTTGAGTACGGGGGGTAGATTATAGAAAGGGAAGGTGTTAGCACCCTTTCTATCTGTGGTTTTCTACGGGCTCTTAAGTACTTGCTCATTTTCAAAACTGCTTGTGTATGCTTGTTTTGAAATGTTTTGTTTTACTTCGTATTAACCCTTGTTTCTTTCCTCAAGAGTGATACGAAGTTATTATTTAAAACTGTTTGGAAAGTGTTGGTGTGAAAAAGTTTTTGTTTGTTTGAGCAAGTACCTAGGAACTAATCTACCTACTCGAAAAAGGTCTGCTCATTTTCCTTTTATACAATGCTATCCCATTATTGAGAAATAGGTAGCATCATCGTTGGAATTTTTTAGGGACATTCGAAGGGACAAATACGATCACAAAAGCAATGTTAGGAAATGTTAGTAATCATCCTAAAGCCTTAAAGATCTTTTTCCGAGACAACATCCGAATGGGTCATTTTAGATCTTTCGGGGCTAGAGGACAACCACTAACAAACCCTATACTTCATGACCGTTTACCAAAGGCAACCGGAGTGGACTAAACCCTAGGAGTGAGCATGTGCGAGTGTAATTTTCAGTTAATTTATCTTTGCACATTTAGGGTTTTCTACCGTATTAATTTTCAGTTTGTCTTTCCATACAATCCTATTAACATACATCTAAGCAGTTTATAGTTTGCGAAAATTAAAGCGAGAAAGTTAAAGTCCTAGCTATTACAGGGCTTTTGCGGATACATAATTATTTTGACCAAAAATAAAGATGCGGAATTGAAACCCTAATTACTATTACAAACTCGGAGCAGTTACAATAATAATAAAAAGGAAATTAAAAAATGTGCGCGGCAAATTAAATGCGAGAATAATTAGCAAAACCTAAAAGATCTAATTAAAAAAATATTTAGGTTAGTTTTTGAGAAAAAACAGATTATATACAAAATTAAACCTTAAGTCTAATTATTTTAAATTATGACAAAAGAAAGAATTAAATTGCTTTAATTTAATTAAACTAATTAATTAATTAAAGAAACAAAATATTTTTTTATGAAAAATGAGTTGGGATGTTTTTTATGATTTTTTGATTAGATGAAAAAAAAGTAATGATTTTTGTGTTATTTTTAAAAAAGAAATTAATTAGAAAATAATTAAAATAATTAAAATAAAAAAGATAGAATGAGCCTGTTAGAAGCTGAATGAGGGGGTAGGACGCTGAATTGCTTAGGCCCAAGAAGCTGAGCCCATTCCATGCGTGTGATTCCCTGTTGTTCCATCCTGGGAGTGCACCATAGTCCTTCCTTGGTTCAGGCGTTGGATCTGGCTAGCAATGAATCTAATGGCAAGATGGTGACACCGCATGGGAGGCGCTTGGAAAGGCAATGGACATAATCTGTAGAAATAAAGTGAGAAAATAAAATTTGCTGGGACCTGGGATCGAGCCCAGGTCCTCCCACTCAAATCAATACATGTCTTGCCATCTGGGCTATCTGCTTTGTTTGTTAGTATAATAAAAAAATAATATATGAAAACACATGGATAAAAACAAAAACGCGCGCCAGCATTTGAGTGGACCAGTACCATGATGCCAAGTCATCGTCTCCTTCATTGAGACCGTCGTCTTAGGTATCACCTTTTACCTACAGACAAACGTCTGTAGCCATATCATATACACTTTAAACATCAAGAAATACACATGATAAATGAAATTAAAGACCATGGTTCAACTTATCTTGATGCCACGAACACCATGGCATCCTTTTCTTGGCCTAATTTAGCCTGTAGAGAAAAAACCTAAAACGGCCATGAAAAACCTAACAATGGCAAACACACATACAAGCCTCAAAACTTGAATTAAACAATCCAGGCATGTTGCAAATACATCAATAATCACAAGTATATCATTAAAATATGCTAATGATGCAAGAATTACTGTAATTAATTTTGAAAAAGAAAGCAAACCGCATGAAGTCTAGGGGTCGATTATGGGCTTGAGGATGCGTGAAAATGACCGTGTTAGCTTCAGAGAGGCTTCAGGAAATGATTGGGAGTTTTGGAATGACTTGAATTGCCTTTTAGGTCCAAAAACGATCCATCACTTTTGTCCAATTTTTTTAATTTTGGTATGGCGTTTTACGACTGAAAATCCTTGTCTTTTTGGCTTGTTCTTTCTTAATATATATGCTAGAATAAATTAAGTTAATAAAAACAATTTGAATCTTTGAAAATCATCAAGATTTGATTTTTTTTCCCTTGCATCATATATTTCTAAATGTATCAAAATCATGCCAATTTGAGCCATTCCACTCTTGCACGATTTAATTTGGTCATGCTAGGTTGATTTGACTTGATTCCTACAAAAAAAATTAGATCAAAATCAATTCTTTTTTAGATTTTGCCATTTATTTGATTTAATTTATATTTTAAATAATAAAAAATCAAAAGAAAATAAATAATGAAGCAAATATAGTGTGGATGCTGATTTGGGTCATGGACCATGTCCCTAATAAGATTCAATCATGAAAAGCTAGGCCCATTTGACAAAAAAAGCACATTTGACTTTTGGCAATTTTGCAATAATGGTCAACTTTGACAAGGCATATGTCTTCCAATTTTAACCCTAGAGAGGTGTTCTTGGAATTTTTAGAAATCTTAGGATGTCCCCTAAACAACCATTTTGGTTTCATCTAAATTGGGTCTTACATGTTCATGTAAGAAGCTTTGATCCAAAAGGTGTTTTTGTTGACTTTTCAAAAGGACCTATAATGTAGAAATTCATATCTTTTGATGAGTGAATATTTTGAAATTGTGGGATGAAGATGATTTGTAGGGTATTGCATCCTATTCAAAATGAGCCTTGGATAGAAAATTTCTGATAAAGTATGAAGAAGTTATGCCTGGTTAAAGTTTGGTTGACTTTTCCTATGAAACCCTAATTTAGCAACTTTTGGGTTTTGATAAATTTGGGGGCATTCCTTGAGGAATCATGATCAACCCTTGATCAAATGATGGATATATCTTCAAAATGTTGATTTTGACCAAAAATCTTGAAGTTTGACTGTATGTGGGCCACAATTGACTTTTGACTTAATATAGTTGATTTTCAGGCATCTGGGCAATTGATTGAGCAAACTTCTTATGTAAGGCATGAAACTTGACATGGATGATCTTGAGAACATATTGGGACCATGGAAAGCATTTGGGACCCTTGGACTTCAACCATATTAATGAGGAGTGAAACCCTAGTTTGAAGCTTGTTGCTTTAGGAGGAGGATTTGTCTGGTCAATCCTTAATCATCCTTAAGAAATTGAGGACCTCTAGAGGCATGTCTTGAGTGAAATGAGAGGGAAACTTTTGGGGTACAACAGCGACTCTTGCTATCCGTAACGTTTGCAATCAAACGTAAAACACCCAAGTCAGATCTCCCACCGCATGACACTGAGAATGATGGGAAAGTATGCATGTATGTAGATTATCGGGATCTAAACAGGGCAAGTCCTAAAGATGGTTTCCCACTACCTCACATAGATGTTCTGGTGGACAACATGGCTCAAGATTCAGTATTGTCATTCATGGACGGCTTCTCTGGTTATAACCAGATTAAAATGGCACTTGAAGACATGGAGAAGACTACCTTCATGACACCTTGGGGAACTTTCTACTACAAAGTAATACCACTCGGTTTACATAACACATAGGCAACCTATCAATGAGCAATGGCGACGTTGTTCCATGATATGATCCACAAGGAGGTTGAGGTGTATGTAGATGATATAATCATAAAATCTTATACAGAGGAGGACCACATCATACATTTATATAAGTTATTTGACCGACTGCGAAGGTTTAAATTAAGTTTGAATCCAAATAAGTGTACCTTTGGTGTCAAGTCAGGAAAGTTATTGGGTTTTATTGTAAGCCAACGTGGTATCAAAGTTGACCCCGCCAAAGTAAAATCTATACAAGAAATGCCAGCACCAAAGACAGAAAAAGAGGTTTGTGGTTTCTTTGGACGATTGAACTACATTTCAAGGTTCATATCACACCTAACTGCCACGTTTGAGCATATATTCAAATTGTTGCAAAAAGATCAAACAATAACATGGAATGAGAATTGTCAGACGACTTTTGAGATGATAAAGCAATATTTACAAGAGCCACCAATATGAATGCCACCAGTTCCCGAGAGACCTCTCATTATGTACCTAACAATACTTGATGGATCGATGGGATGTGTATTGGGGCAACAAGAAGAAACAGATAGAAGAGAGCATGCAATGTACTACCTCAGTAAGAAATTCATTGACTATGAAACCAGGTACTTGATCCTCGAGAAAATTATTGTGCACTAGCTTGGTCTACTAAAAGATTTAGGCAATGCATGTTAATACATACCACATGGATAATAGCAAGGATAGATCCTTTAAAATATGTGTTCGAAAAACCAGCTCTTACAGGGAGGATTGCTTGATGGAAGATGTTATCATCAAAGTACGACATACTATATGTTACCCAAAAGGCCATAAAAGGTAGTGTATTAGCTGATCATATAGCCCAATAACCCTTGTCAGAGTATCAGCCCATGAAATTTGACTTTCCAGAAGAAGATGTTATGGTTATTGATGACTACGAAATACCAGGACCCGATGAAGGACCTGAACCAGGGGCTTGTTGGACACTCATGTTTGATGGAGCTTCAAATGCATTGGGACATGGTATCGGGGAAGTCTTAACTTCTCCAAAGAACTATCACAAACCTTATACTACAAGGTTATGTTTCGACTGCATCAATAATATCGCCGAATATGAAGCTTGCATCATAGGTCTGGAAGTTTCCATCAATTTGAGAATCAAATACCTTGAAGTATTCGGAGACTCCACATTGGTCATATGCCAAGTAAAAGGTGAATGGGACACCAAACACCCAAACTTGATTCCATATCAGGATCATGTCTTAAAGCTAGTTGCGGAATTCACCGAAATTAGTTTCAACCACATCCCGCAAGAAGAAAATTATATGGCTGAAGCTATAGCAACCTTGTCAGCTATGTTTAAAGCAACTTGGCCCAACCACGAGCCGCGCATCACTATTAGATATTTTGAAGAGCCCGCACACTGCCTCTCTATTGAAAAAGGACCAGATGACAAGCCTTGGTTCTACGACATCAAGAGATATCTTGAAAAGCAAGAATACCTTGAAAATGCCTCTATCATCGACAAATGAACTCTACGAAGGCTAGCGTGAAAATTCTTTCTGAGTGGTAATATATTATACAAAATAAACTACGATATGGTGCTACTCAGGTGTGTGGAGAAACAAGAAGCGAACACACTTATGAGAGAAATCCATGAAGGCACTTTCGGAACCCATACAAATGGGCATGCTATGGCAAGAAAAATTCTACGGGCAGGGTATTACTGGTTAACAATGGAAGCAGATTGCTATCATTATACAAAAACCTATCACAAATTCTAAATCTACACCAACAAAATGAATGTACCGCCTACTCCTCTAAATGTTATGAGCTCTCCTTGTTCGTTCTCAATGTGGGGAATTGATATGATATGTATGATCAAACCAAAGGCATCTAACGGACACCGGTTTATACAAGTTGCCATCGATTACTTCACCAAATGGGTATAGGCAGCATCATACGCAAATGTAACAAGCCAAGTGGTCACTCGTTTCATCAAGAAAAATCTCAAATGCAGATATGGGGTTCCAAACAGGATCATAACTGATAACGGGTCTAATTTTAATAACAAAATGATGAAATAATTATGCGACGATTTCAAGATCGAACATCATAATTCCTCACCATATCAACACAAGATGAACGTGGCCATCAAAGATACAAACTAAAATATTAAGAAAATAGTTTAGAAAATGGTGAAGACATACAGAGATTGGCACGAAATGCTTCCTTTTGCTTTACATGGCTATCGTACCTCTGTACGCACATCAACAGGCGCAACTCCTTTTTCTCTGGTATACGGCATGGAGGAGGTACTCCCAGTTGAGATAGAAATTTCGTCACTCCGAGTGCTAATGGAAACAAAGCTTGAAGAAGCCAAGTGGGTTCAAACATGACTTGATTAGCTCAACCTCATTGAAGAGAAACATTTGACAGTTGTTTGCCACAATCAATCATATCAGAAACGGATGAAGAAAGCCTTTGGCAAGAAAGTTCGTCCTCGCATATTTAAAGAAGGGGATCTAGTTCTGTAAAAGATCCTGTTACCTTGTCGGGGTTCACGTGGCAAATAGATACCCAACTATGATGGTCCATTTATGCTAAAAACGACATTCTCCTACGGGGGTCTTATCCTCACAACAATGGATGGGGAAGAATTACCACATCCGTAAAATATAGACGCAGTCAAAAAATACTATGTATAAGAAATCTCGCTAAGCTCGACCCCTAAAAGTGAGACTTAGGCAAAAAGGAGAATCCCGGTGGATTGAAAACCATAAAAGGGCGATCCTGGCAAAAATTTGGGACATGCACAAAATTTTTTTTATCCCGGTGGATTAAAAACCCGAAAGGGAAATCCAGGAAAAAATTAGGGATTTCATTCAAAAAAATAAAGAACAAAAAGAATGCAATATAAGAACCACGACTACGAACCACGGACAAAGGGATTGGTCTAAATCATTCGACTCAAAAGCAAAGAAGATTGGAGATATCAAGAGAATATTGGGGACAATAGAAGTAGCAATTATAATTTTCATTGCCTTTAAAGATTTTTATCAAAAGTTTATGTAATTACCTCTCTCTAGGGATTACATCTTGTACACTTTCCTGTTCAGAGGCATATTTATCAATAAAAATGGTGAAGTTTCCTTCAAATATTTCGATTGAGTTTCTTTATTTTTTGACTTGTTTGCAAAATACTACAATTATTTTTTGTGAATATTGTTTGAAATCATCTTTGGGGAATTGACATACAAATAAGAGCATTTGATAAAACATCGAAAAGCATTTTGGTTCGAAAAACATTGAAGGAAAATCCACGCCTACGTACATGTCTACGCCTACCTTTAAGCCCATGCCTACATTTGCAACTATGTAAATATCCATGCCAACGTCCACGTTTACGTCCATACCTACGCCCCCGCCTATGATACAGACCTCAAGATCTTGCTGATGTCATTCACCAAATTCAAATCCACTTGGAGATACAATAATGGGCAACAAACACCATCGGGGATTTCGTGACTACGAGAACCCGATGGTTTAACAAAAGAAATTTATCAAAAGAGATTTATCAAAAGCATATATATACACTTGGGGCATACACATACATTTGGGGCTTACACATGCTTGAGGCATACTCATACAAGCATTTGGGCATAAGCACATAAGCATTTTCGTACATACACATCGTAAACATTTGGGGCATACATCACACTTGGATAGCACATCAATTTAAGGCATTGTGCATACAGTGCGTCTTGCAGAGCTATTTTGTTTAGAATTACAAATTTTCTTGGGGTGCATCTTTAGTAGGCTTATCAGTGTGAACTTTAAGTTCAAACTTTAAAGTAGTTTGGTGTTTTCTTTCTTCATGTTGATAGTTGTGGTTGAGGACGAAACAACAGACTTTATCATGAAATTGGTGTTCTTTACGTTGATAGTTATGGTTGGGGATGACACAACCGACTTCATCGTGAATTTGGTGTATATTTGCTTCATGTTGATAGTTGTGGTTGAGGACGACACAATCGACTTCATTGTGAATTTATGGTATATTTACTTCATGTTGATAGTTGTGGTTAAGGACAAAAAAACAAACTTCATCATGAATTTGGGGTATATTTTTTGCTTCATGTTGATAGTGGTGGTTGAGGACGACACAACCGACTTCACCATGAATTTGATGTTCTTCACGTTGATAGTTATGGTTGAGGATGACACAACCGACTTCATCGTGAATTTTGGGGTATATTCGCTTCATTTTGATAGTTGTGGTTGAGGACGACACAACAAAATTCATTATGAAATTGGTGTTATTCACGTTGATAGTTATGGTTGAGGACGACACAACTGACTTCATCGTGAATTTTGGGGTATATTCTCTTAATGTTGGTATTTGTAGTTGAGGATGACAGAACCGACTTCATCATAGATTTAGGTGTTCTTCACGTTGATAGTTATGATTGAGGGCAACACAACCAACTTCATCATGAATTTGGTGCTTATTTTCTTCATGTTGAAAGTTATGGTTGTGGACGATGCAAGCGAATTCATCGTAAATTTTGAGGTATATTCGCTTCATGTTAATAGTTGTGGTTGAGGAAGACAAAACCGACTTCATCATGGATTTGGGTGTTCTTCATGTTGATAGTTGTGGTTAAGGGCGGCACAACCAACTTCATCGTGATTTGGTGCTTATGTTTTTCATGTTGATAGTTATGGTTGAGGACGAAAAAATCGGCTTCATCGTGAATTTGGGGTATATTTTCTTCATGTTGATAGTTGTGGTTGAGGACGACACAACCAACTTCATCATGAATTTGGTGTTCTTCATGTTGAAAATTATGGTTGAGGACGACACAACTAACATCATTGTGAATTTGGGGTTTCTTTTTTTCCCTGTTGGTAGTCGTGGTTGAGGACGACATAACCGACACCATCAGGGAATTTTGGGTTCCATTGCTTTGAACCTAACATATTTACTCCGACTATCAAGTTTAGGTAAATATGAAAAATTATTTAATCCCTTTAGGTATTGTCGGTTCATCTGCATCGTCGTGTCTAGAATTAAAATTTGGTTCAAATACTGGTAGGATGATACATCATCATCTACGCCTATTCTTCACACTCAGGGGAACGTTGTACAGTGTATCCTTATAATTCTTTCGGGAAAATTTTGAGGTCTTCCAATATTTAATAAAATTTTGATCAAAAGTGCGAGACCTGCGTATTCTCGCACTATTCAATCGAAAGACGATTAAATAGAGGCACCTGTCATACCCCAAATTTGCATACCCGTATTTAGATTTCTTTTTAAATAAATCACGTTATTTATTTCTATAGGGGCGCAAGATTATAGAAGAGAGGTGCGATTAATCCAAAATAGACCATTAATATCTAATGGCCCATTAGGTTTCTAAAAATCCATTTCAAAGTGAAGGGAAGTGTATTATTTTAAAGGTGTGAACAAACTTTTTTTTAATAAAGCCCATTTAAATTTTTGAAGAATGTTTGAAGCAATATTTCTTTTTTTTTAAAGCTCAATGGTTTGAAACAGTCTAGCCTAGTAGACTTTTGAATTGTTTTTATTTTTTTATTACAATATTATCATTAATTGTTGATTATCATTAATGCTTTTTTTAACACCATTATTGTTAATTGTACCAATTTCAATTGAAACATTGTATAAAAAGAAACTTAATTAAAAATGATTTGTTGTTCTTCTTTTAAATTAGAAGACACGTTAACGATTTTTTTTTCTTTCACGACCAACACTTTTTCGTCGTAGTCCAGGCCCAGTAAAAGAAAAAAAAATTTCATCGAAAAAACAAACCCTGCGCTAATCATTGAAAACAATAACATGTTTTTTAAAGCCTGAGGACAATTGTTGTTCAAATTTTGAAAATGAAATCGAATCGAGTAACATAAACAGAAACAAATCCAGAATTATTGCAGGCCAAGACTAAATCAGAATCAGCTTAAATGCAGAAACAAATTTCAACTAAAATAGAAACAACTTCATTACAAACACAGAAATTAAAAATAGAACCCTTAATATACAGACAACAATTCAAAAAATTTTCTAATGTATAAACCCTAATTAAAACCAAAAGATTAAAATTACAGACACATAATTGTCCTTCCTAAATTGCAATGAATTGAGACTACTATAAAATGAGCAACTACAGTAAGAAGAAGACGTAGAGAAACGGAGGGAGAAAAATCAATATCAGAAATCATATAAAAAAGAAGTAATTACAGAGTTG
This sequence comes from Vicia faba, assembly GCA_948472305.1. Taxonomy (NCBI): domain Eukaryota; kingdom Viridiplantae; phylum Streptophyta; class Magnoliopsida; order Fabales; family Fabaceae; genus Vicia; species Vicia faba. The sequence continues at coordinate 1,030,681,361 of OX451739.1, forward strand.
AAAAAGAGGAAGTCCTCTGTCGCTCAGTCCTCATGATTAATCATTTTCTTCGCTTCTGCTACCTCCATATTTATCATCATTTGTCTCCATCGCTACGTACCTTCAAACGCCAGAAAGAAAGGGATAAAAAAAAGCAAGATCGGAACTTAAAGCCACAAACACATGCTAGAGGTAATACACTTTAAGGACGTAGCTTTTTGCAACTTGTACCATTGTTCGTCGTGATGACTTAGGGGGTTTGGTCGAGAGATTGGGTAAGGAGGTTTTAATCTAGGTTCGTCGCTGCGATTTAGTTTGATCTAGTGTTTGGGAAGAAGGAGGAGAGGCGAGATGCTGAGAGAGAAAGGGAAGGAATGTATTTTTGTTTTGAAAAAGAAAAATATAATAAAGCTTCATCATCAAATGCACGTAAGTCCACTGTAATAACCATATGCCCTTAATCCCATCCACATGATCATCAACATTTTCCCATCAGTGAGTGTGTCTATGATATTCTGTGTACCCACCCACACCTGATCCGAACGGATCAAAGGTGTGTCAGTTGGGCCGAGCCCAATGCCATTCACACCCCCACCCTTATTGTTTTACTGGATACATTTAAAAACAAATCCCCCAGCTTCATTTGGTCCTAGTCCAGAAATCTGGACTAAGGCCCATACTTAACATACTCCATTTTGCTATTGTACACAAAGCGCATACCCCCTGTCTCCTGGGTCTGTATTCAATATCTGAATTCAGGCCCATGTTATTAGAACCCCCAATGTTACTACCATAGTATAATCTGCACCCCCAGTGAAACTATTTTTTATAATTTTTTTTATATATATTTTTTCCTGTATTTATACATATTTATATACATTTATATATTTATTTTTTATAATGTTATATTATTATTTATTATTGTAATTGATTTATTTTAAACATAATTAAAATATAATAATGTTTATTTGCAATAAATCATATCTTTTAAATCATGTATGTAAAAAAACATTTTTCACCATATCAATTAATTTAATATTTTACATCAAAATATTAAAACCCGCACGATTCACCAAATTACTACATCCGCAAGCGACATGTGACCAATATCTGGCCACGTGATGAGGAGACTAATATCAGTCTCCTTTGCTCTACGTCTAAAAAACACTCAGACAAACATCAAATTGTTTTTCGTAATAAATTAATTCTACGTTAATTTTCGAAAAAGGAATACGAATATATTTGAGTCAACTACGCACTTGGTCTAGCAAACTCCGCTATCCACATTCTTAGACTACATATGCGGGAGATTCAAATATATTTCAAAATCCATAAAAAACAAAAATCAACTGCGAACTACGAAATGGGACTCTGATTTCTCCTAAGAGGAGACGTAGACATACGATTAAAATCGTGGAAAGTCCCCCTAACTAAAATTGAAACCCCTTTCTCCTAAAAAATAGTTAAAACCCTATTTTCCTAAAACGCGCTTCTAAACCTAGTATGCTTGTGAACAAGGTAGGTAAGGGGTGCCCAACACCTACCCCTCTTCTAGAACCGAGTTAAACCTAGAATATCTGATTTTCTTTTAGGGTTTTTCCTTTATAATCCCTTTCTTTAGGATACAAATTAAGGGTGGCGACTCCGATTTAAAAACCATTAGCAATAATAGTAAGATCTCAACAACGAAAATTATTAACAATGCAATCAACAAAATATCAAGGATGTAACCATTAAGAAAGGATTACTGGCTCGACTGGAGGAATGAAACTCAACTCCACTGGAGGAAAGTCAACTCTGCTGGGGAATTGAAGACTCAACTCTACTGGGGTAAAGCCTAAAGAGGAGACAAAGTATCATCAACTCAATAAATAAGAAAAAGGGAATGGATAATAATGATTGATAGATTACTTTGAACTACCCACTCTTAGAGGAGATAGAAAAAAGAGAGTAACATCGACTCACAGGGAATCAGACACTACCAACCCGAAAGACGTGAATAGAAACGGTAAGATAATATCGACTCAGAGATGATGGTAAAAATCAATATTGAGGTTGGTAACGAATGATTGACATTAGTACTTATGACTGGAAACATAAGATTGACATCAACGCTTATGGCTAGGAACAAAGGATGGCATCAGCACTTATGGTTGGCAACAAAGGGTTGACATAAGAACTTATGGTCGGGAACAAAGGTTGACATCAACACTTATGGCTGGGAATAAAGGTTGACATAAACACTTTAAGCTTGGAACAAAGGATGACATCAACACTTATAACTGGGAACAAAGGTTGACATTAGCACTTATGGATGGGAACAAAGGTTGACAACAACATTTATGGTTGGGAACAAAGGTTGACACCAACACTTATGGTTGGGAACAAAGGATGACATAAACACTTATGGCTTAGAACAAAGGATGACATCAACACTTATGGCTGCGAACAAAGGTTGACATCATCACTTATTGCTGGGAACAAAGGTTGACATCAGCACTTATGGCTGGGAATAAAGGTTGACATCAACACTTATGGCCGGGAAAAAAGGATGACATCAACATTTATAGCTGGGAACAAAGGTTGATATTAACACTTATGGCTGGGTACAAAGGTTGACATCAACACTTATAGATGGGAACAGAGGTTGACATCAGCACTTATGTTTGGGAACAAAGAATGACATCAACACTTATGGCTAGGAACAAAGTATGACATCAACACGTATGGCTGGGAACAAAGGTTGACATCATCCCTTATGGCTGAGAACAAAGGTTGGAATCAACACTTATGGCTGGGAATAAAGGATCACATCATCACTTATGGCTGGGAATAAAGGTTGAGATCATCACTTATGGCTGGGAACAAAGGTTGAAATCAACAATTATGGCTGGGAACAACTCAACTCTATTGGAGTAAGGTTCAATGGGGAGAAAGATATAAATGCCGACTAACGAATGACAGTGAACTACCAACTCAGTGGTAAAGGTAGGAAAAATATAGAACAATACCAACTTTTATTGATGGTAAAGAAACAGAAGATACACCAACATTTACTGCAGGTGAACTATCATCGAAGTACAACCAATCTCATCAATAAAATATCTCCCATAACATAGAGACTACCATTCATTGGAGGAAAAATATCTTCTATGGCATTAATAGGCTTACTGGGGAAGTACATGTTGCTCAAATAAAGAGACTGCCACTTGTTGTTATGATAACAATGTTGGGAAATGAATCTTAATTTCGTCAAAAAATGCCAACACATTCCTGTTGAGGGGATAAAGTCTTCACGTGCAAAATAAATGCACATTCTCAATCTAGGGCTCACAACCTAGAGAAGTCAAAATAAAACTACTGTCGGGGACCAAAAAATTCAAACCAGGAACAAACCAGAGTGAAACAGTCAACCAAGACACCATCCAATGAGGAATAAACTCAAATGGCGATCAAATTCCATCCAGATAATGAGCTGAATAAGAAGGCTAAAGAAAAACTCTTCCACAAGGGATAACTCAGTCGTGAAATTGAAATGATATACACTTTTTGCTTAAGGTTGACATTCTATTGGAGAGAGGATAACATAACTCTACAAAGAGGATAATATGCTAATAAAAACATCAATGAGTGCAAATGAACTATGTATTTTAATTCAACTATGCATGATGTATGTATGAACCTATGAATATTGTCAGGTATATGCTGACAAAACAAACACATTGCACTGGAGATAACCATACCAAACAAACTTGGGTAAAGATAACACTTGGCTAAATCATATCCAGGATAAAGATTTCATAAGAGAGTAAGCACCAACTGAGGAAACAAAGTTCTAATTCAAGGATTAACTTCACTGAGAAGAAACATGGCTTGAAAATAATCAAAAAACAATTTTATAGCAATAAACAAATACAACTACGAGGATATAAAAAACGCTGTCAGGCTTCACCAGGGAATATCATACAGACTTCACTAGGGAAGATAATGCCATATGTCTAAACTTTAACTGGAGATACTTTGTTGACTCCACTAGGGAAGATAATGCCTCATCGTCGAGGGAAGCCCAAATACATTCTTCAATATCAAGAGTAATGGTTGCGCAAACTTCTCTGGGGAAATTTATTAAACTTCACGGGAATGACAACTTTAGAGGGGATCATCATCCTCATCTCATTAAGAAGTTAACATCGCAGCAAGAAGTCAAAATTATGGGGATTTTAAATCAAACTTAACACTTGGCAAGAGAAAACCTAAAAAGTTGACGGTTGTCTCAACACTTCTTAGAAAATGATACTGCCCTTGTGTGACTACAATCTCTGTTTGATCACAAGCCAGCTGAGGAAAGGATCACCCTCAACTAGAGAAATATGCATCCAGACCTAGCTAGGGAATATGGGATAGAGGTATCAAATCAACCAAACCCAAAACATATGACAACTTGGAGAAAATATGAACCATGACTTAACTGGGAACAATGGGATCACAAACCCAACACAACACCACGTATCAATTAATATGAAATCTAACTATCCAAGAAACAATCACAAGTGGACTATGTGCATATCAGGTAAGGTAGCTCGAGATACTTCTTGGGGAACCTTTTCAGAAATTTGGAGCTCGTCCATCCTTGGAACCACTACTTTTGTCCCGCTTGAATCACATAATTGAAGTAAAAAGTAATTTTCAAATTCTTTTCAAAAACATGTTTTTATTATTAAGTCTTTTTGTTTTGAAAATTTCTATCAATAATAAATTAAATTTTTATAAACACGGTAAAATAAGAACTTCAAAGAATTGGATAAAGGCTCAAACTTCATTAATATAATGGTAGTCCGCAAATGGCGTGACTCCATGGATGATTACAAAGTTTTGGAAAATGGTAATACATGGAAAAGGTACATTGAAATACAATGACCATTATTCTCCCTAACAACTTTGAACTCCTGAGTATAGGGTTCAGTTAAAGTATGATGATAATTCAAGAAGATTGTTGCTTCAATGATCAAGTCCTGTGTGACGTAGTTACTTGTGAGGAAATCCATCACTTTTGCCTAGGTTTCCCTTGCGGGTTTTCAACCTACCAGAAAATTTATTATGTTTATGTCTCTAACTTTTTCCTAGACCTCCCTTTCGGGTTTTCAGCCTACCGAGACACTCTTTTTTTCCTAAGCCTCACTTTCGTGTTTTCAAATTAGAGAGTTGTTCTTTTATTTCTTTAGGAGAATTATTTCTTGACTGCGTTAGCATTCATGGGATGTGGGAACTCCTAACCATCCAGAGTTTCAAGAATTAATTCACCGCCATAGAAGGTTTTCTTAACAACATATGAGCCTTCATAATTGGGAGTCAACTTTCCTTAGAATCAACGTTAAAAGACACGATCTTTCTGAGCACGAGGTCGCCTTCTCTGAATTCACGAGGCTTGACCTTCTGATCAAAAGCTTTCTTCATTCTTTTCTGATATAATTGGCCATGACATAGGGTTGTCATTATTTTTTCTTCAATTAAATTCAACTGATCAAACCTGTTATGAACCCATTCAGCCTTTGACAACTTGGTTTCCATTATTACACGCATAGAGAGAATCTCAACCTCAACGGGGAGCACTGTTTCCATAACATACACAAGAGAGAACGGGGTTGCCCCTGTTGAAGTGCGGACAGATGTACGATACCCATGCAAAGCAAAAGGGATCATATCATGCCAATCCTTATAGGTAACAACCATCTTCTGGATAATCTTCTTAATATTTTTATTAGCAGCTTCGACAACCCCATTAATCTTAGGCTTGTAAAGAGACGAATTATGATGGAAAATCTTGAATTCTTCACAAAGTTCTGTCATCATCTTGTTATTCAAATTTGAGCCATTATAAATGATAATCCTACTTGGCACATTATTTACACATAAGATTGTTCTTGATAAAGTGTACTACCACCTTCTTGGTGACATTAGCGTAAGAAGCTGCTTCCACCCACTTGGTGAAGTAATCAATTTCCACTAAGATGAAACGATGTCCATTCGATGCCTTGGGTTCAATCATTCCAATCATATCAATACCCAACATAGAAAAGGCCATGGGGGAAAAATAACATTGAGAAGCGTTGGAGGCACGTGAATTTTGTCAGCATAAGTCTGACATTTATGGCACTTCTTTGCAAATTTGTAACAGTTAGATTTGATTGTCAGCCAATAGTAACCTGACCTAAGCATCTTCTTTGACATCGAATTTCAATTGGCATGGGTACCAAAGGAACCTTCATGGACCTCATGCATCACCATGTCCGCTTCATGTCTTTCCACGCATCTGAGCAAGACCATGTCATAATTTCTCTTGTATAACACATCTACATTGAGGAAAAAGCTGCATGTAAACCTTCACAATGTCTTTCTATCTTTGTTCGATGCATCAATTGGGTATTTTTGAGTCTAGAGGAAATGTTTGATATCATAATTCCAAGGTTTTTCATCTGACATTCCCTCTGTAGCAAACACATGAGCTGGTCTATCAAGACGTCAAACTGTAATTTAAGGTACGTCGTTCCAAGCATTCACTATGTACATGGAAGCCAAGGTGGCTAGAGCATCTACCATCTAATTCTCATCTCTGGGAATATGATGGAATTCAAATTTATTGAAGAAAGGTAATAATCTTCTTGCATAATATATGTAGGGAATCAAGCCAATGCGACGAGTCTCTCATTCTCCTTTGATTAGATTTATTATATAAGTTGAATCACCATATACATCAAGAATTTTAATTCTGAGATCTATAGCCTCTTCAAGACCCATGATATAAGCTGCATACTCCGCCATGTTATTGGTACAATCAAATGTAAACTATGTAGTAAAAGGGATATGGGACCCATGGGGAGTGATAATCATGGCACCAATTCCTTTCGTATAAGCATTTATAGCTCCATCAAACACCATACCCCATCAGGATTCAGGATTAGGACCTTCCTCGGGCAAAGGTTCATCACAATCTTTTACTTTCAAATACATCACATTCTCATGAAGGAAATCATATTTAACAGACTGATAATCATCAACTGGTTGGTGAGAAAGGTACTCCGCTAACACACTGCCTTTAATATCCTTTCGAGTATGGTATTTAATATCATATTCAGATAACAGCATCTTCCAACGGGAAATTCTTCTAGTAAGAGAAAGCTTTTCAAAAATATACTTAATTGGATCCATTTTGGAAATCAACCAAGTAGTGCGATTCAACATATATTGCCGCAATATCTTTGTCTCCCAGGCCAAAGCGCAACATGTTTTTTCTAGCATAGAACACCGTGACTCACAATTAGTGAACTTTTTTCTTAAATAATAAATGGCATATTCTTTTATTCTTATTTCATCTTGTTATCCCAAAATACAGCCAATGGAGTTATCCAACACAGTCAGATACATAATTAGTGGTCTTCCTTCAACAGGAGGAAGCAAGATATGAGGCTCAAGCAGATACTCTTTAATGCTTTCAAATTCCCTTCGGAAATAATCCGTCCATACACAACCTTGATCTTTCTTTAACAACTTGAAGATTGGCTCACATGTTGCAGTCACATGGGAAATAAATTTAGAAATGTAATTTATGTTAGAATAAAATTTTGTTCTGCAATATTATCTATGAGTTTTGATGATAACAAATGAGTATGTTTGTATGAACAGTTTTGATATTCTAATGTTTTTTATTGTTGAGTACTTATCAAACAGGTTCTGCTTCTCGTGGATGGCGTGGCCAAGACATTAAAAGAGAATTGGTTCCACTTATGCGCTACACAAGTTTTGTTGAACAATAGCAAGTCACTCCAGAAGGCTCTGAAGTGTAAGCTCTGATATTTTTTATAAAGAAACCAGTCAGAAGATCTAAAGAAAAAAGTTGCTACGTAAGCCCAGATGTTGAAGACTCATATTTCTGAAGACAACGAGTTCTAAAGAAATTAGTCAGAAGATCTTAAGACATAAGTTTCTAATCACGTCCAGATGCTAAAGACTAAAGTTTCTAAACGCCCAAGGTTCTAAAGATAAGGGTTCTAAAGACCAAGTAATGAAGACTCTAAAGACATAAGTTATAAATATTCTAAAGACTTTAAGTTCTAAACACCCAACTCTCCAAGAAAAGGTTCTCACAACCAAGTGCTGAAGATTCTGAAGACGCGGTTCTGAAGACTCTCAAGACTTGATGTTCTGATGACCTTGTGTTATGTTATCGCTTCTAAACTCATGCTTGCACAAGCCTCTGAAGTGCAGAAGGAAAGAAGATAATGTTAACGTGGTACAACTAGTACATGGTAAAATCAACGTTTCACTCCACTACCATGAAAGGACGGACGCGCCGTATGATCTTGTTCCCCATGTTACTTTTCAAGCTATCAATGTTTCCGTAAATCCCAAGAGTACCCCTCAATAGATATATTATTTTATTGGCTATATAAAGGCTTGAAGACTAAGAAAGAAATATGCCAATCAACAAAATATTCACGCGCAAATGCTATCATAGCTCTCATATTCTTAAGTCACTATTCTTAAAATAGTTTACATATTCAACTTGCGTAGAAGCAATATTCTTGTAAACAAAAGTTATATTTAAACGCTTGTTTGATATACCTTAAGGGACCAGGTAGGTCTGTATTCTTAAGAAGTCTAGGATTTGCGAGTTTTAGAAGTTGTTAGTCATTTGTGGGTAGATTGTTCATTGTAATAATCAGTTGATTATTGTTTGATATTCCTTAAGGGACCGGGTAGGTATGTATCCTTAAGAAGTCTTTGACTTGCGAGTCTTAGAAGTTGTTAGTCACTCGCGGGTAGCTTGTGAAAATTGTAATCAGTTTGGTTATAGTGAATTAAGTCCTCGATTGAATGAGGTGAAATCACCTTTGTGGGTAGACTAGAATAGCTTGATAATTTTCAAGTGAACTAGTATAAACATACATTGTTCTTTACTTCCTGTTCTTACTTTTTGTTATTATCAAGAGTGAAGGAAAAAGGATTTTAACTTAAAGGGGAATATTTCTTAAAGAAAAGTTTTTGTTTTAAAAACCCAATTCACCCCCCCCACCTTTCTTGTGTTTTTCACACCTTCAATTGGCATCAGAGCTTCGGTTCTGAGGAGATAAAAGAGTTTGAATTTTTATCAACACTTAACAATGTCAAGTACCGATCCAGTGTGTGTGAAAAAACAATGGCCACATCTACTTCTACTGTTGGTAATATGGATAATGATAAACATAACTATAGTTTAAAACCTCATAGTTTGATAGGGAAAACTTTGACTATTGGAAGGATAGAATAGAAAGTTATTTTCTGGCAGATGACTTGGATCCATGGGATTTGGTAGTTGATGGCTACACTCACCCAGTAGATGATAAAGGTCATAAGATTCCAAGAAGTGCAATGATGGAAGCACATGAGAAAGTATGTAGAAATCACTACAAAGCAAGAACAATTCTTCTAAGTGCTATTTCATATAATGAATATGAGAAAATCACAGATAAGAGAGACTGCAAAGTCTATATTTGATTCTCTTCAGATGACACATGAAGGAAAAACACAAGTAAAAGAAACAAAGGCTCTAGCCTTAACTCAAAAATATGAAGCCTTCATGATGGAAGACGAAGAATGAGTGGAAAAAATGTTTTAAAGATCTCAAACTCTTGTGGAAGGACTTAAGGTTCTGAACAAAGGTTACTCCACCGTAGATCATGTTAAAAAGATTATCAGAAGTCTGCCTGTAAAATGGAGACAAATGGTAACTGCGTTAAAATTGGCAAAGGATCTGAACAACACCTCTCTTCAGGAGCTGATTAGCTCTTTAAGAAATCATGAAATCGAGCTGGAACAAGATGAACCTCAGAAGAGGGTAAACTCAGTTTATCTAAAGTCTACTTATGGAAAACCCAAGGCTTGTCAAGCTAAGGAAAAATAAGAAGAATCTGAAGAAGATTCAAATGATGATGAAGTCTCTCTAATATCCAGAAGAATAAGTCAAATCTAGAAGTACATAAAAAGTAAGTTCAAAGGTCAACGAAGGACATATGGAAGAGGTGAATCCACTTCCAGTTAGAGGAATGCTTCCGGAAAAGAAGTTACTTGTTTTTAATGCAACGAGCCTGGACATCACAAAAATGATTGTCCAAAGCTTAAGAAAGACAAGAAGCCTAAGAAGGCTTACAAAGCTAAAAAGGGTGTTATGACAACATGGGATGATTCAGAATCAAAAGATGAAGATTCTGATAATGAGCATGCAAACATGATATTTATGGCCAAGACCAGCAAGGGAGAAGCAACATCAGAAGACGAACTGACACTTAAATATGAGTCATACTCTGATGATGACAAAGAGGTGCTTTCTTCCTTATCTCGTTCTGAACTTGAAATTGGTTTATCTGAATTAATGAAAAGGTATCAATATCTTCTAAGTAAACACAAAATATTGGAAAAAAATGTATCTACTTCTAAGAACACATTATAGATGAGAGAAATATTTCTGACTTAAATGAAAAACTATTTGTTTTAGAAAAATCAAACATCGCTCTGAAAAGTAAAGTGTCTAGATTAGAAGAAGAGATTTCCTCTAACACATCTGTTACTGACAAAGTGATAAGATATGATAGAGATTTTCAACACTTCCTTTCTAAAAGCATAGATAGAAGCAAAATGGCTTCAATGATCGTTGGTGTTAGTTGAAATGGAAGCAGAGGCTTGGGATATTCAGGACCATCAAAGAAAATTGATGAGACTCTGAATGTTAAATCAAAACCTCTTTCTGAACATTTCGTGCTTGCTTGAACAAATTTGAAATGTCTAGAACAACAAGACTCTGATACTACTGTAGCATAAACACAAATACAGAAGGAAAGTTCTAAACCAAAGTATCATGCACAAATTTCACATGATTATGCTGTTGCACAAAAGTTCAAAGGTGTCAGAACCTTTGTAACTTCTAACAAGGGAGGACCCAGAAAATGGGTACCCAAAGATCAGATAATCTATGTTACAGATGTTATTGATGGTGCAATAGAAACACCAATTATGGAACCTGGACAATGGATGCTTGTAACACATGATGAGCGAAAGGCATATGTTCCAAGATTTGGAACTTAAGTCTGGAGGCGTGGATAGTGTCAGAAGCAACCAAAAAAGAAAGATTATTGGCTCTAAAATTCTTGTAATCCAAGATGCTATTGTCAAAACAAGACCAAACTTTAAATCTTCTGGAGAAATGCTTCTGAGCCTTAATGATCTTGCTTGTGCCTACTAATCTTCTAAACAAAGACTGGATTCTGAAAATTATCTAAAGAATAAATTGATAGACTATTAGACTTCTATGAGTAATGTTTCTATTCTCTTTAAATATTTTTATTGCTATTTCTTTTAGAACCTCAGTAATCAGAAGATGTTTCGGTCATAAATGTCTTTGATTAGATGGAAACCTTTTGGTTCTCCAGACTCTGAGGATATCAAACATGTCACTTAGTTAGATATATTGATTAATGTGTGCAACCCTTGGTTATGCTTAATCATCACACGCTATCTAAGCTATGCAATGAGCAGTTTGCATATTTCTTGGAATTTAATTGATATCATAATCATTAATTTAATTTAATGCTCCTAATTATTATGTTTTATTAGATTCAGTTTTATTTTATTTTCTCTCACTTCTCAAACATTATAAATCACACACGTTCACTTTAATTCCACACTTTAGAAACCCTAAACCCTATTTTTCTCTCAACAAGTTCTTTGTGTTCATCATCTTCATTAACTCTCTTCATCAAAAACCATCACCCTCGTCAACAACCTTCATCATCTTCAACATGTTGAATGCTCAACAACAAGAAGCTGTTCAGTTTACCAAATAAATGTAACAAACCCTAAATCCTTTTGGGCCGTCTTCTTTAACTATTCCGATTAGTTCTTCTTCTCCTATGGTAACTAGATCATCTTCTCTATCAATTATTGATAAACACCACATAACACAAAGATCTATTCATGTTCACTATAATCTAAAATCACATGAGTTAAATGTTCTTCATGAATATATGGTGGAATTTAATAACCTTTTTGAAAATGGTGCAAACCTAATTGCTGACTTGAATGCTCAAGGATGGGAGCACTATTTCATGCATCTTCATGGTCCTATTTATGATTATTTGGTTAAGTATTTCTGGAATCAAGCGGATTGTGACAATCTTCATGTAGTTGCTCATGTGTTGGTTCTTAAAATTATCATTACTGAAAAGTGTATTGCTAATCTTTTGGGCTTGTAACATCTTGAAGGAAGACAAATTTATAATATGAATAACAAATCTACATTTGTGAAGGAGACGATTAACAAAGCCCTCTTCAAGAACTACTTTATTGAGAAAACTGATTATAAAAGTAAAGATCTCCATGATGGACTTAGAGTCTAGAACAAAATCATTCTAAATTGTATAAACCCTAGACCTATGTTCAGTTCTTCTGACTACTTCAACATCAACCAAAAGTACATGTTATACTATTTAATGACCCATCAGAAGACATGTCTTCTAGCTCTTCTATTTCATTATTTGGGAGACTCTATTTCAAAAACTAGAAGCACTGATGATCCCAAAAAGAAGGTTTCTAACTATATTCCTTTTGGACGTCTCATCATTGACATCTTGGTAGAAAGTGGCTTGGTGAAAACTCTGGTAGAAGAAGCTAAGTTTATAGAGGATCTGACTTCTAGTCTTGGAGATTCCTTCAATGGACAGACTCTGAAGAATATGAGGCTGATAGAGGAAGTCATTGCTAAACCTCTACTTGTTCCCTCTGAAAGCATCAGAATCACAAGAATTCATGTGAAGGACTACCCTTTGTTTACCAAGGGAGATAACATGTCCAACATTGATATCTATGTCAAAATGATGGAAGTAGAAGGATATGATATGTCCAATTTCAACTATTCTGATTTACCTCATAATCAAGAGTATGTTAGCTCTTCCAAAGGTAAAAGGAATAAGAGTTCAGAAGCTTCTAAACCTAGAAATAAGAAGAAGTCTATAACTTCTAAGACTTTGACTCTAGCTGTTGATCCAAAAACAACAAGTAAGTCTACTACTGCTACAACTATACATACTTCATTGTCTACTTCCAATTTTGTTAATGAATGTTCATCCATAACTTCCACTCCACAAATCAATCCTCTTCCACCATCCACTACATTTATTCCTGTTTCTAATCCTGCTCCCTTAACTATGGAAATTTTTATTTCTGAAACTCTATCTACAACGTTACCTAAAATAACAATTGCTTCTACCTAAAACATAATAACCACTTCTAACCTTGCAACCACACACATTTCCAACTTACTCTCGTTTATTTCTACACACATACCATCTCAACCCATGTCTACCTTCTCTTCCCCACTTGTTTCATCATTATCACAAATCATCACATCTCAACATTCATTAGAAATTCCTATTGTTTCTGATTCTTGTCAAAATCTCCATGTTTCCCTTCATCACCATCAATCACTCCAAAACTTTCAAAATCATGACCTTCAAACATCTTCTGTTCCTGAAATGTCTTAGAGAACAATCTCGGGTGATTTTGAAGCTCTTGCAAACCCAACAACTGAATCCTTCTCTATGTCTGACCTTTTCGATCTAATTGAACAACTCAATCAAACTGAACCTATAACTTCTAAAGTCGTTCCTTCAAAAAAGGACCTAACCATAGTTATCTATGAAAAATCAGTTCCAAAAACCATGGATAAATGCATTAACATATTTAGAATCAAGGCTAAGAAAAAGGTTTCTAAGTTAAAAGAAAAGGCAAATACAAGTACTGAGCCTCGGGATATGGATGGTTCTTGGAAGATGTTTAAGAAGTGGATGTCTTCTGAAGTTGAAAGAATGAATTCTTTTGCTGAAGCATCGAGAATTAGGGATGTTGAAATGGTAACTGAAATAAAAGAAACAAGAGAAAGATTCAAATATGTTAAACTACTTGCTTCAAAACAAAAAGAAGCAGAGGAAGCCAGGCTTAAGACTCAAGAGGCAGAAGAAGCTAGAAAAGATGAAGAATCCAAATTGGATAAAGAAGAAGAAGAAGAAGCTAATAAGTATATAGAAGATTCTTTGGTTGCTTCATATTTTGATCTCGCCATTGCGCTTTTGGAAAACGCAATTGTTGAGATTAGAGGAGAACAACAGACGTTCAGAAGAAAAAAAATTAAACATAAGGCTGTCAATGAGATTGTTCATAAGATGCTACAACTGATTCTGCAAATGATTCCTGCTCTTGCTCCTGATCCTGACCCATAGGCTCTAGGAATTTCCTTTTCCTTTTGCTTCCGAACCATAGGATTATGTTTTATCTTTTTCACACATAATTACATTTTTTATTATGACAAAAAGGGGGAGTAATTAAATGAATGTAATTTTGATTTCAATAATCAAGTTTTGTAAAATTCTCTGTGAAAAGAGCTACTTACATTATAACACAGTTAAACTTCTGTTTCTGTTAGAATTGTTTTTCTTTTTCAGGAAATGAGAACTCTGATTAAATACAAAGATTTGAAAGAATTCTGCAAGGCTTATGTCTAACCTATTAGATTCAGACTCTGAAGATGTTTTTCAATTCATAATTAGACTCCAAGAAGTGAAATCTGGAATCAGACTTCAAAGAATTGGGAGTCTGGAAGCTGTCTTAGTGACATTAAAGTTTCAAAGATTTCAATTTGATTTCATTCTCATTGACATCTAAAGTCAAGATTCAATAAGAAGAAGTTCTATGAAATCAAGATCTCAACTGTTCTATTGGCATCAAGATCTGAATTTTTCCATTGGCATCCAAAGTCAAGACTCTCAAGATCTCAATATCTGATATATTGGAACCAGGGGGAGTTTTACTCAAATGGTTCAGAGTCAGGATATTTAAAGAATTGAGAATCTGGAAACTGTCTTAGTGACATTAAAGTTTCAAAGATTTCAATTTTATTTAATTCTCATGGCATATAAAGTCAAGATTCAATAGGAAGAAGTTCTATGGAATCAAGATGTGAATTATTCTATTTGCATCAAGATCTCAAGTTTTCCATCGGCATCCAAAGTAAAGACTCTCGAGATCTTTATATCTAATCTATTAGAACCAGGGGGAGTTTAACTCAAATGGTTCAAAGTCAGGATATTCGATCTTCATCAAGTCATTGACTCATGGGGAGTATCATAAAAATGATAAACATTTCTTACCTTTATCTTATTACTTTTTTTGATTATATGAACAAAATTGTGTCATTAAAATACATAGTTTTGTCATCATCAAAAAGGGGGAGATTGTTAGAACAAGATTTGGTTCTGCAATATTATCTCTGAGTTTTGATGATAACAAATGAGTATATTTGAATGAAATTTTTTGATATTTTAATGTTTGTTATTGTTGAGTACTTAACAAACTGGTTCTGCTTCTTCTGGATGGCGTGGCCAAGACATTAGAAGAGAATTAGTTCCGCTCCTGTGCTACATAAGTTCTGTTGAATAATAGCTCTGAAGTGTAAGCTCTGATATTTTTATAAAGAAACTAGTCAAAAGATCTTAAGACAGAAGTTACTACTTAAGTCTAGATGCTGAAGACTCATATTTCTGAAGACAATGGGTTCTGAAGAAACTAGTCAGAAGATCTGAAGACAAAAGTTTCTAATCACGTCCAGATGCTAAAGACTCAAGTTTCTAAAGGCCCAAGGTTCTAAAGATAATGGTTCTAAAGACCAAGTGCTGAATACTCTAAAGACATAAGTTCTAAAGATTTTAAAGACTTGAAGTTCTAAAGACCCAAGGCTCCAAGAAAATGTTCTAACAACCAAGTGTTGAAGACTCTGAAGACTCTGAAGACATGAAGTTATGATGACCTTGTGTTATGTTATCGCTTCTAAACTCATGCTCACAGAAGCCTCTGAAGTGCAGAAGGAAAGAAGATAATGTTAACGTGGTAAAAATAGTACATGGTATAATCAACATTTCATTCCACTACCATGAAAGGATGAAAACGTCACGGGATCTTGTCCCCCACGTTACTGTTCATGCTGTCAATGTTTTTGGAAATCGCAAGAGTACCCCTCAATGGATATATTATTTTATTGGCTATATAAATGCTTGAAGACTAAGAGAGAAAGCTGCCAATCAACGAAATATTCACGTGCTAACATTGTGATAGCTTTCATATTCTTAAGTCATTGTTCTTAAAATAGTTTACATATTCAGCTTGTGTAGAAGCAATATTCTTGTAAAAAAAACTTGTATTCAAATAGTTGTTTGATATTCCTTAAGGGACCGGTTAGGTCTGTATTCTTTAGAAGTGTAGGATTTGCAAGTTTTAGAGGTTCTTACTCACTTGCAGGTAGCTTATGCATTGTAATAATCAAGTTGGTTATTGTTTAATATTCCTTAATGGACCGGGTAGGTCTGTATCCTTAAGAAGTCTTTGACTTACGAGTCTTAGAGGTTGTTAGTCACTTGCAGGTAGCTTGTGAAAATTGTAATTCGTTTGGTTATAGTGAATTAAGTCCTCGATTGAGTGAGGTGAAATCACCTTGGCGTATAGACTAGACTAGCTCTATAATTTTCAAGTGAACTAGTATAAACATAAATTTTTCTTTACTTCCTGTTCTTACTTATTTTTATTATCAAGTGTGAATGAAAAATGATTTTAACTTAAAGGGGAATATTTATTAAAGAAAAGTTTTTTTTAAAAAACCCAATTCACCCCCCCCCCCCCTTTCTTGTGTTTTTCACACCTTCAATTTAAACATCCAAGGAAGCTTCTAACTTGCTTTTCAGAGCTTGCTCACTATTCATAATAACTACCTTTCCTTCACGGACAAATTTCAGTTTCTGATGCAAGGTTGAAGTAACATCTTCTGCTTCATGGATCCATGGTCCTACCAATAAACAACTATAGGTTAGGACAATATCCATAACTTGAAAGGTGATTTGGAATAAGTGTAGACCTATGTGAATAGGTAAATCCACCTCTCCAATGATAGATTTTCTCGAACAATCAAAAGCTTTTACTATAATTCCACTAAGGCGCATAGGAGTTCCATGGTATTTGATCTTCATGAGAGTACTTCTTGGCATGACATTCAAAGCAGATCCATTGTCTATGAGTACATTAGACAAAGAGTCATTCTTATAATTCATAGATATATGCAAACCAGGTCATGGTTTCTTCCTTCATCAAACAATTCCTCATTACAAAAACTCAGATTGTTACAAGACTTAATATTCCCCACAACACCGTTGATCTGATCTAGAGACACATGTCTTTCAACAAAAGCTTGATTTAACACCCTCATCAGAGAATCCCTATGAGCAGAAGAATTCATCGACAAGGCTAAAATGGAAATCTTAGATGGAGTTTGCAATAACTGATCCACAATCTTGTAATCACTCATCTTGATAATTTTCAACAGATCATCAACATCCTTTTATAAGGCGGCTCCACTATATTCTCCTACCATTTTCTTAGGTTCAACATTCTTAACAACCTTCTTACCAGAATTAACATCTCCTCGAAAGGTAGGGGAGAAGACACGACCACTACGAGTTACCCAACTAGCTTCAGCAATATTCTCAACATGGGACAAAGGTTGGATAAGAATTTCCACACCATCTTCTATGATAGTTGCATTGTACTTATGGGGCACATCTTTATTTGATTCATATGGGATAGGAACAAGCATACAAATAACCACGGGAGAAACAACAGCCTTGTTGCGATATGTAATATCTACAGGAGCAGGAACACCAAAATGTGGAATAATCACATTCATCTCTGCTTCTTCAGAATACTCAGGAACCACATCATCATTATCAGAAAACATACCTTCATCAGAAGAAAAGAACTCATCAGCAGAAAAATACTCATCATCAGCCATGGCCTCATCAGAGTAGTCTTCAACCATATTAACTCCATTATAATCATCTCTGTTTCCTATGACTCTGATGGTACCTTTGTCTAACAATAATTGAACACCTCTTCTTGCAACGGAACAACCACAAGAATCCTTATAGAAGATCTGACAGGACGCATAATGATGTACCTCATGGCCATCCATGTGAAAAAATGTAGCGTGCAGCTGTACCAGATCATCATTTATATAGTTTACATAAAAAATTGAAATTCACCGGGACAACCAAAAACCATATTCACCTCTTCTTCATATTCATCCCTTGGTCTGATTATATGGATAAGACCTTCATCCATCATCTCTTGAAGATCACCTCTTACCTTATCACATCCATGAATGTTCGTACTACAGACACTACAAGCGGAATGGTCATGTGTATAATAACTAAATTCATAGAGATCAGCATGCATCTTTACTAAATCACCTCTAACCAGGTTGATATAAAAAATCTGGAAATCCCCAAGACAACCAGAAACCATATTTACAACACTTCCACTTCCATGTTTGGGTAGTGGATTATACTTCACATTGAGACCAATGTATTTAAAAGACAGGAGACCAAATCTTACCATTTTCTGCACTTCAAACTTCAATGGATAATAGTTTTCAATGTTGTGCCTAGGGGCTCCTTGATGAAAAGCAAAACTCCGATCAACTTTATAATACCATGGCAAAGTTGAAGTTATGGCAGGGGGAGGCCTAGTCTACACCAGGTTCTTCTAAATTAAAGTCGAAAACAATTTTGCATAACTCATTGAGATATGATCAAAAGGTTCTCTCTTCTAACCTTACCCTTAATTACCTTGTTGAGGTTCTTTCTGATAAGCGACATCAGTTGGAGCTACATTAATGACCAGAGTTACCGAAGAAACCTGTCGTTGATGCTGATGATGTCTTCTCAGAGGTCTAACCCTTCTTTCTTTAGCAACGACATTCGTTTCTCCTTATTTATTTTTAGAAAACCCATATGATGATTTCTTTGTTCCACTAGAACCTTCATCTTTTGACAATCGTCCTTCCTTGACGAATTCCTCTAGACGGACACTCATACTTACCATCTCAGTGAAATCACTCGGTGCACTTGCCACCATTCTTTCATAGTAAAATGAACCAAGGGTTTTTAGGAAGACCTTGGTCATTTCTTGCTCTCCCATTGGGGGTACCACTTGGGCAGCAACCTCGCGCCAACATTGCACATACTCTTTAAATGACTCTTTATCTTTCTGAGCCATCACTGTCAATTGGTCATGGCCAGGTTCCATAAACATGTTGTACTTATATTGCTTCACAAAAGCTTCTCCTAAGTCATTGAATATTCGGATGTTGCTACTGTCCAATCCCATATACCATTTTAAGGCAGCACCAATTAAACAGTCTTGGAAGAAATGAATAAGTAAGCATTGGTCATTAGTATGAGTGGAAATCCTTCTGATGTACATCACCAGGTGGTCACGTGGACAAGAGTTTTCTTTGTACTTCTCAAATTCTGGAACCTTAAACATTTCTGGTACTTTCACATTAGGAACTAAGCAGACGTCACTTACATTCTATCCGAATAACTCTTTCCCTCAGAGAGCCTTTAATTCTTTTTGCATTTCATTGAATTGATCCTGAAAGTCATCCATTCGGTCATAAAAGCCCAAATTTTCACTTGTTGGAGGAGCAGGGTGATAAACTTCATCATTAAAAAAAGGTATAACTGTAGGGGATGATGTAGCGGTAGAAATATTGAGACTAAGCCATTGAATTGACTTAAATCGCACAGGTCAAATTAAAAATTGCCATCGCGCTTTATTGTTTCCAAAGGAATGAGAAAAGAGAGAGTAACCCAAAAAGAGGGGGAGAGAATCTAGGTAAGGGGGTTGGTTATGAAAAGGGAAGGTATTAGCACTCTAAACTTCTACGGTACTCCGCAGGAACCTCTTTGCAAATATGTATTTTTTGGCTATAAATGTTTGTATTTAAAAAAATAGATTATGGGGATAAGAAAAGAAGTATTTTTTTATAATTTTTGCACCCGCCGCGGTTGTGAAACTTTAGGGGCTCAAAGTACACGTAGTTCACCTTTTAAAAAATTTAAAAGACAAGTGTGTTGATTAATTTTGAGATAGGATGTCATCGTCATTGTCCGAGTGGAAAAACATACTTACTACCTACAATTATGAGAAAGGAGAATTTGCGTCATCTCAAAGTGGAGGATATAGCTTGGATTTTAGAATCAACAAAGCCTCGCTCAACACCCGAGTGGAAAATATCTCACTTCACTACATATTGTAGAAGTATAGTTGTTTGCATCACTACAAGGATTGGAAATAGTCTAATCTTTTGAGAAACATTTAAAGATAAAATCCAAAATGGCAAAATAGTTTGAATGAGATTGATTGACTTTTAGTCTTCTCACAAAAAAGTCTAAGTATTATTAAATTGATTAAAGTTTGATTAAGAAAAGATTTTTGAAAATGCATGGACCTAAGTCTAAGTTTATTATGAAGGTGGTTCAAGTTTTAAAACAAGAACGATTTTCTAAAAGAGGGAGAAGATTTTGAAATTAAAGAAGATGGGAGGAGATGAAGGGACTATCCTACATCATAAGGTAAAAGCTAGGTAAAAGAACCATCTAACCAACAAGAAGCCAACACTTGACACAATGAGTCAACTTAGAATCCCATCCTTTGGATTTGAAACCAAACAAATAATTACAAAAAAAACCTCTTAGAAAACCAAGCTCCATTTGCATTAAGTCTTCACAAAAATTGGGCAGAGTAACAGTTATATATAGATGAACTCCAGATCACATACTAAGCATGTAATCATAATAACCTGCACACAAAACAAGCAAACAATCCAATGTCTTGGGGTGAACCCCAAGGACTCCAGACAAAATAATAGTTGAGGTCACAAGGTCTCAAAGATAGGTCAAGATCTATAATCCTAAGTCCAAGAAGTCCATGTCTCCAAAATGCAAAGGATAGTAACCAAGTGCTCCAAGTAACATTAAAGTTTTTATGGTTCAAGTTTGATTATTAAGTATCTTCAAAAAAGAAACGAAAAGCTCAAATGAGCAAAATAAAAATGACATAAAAAAAGGCTCAAGTGAGCAAAAATGAAAATATCATGAAATGTAAATGCTAAAATAAATATGCTTAAAGTAAAGGCATAAAGTAAAAGCATGAAATAAAGTCAATTGTTAGAAATTAGTGGTTTGTTGAATGACCATCTTGAATCTTGCATTTGGAACTCATTATAGGATTGGTAGGACTAAAGTCTCTCAATGACAAGTTGCATTTGCGTTTTTTTCAAGTATATCATCTACTTAAGAATTCTCAAGGCATCATTAAATGATCAATGATGTTTAAGTGATCCAATTTGACCAAAGTTGATGAAAATTAATTATAGGATTGGTTGGACCAACGCCTCCTAACAATGAATCTCAATGTTATTGGATCAAAGGATTCAAATTAACATACTTTGGCTAGCAAACATAGGTTTGGGCCACAAATGATCATTTTTTCAAATCTGGATAAAATTTAGCGCTATGTTAAGCAATCATAAATGGACTTATATAGAAGTCACACCTATTTTGAGGTCAGTCAATAATAATGTGTACCATATGTTTTGAGACATGATATGGAAATCATGCTCCAATAACATTTAGTATAATAAGAATGGGATAAGATGAAGAGGGATGGGGTGAGGAATAAACCACATTTGAACTAAAAATTTAATCAAACTATTATTAAAATCATTCATCCATTTTTATGGAGTTAGACTCAACATCATGGATCCAATGATGTTAATAAAGTTCATGATCCAAATTTCATAGTCCAAGATCCGCCAGAATATATATAAAAAGTAAAATTGCATTTAAAATAAGAAAAAAGATTTTTAAAATGATTTAAAAATGAAATAAAGAGGAAAAATAGCAATTATAATCAAAATAATCAAGAAAAATTAAACAAGACCCTAGAGAAATCAGAAATGAGCTCAAATTTTTATATAATTTTTTTGGTAATTTTTTAAGTCAGAAAATATTTTTAAGCTAATTTAAATTGCTCAAATACACAAAAATAAAATACAAAATAGTAAAAGTTAAGATGAAATTCCACAAAAAACTTAGAAGGTCAGAAGCAATGAAAATGATTTTTATAAAAAAATTCAGAATTTAAAAATGTCAGAAAGTTTTTTTTAAACAATTAAAATAAAACAAACAAAGCAAAAATTACGAAAAAAATCAGACATTAAATTAAAAAAATGAAAAAATATTCACAAAGTTAGAAATAAATCAAGGTATTTTTGTATATATTTTTTCATAATTTTTGGATAAAAAATAAAATAGTTATGAATTTTTGAAATTTAAAACAATTAAAATATAAAATCAGAAAATAAAAATAAACCAAAAAGATGTGGACCATCAAATCAGAGTCAAAACGCGTTAGTGAGTTGATCAAGTGGACCAGATGCACAGTGCTTGATTTGGAACTTATTTAAAACCTCACTGGATCAAAAAATAGCCTACCAATAAAAATAAAACAATTGGCGTGCTATCAATTGTTGAGACGAGACAAGTCATCGTCTTCAACCTCCACACACCCTGCAATTAGGATTTTTTTATTTTCTTCAAACGGAAAAGTTAGAAACTCAGACTGGCATCATTGGATTCGTCTCTTCAAGACGATCCTAACCCTCCATCGCGCCAAATTTATGTAAAGTGTGCAAAGAGTTATCGATCAAAAACACAGAAAATAGCGAGCACAATTAGGATGAGATTTCTCACTCAATTCTCAATGATTATAAAAATGGTAAGAAGTATGAGGATAACAAGGATGAGTAGAGTAAGTTAGTGCTTCATTTGGATCCAAATGGTTAATAATTCTACCTAATTGAAGTTCAACAATGGCGCTCTGAAATTGAACTTCTATAGCTTGAAATGTGGCTTGATTTACTTGGTTCAAGTGTTGGAGAGCTTGTGTGATCATGGATAATGATGAATGTGAATAGAAATTTGGAGAAGGAAGCTTGAAATTCAGAAACCGATTTCAAAAAATTTAGAGCTCGAATGAAGTTTTGGCAGGGTGTGTTTGGCTCTTAAAGCTTGTGTAAAAGTGTGGAATAAGGTCCTCTATTTATAGGGGATTGAATGGGATAGAGAATTGGGTGAAACAATGAAGTTTGGAGGGAAATTGGATGGAAGTCGAGCACGAGTGAAGTGTGACTTGATTTTCATCAAAACTCAGCTATTCTTTGTGTTTTGAGGTGGTAATCAAATCTGGAGGTCCGCTAAACGTGATTAGAAGAAAAAACACGCAGTAATTTTGTGTTTAGAAGCCAAAACAAGGATTTAAAATTCTGACTTTTGGAGAAACTTCAGTTTTAAGTTACGAAATTCAAATCAATGGCATTCTCAACTCAAGGGGTCTTAGGACATGATTCTTGAAGCTTTAGAAAGATGAGATTACAAAATTTACAATGTGCAAAGAATGGGATCAAATGGATGCTTGAGCGGAAATTTGTGATGAGTCAAAGTTGAGAAAAAGAGGTTGACTTTCTATACTTAGAAAATTTCTACGTTTTTCTTCAAAAATGACTTATAATCTCTCGCATCCTTACATGGCCTTCCACTTGAAATTTGCTCTTGATATAAAAAGATGGCATGAAGTAAACATCTCGAATGGAATTTTGAGACCTGAACTATTCAAAATCTCCATAAATTGAGGAAGTTATGACTTGTTGAAATTGGCAAAAATTCATAAGATGACCTATAATATTTTGCATCCTTAGGGCATCTTCCATCCATTTTCACATTTTGCACTTAAAAGAAAGGTTGAAGTTCACATCTCTAAGATCAATATGGAAAAATAATGGTCTCAAGGTGATAAAAATTGACCAAGTTATGATCTTTTAAAATCACCTAATGGAATTTTAGGGTTCATCTAGTGGACTTGTAATATTTCTTTATCATTAAGTTTCTTCCACACAAAATCTCCTTGAAACTTTTGAAGTGATTTATTAATAACCCTTTAAATAGAAGCATGTCTTTGAAATCACTCAAAAATACCAAAAGATGAGCAAGATATACACCTTTAAAATTCAAAACCCTAGCTCCTAGAGCAACAAAATGCTTTGGGAAGCCTTTGCAATTTTGATCAACTTTCTTGCATAAATACTTTTTTTAATGTAAATAGAAGTTGTTGAGAATGATAAGGAGAAACCATAGAAACCAACACCACTTCCAAATCTTGATAATTGAAGGAGATATGCACTTGTGATCTATGGAAACAAAGACTTGTCCAACTATGTCAAACTTCTCCAATCAACCCTTGTACCTTTGAACTATTTTTGACAACTTGAGGCATGATGAATCATAATAGACTATGTCATGATGTTATTTAAAAATATCTTAAATATTGAAGCTTGAACCTCAATGAAGATTTGTTGAAGAAGGCACAGAAATGAGCTCATGAACCTATAGATCCACTTGATGGAAGGTATTGTGCTTTCACCTACAACATCATAAATTAGGGCAAAAATTACTTATATTTGTTAGTTAAAAGTTAATCACTACAAAACATAGATGATCACAAAATACAAGTCAAGGTGCTTGGTGATTCCCCATGAGCAAAACTTAAAGATAAGGAGAAGTGTTGAACCCTAATGTGATCTTGTTGTGATTGAATTAATGTGATGTGATAAAGGGATCTTAGGGGGGAAAATTGGGGTATAACATGTGCCACATAATGAATCTCATTACTATTAATAGGGATAACGTGCACCATAAGAGGTGCAGAAAAAACAACAGTTTGAACAAATGGAGAAACTTGAGCAGTAGGATTATCACCTTCTGGCATGAAATCCTCAGGAATTCCCCATGGGTAACCGCGAGGCATACGCTATTGAGTAGTAGTGACTGGAGTAACATAGATGGGAACTGACAGAAC
Source organism: Vicia faba (assembly GCA_948472305.1). Lineage (NCBI taxonomy): Eukaryota > Viridiplantae > Streptophyta > Magnoliopsida > Fabales > Fabaceae > Vicia > Vicia faba. The sequence goes on from OX451739.1 coordinate 1,030,706,222, forward strand.
CTCTAAAATAACAGTTGTCTGTTGTGGTTGAGCAGCATGAGGAGACAGAGGAGGAGGACGTGGTGGTTGATTCTGAGTAGCCACCAATGATTCTACCAAAGCGGTTAAGTTGGCCATACCATCTTTCAAAGTAGTAACTTCTTCCTGCAACTCATAATTCTCTTGTTTAAGGTTTGCCATCTTCTTTCTAGAATAAGCCCGAGTATTGTAGCTTTGAGAAAACTTGCTGACTGAATTAAGCAGAGAAACAAGTAAGACACCTTTGAAAGATAAGAATGTAAAAATATGTGAAAATGATGTATGATATGCAATGCATATAACTTATTGTGTTTATTCAATAAACTTAAATAATTATTAGCAAATGCAAATATTGAGGAATTAACATATTTGGAAATACTGAAAAAAATCTCATAACTTTGGAATGGATTACAACATTTAGTACAAGTTTCAATAATCCTAAGTACAAGAGAATAAAGATAGGATTTAAAAATCCTAAGGAGCTAAACTTGATGAAGATCTCTCCACACACAGACGCTTTCCCCTGAGTCTTGCAATCTGAGCCTTCAACTGCTTATTCTCTTATGTGTATTTGTTGGCGACTTATTTCCATCCACCAGAATCAGAAAATGGGCGACTAGGACTTGGATGAGCTCTAGATGAAAATAAATCCTCTTGCATCTCCATCATCTCCATAGCATGAATCTCAATAATCTGAATCAATTCATCCTTATCTTTCAATTATGTTGAGTAGAACACCTCCAAAGTCAAGTACTTGTTCTTTCATGCTTCCTTCTCTTGCTGCATCCTAACTAAGGCAAGCTGAAGTTCTTCCACATCATCTAAAAGAGGATGATTACTCCTCATAAACATATCAGATATAGGTTCCTCACGAGAATAAGGCATCTTCAATTGAATTTCCCTTGCTTGTACCCAACAAAGATGAGGCTCTAAGGAAACATCTCCTCTTGGTCCCAAATATCTTCTACCCTTCCTATGAATATGGCGCCAAGTCTTTTCAATCTCTTCCTTAGCTTCCTTGTGATCTTCTCCTTCTTTGATAAAGAAACCACTCAGATGAATGTTGTTTAGCTCGTCCCTAATTGGATATATAAGTTGGCGACGTGCAAGAATATGATTGTAGTTAATTCCTCCCTTTGTACCAAGAAGGGGCACATTGGGGAAACTACCACAACTATCAATAATCTTTACATCATAATAAACTTGATGATACTTATCACTGTCTGAATGAGTGAGAGCCATAATCTTTGGAGCCCAACTTAGTTCCTTCTTGCTATCCCAAAAAGAAACAGACCGAGGTAAGTGAGAAATAAACCATTGATATAACAATGATGTGCAACAAATGATCATTCCTTTCTGATAGAAATTCTGAAGATGGATGGAATAATAAGTATCTCCTAGCAGCGTAGGGACTGTATTCCCAAATGGAAAGATCCTAATGGCGTTAACATCCACAAATATGTCGATGTTAGGAAACAAGAATAACCCATAGGAAAGCAAAGTAAATATAGCCTCAAAAGAAGTTGTACTCTTCATCTTGACGAAGTAACGAGCTTTCTCCAATAAAAGCTGAGCAGGTAAACCCCTGATTCCTCCTTTGGTAGTCAAGTTAGCCTTAGTCTCGTACTTACTCAAGTGAGTTATGGTGGCAATCTCATGAGATTTGAGCTCTCCTTCTAAACCGGTGAAAGTAACACAATCAATAATAGGTATACCAAGTAAGCAAGAATACTCCTCCAATGTGGGCATCAACTGATAATTAGGAAATGTAAAAAACTGGTATAACAGATCATAGAACTGAACCAATGTAGAAATAATACCCTCCTTCATCTTGAGCTTCAAAAAAGGCACCATGACTCCATACTTCTTCCGGAAATATGTAGGACTCTCAATCTCAAGAATCAAACTCATCAGTTCATCTACCTTAGGATCCTTGAAACTGTACTTCCTAGTCTTTCTCCTTCCAAAATCCATGGTCAAAAGATTACCTGAGATATTTGCAAAAGTCAACCTTAAGTTCCTTGAAAAACTATTTAAAGAATGCTCATAGGTGCATGAATGTATGATGATGCAACAATCACACACAAGATCACAAACATGGGGATTCATAGGTTCAACATCATGAGTATGAAGTCAAAGGTACTATCCACAAGGTAAAGAATAATGGTTTATCACCCATCGAACAAGGTTCTAAGGAAATCCCAGAGTCTACATTCTTCCTTTGGATATTACCAATGTCCCAATTAGCTCAGTAATTAGAAATATTCTCAGGAAAAACTCGTCTGAGTAAAGCATCGGGTGACAACTACTTCTGGATTGCTCCGTTATAGTCTCTTCACTACACCTAAAAGGCCAAGATGGGTTAAGGGTTCTACGACTTCTTAGCTTCCCAGGCTCCCAGGTCGAAAGCAACACGTCTTCCCAATTGCTTTGTAAACAAATACTACAGTCAAAGGGGCCTCCACTGAGTGGGAGATCTCATGTCTCCTTTTAAGGAATTACTCCCTCAAAGTTAACATGACTATACCACCCGTCCTATCTTAAGTTTGCCCAAGTCCAGGTATAAGACTATAAGAGATCACCAAGCACCCTGAAAACTAGAAAAATCGAGACATACATATATACAACAAATAATATACAACAAATAATAACACATACACAGATAAACAAAGATAGGCTCAACCCACTTAGAAATGATGTTTCTTCCCCAATGAAGTCGCCAGTTTTCTATAGCGGTAGAAATGTTGAGACTAAGCCATTGGATTGTCTTAACTCGCACAGATCAAATAAAAATCGCCACCGCGCTTTATTGTTTCCAAAGGAAATGGGAAGAGAGCAAATAAACCCAAAAAACAAGGGATAATCTAGGTACGGGGATTAGTTATGAAAAGAGAAGTTATTAACACCCTAAACATCTATGGTACTCCGCATGAACCTCTTTGAAAATCTGTATATTTTTGCTATAAAAGGTGTATACAAAATAAGACGGTGGAGATGAGAAAAGAAGTATTTTTTTATAATTTTTATACTCGTCGCGGTTGCGAACCTTTAGTGCCTACATACCACCTTCCGTGAAATAGAGAATCAGGGTACTCGTAGTTCACCTCAAAAATTTTAAAACACATGTGTGTTGGTTAATTTTAAGAGAAGAGACATCACCATCATATCCAAGTCAAAAATATACTTACTACCAACAATTATAAGAAAGGAGAATTTGCATCATCTCAAAGTGGAGGATATAGATTGGATTTTAAAATCAACAAAGCCTCACTCAACATACAAGTGGAAAATATTTCACTTCACTACATATCGTATAAGTATAATAGCTTGCATTACTACAAGATTCGACAAGAGTCAAATCTTTAGAGAAAAGTTTAAAAGTAAAAAAGCCAAAGTGGATAAATGGTTTGAATGAGGTTAATTGACTTTTAGTCTTGAGAAAGATGTCAAAGTATGATTAAATTTATTAAATTTAGATTAAGAAAAGATTTTTGAAAATGCATGGACCTAAGTCAAAGTTTATTATGAAAGCGATTCAAGTTAGAAACACAAGAAGAGTTTTGAAAAGGAGGGAGAAGGTTTTGAAATTAAAGAAGACGTGAGGAGATGAAGGGACTATCCTAAAGCATAAAGTAAAAGCTAAGGAAAAGAACGATCTAACCAATAAGAAGCCAACACGTTACATAAGAAGTCAATGTAGAATTCCCATCCTTTGGATTAAAACTAAGCAAGCAAAAATACTAAACCTCTGAGGAACACAAAGCTTCAGATGAATTAAGTCTTCACAAAAATTGGACAAAGTAACAACTGTATACAGAGGAACTCTCAATCACAGACAAAGTAATAAAATTAGAATAACCTGCTCACAAAGAAAATCAACCCAATGCCTTGGAGTAAACCCCAAAAACTTCAGACAGAATAACAACAGGGCAAAAAGGTCCCCAAGTATCAATGCCTCTAATCCTAAGTCCGAGAGATCCACAATTCCGTAATGCTAAGGATAGTAACCAGATAGTCCAAGTAACCTTAAAGCTTTTAATGTTCAAGTTGATTATTAAGTATCTTCAAATGAAAATAAAAGCTTAAATGAGCAAATATAAAATGACATAAAGATAAATGCTCAAGTGAAAATAGAAAAAAAATGGCATGAAATGTAAATGCTAAAAACAAAATGATACATAAAAGTAAAGGCACAAAATAAAGACATAAAGTAAAGTTAATTGTTAGTAAATTGGAAATTAAAGGTCAAAGATATCAATCATTTAAAGTGCTCAAAGTAACCTCATATGATCAACGATGTTCAAATGATTCACTTAGACCAAAATTCACGAAGTTCATTAGAGGATTGATAGAATCAAAGCCTCCTAACAATAAACTTCAAAGTTATTGGATTAAAGGTTTCAAATTAAACATACTTGGGCTTGCAAACATAGATTTGGGCCACAAATGATGATTTTTCAAATCGAGACAAATTTAATGTTATGGTAAGCAATTGTAAGTGGACGTATGTAGAAGTCACACTTATTTTAAGTCGGTCAATAGCAATCCATATACCAGACATGTTAGAGAAATGATATGTAGATCATTATCCAAAAACATGTAGCACAAGTAAAATCAAGAAAGGGATAACAAAAAGAGGGAGGGGAATGATAGTGTAACCAATGTATCAGATGAAATTAGGGTTTCAAATATCATCAACATCATTCATCCATTTTGGTGGATTTGGTTTTTCAACTATCAACGCCCAAGATCCAATGAGGTTGAGGAACTTGTCCCAAAATAACACCCAAGTGTCTCCAAATCAGGACCAATAAAAATTAATAAAATATATTTAATACAAAACAAAATTTAAATGATTTAAAAATAAATAATTAGTAAAATACACAACATGTATTAAAACACCAAAAAATCCTATAAAAAAATCCAAGGTCAAACATGAGTCAACAAGTGATGACAAAATTTTTTAGAATTTTTTAAAGCAAAAAAACTATATTTTTAAAATATAAAGAAATAAACAAAATAAGCGAAAATTTATGAAAAATAATAAAATCTAAAATAAAATAAAATAATGTCACCAATATTTGTCAAGAGGTCATTGGATCCTTCTATAAATTTTTCAGAATTTTAAAATCAAGAAAAGTATTTTTAAACAATTAAAAAAATTCAAATAAAGTGAAAATCATAAAACAAACCAAATCACAAAATAAAATTGTGAAAAAATAAAAATCATAAAGAGAAAAATCAAAAGTATATTTGATAATTTTTTCACAATTTTAGAAGTTGAAATGAATTTTTTATCAATTTTTGAAGTTTAAAACCATTAAAAAAATCAGAAAATAAAATAATAAACCAAAAAAATGTGGACCATCTGATCATTGTCAAAACACGTTAGTAATAAAATCCAAGAGATCTGGCGCGTTGTGCATATCATGGTCATTAGTGAATAACACACTTAATCATTTATTTAAAACAGATTTTGAAAAAAAATGTGGCGTTGTGTCATTGGTTGAGAGATGTCATATCATCGTCTTCAACCTCCAGCCGCACGTAAATTTCAAGTCCTTCAAGTTGTAAAATTAGAAGCTCAGACTGGTGCCATTCGATTTATCTCATCAAGACGATTCCAATGGTACCCTCGCGAAAAATTTGTATTAACCACAACTTATTCGATTTGGAAAAAAACATAAGGAAAAAATTGAAAAGGGATTTGAAAATTCATGAGAAAAACTCACTTCCAATTAAAAAACAATGATGCTATGAGTATCAGAGTGATGATAGCTACATTGTAGTAACAAGTTTAAATAGAATTAATGGAGGAATCTACCTGTTGAAACTCAACTTTAGAGCTCTTAAACTGGACTTGGTGAGATTGATTCAGTGCTTGATTTTGCTTTCTAAGAGTGTGGTTAGTTTTAGAGAAGTCCAATGAAGCTAACTAAATAAAAAAAGGAATGAAAGAGCCGATAAAGGAGAAAATGAATTTGAAAATTTTAGAGGTTTTGTGAGGAATGGGCTGAGCTTCTTTGGTTGTTCAAGTTGGCGAAAATGAGTGGGATGTTTCCCTTATTTATAGCCGAGCATGATGGAAACAAAAAGCGAGAGAAATGATCAAGTATGAGTGGATTCGTGTGTACCTGCATCATGAGAAAAGTGTGACTTGTAATCCATCTAAACTCACTCAATTCTTGCATTTTAATGCTTTAATAAGTCTGAGCAAGTTTGTTAATGTGTTTAAGTGAAAAACAGGCACAAATTTGGTTATTAGAAACCACATTATAGAAATCAAATTATGAATTCAAACAAAAACTCCGTTTCATGGACGCTACATCAAGAGTATGTGGCATACAATGTAAGAGGCTTTATGATCTCATTCTTTTTATAATGGAAAGATCTCACAACAAGCTTCACAATGTGCCAAGAAAGGTAACATTTGGATGCTTGAGCAAAAAGTTATTCAATTTTGAAATTAGGAAAAACACACGGTTATTTGTACTTCGAAATATTTCTAAGTGTTGAACTTCAAAATAACCTATAATGTTCTTCAAAGTTACATGCCCTTCTACTCAAAATTAGCTCATGATTCTTGAAGATGAAATGATGTAGACCCTTTGAATTGAATTATGGAATTGAGATCACTCAAAAAACATAAAAATTGAAAGAGTTATAGTCTTTGTAAGATGATGAACAAATTTGGGAAAATTCACAAAAGACCTATAATCTTTTCAATTCTTAAACAAATTTACAAGAATTTTCAAGTCTTGCATATTGAACCAAAGTTAAGTATACATCCCAAACATTATTGTAGAAAAATAATGAGCTTGAGGAGATAAAAATTTACCAAGTTATGATCATTTGAAATCAAACCCTAAGTTTAAAAGGCTTATCAAAGAGACTTGTAATCTTCTTCAAACTTAAATGTTCCTCCATGCCAAATTAGACTTTGATACTTGAAGATAACTTGTTAAGGACTCTTCTAAGAAAATCATGGCTTTAGAACCAATTAAAAATATCAAAAAATAAGCAAGATATGGTTCTAAGAAGTCAGTAAACTTTGAACATGTGAATCTTCTTGATGAATACCACAACCAACTTTGAGGAAAACTTGACCTAAATAAGGTGGGAGAGCTCTTTGAACCACAAACTTTGATATCATAGACATGGGATTGAAACTTAATCTATTGAAATACATTGAAGAACCATGTGACTGAGGACCATCCCTCAAAACCCTAGGTTTGATGGTGAGATGGGTGCAATTGTGTCATCACCTACAATATGAATATTCAAAGAAACATATATACATATATTTATGTTAGTTAAAAGAAAACATGTTTAAGATACACAACTCAAGGTGCTTGGTGATCCCTCAAGAGAAAAATTTAAGATAGGATGAAGTGTAAGGGGAGAAACAACCCTAATGTGTCATCTTGATGTATTGATAATATGAGATGATGAGATATCTTAGGGGAAAATTTGGGGTATAACAAAAATTCAAAAGAATTTGTCCAGGTAAAAGTTAGGGCATCCCGCTGGACTTCAAAGTCAAAATTCAAAAGAATTTGTCCAGACAAAAGTTAGGGAAAACTAAAAGAGTGAAAAACACAAAAAGAGAAAAGGATTGCCAAATAAAATCCTCAGTGAAGAACAAGGTCGTGTGATCAGACACCATAAAAAAAGGGTGAGTGACTGCCGTGTCAAAAAAAAACTCAAATGTTCCTCAACCGTCTCAAACTCCTCTTGAGAGATGAGTGCTCGTATAAATTTAATTGAATGTAGGACCGGAGAACATCATGGAGAATGGGTGGGTACCAAATAAATTTTGACCCTTAAATACTTTTTTCTGAAAACCATGAATCAAACCATATTACAACCCTCAAAAGTCCTAATTGAGGCAGGGCTTATTTCGAAAGCGTACCACAATGAGATAACTTTAACTGACTCCTAAAAGGTGTGTTAAAATATCTATGATTGGTATCATATGCTTTCATTACCTTTCATGAAAAAAATATTTTTAAATGTTGCTCTCTAGCTAGTGATTCGTTCACAACAAAGTTGTGACATCATTTCATTCAAATTTTTTTTCAAACTTCAAGACTAACATAGGTTTTGCATTAGAATTGTCATTCCCAGAGCGAACTTGATTCTGTTTGCAAACAGTTGCTTGATAGGAAGGAAAGTTTCCATGATGGAAATTAGTGAAAGACATGATCATGTTAAAGTAAAAAAAAAAGACTTGAGGACTCTAGAGTTTAAAGCCAATCATTGAAAGAAGGATCATATCAAGGGACATGTTTCCTAGAAACTCATTAAAACCCGAGGAAGTTTCTTTCACAATTTGTATCACCCAAGAGATGGTAGAGTTTGAAGTCTATGTTGATCAAAGATATGCTAAGTGCATCCAATCTGGGGTAGTTATGTCAAGATTCAACCAACTTCTTCAAAAGATCCGAATAAGATGAGACAGATTATTCCAAAGACTTTGTGGAGCCGGGGAATGCCATTTTTTGATAATCATAAAGATTGTTCCCCTAACTTTTTCACCCTTAAGAAGAGTAGATTTTGAAGGTTCATGCGGTCCAGAACATTCAAGTCAGGATTCGATCCCTCAAAATTCAGTCAATCTAGGGCAGTTGGATCCAGATTTTGAAAAATCTCTCCAAGAATTCATTGATCAGAAGAGAATCATATTAGAATTTGAAGATATTGGGGAAAGTTGTCTCAAGTTGTTATGATAGAAGGTTCCTCCCAATGCATATTCCATCATAGAGCATACCCGGGGCACAAGCTGTGAGTTGAAGGAACTGTAGTTCGCTTATGACAGTCAGGGTACGAGAAGAAAGTAGAGGTTTCTTGAGGTTTTTACCCACACAAAGTGCTTGATGGAAATAATGTTTCTTCAGACATAATCTGTTTCCGCATTGTAGTCTGAACTTTTTCTCAACATAAGTTTATTTTCTAAGAAGTTACTCTTCAGAGATCTCTTCCTCAAGAGGAGTATATCTTATTGGGTTTTGTTTGACAATTTTTCTCCCCGGCGCAGTCAGCATCTACTTCCATAATTTGATATGGAAATCTTTTTCCCCGACTGGTCAGCAGTTTATTTCCCCATTGTGGTGAAATTGTTTGTCCCCAAGTAAGGTTGGAATTCTTCTTCCCCATGAAGTTTACATCCATCTCCCTAGTGCAATGTGCATCTAATTCCTAAGAGATTGTTACCTTCATACCCTAGTGAAGTCTGGTATGGCTGTTTGTCTTCAGTGAGGTTTGGTACCACTGTTTACTTCCCTGATGAGGTTTGACACCGTTGTCTTTATCCATAGTGAAGTTCGATACTGTTGTTTATTTCCTCGGTGGTATTTGGTACCACTATTTACTTCCCTAACATGGTTTGCACTCGTTTTCCCAGGGTGGTCTGCATCTCTTAAAGATTCTTATCAGATTTTGTTGCCAGTAGGAGATTGTTGTCTCATCCCCAAGAAGTCGTTTGTTTTCCCCAGTGAAGCGGGCTTTCTCCCCAGTGAGATTAGGAAACGATGGATGTCTTACAAGTTTGGTGCCCCGGTGTTATGTATGCTAATATGAGTATGATCTCTCTTATCCCCAATGACATAAGAGTATATCTCAAGTGGAGTTTAAGCTTTAAGAGTTTCTGGTTTGAGACTTCTCTCTACCTCATGAGGAAATTATCTTTTCTCTAGTGGAATCAACACTTGATTTTATTCCCCATTGATATCGTTCAAGGAATCATCTTCTCTCCTAAAAAGTTGCATTTGGTTGAAGGCCTGTCAAGATTTGCATCCATGAGTTCTTGGAAGATTTTTTATTCCCCAATGATGGAAGGTGTTGTACCATCCCCAACGAAAAGTCAACTTGAGAGAGGTCTTGATCAAGAAGTACTCATATCCTCAAGTAAAGTTTTCTTTCAGCAAAGCGTTTCTTCCCCAAGTAAAGAGTTTTTCCCTGGTAGAGTTAGTCATTGAGCTTTCTGTTGATCAAGAATTCTTGCGATCTTCGACGAAGTATGCTTTCATCAGGAAGCCTCTTCAAGCGAAGATGATTTTGTTCCCCGGCAAAATTCATCATCGAGTTTCTTTTGTTCAAAGAATTCTCGTTATCCCCGCTAGAGTTTGCTTATCCTTGGTAAAGTATGCTTTCATCAAGAGCTACGTGCAAGAAGATATTTATTCCCCAAGCGAAGCATTCCTTATATTCAACAGGAAGATAATCGACCTTTTCCCCAGGAGGTTAAGAACTATTTGGAGTCAAGATTTTTCCTCAGTGAATTACAATTTATTTTTGCAGTATTCTCTCCAAAGTCCGCTTTTCAGTGTCATCCCTCTTCAGAGTTGAAACTATTGAGTTTCAATCTCTCGTTTCGCTGTCTATACCAATTGGTTATCAGTTCCAATAGATATTCCATTTTGAAGACTAGTTTCCCAAGGATGACTTCTCATATGCTCATGTTTTTCCACAACAATTCGTTTGTCATATTGTCATTCCTTATTGAATGATTTAAACATGCATCATTACATTGAATCCACCCAAATGTGTAGCATTTAGATTATATGGAGAATTACGCCATAGAAAAATTCAAACATGCATTAAATTATAAGCCAATGTTGTTTCTTACCCGAAGTAATTGATTAGATATACTCAGAGATGAATAACCCTCGTCAGTTTATCACTATGGTTATCTCATCTTGTTTCCCAGGTGGAGTTTGTTATAATTTCTATACCTAAATGGGTCTTGTTATGTTTCCTCCCTCTCCAAAGATTCATTTATGTCTCTTGCCCTTTCAAGTTCCTTGTGATTCTTACCCGTGTTTTCCTTGCAATTAGAGTGCGAGTAAGATTCGGTGTATAACCTTTCTTACTTCTCAAGTATTTGAGTATCCATACTTGATTTGTGGTAATTCAGATGATTTCCACTCTTGAAGAATTACACCCCGCCTTTGGCCTGAGGGATATTGTAGTTCTTGTGCATTTGCAAACATAAGTACCATCTTAAAGTCCAACCCAGCTTGGCAACCCTTGTTAGAGTCCCCTTCGGCTAGTGTCTTTTTCATTTGGAAGTTCTCCTTTGATCGAAATTCTAGTCAAATTCAATATATATCTATATCCCTGTTAAGGTCTCCTTTTATAAGCATTCTCTCCCTAGAGAATCATTAGCAACCCTTGTTAGAGTACCCTCCTCGGTCGGTCTCTTCTTTCGATGTAAGTTCACTTTCGCTTAGTGTTATATCAGAGTCAATGTCTATTTTGATCCCCAATAAGTTCACTTTGATTAGCGTCTTTTCCCCAGAAATTTGTCTTTGGCTAGTCTTCTTTTCATTGTCGAGTTCGCATTTGATTGACGTTCTCCTTTTATGAGTCTCTCTTCAGTTATTAGTCCTTGTTAGAGCCTTCTTCGATCGGTCTCTTTCTTATATGTGTCTAACCTTGACCATACATATATTCTTGATATCCTTGTATGTATCTAATCTTGAACAGACATTTATGTTTGATATCTTTGTTAGAGCCTTATTTGGTTGGTCTCTTTCTCATATGTGTCTAACCTTGATCAGACATATATTCTTGATATCATTGTATATGTATATTCTAGACCAGACATGTATGTTGATATCTTTGTTATAACCTTCTTTGATCAGTCTCTTTCTTATATGTGTCTAACCTTGACCAGACATATATCCTTGATATTCTCATATGTGTCTAACATTGACCAGACATGTATGTTTGATATCTTTGTTAGAACCTTCTTCGGTCGGTCTCTTCCTTATATGTGTCTAACCTTGACCAGACATATATTCTTTATATCCTTGTATGTGTCTAATCTTGAACAGACATGTATGCTTGATATCTTTGTTAGAGCATTCTTTGGTCGGTCTCTTTCTTATATGTGTCTAACCTTGACCAGAAATATGTTCTTGATATTCATATATGTGTCTAATTTTGACCAGACATGCATGTTGATATCTTTTTCAGAACCTGCTTTGGTTGGTCTCTTTCTTATGTGTGTCTAACCTTGACCATACATGTATGCTTTATGTCCCTACGCGTGTCTAATCTTGACCAGACATGTATTCTTGAAATATTTGTTAGAGCTTTCTTTGGTTATTCTCTTTCCTATGTGCGTCTAATTATGACCTGGCGTATACCCGATATCTCTATGCATATCTAATCTTGACCAGACATGTATTCTTGATATCGTTGTTAGAACTTTCTTCAGTCAGTCTCTATCTTACGTGCGTCTAATACTGACCTGGCATATACCCGATGTCCTTGTGGGTGTCTAATCTTGACCTGGCATGTGGATCCGACATCTCTGTTAGAACCTTCTTCGGTTGGTCTTTTTCTTTCTCGTATGTGTCTAACCATGACCTGACATATTATTGACAAGAAATTTTCGACTAAGGGAATGAACCTAAAATGATGGGGATTCGTTTTGCTGAAAAGGCACAAAGTGGCAAGATGCATCGACCAAATGATTTAGTCAATGAAATTGAAACATCTGAGGCAAAAATCAACATAACTTAGGTCGAAGGAGCTAAATAAAGGATGCACATTGAAGGGAAGAATTATCAACAAGCAGAGCCAAACGTGGCCTAGTAACTATTGATGGTTACCAATTTAGGATGTTTATTTAAGAAATTTTTTATATTTGTGTTAGAGGTCGCATTTATTCACATTTAATATCAATACACTCAAAGTACCCGCATCTAAGAGAGAAACGAGTTTCAAGCTTAACAATGTATAAATGCTTCCACATTTAAATTCTTAGCAGTTTACAGTTTTTATTCATTTACATTGCAATTGTCTTATCTTTTTCGCTTTCTTTTTTATCCTTTTTTCAACCTAAAAACACTTTAAACACAAGAGTCTAGGATTATTGTAGTCGTTCCCGCAAGTAACCTTTAATAAGATGCTAGCGATTGTTTCATAGAGAAACAAATTGACACACCCTGTGGTACACATTTGTGTTGAGTCTTCTGGTTTCGTGCATCAAATTAAGAATTGGTAGAAAAATGGTAGATCCTTGAACTCCTGAAAGGAATCAGAATCTGGGAGGAAATACTAGTGCAGCGACGAGTGTGGGTTCTAGTCTAGCGATTGTATCTTCAACAACACCAAACATAGTTACCACAACACAACTAGTAACTGCGAGACCAATGATGGTCGCAACTGCTGGGCCTTATGGTCCTAGTTTCACAAGAGAAACACATGAGTGTATGGTTCCAACTTCTAGGAAATATGTGCCTAGTTTTTCCAGAAATATACATGAATATGGAATGCCTACAGACATGATGGAAGGATTAAACAGTAGTCCGACTGTTGTATCCCAAAATTTTTCCTCTCATTTATCAAGTAATCTCTCACAAGATCTCCTTTGGCTCAAGACTGCACTAGGGTTGATCAGCTCAAGACACCTCCTCAAGCACTGATGACTGAAAATTAGGGTTTGAGATTGCACAAGGACAATTTGACTTTTAATGCCTCATTTGACTTTCATGGATCATTTTGGACCCTCAAGATTTCTCATGTCAAGTTTCAAGTCTTAGATCACATTTTTGCTCAGTCAATTGATCAGTTGACCTAAAAATCAGTTGTATTGGGGGAAAAGTCAACTGTAGTCAATTTACAGTCAAAATTCATAATTTTTTATCCATATCAACAATATGAACTCACATATGTCATTTTATCAAGTTTGAATCACAATTCCTCAAGAAATTTGATCAGATCATCAAAAGGACAAAATGGTCAAAATTAGGGTTTTGACTGAGAAAGGGAAATTTCTGATTTTTTACCTAGCAATTGGTTGATTGGTTTAAGTTATGATCTCAAGGATTAAAATGCTTCATTTTTACCTAATGGTATGGCTCAAAACATTGCTCAAGATCAATTGATTGACAGATGAATTTTCAGTCAACTGATCAAAAGTCAACTATACACTGAAAAGTCAAACTTTGACTTTTTGGTCAAAATCAAGTGTCAAAGATTACAATTCATCAAAACATGTCAAAATATGAAACTTGTTCACAACTTTGAGCCAATTTTCCACCATGAGGAAAGATGATTCAAAAGAAGCTTCCAACATGAAAGTTGTAGATATCAATGAAATCTAAAACATTATAGACACAACTTCTCCTATAAATGCATGGATTTCAAGTTATGATTTTGTGAATACATGTTCATGAAACTTGGAAACTTAGTGAAATTTTTCCCTAGTTTAGGCAGGATTTTGATCTAACTTCATGGAAATTTTCCACATGGTTCCAAGAGGAATTTTAAAAAAATGTCTAACATAGAGGTTGTATAGGGTGTTACAAGCTTTCCAAAATGTCCAAGAACTCATTGAGATCATGTTTGAGCAAAGAGAATCTAAGACAAGAAGTTGGACATTCATTCTTGAATTATAGGTCATTTCAATGATGAACAAGAATTCAAATCTCAAGCTCATGCTGCATAATCTTTGCTTTGCAGGCCTTAAACTTGTGTTTCACTCCATAGTTAATGGTTTACACAACTGGTTGAGACATTATCAAATTGATTCAAGCATTATCCAAACCAAATTTCCATTAATGGAAGAAAGTTCATACTTCCATTATGGAAAAGTGGCTTTAATCACAAAGTCCACTCTCCTTGAGATTCGTAGTTGTTCCTTATTCACACACTAAGTCTATAAGCTCAGAATAAGTATGTTTAAAGTGCTCAACCACCCTACCTTACCTTGAAACCATGTTTGTTCTTGTTGCTTCAAAAACAAGTCAAAATCCACAAGCATGTGATTTTCTATTTCTGACTTCTACAAGTCTCCAAACCTTTTCCTATATGTTAAGACACTCTTATGCAACTTAGGACACGATTTTACAAGCTCTTAAACTCCCTCAACTCCCCAAAACTAGAGATTTCCATACAAGCACAAAAACATGTCATTTCTGATTTTTGAATCCAATCTCCAAATCCCCTCGTGTGTTTCTTGGCCAAACCATCCACAAATCTTCTAATACACATATATAAGCTATCCCAACCCCTGTTTTCAAACTGTAACACCATCTTCACCAATCTCCATTTTCAAAAATAGGGCATTGCATCTTGACTTCTCTAGACCATTCCTACTATCCATAGCTTAAGCTAAGCATTGCATTAGCTTCCTGGAGACTTGAGGAAGCTAACATGATCATCACAACTCCTTGAAAGTTTCTCAAACTCCCTACACAATTTCCAGTTTTGAGGTAAGTTTTCTCAACTTTTAACTCCTTGTACCAACATCATTAATGGTTAATTTGTGAATGAAAAATGTAGATATCATTGCTCTGAAGCTAACCATGTCCATAGTTTTCATTTATATTGCTTGAGCTTAGAGGATTTTAAGTTTGAATTTCTGAAAAAATTAGGTCGAAATTTGGTACCTTTTAAAATTCATGTTCATCTTTGAGTGTTAGCTTAAGTTATTTACATGGTTGGATTCATGATGAAATTTCCAGCAACCTTTATGTTTGTACTTTTGAAAATGGTTGAGAAATGAGAGAGACAACAATTTCAAAAAATCATGTTGAATGGTCTTGTGCGAGGTTGAAGATGATACAGGCCTACAAATGTGTTTCAAATATATATTTATGGTTTTGTATTAATAAGAAGATGTATAGCAACCCCAGTGGTAAGAGCGCGCTCCTGTGACAATAGGGACCTGGGTTCAAGCCCCAACGATACCCTTTTGTTTTTTCACTTTTTCTTATTTCAGGTTTAATGCAAGCCAAGCCAGCGCGTGTACCATGTGCCTTTCTCCATCACCATCAGATCAGCCAAGCCATTAAATCAAACACCTCACATGCATTTCCTCATGATGCACCCTTCAAGGCTGCCCGCACTGGATCACTAGAGGACGCTGATTTGTTTTGGGCCTGGAGCATTTTTTAGCTTCTCACCCCCTGTTTGCTTTTAGACACAAGCCCATTTATTTTGTTTTTATTTTGTTTTCTGACTTGAACAAAAATTACTTTTGGGCCTAGCGCCCCTTTTACTACTGTTAACCATCATTTCTATTTTTTAACCCCCTGACTTTAATTGTTATATTTTGTTTTTTTCTTTTTTTTTCTTCTATTATTATTAATATCATTATTATTATTATTATTATTATTATTATTATTATTATTATTATTATTATTATTATTATTATTATTATTATCATTTTATTAAATGAAAAATACCAAAAATATTTTATATTTATCATTTAGATATTTAGGATATTTTCCATTTAAACTTTTTTAGATAAAAAGACAAAAAAAAACATTTTCTTTTAACAAATTTATTTATTTTTTATTAATTAATATTTAGACTTAGGATTAATTATTATATTATTTTCTTTTCTTAATTAAAATTAATTTAGAACTTAGGTTTATTTTAATTGATTAATTTCCATATCATTTTCCTTAATTTAAAACCATTTCATAAAAAAAAACCTAAAAAACATTCTTAACTTAATTTCTTTTTAATTTTTTTAATTTTTAATTAATTTTTTTCTTAATTAGGTTTAGATTAATACCCCTTTCATAAAAAATCCAAACAAAAATCATTTCTTTTTCCATTTGCATTTGTACATTATTTATTCAATTATTGTACATTTATTCAATATGGTTGTAATAGTTAATTAGATTTAATTTTTTTACAAAATCCCCATTTGTAAATTTGTACATCCCTCCCCTCATGATGTAATAGCTTAGTATTTTTTACTTTCCGCAATTTACCGCTTTATATAAATGCTAGTAAATTAGGGTTTGTATGGAAAGATAAAATCAACAAGTTAGCAAACTCTAATTCAAGACAAAACAATGCATGAAAGTCAACACAGTTGCATACTTACACCCTTAGGGTAATTCCACTTTGTTGCCTTATAAAAATGGCCATGTTATGCATGTGGGATATCTTATCAAAAAGTAATCAAAAATACAAGATCATAGTCCCTCGATGATGCTATCAAATGTTGCCTTTCAAGATGATCTTAGTCCCTCAAAGAGAATTGTTAAGATATTTCACAACATTGCTATCATGGCTATACGATGACCCACGCCCGTCCCTTTACATCCAAAGATAGGGCTTCTTACCAAATCAATGGTAAGATAGAAATATCAAAGGAAAGGAAGAAATGAACTAAGACTTTTGAGTAGGTAGATTGTTCCTAGTTGCTTGCTCAATTTCAAATCAAACACTCTTGCTTATTTTCAAAACAAACACCAAACACTTTACAAAACACTTTCAAAACATTTCCAAACTTGAAACATTTTCAAAATCTCAACACTTTGTATACGTTCTTACGAACGAGAACTATTACAAAGTTTGCCTAAACGATGACACCTTTTAAAAATGCTTTCAAAAACCACACAAAGCACATTTTCAAATAAAAGCAAGTGATCTAGCAAGCAACTAAGAGCCCATAGATAACTATGGATTAAAAGGGTACTAACACCTTCCCTTTTCATAATCTATCCTCCGAACTCAAGAAACAATCTCAAAGGTCTTTCCTGTTCTTTTCAGCCTTTCCTCTTGGATAAAAGAAAAGTCGGTGGTGACTCTTGCTAACCGTAACATTTGCAATAAAACGCAAAACACCCAAGTCAGTTCTCCCACCATATCACACCGATGTTCGGCGAAAACTCCACATTCCTACCATATCGCCCTCTAGGGCTGTCAGGAGGTCAATTTGGGCAGTCGACTTGTTTAGGTTTCTCTAACCAAATTATGCCTACTTTCATCCCCAATACAGTTGTTGTTATGAGGCAATAGATGGATGAAAGTAACCATGAAATGGTCAATATGCTCACTCAACAAATGAGCCTCATATTGAGATCATTAATTTAGAATTTGGTACAGAGTTATCAGACGTTAGCCACCCAGATAAATCACATGGGAGACTTTCTTGGTGCTCCCAAAGCGCCAATTTGACAAGCTACATCTCAACAACGTGAGGTACCATTACACTATGAGGTAGTGATTGACAATGAGGTCGAATAAGAACCACCAACTCCTCCATGTGTTGACTCCATATTTAGGGTAGTATAATAACCCCCAGTAGTAGTAGCAAACTGAAACCAGAATGCCGACCAATTGGTCAGGCAAGTTCGACGTGAAACAGTGGCTAGGGAACAAAACCTATAGGCCATTGTCAAACGAATAATGGTTAAGAATAGGATAAATACTGGCTGTCAGAGAACCACATATGTCTCTCCCTTTCCAGATTTCATGTTACAAATAGAGTTACCAAGGAGTTGGAAACTCCCAAAGTTCACTAAGTTTGCCAGAGATGTTGAAGAGTCCATTGTCAAACATGTTTCCAGATATAAAACAAAACTTAGAGATTTAGTAGTGAATGAGGATTTGAGGATGAAATATTTTCCTAATTCCCTTACGAAGAATGCATTTTTTTGGTTTACAATTCTTCCCACACAGTCGGTCCAGACATGGATCCAGTTAGAGAAGTTGTTCCACGAGCAATTCAACATGGGACAGTCCAAGATAAGCCTAACAAAATTGTCCAGTTTCAAGCGAAAGAGCACCGAGTCAATAGAACAATACCTTAACAAGTTTAGACTTCTGAAAGTGTGGTGCTTTACACAAATCCCTGAACACGAGTTGGTCGAAATGGATGCAAATAGGTTAGATTATTCCATTAGGAATAAATTGGTTGACACCCAATATTTGAAAGATATGGCTGGATTAGCTATCAAGGTTCGACTGATCGAACATTTGAAAATTGAAAAACCGAGCCTAACAAGTTTCACAAAAAAGGAAAAATTGCTTACGTGGAAACTGACGAGTATTCCTATGAAGAAAATGAATCATGGAAAGAAACAGAGGTTAACGTGGCTGAACTCCAGCCTGGTAAGTTGTTGAAACCTTAGAGCGGGAAGAACCTCGTCGAAATATAAAAAAATGGAAAATCCATTAGTAAGACCTATACTTTTGACATCACAAAATGTGATGAAATATTTGATTTGTTCGTAGATGATGGTCAAATTATGGTCCCTCAGGGCCTAAAGAATCCTCCATATAAACAAAATAAAAAGAGGGGATTATGTAAATTTCATAATTTTCTTGGTTATAAAACTTCTCAATGTGTTATTTTCAGGGATTTGGTGCAGAAAGCTCTAAAAGATGACAAACTCCAGTTTGGTGAAAATCCAAAGATGCAAGTCAAAATAGATCCTTTGACGGTTGAAAAGGCTTTATACTCATGGCCTTTAGATTGCATGATGGTCGAAGCTACAGAGGGCCTCAAAAGAGAAGTTATAATTATTAGGTACATAAAAGTTATGATGGTAGAAACTAATGAAGGTTGTGATTTAAAGATGGAAGAAGGGTTACAGGAAGTGTATCCTCAACCTGGAGAAAGCTTGGATGATTTCCAAGAGAAATACAGAGTGAACGGGTTGAAAGCAAGATTATGCCCAAGATGCAATGCTGTGTTTGATAAAGAAGCAGTTAAAAAGTATGAAGTTGTAAAAAAAGAGGCTCTTAAGCTAGAAAAGCCTCCAGTCTCAAGGTTTGTTTTCGACAAGAAATGAAATCCTAGACGCAATAAGGAATATAGGAAATTGCTCCAACAAGCTCGTCCAAAATCCTTTCGCCCTCCATCAAATATTCCACAAGAAAAATGGGTTGAGTAAGTAAGCCAAAAGGGGGGCAAAAGGTTAAAGTGGAAAGTGGTTGTACATGAAGCTGGGGCCTAGAAGAAGAAAGTTAAGTTGAAGGGTTATCAAGTTTCTCCCAACTATAAAGTGAAAAACCCAATGAAAATGACTCAGTGAAGGTGATATCAGAGGAATAGAAAAGTGGCAAAAGAAGCTTCGACATCTCAGTTGAAACTAGTCAAAGACAACAGCCGTGTCGAAGACATACTACTAGCGGAATCCATGAAGCCAATAGAGTTTCCAGTTCCAAATGTGTACTATCCTGTCGAAGCTGACAAAAAAAGAGAAAGCCATAGAAAATCAGAGAATGGCTATGAGGGTAGATCCTTTGAGAAATACAAATTTGGTGGAAACATAAAACATGGAATATACTCATGCGCCTGAGCATAATCCCACATCTGAATCGAAGAGGAGGAAGAGCCTGACTATGAGCCTTCGCCAAAAGATTACATGGTGGATTACGACTATGATTATGGTGGAGACTTCATCATTAATTTTGGAATTGTGTCGATTCTACCTGCTGAATATGACAGAGTGTCGGAAGTATAAAAAAATGAAGATGATTTTACCTCCGACAAAGCGGCTTATGAAAATCCTCTATGCTACAATGTGATTGATAATGGTGTTGTCGAAGAACATAAGGTTTTATTTGAAAAGGCAAGCCCAGGAATGATGTATCACCTTAAACCTCTATTCATAAGGGTGAAGGTAGACGGCATAGCAGTGAACAAGGTATTTGTTGATGGTGGGGAAGTTGTAAATTTAATGTCGCATGCTCTATTTAAGAAAATGGGGAAGTGTGGGTCGGAGCTTCGACCTCACAACATGGTGTTATCAAACTATGAAGGAAAGAATAGTAGCATATTGGGTGCCATCCAAGTCGAATTGTCTATTGGAACAATCACCAGGTCAACTTTATTTATGGTGATAAACTCTAAAGCCAACTTTATCTTATTCCTTGGTCAAGAATGGATTCATGGAATAGGTGCAGTCTCGTCGACATAGCACCAAAGAGTATCCATATGGAGAAAATATGGCGTAGTAGAGAACATATAAGTTGATCAGAGTTACTACAAAGTCGATAATGTGAAAGGTGTAAAGGAGTCTTTCGACCAACACTTGGCAAATGTAGCGCCTTGTGATGATGAAAGTCATGCTCCCAAAGAAAACACAAATATTTTTCTAAGTATGGATCCTAACCATGGCTTTACATGGGATTCAAAAGAGGCAGAAAGGACTAGGGAGTCGATTTCACCTACAGGGTGATCTATAGTCGAATGTGATGACTAGTGAGTCAGCAAGTTTGGATCAGATTTCGGCTTATGTAGCTGAAAACAAAAGAAAATCGGCTTTAAAGGCTGCGAAATTGTAAAACATGGTTGTCGAAGCCAAATCAAAAAATCAAGAAGGCCAACTAGGCCAAACAACAGCTTCAGAAAGATGGAGGTTAGATTGTATATATGACTATGAACCTTTGGGGTTTGAAAAAGACCCACTAAATCAAGTACCGGAGATGCAAGCACAAAATCCATTAGAGAAAGTGAATTTAGGAGAGGGTGACACCAAGATACCTACTTACATTAGCACTAGAATTGAGCCAAAGATGAAAATCAAGTTGATCAAACTACTAAAGGAGTATAAAGATTGCTTCGCCTGGGACTATGGCGAGATGTCGGGTTTAAGTCGAACGGTCGTGGAACATCGACTACCTATTCAACCAGGTAATAGGCCAGTAAAACAACATCCTAGGAGATTCACCCCTAAAATAACTTTGAAGATCAAACAAGAAATAGAGAGGTTTCTCAAGATTAAGATCATTAGAACTGCAAGGTACGTCGATTGGCTAGAAAGTAATGTTCCTGTTATTAAGAAAAATGGAACTCTTAGAGTTTTCATAGACTTTAGAGACTTGAATAATGCTTCCCCTAAAGATGACTATTCAATGCCTATCACAGAAATGTTAGTTGATTCAGCTGCAGGGTATGAATATCTTAGTATGCTTGACGAATATTCTAGATATAACCAGATTTTTATAGTAGAGGAAGATGTGCCCAAAATAGAATTTAAATGCCCAGGGGAACTAGGGACATACGAATGGTTGGTAATGTCGTATTGCTTAAAAACTGCTGGAGCTACCTATCAAAGGAAAATGAATGCCATGATTCATGATTTTATATAACATTTTATGTAAATATATATTAATGATATTATGATAAAATCTTCATCTGAGAATGGTCATCTGGACCATGTTCGACGTTCCTTTGAAACAATGAGGAAATATGGATTGAAAATGAATCCACTAAAATGTTCTTTCTATGTGCATGCATGAGATTTTTTAGGATTTGTAGCGCAAAAAAAAGGCATTGATATCAATTAAAACAAAACAAAGGCAATTTTGGATCTCAAGCCTCCTTCGACAAAGAAATAATTACAGTCTTTGTTGGGGAAAATCAACTTCTTGAGAAGATTTATCTCAAATTTTAATGGCAAAATGAAGATTTTTTCGCCATTATTAAAGATCAAGAAGGGGAGTGACTTTCACTGGGGAAAAGAACAGCAAGAGGCCTTTGAGGGAATCAAGGAATATCTAACTAGGCCTCTTGTTTTATTACCACCTAGCAGAAATAAGAGCATGATATTTTACATAGATGCTTCAGATTTAACAATAGGGAGCATGTTAGCCCAAGAGGATGATAAGGGAGTCGAAAGACCCATTTATTACCTCAATCGCATATTGATAGATGCAGAAACTCGGTATAGTACAATAGAGAAATTATGCCTGTGTTTGTATTTCTCATGTGTTAAACTTAAGCAATATTTTAAACCAGTTGATGTTTATGTCTCGTCTCAGTGTGATGTCATTAAACATATTTTATCCAAACCAATTTTGCATAGTTGAATTGGAAAGTGGGAACTAGCCTTGATTGAGTTTTCATTATTTTACATGCCCTTGAAGGCCATGAAAGGCCAAATTATGGCAGACTTTATAGTTGACCATGCCATAATAGAACCAGCAGTAAACATGGTTGATAGAGACCCGTGGAAACTATATTTCGACAAGTCAAGCCATAAAAATGGAACTGGTGTCAGAGTCTTGATTATTTCTTCAAAAGGAGTACCGACAAAATTCAAATGTATGCTAGATGGAAAATGTTCCAACAATGCAGCAGAGTATGAAGCGTTGATTACAAGGCTTAAACTATTGAAAGAGTTAGGCGCAAAAAGGGTCAAAATCAAATGAGATTCGGAGTTATTGATCAAGAAAACCACTGGAGAATAAAAATGTATCAAAGAACATTTGTTATTGTATTTTGCAATGGCCAATAAATTGTTGGAATATTTTGAAGTTGTGAGTATTAGACACGTACCCAGATTGGAGAATCAAGTGGTCAATGATTTGGCGCGGATAGCCTCTGGGTATAAGGTGTCTACTGACAAACTGAAAAGTTTAATCAAAATAAGCGAAAAGCTGGTCTCGACACCACCCTTCACATTGCCAATCTCAAAAATTGGGGGAACAGACGAGATATGTGAACATTTTGAAAGATATGATTTTTAAATTTTTGCCATTGACAATTTGTCTGACACGAATTAGCGAAAGCCAATTGTGAAGTATTTGGAAAATCCAGACGGAAATGTGGATAGGAAAGTAAAGTATAGGGATTTGAGTTACGTGTGCATGGGAAATGAGTTGTTCGAAAATACTCTTGAAGGAGTGTTGCTTAAATTCTTAGGAGATACTGAAGCATATTTGGCCATAGTCTAAGTCCATAGTGGAGCTTTTGGGGCACACTAAGCTGGATATAAAATGAAATGGTTGCTATTTCGATAGGGTGTTTATTGTCCAAGTATGTTGAAATATTGTATCGAGTTTGCTAAGGGCTGTCAGGAATGTCAAAAGTACACGGGGATTCAACATGTACTTGCGAGCGAATTGCATACGATTATCATGCCATGGCCGTTTCAAGGTTGGGCGCTAGATGTCATAGGAGAAATTTGTCCAGCCTCATCGAAACAACAGAAGTTCAGCCTAGTAGGGATAAACTACTTCACTAAATGGATAGAAGCAGTGCCACTGCTCAGTGTCAACCAAGACACAGTGATTGACTTTATCCAAAGCATATCATTTATAGATTTAGGATTTCTGAGACAATTACTACACACCAAGGATCACTGTTTGTTGGGCAAAATATGCAAGAGTTTTAATCAAAAACAAGTTTCAAGTTGGTAACTATGATATGGTGGCAGAACCGACTATTTATACTGGTTTTGCGTTTGTATTTGCAAATGTTGCGGTAAGCAAGAGTTGCCACCGACATTTCATTTATCCAACAAAGGAAAGGGTGAAAAGAACAGAAAAGGCCTTTTTGAGAGTTTTCTGAGTAAGGGGGGTAGATTATGGAAAGGGAAGGTGTTAGCACCCTTTCCATCCGTAGTTATCTACGAGCTCTTAGATGCTTAGCTCTTTTGAAAAAATACCTTGTGCTTTTTGTGTGTTTTGAAAAGTATTTTGAAAATGCCTTAGTGAGGTGATTGGATTTATGATAACTCTTGTATCAGTCCTCTAGAGTGTTGATAAAGCATTTGAAAATGTTTTTGAAAGTTGTTTGGTGCATGTGTAAAAAGTTTGTTTTTGAGCATAGTATCTAGGAACTATCTACTTTTACTCGAAAGGGTCGTTCTTTTCCTCCTTTCCTTTAGACAAGGCTAGCCTACTATTAGTAAGTAGGTAGCCATAGTCGTTTGGATGTATGAGGGATATTCGTGGGTCATCGTACACTCATAAAGGCAACATATATAGACGCTTTAGCAATTTTGTTTAAGGGACTAGATCATTTATCGAAAGGCAACACCGAAGGGTCATCGAGGGACTATGATCTCTTGATTTGAGGGTCTTTTCTAAAGCGTCCCCATTTTCGAGGGACATGACTGTTTTATTTTCCGAAGGCAACCAAAGTGGGAGTACTCTAGAGGTGTATATGTGCAAATGTATTATGTTCAGTTATTTTGTCTTGACGTCATGTTTTCTAACTTTTTGTTTTATTCTTGCCATACAATCCTATGATTCATACATCTAGCAGTTAATAATTGCAGTAATTAAAAGTGCAGAAATATAAAACCTAGCTATTACAAGGCTTCGGGGAGGGGGATTATGTACAATTCCAAAAATGGGGGAAATAAAAGCAGTAAATGTCCTACTAATCATCTATTACATCCCAATATACAATTACAATAATAAAAGGAAGTGCGAAAGAATAATAACGCGTGAATTTGAAAAGACATCTAAAATCCTAAGAATAAAAATCTTTTTGTTGTTTTTGATTTTTATGAAAAGAAAATAAATTAAAAAATAAAATTAAACCTAAATTCTAATTTTTTTTTATTTTTTATTTTGAAAAGAAGATGTTAAAATTAATTAATTAATTAATTTATAAATTAATTTAATTAACAAAATCTAATCCTAATTTTGTGATGATTTTTATTTGATTGTTGATTTAAAGAGGGAAACTATTAAAAGAAGTGAGTAACACAAAAAACAAAAATACAAGAATAAAAAGTCTTTCAACCCACTAAAAAAGAGGGCTTTCGATCTAATGAAGGATGACTTTCGATCCAACGAAGGATGTAATCCTTCGCTCCAGTGAAGGATGTGGCCTTCGATCCAGCAGAGGATATTGTTAGAGGTGTATGCTGTACTCATGCAGGATATTTATTAGAGAAAAAAACAAGATAAAAATCCAGACTTGGGTCGAATCTAGTCTTAGACTCGACAGCCTGTGGCTGCATGATCCCATTTCGAATCCTCTGGGTCTGAATTGAAAGCTATTTCATCTTGCAACCCCATGAATCTTGAGATTCGAAAGAAAATATAGATCGTGCCTTAGCAATGTCTCGATCTCATCCCTGCACTTAACATTGTATGTAACGCATGAAAGTTGTGCTATATGATACCCTGAGCATGAATCAAACATGGCAAAACCTTAATACATCATGAAATCATAAATATGAATTTGAAAATTTACCAAAGAAGGGATGCTTCTATTTGGCACTTCTGGGTATGGATTGGCTTGGAGTAGACTCTTGGGAGTCTCAGGAGCATAACACAAGGCTTAGGCTTGATGAATATGGACTAGGGTGAGAGTTTCGAATTCTTGCAATTCCTTTTAAAAATTGATGATTTTGAGAGGGTTTCTTCAGGTCGTGTGTCAGCGTGTGCGTCTAGTGTCCTTTGGCCTATAGAAGTGTTATGTATTTATAGGAGATGGAGAGAGGGTCATAGCATGGAAATGGCAAGGGACAGCCATTAACTAAGCTTTGAAGGCAAAATCAGACACATTAAGGGATTGCCTTTTTTGATGAGTTCCTACCCCTTTGAGCTTTGGGGTGAACCTGGACATGTTTGACTTCTTCGAATACCCTCAATCCTTGCTCTTAAATTGGACCAGAGTTGCCTACTTCGAATGGCTCCAATCCTCATCATTGGGGCTTCTTCGATTGAGCCCCTATTTATCTTAGTATCCTGATCTGAAACTCTTCAACTAGCCCAAACAAAAACTCCTTTCTGGCAAGTCGAAACATGTCTTGTTACCTCCTTCGAATGAAATTGTGCAGGAGGCTTGGGCTTGGAAACACGTTGGATTTTGGGCCAGCAAGAAACTTGGACCAAGACTCATCATAAGACAAACTTATTTTCAATTATTATGTGTCTCCTTCGAATGGAACACATGTACATCCTTCGAATGGCTCTTTCGTGTGTCTTTCGAATAACTTACATGTATGCCTTGTGTATTCTTTGAATGGGCCACCACTGTATGCTCATAATGTGGCATTCATGTGCTGAAGGGTTCAGAGATAGAGTCGACGCAAGCAGTTTCAAAGGGAACCATTGCCCAGTCGAAACTAGCACAAAGGAAGCCAATGCCTTGTGGATTCTAGCATGAGGGAGGCCATTTCTCTGTGAATCGAAGGCCAGTTGAAAGGGTCTTGGCCTTATGAATCAAAGACAAATTTAAGAGGGAGCCTTTTCCTTGTGCACTGAAGGCACGCACAAAGGGTGTATTTTCCTAGTGTCGTGAAGGCAAGTTAAAGAGGGAGCCTTTTCCTTGTGCGCTAACGGCAGGCACATAGGAAGTCATTTCCTTCTGGGTCGAAACACACATGAAAGAAGCTCTTGCCTTGTGAATCAAAGGCAAGCATTAAGAGGAGGTCTGTGACTTATGTGTTGAAGGCAAGCACAGAGAAGGCACTGCTGGAATGATACTTGTGGACCTAAAGATTGATCGAAGGGTTTTAGAGGCCCAATCGAAGCACCTTGTTCAGACGCCCATCGAACGACCTTGTCAAGATGCCAATCGAAATACCTTTTTCAAGATGCCAGTCGAAAGACCTTATTTAGATCCCCATCGAAAGACACTTGAACATCTTCAAAAACTTTTTATTTTCTTTAAGCAAGTGTTTGTAACCACCCATGTAAGAGAAGATCCTGGAAAACAAGAGAGGGCAAATTTTGGGGTACAACAGCTGCCCCTGTTCAATCTTCTTGAACCTGAAGATTTAGATTGACTTATTTGCCTTTCGTGATCTGATGGTGGAAGATGATTGGACACTAGAGTGCCTAGAAATTTACGCTCGATGATGTGATGGTTGACTGTGTAGGGAATGGGCTTAAAGATTCCATTCAAAGTAGATGATGACTTCATAAGAGGTCTCTTTGCAGGGAATTCCTGTTCCTGTTGTCCGAGGAGGAATCCACTGGGGAAGGTTGATTTATATTGTTCTCCTACTTGAGGAAAACTCTGTGGGGAATAGAGTCTAGGAACTTTAGTTGTCCCAGACTCTACTGAGGAATTATCTCTAGAATAGTTTGTTGTTTTCTGGTTGAATTCCAGGCTTCACAGTAACCTACTGGGGAGGATGAAATTAATTGCTATTTGGAAATGTATTAGAAAGAGCCAATGTAGGGCCGCTTCAAGATGAGTCTGTGTTAGGCTGCATCCAGAGATATATGAGAAGGATCCTGTGTGAGGATGCTCCAGGATGAGTCTGTGTTAGACTTTATCTGGAAAGTTGAGAAGGAACACGTGTAAGATTGCTTCACCTGGTCGTGTAGATAATTTTCCTGTCTTGTTACAGGTATTAACCTACAATCGGTCGTTCACAGATAGTTGTACGAGCTTGTTACAGGTATTAATCTGGAACTTGAAAATTGTTAGCCGTTGAGATAGTTTTCCTGGCTGGTTTCAGGTATTAATCTCTGAACTTAGAAATAAAGATAGTTTTCCTGGCTTGTTGTAGGTATTAATCTTCAATCTGCTTATGTAGATAGTTTTCCTGGCTTGTTACAGGTATTAATCTACAATCGACCATCCACAGATAGTTGTCCTGGCTTGTTACAGGTATTAATCTGGAACTTGAAAATTGTCGGCCGTTGAGATAGTTGTCCTGGCTGGTTTCGGGTATTAATCTCCGACCTTAGAAAGAAAGATAGTTTTCCTGGCTTGTTACAGGTATTAATCTTCAACCTGCTCATGTAGATAGTTTTCCTAGCTTGTTACAGGTATTAATCTACAATCGGTCGTCCACAAATAATTTTCCTGGCTTGTTACTGGTATTAATCTGGAACTTATTTTTTGTCGGTCGTTGAGATAGTTCTCCTGTCTGGTTTCAGGTATTAATCTGCGGCCTGCTGTATTTGTTGGTAAACTCGTCTTGCTTTGGTAGTTCATACCACTTGGTCGTGTAGATATTTTCCCCGTCTGGTTTCGGGCATTAATCTTTGACCGGCTGCATAATTTGATAATGTTTGTCTGTCTGCTAATTTAACCTAAAAAGGTAAAATCAGTTTCATGTAATGTCATGTTGTATGAATTGCATGATGATCTCAAAATAAATGAGATTGTGATATATGCATTTGTGCTGCATATGCTATGATGCTTGTAGAATGATGCATGAATGAAATGTATGAAGGTATCAACTGTTCTATTGCAGGGTTGTTGAATTAGGGAAAATAAATCCCTGATTGTTGCTGGGGGTAAAGAATGTAGGTCTTCGAATTTTTTTGAACTTAAATGCTGGGAGATAGATTTCTGTTGTTAGAGAAATAAACTCTGTTGGGGAAGGAAAACTCTGTGCGCTGTTTGGGGATTTTGTGAAATCCTGCTGGGGAATCCTGATAAGCTTGGCGACTTCACTGGGGAATTTTTTTTTGGAGAAGAAATTGAAGATTTTTCTCTGTCGGGGATATAAGAACACCTAACCTCATTAGGCTGTATGCTGAGAATATGGTAGTGATCTTATAGTAGGATTCCCCTGTCTCTATACCTGCTGAAGAAAGTTTCTGCAGGGATTTTGTGGATGGCCCTTAGACATTGTCCCGTTTCTTAAAACCATTGTCTTTCTGTTTTTTGTGTATATTTCTAAACATTAATCAAATTCAAATGCATATGTTCAAAAATAATCATTGGACATTTTCGCAAACAAAATAGAAAAACAAAAACAAATAGTTTTTCACTTTCAAAGGAATAAATTTGTATTAATTTGAAGAAATTTTGTACAAGCATACGAACATCCTAGTAAGATACTACCATCATAAGAATGAAACTAATACAAAATAGTGTACAAATAAAAAACAGCTATGTGAAATAATCCCATTTGATTCCCACTCTGTTATTGCCTTTATGTCTTCGAGTGTCTCATCTCTTCGCTGTTTGTCTGAAGCTGACTGGATTGATTAGTACCATTTGAGCTTGATAGATGATACTGAAAATTGGTTGTATAATGATCCAACGGGACATAATTATACGCTTTAAATTCCTAACTTTTTCCTGGACCGCCCTTTCGGGTTTTTTCCCAAGCCGCCTTTTCAGGTTTTCGACTTGCCGGGTGTACAAATGTTTTTCATGTATATATCCCTAATTTTTTCCCAAACCCTTTTGGTTCGCTGGGATGCCCTTATTTTTGCCTAGGCCAGTCAACCTAGTGGGTCTTTGTTTATGCGTATTATCTTTTAACTATGTCCTCGTTTACAGGGTGCGGAAGGACGTCACCGTCCATAATGGTTAAGATCACGGCTCGACCAGAAAATTTGTTATTGATCACAAATGGTCCTTTGTATGTAGGAGTCCATTTTCCCCTGGGATCACCTTGCGGCAGCATGATGCGCTTGATTACTAGGTCACCAGCCTGATATACCTCACGTCTGACCTTCTTGTTAAAAGCTTTAAGCATACGTTTTTGGTACATCTGACCATGACAGACAACCGCAAGCCTTTTCTCGTCAATCAGGTTTAATTAGTCAAGTCAAGTCTTAACCTATTCGTCTTCATTCAAACCTGCATCCTTCATGATTCTCAAGGACAGGATCTAGACTTCAATGGGTAGGAAAGCTTCCATACCGTATACCAAAGAGAAAGGAGTTTCCCCTGTTGATGTGCACATTGTGGTGCGATAACCATGAAGAGAAAATGGTAACATCTCGTGCCAGTCTTTATATGTCACCGTCATCTTCTAGATGATCTTCTTGATGTTTTTATTAGCATCTTTTACAACACCATTCATCTTCGGCCGGTAAGAAGAAGAGTTATGGTGTTGGATCTTGAATTGTGTGCAGAGCTCGATGATCATAGTGTTATTGATATTGGTAACATGAATCAGTGATGATTCTTTCTGGAATATTGCATCGATAGATAAGGTTATGTCTGATGAATCGGGCCACAACATTATTAGTGACAAAAGAAAATGAAGCTGCCTCGACCCACTTCGTGAAGTAATCAATGACAACCAGGATGAAGCGGTGCCCATTAGAAGTTGTAGGTCTAATATCCCCAATCATATCGATGCCCTACATTGAAAATGGTCAGGGAACAGTCAAGACGTTTTGAGAAACCAGAGGCACATGTACTTTATCAGCATACATCTGGCATTTGTGACAAGGTCGTGAATGCTGATAACAATCTGCTTCCATATTGGACCAATAGTATCCTGCTCGTAGGATCTTTTTAGCCATTGTGTGCCCACTAGAATGAGTGCCAAATGTACCTTCGTGCAAATCTGCCATAATTTTTTCTGCTTCACTCTTGTCCACAGACCGAAGAAAAGTAGAATTGTGTTTGCGCTTGTAGAGAATTCTGTTACTGAGGAAGAACTTGGTATAGAACCTTCTTAGGAACTTCTTATCATTGACTGAAGCTCCTTCAGGATACTCTTGGGCTTTGAGATATCTTTTGACTTCATGGAACCAAGGTTTTTCCACTACTTCTTCAGTATCAATCTCATGACAGTATGCTGGTTCATCCGTTTTCTCAATAGTGATATGAGGAGCTTCATTATCCCACCTGACCTTGAACATGGATGACATAGTAGCCAGCGTGTTCGCTAGATGATTTTCCTCTCGTGGTAAATGTTCAAAAGTAATTTCTTCAAAATGTGGAATCAGCGTCAGCATATGCTCTCGGTAAGGGATGAGATTAGGATGCTTTGTGTCCCATTCTCCTTTGATTTGACTGATCACTAAGGCCGACTCTCCAAATACACTCAAGAATTTGATCCTCAAGTCGGTAGCAGGCTTGAAATCCATAACGCATGCCTCATATTCAGCCATTTTGTTGGTATAGTTGAAACATAGCCTGGAAGTGAAAGGAGTATGACAGCCTTCGGGAGATATGTTCACAGTACTGATACCATTACCAAGTGCGTTGGAAGCTCCGTCAAAAACCATATTCCACCGGGATCCTTTTTCAGGTCATTCATCTGGTCCAGGTTCTTCGCAATCAGTTACCAACATGATATTCTCATACGGGAACTCAAAATTCATGGATTGGTAGTCATCCACAACCGGATGAGCTAAATGATCAGCTAATACACTTCCCTTAATTTATTTTTGGGTTGTATACTGAATGTCGTATTCGGTCAGGATCATTTGCCACCTTGCTATTCTTCCAGAGAGAGCTGGCTTCCCAAAGATGTATTTGAGAGGATGAATTTTAGATATCAGTAAGGTAGTGTGAGTCAACATATACTGTCTTATTCGATGAGCACCCTATGCCAAAGCGCAACAAGTTTTCTCGAGCAGTGAGTATCTTGTTTCACAGTCGGTAAACTTTTTGTTAAGGTAGTATATTGCATTCTCTTTTCGACCAGACTCGTCATGCTTCCCCAGGACACACCCCATTGAGTTCTCTAATACTGTTAAGTACATGATCAGAGGTATTCCTTCAACTGGGGGCATCAAGATTGAAGGCTCTTGAAGATATTCCTTGATTTTGTCAAAGGCGTTCTGGAAATCTTCATTCCACTTTACTGCTTGATCCTTCTTCGGTAATTTAAAGATTGGCTCACAAGTAACGGTTAGATGGGAAATGAATATGGAAATGTAGTTTAGACATCCTAAGAATCCCTTAACCTACTTCTCAGTGCGAGGAGTTGGCATCTCTTGTATAGATTTAACCTTTGCAGGGTCCACTTCAATGCCTTTTCCGCTGACAACGAAGCCTAAGAGCTTACTGGATCTTACTCCAATGGTGCACATATTCGGGTTCAACCTCAGTTTGTAATTTTTCAGCCTTTCAAATAGCTTATGTAGGTGGTCAAGGTGCTCTTTTTCAGTCTGAGACCTGGCTATCATATCATCCACGTAGACCACTATCTCTTGATTGATCATATCATGAAACAAATATACCATGCAATGCTGATAGGTTGCCCCGATGTTCTTTAACCCAAATGGCATAACTTTGTAACAGAAAATGCCCCACTGCGTGACGAAGGTTGTTTTCTCCATATCTCCAGGCGCAATTTTGATCAGATTTTACCCGGAGAAACCATCCATAAAGGAGAATACCTTATATCGTGCGGTGTTGTCTACAAGAACATGAATATGGGGAAGTGGAAAGTCATCCTTGGGACTTGCCCTACTCAGGTCTCTGTAATCCACACACATACATACTTCACCGTCCTTCTTAGGTAGAAGAACCACATTACAAAACCCATTAAGGATAAGAAGTAACAGCTAAGAAACCAATGTTGAACTGTTTCATTACTTCAGCCTTGATCTTTTCTGACATCCCTGGCCGCATATGACGAACCTTCTGTTTCACTAGAGGGCAGTCTTCTTTTGTCCGCAAGAAGATGGACCACGATATTAGTATCAAGTCCTGGCATGTCCTCGTATGACCAAGCAAAGACCTCAACATAGTCATGTAGCATATGAATTAAACGTTCCTTGACACTATGCTCCAGATCGACACTTAACTTTACTTCTTTCTTATCCTCTTAAGTACCCAAGTTCAATTTCTCAACTGGCTCTTCATGAGACTGTATCGCCCTTTCTTCATGTTGTAACAGTCTGGAAAGTTCTCCGGGTACTTCACAATATTCCTCACCTTCGTCCTCAGCTTGGTAGATCGGATTTTCAAAGTCATAATTGGCAATAGCAGAACCGTTATCAATGGGATCCAGAGTGGATGTGGATCTGCAGTTTGATATGTGGGTGTGTGTAAGAGCATAGCTGTTTTTGATAAAGTAAAAGGTAGAAAAGAAAAACATACAGCGTAAAATTTGTATGTATAACGTCCAATGATTTATTAATTACATATGAATATGAAGCAATAACCCT
This sequence comes from Vicia faba, assembly GCA_948472305.1. NCBI lineage: Eukaryota > Viridiplantae > Streptophyta > Magnoliopsida > Fabales > Fabaceae > Vicia > Vicia faba. The sequence goes on from OX451739.1 coordinate 1,030,739,528, forward strand.
CATAAAATAGACCATTATGCCTCGGGTAAGACACAAGGCTTTAGAGTTTCAATTGTTTAAATATTACATGTCCCAAAAAAAGCATAAAGATAATTACTCTTGAATAAAAGTAATAGGAACAAAGTCTTTGGCCTCCCAATTATTGAGTCAACCTCTGATGGTTGGGAAGATCCATTGGTCCATGTCATGATCGCTATCATTATCCTACAATGCATTAACTCCACGGTTGTTGATCTGTAATGGTGGTCCCCCGGTGCGAGCGCGACGAACCACTCTCTGGGATCCTGAAGTAAAACCCAACCCAAACATGCCAGATTTGTAGGAAATGTCTGGGAGTTGGCCCCAAATGGTACACCTACCCTCTTCAACTACTGCTTTTGCATCCCTCAGAGAAGCCATCTTTAGCATAGGTCTGGTAGTCTTTGGAACACTTGTAGCAGTCTTGGTCGCAGCAACTGCCAGTGGAACCTCCTCAAAGTTCTGATAGGGAGTCTCAATGAACTCTCCGTCCATTAGAACATTCCTGAAAGATTTCAAGTGGCTTACCATGTACTCCTCCTCATCATGGACTATGATATTCTTTCCATTGACTCGGTACTTCAACATCTGATGCAGGGTAGAAGTAACAGCGCCAACCCCATGGATCCAAGGTCGACCCTATAAGTAGGAATAAGACAGGAAGATGTTTATCACGTAGAAAGTGGATTCAAAAGTCTGAGTAACAACTTTGATAGGGATGTCCACCTCCCTGTGCACCATTATTTTGGAACCATCGAAGGCCCTTACCACAATGTTACTGGGCTTCAGTGTGAGTCCTTCGTAATCTAACCTATCCAGAGCATTCTTGGGTAGGACATTCAACGATGAACCTGTATCTACCAGAACATGAGTTAGGGTGGTGCCCCTACACTCAATAGAGACATGCAGGACATCATTGTGTTTCCTTCCCTTGGGAGTTAAATTAGCGCCAGAAAATCCCAGTCCATTATTAGCAGTCAGGCTGGTAACACAAATTTCAAATTGATCAGTGGAGGTATCTTGAGGCACGTGGGCAGACTTCCAGAACTTTACTAAAACCTTAGCATGGGCTTCATAGCATAAAAGTAAGGTCATCATTAAGATCTTTGAAGGGGTCTACCCCAACTACTCCACAATGTTATAATTACGTTTCTTTATTATCTTTAGTATCTCTTCCATTTCTTTTTTAGAAGCCTCAAGATTGACTTCTTTGTGCGCCTTCATCTGGACAGGCTCAACCAATACCTCTTTGCCTCAAGTATCGAACGACTCAGTGGCATGGATAACAACAGGGATAATAGTAGGAGTAGTAATGGGAGTACTAACAGGAGTAGCAACAAGAATAATCACAGGAGTAACAATAGTCTTTGGAGAATTTCGGGAGAGAAAACCCTTCTGCTTCTCGTATGTTTACTAGTCCCAATGATATTTTATATGTCAAGATCAGTATCTTCAACAACCAATAGGTCTTGCTTGACACCATGGTAATAGACGTCAGCCCCATAATTCAAGGGAACAACTTTATCAGAGGAATATGGTATTGGTCCAGGAAGGGTGATGATCAAGGGAGAAAACTTGGGAACATATGTAATCCTGACGGGTCTTTTGGTGGAGACCCTGGGAGGATTGTCGGAAATGGTAATTATTGAGACATCTTCACATAAACTTCTTGTAAGGGGAACTTCCTCAAACAAAATTTCTTTGTTAACCATCAGGTGATGAACGCCTATCTTTAACAATAAACAACCATTTGGTGGAGACATGCATAAGTGGCAACCTTCACCATAACCCAAAAATAAACCGGCTCACAACAGATTCCTTTTAACAGTCAGAAGAGGAGTAGGTAACTCATCCATAGAAGAAACAAACTGGTTGTCATTAACAGCATTGACACTCTGGCCATGTTTGGGCATTAACATAGTTATTATATTAGGTGTCTCTGGAAGGTAAAACTAAATCCCTTTCGCCTCGATAAGATCCTGCACCTTATTTTTCAAAGCCCAATAATCGTTTGTATCATGCCCCAGACTTTTGGAATGATAGGAACATCGAGCATTTGGGTTGGAGAGAGGAGATGCAGTATTGGGATTCTTAGGAGCTTCCTTTAGAGTCACCAGATTGGACATCAGCAGGTGCGGTAAAACTTGGGATAAGGTCATGTTGATCCGGGTGAACTATCTTATGGGTGCGTCCAGTCTGCGCTAATTGTTTCGTTGTTGGTTTGATGTAGGATTGGAAATCATAACAGCCCCTACCGTCGGACGATGTTCAGTTTTGTTTGGATTTCTTTGGCCATAAGCAGCACTGACCTCTTTCTTTCCAGTGAAGGGATTATTTGATGTACTGGAGGATGCGTCTCTATGTATTTTACCACTTTTAATACCAGCTTCTACTCGCTCACTGGTCAGTATCAGCTCAGTGAACCCAACAGAAGAGCTTCCAATCAAATGGTTAAAGAACAGACCAGATAACATGCCGTAGAATATGTCCATCAGCTCTATCAGACAAAGGAGGCTGGACTCTCCCCACAAGGTCTCCCCACTTTTCGGCATAATTTTTGAAACCTTCGCCTGAACATAAATACATACTTTGCAATTGTGTACGAGTTGGGGAGAGGTCAGCATTATATTGGTACTTCTTGTAGAAAGCAGCAGCCAGATCTTCCCAATTACGGATATTGGTTCTCTCCAGCTGATAGAACCATTCCAGCTGAGTCCCTGCCAAACTTTCCTGGAAGAAATGTACCCACAGATTCCTATCAGTATTGTGGGGTTAAATCTTCCTGACATATGATCTTAAGTGGAGCTTAGGATAAGAGACACCGTCATAGTTATAAAAGGTGGGGATCTTGAATTTATGCGGGATGACCACCCCTAAGACCAGTCCTAGCTCTTTAAAATCCAGCCCAGGTACCCTCTGGATCTCCATAGCATTGAGACGATCCTTCAGTTGTTTGTATTTATCATTAGCAGGAGGATACTTCTCCTCAGAATAGTCAACTTCATCTTCCTCAGACCCTGGGTTGTTATTTTCTTCTACTGGCTTCTCTTCTTGTTTATCCCCCTCATTTGACGGGGTTGCAAAATCTAGAGCTCGTGTAGCCGGTGCTCTGAACCTTATACCCAAATTCAAGACACCAACTGGTTTCTTTGCCTTCTTGGTCTTCTCTTTGATGATCAGAGCTTTCATATCTTCTTGCTCCTTAGCCAGGGCCAAGAACATTTGTTGGAACTAGGCGTTTTGAGCTTGAAGATCCTTTACTGTTTGTTCAAGAGCCATTTCTTTTGCTAAAATAAATAGCGAAAAGAATAAGAAATCTGTCTCGAAATACCGTTTATGCAATGAAATGCATGATATGCTTATGCGATGTTTTCAAGGACTTCGGGAAATTTAAATTTGTGAGCCAAAATGAAACAAAGATTCTATTAATAAGATTCAAATTACAATTTCCTTTTATGCTTAGAATTGAAAATTAAAAACTCTTAAAATCTAAGAATCAAATCTCCCATGGGCGCTTCCTCTTCGTGCCAAGGTAGACATTAAGACTTTCTTCTTTGTGAGGTTGCTTTGTGAGCTCCAACACCTTCTTCTCACTACTATAGAATTAATCTCTAAAGGCATATTTTTCTTCTTTCAGCTGAATCCAAGACCTTTGTAGCTCTTCAAGATCAGTGGGCATATCAGGATGGAGAACTATATAAGGAACATCCTCTTCGGTGACCGGTTCCATAATCACTGGTAAGATGGTTGTATATGGCATCATAAGATTTTCGGTGCGAGCTCGTACCCATCTGAGATAAGTTTCCAAAGGAATGGAATTCTTGTGCCCCAAAGCCTTACTATCCACCTTATTTACCATGCCCCAAGCTTGTATGAACCTTTGATGATACCCTTGAACATCATCTTCGTAATTGAACATAATGTCATGGATAAGCATATCATGGGGACCATCCCTCCGAGCACACCCAAATTATCGTAGAGCCAGGGAAGGATTATAAGTGATACCTCCCTTAATGTCGAGGAGTGGGACATTAGGGAATTCCCCACAGCGGTCAATGATAGAAATATCACCCATAGACCGGGAGTACCAAAGAATATCTGAGTGAGAAAGTGACATTATCCTTTGTGTCCAATTCAAACCTTGTTCATTATTCAATACTGATTGAGGAAGGTGTGAAATAAACCACCTAGACAGCAACCACATGCAGCACATAAGAACCCCTCTTCTCTTCATGGTACGGGTGTGAAGGTAATGCAAGATATCTCCAAGCAAAGTAGGCACAGGGTTATGGGAGAGAAAAATCTTGACAACATTCACATCTATGAGCAAGTCCGGATTAGGAACATTACTAACCCATAGATTAGAAGAGCTAGGACTTCTTCGAAAGCTTGGAAATCCAAATTATCCCAAAACAATTGAGCCTTTTTTAGTAGGAATTTGAGTAAGAAACCCATAACTCCGCTTCTTGTTTCCCAGTTGGATATAATGTCAGGCCGTTTCAGATGCAAGGCTTCTGCAATGACCTCTTGTTTTAGATCCTCCTCTAAACCGGTGAAAGGCATCTGATCCAGAAATGGTACACCCAATAATTGAGAGAACTCTCCCATGGTGGGTACTAACTGATAATTGGTAAATGTGAAGCAACGGTGTTTAGGATCAAAGAACTGAAAGAGTACCCCCATCATCTTATCATTAAAGTTTGAAATAACCAGGTTGAGAAGTCGACCATATTTCTTGGTGAACGAGGAAGCCTTAGGAACCCTTGATACTAGCTCTTTGAGTTTGAGAGGTATTCTCACAAAGTTCATTCGGATGGTATTTCTACGAACATAAGCCATGACCAGCAAAACAGAACAATGATAAATTCCCCTAATCCTTGAAATGGTTAATGAAATAAATATGGTGTTATGATGCATGATGTTATGTTTGAACAATTTAATCATACATAAGCACACACACAAGACCTTAGGTTTAGGCTTGCATTGGGTTTATAGGAAGATACCCTCTTAAAGTATAGTTGGTTCAACCGATCTTAGAAAAGTAATCCGGTTCTAAGGAGTCTCAATATCACTGATCTTTCTTTATCAGGCATTGTTTCAGCTTAGGCGATCTTTTCTCGCAGCCGAAACATCCCGAAAGTCCGACCTCAATGAGTGTAGTATCAAATCAACCAATCCTCAGATTTATACCAAGGTCGGATATCTCACTACTTTCTAATGGCCAAGTTTGTTCACCTAAGGTTCTAAGGTCCGTTAGTGCTTTATGACACCACACAGCAGCCCTGTATTCTCCTCGATTTAACACAAGGGATACTGGTACCAACAAATGTGTCACACCAACGCATCCATCACTTCAACCATATCGGTCTACGCTGTACAGTCTCCACGATCTATTGCTCCTTACCTAAAAGTGCCCCAGATCCGGGTATAGGATCTTTTAGTAACAACCCAAACAAGCCCTCAAAAGTAAATCATACAAAACACACAAGGTAAAGCAAATTTTGAATGATCTAACTCTAAGGTAACCCCACTTTTATAATTTCCCGACAGAGTCGCCAATTCTGTGATACGGTGGAAGAACCGACTATTTATACTAGTTTTGCATTTGTATTCGCAAATGTTGGGTTAGCAAGAGTCGCCACTGACTTTTCTTTTATCCAACAAAGGAAAGGGTGAAAAAAATAGAAAAAGACCTTTTCTAGAGTTTTCTGAGTAAGGGAGTAGATTATAGAAAGGGAAGGTGTTAGCGCCCTTTCTATACATAGTTATCTACGGGCTCTTAGATGCTTAGCTCTTTTGAAAAAAATACCTTGTGCTTTTTGTGTGTTTTGAAAAGTATTTTGAAAATGCTTTAGTGCAGAGATTTGGTTTATGGTAACTCTTCTATCAGTACTCAAGAGTGTTGTTAGAGCATTTTGAAAATGTTTTTGAAAGTTGTATGGTGTATGTGTAAAAAGTTTGTTTTTGAGCATAGTATCTAGGAACTATCTACTTTTCCTCGAAAGGATCGTTCTTTTCCTCCTTTCCTTTAAACAAGGCTAGCCTACTATGAGTAAGTAGGTAGCCATAGTCGTTTGGATGTATGAGGGACATTCGTGGGTCATCGTACACTCATAAAGGCAACATATATAGACGCTTTAGCAATTTTGTTTAAGGGACTAGATCATTTATCGAAAGGCAACACCGAAGGGTCATCGAGGGACTATGATCTCTTGATTCGAGGGTCTTTTCTAAAGCGTCCCCATTTTCGAGGGACATGACTGTTTTATTTTCCGAAGGCAACCAAAGTGGGAGTACTCTAGAGGTGTATATGTGCAAATGTATTATGTTCAGTTATTTTGTCTTGACGTCATGTTTTCTAACTTTTTGTTTTATTCTTGCCATACAATCCTATGATTCATACATCTAGCAGTTAATAATTGCAGTAATTAAAAGTGCAGAAATATAAAACCTAGCTATTACAAGGCTTCGGGGAGGGGGATTATGTACAATTCCAAAAATGGGGGAAATAAAAGCAGTAAATGTCCTACTAATCATCTATTACATCTCATTATACAGTTACAATAATAAAAGGAAGTGCGAAAGAATAATAACGCGCGAATTTGAAAAGACATCTAAAATCCTAAGAATAAAAATATTTTTGTTGTTTTGGATTTTTATGAAAAGAAAATAAATTAAAAAATAAAATTAAACCTAAATTCTAATTTATTTTAATTTTATTTTTAAAAGAAGATTTTAAAATTAATTAATTCACAAATTAATTTAATTAATAAAATATAATCCTAATTTTGTAATGATTTTTATTTGATTGTTGATTTAAAGAGGGAAACTATTAAAAGAAGTGAGTAACACAAAAAACAGAAATACAAGAAGAAAAGGTATTTCGACCCAAAGAAAAAGAGGGCTTTCGATCCAATGAAGGATGACTTTTGATCCAACGAAGGATGTCATCCTTTGCTCTAGGGAAGGGTGTGGCCTTCAATCCAACAGAGGATATTGTTAGAGGTGTATGCTCCAGGGAAGGGTGTGGCCTTCAATCCAGCAGAGGATATTGTTAGAGGTGTATGCTATACTCCTGCAGGAAATTGATTAGAGAAAAAAGAAGATAAAAATCCAGACTTGGGTCGAATCTAGTCTTAAATACGACAGCTTGTGGCTGCATGATCCCAATTTGAATCCTCTGGGTCTGAATTGGAAGCTATTTCATCTTGCAACCCCATGAATCCTGAGATTCAAAATAAAATATAGATCGTGTCCTAGAAATGGAACGATCTCATCCCTGCACTTAACCTTGTATGTAACGCATGAAAGGTGTGATATATGATACCCTGAGCATGAATCAAACACTGTAAAACTTTAATTTATCATGAAATCATAGATATGAATTTGAAAATTTACCAAAGAAGGGATGCTTCGATTTGGAACTTCTGGGTATGGATTGGCTTGGAGTAGACTCTTGGGAGTCTCAGGAGCATAACACAAGGCTTAGGCTTGATGAATATGGACTGGGGTGAGAGTTTTGAATTCTTGCAATTCCTTTGAAAAATTGATGATTATAGAGGTTTTCTTCAAGTCGTATGTCAGCGCGTGCGTCCAGTGACCTTTGGATTGTAGAAGTGTAGTGTATTTATAGGAGATGGATAGAGGGTCATATCATGGAAATGGCAAGGGACAACCATTAACTAAGCTTTGAAGGCAAAATCAGACACATTAAGGGATGAACTTTGGGGTGAACTTGGACATGTTTGACACCTTCGAATACCCTCAATCCTTGATTTTTGATTGGCCCAAAGTTGCCTACTTTGAATGGCTCCAATCCTCATCATTGGAGCGTCTTTGATTGAGCCCCTATTTGTCTTAGTAGCCTGATCTAAAACTCTTCAACTAGCCCAAACTAAAACTCCTTTCTAGCCAGTCAAAACTTCTATTGTTACCTCCTTCAAATGCAATTGTGCAGGAGGCTTGGGCTTGGAAACATGTTAGATTTTAGGCCATCAAGCAACTTGGACCAAGACTCATCATAAGACAAACTTATTTTCAATAATTATGTGTATCCTTCGAATGGAACACATGTATATCCTTCGAATGGCCCTTTCGTGTGTCTTTCAAATAGCCCACATGTATGCCTTGTGAATTCTTCGAATGGGCCACCAATGTGTGCTGATAATGTGGCAATCATGTGCTGAAGGGTTCAGAGATAGATTCGACGCAAGCAGTTTCAAAGGGAACCATTGCCCAGTCAAAACTAGCACAAAGGAATCCAATGCCTTGTGGATGCTAGCACGAGGGAGGCAATTGCTTTGTGAATCGAAGGCCAGTTGAAAGGGTCTTGGCCTTGTGAATCAAAGACAAATTGAAGAGGGGTCATTTTCCTTGTGTGCTGAAGGAACGCACATAGGGAGTATTTGCCTAGTACACTGATGGCAAGTTGAAGAGGGAGCCTTTGCCTTGTGCGCTGAAGGCACGTACAGAAGAAGTCATTTCCTTCTGGGTCGAAGAATACGTTGAAGAACCTCTTGCCTTGTGAATCAAAGGCAAGCATGAAGAGGAGGTATGTGCCTTATGCGTTGAAGGCAAGAACAGAGAAGGCACTGCTGGAATGATACTTGTGGACCCAAAGCTTGATCGAAGGGTTTTAGAGGCGCAATCGAAGCACCTCGTTCAGACGCCCATCGAACGACCTTGAAAAGATGCCAATCAAAAGACCTTTATCAAGATACCAGTTGAAAGACCTTATTTCGATCCCCATCGAAAGAAACTTGACCATCTTCAAAAACTTTTTATTTTCTCTAAGCAAGTGTTTGTAACCACCCATGTAAGAGAAGATCTTGGAAAACATGAGAGGGCAAATTTTGGGGTACAACAGTAATTTCCACGCCTTATTATGCTCAAGCCAATGACCAGGTTGAAGCTGCCAATAAAGTCATAATCGGTTTAATCAAGAGACACATCTCTAGGAAACCGAAGAATTGGCATAAGACGTTAGATCAAGTTTTATGGGCTTGTCAAATGTCCCCCAAGGAGGTGACAGTGTCTATGCCTTTTCGACTGACATTTGGACACAAAGTTTTTTTTCCAGTCGAGATACACTTGCAATCAGTACGAGTGCAATGCCAATATGAACTTTCATCAGAACAATATTGGAATATGATGCTGAATGAAACAATGGATCTAGATGAAGAGAGGCTAGTTGTGTTGGACGTGCTAATTCGACAAAAGGAGCGAGTTGCAAGGGCCTACAATAAAAAGGCCAAGTTAAAAACATTTACGGTCGGCGGTTACGTCTGGAAAGTTATCCTCCATATGGATCAGAAAGATAGAGCTTTAGGGAAATGGTCACCAAATTGGGAGGGACCTTTCTAGGTACTACAGATGTTTACCAATAATGCATATGAAATCGAAGAGTTGGGTCTTGATCAAAGAGTCTTGAAAGTAAACAGTAAATATTTAAAAAACATAAGCCTATTCTTCAAGAAGTTTGAATTATGGCAAAATAAAGAATGTCAAACATCGTATGCCAAGATGGACAAGTGCCAAAATGGATATTGAAATTCCCAAAGGAATTACAGATACAGAAAATAAAGCCCAGTCGAAACATGGGCGACACTGAGATTACAAAGGGAACCGAGACTTGAGGTTCTCCAAAAAGGCCCTTTCATAAGTAATTTTCTGGTCGAGGTGAGTTCTTTTGGCTGAAAGATGAGTGATCTTGCTCCTAAGTTGAAGGGCTTTTTCACCATGGCCTATTCCCTCGAGAGTAAATTGTTGAATGTCATGGGGTAAATGACCATCAAATTAGTCCAACAAAGCCTTTTGACGCTCAACGTCAACAATTTTTTGCTTGAGCTCGTCGATTTATTCTCGGTACTACAAAATCTCTTGATCGAGAGCAGAATGCTGCTCCAGACGATCATTTCTCTTAAACTCAAGCTTATTAGCCTTTTGCACATAGATTTCACTCAAGTCCCATTCAACGTTCATCGCGTTCACTTTGGTCTTAAGTTGGAGGTCGTATGACGACGAAACGAAATATATTTTTCTAATTGGGTAAATAAAGCTTCAAAATCAATCAGGTATTGAGCTAAGGAATCAGGAAGAGGATATTGGGAGATGGTGTCGATGAGTTTGAAGATCGCATCCGCCATGAAGGTTTCTCTTTCGACAACAACTAAAAATTTGTTTTCAAATAAATAGGATATTAGCTCATGAAGCGCTTGGATTACTTCAGCGTCTACTTCCACGATTGACGGAGACGTCGAGCCAGAATTTAGGGAAGTAACTACGGTATGGAAGAGAAGGTAAATCCTATGAAAGGCCGCCATTGGATCCTATTTTTTCAACTCTGTAATCTCATTCTAGGTAGATAAGTTGGAAGGTGGAGTATCCTTCAAAATATGGCAAGTAGGTGTGATGAAAGTTGGATGATTGGATCTTGTAGTATTATCACCAATAAGGACGCTTCTAGTTGGATTTAATTCGACACCACTTTCACGAGGTGAGCCCTGGTGAGAGTTTCATCAAGTTAGTACAAGAAACAAGAAACAATGAAAGGAGGAAAATAAAAATATACCTCTAAGTTTGGCAACACAACACTGCACTTTGGCGAAATTGGATCCTCAAAAAAGAGAGGTACCTCCTCCCGCACCTGTTTAGAAGGTAAAGCCTGGTTCAAGTTGTTGTAACTGGTTTTTAAATTTGAGATTCGCCACCCTTAATTTTTATCCCAAAGGAAGTGAGTATAAAGGAATAACCCTAAAAGTTAGAGATTTTAGATCGTTGACTCGGTTCTAGACGAGAGGGAGGTGTTAGGAACCCCTTATCTACCTTGTTCACAAGGATACTAATTTTAGTAGCGCGTTTTAAGAAATAGGGTTTTAATTTTTATTAGGGGAACTTGCCATAATTTTTTATTGTATGCCTACATCTCCTCTTAGGAGGAATTAGAGTCCCAATTCATAGTTCATAGTTTGATTGGTGTTTTTTATAGGATTGCATAGAATTGATTTCAAATTATCCTTGAACGTTGACTGGGTTTAAAAAGTGAGTGATTATAGACGCAATTCACAGTTGTATTTGAAGAAAATACTATTTAATCCTTTTTGAAAATGATCTTCAAGTTTTTTGTTATGTTAGTAGAAAATGGTTTATTGTTGGTTTGCTGTTTTAAGACATAGAGCGGCGCAGAATGATATAGTCTCCTCATCACGTGGCCAAATATTGGCCACGTGTCATTTGTAGAAGGTGAATTTTGTGAGTTTGCATGGATTTTAAATGTTTGATTTTGAATAATAAACCGGTAGACGATGTGTCGACTGATTTAATTACTCGAAGATGGACATCATATTATTTATAGAATGATTGAAATAACATAAAAAGGTGATTTACATACAAGATTAGTGATTTATGTATGAGAGGGGATTTTGAGTTTTAATTTGGACTAAACTCCTAAATTATTGATAAAATTAAATGCATAATTATAATTACACTTAATTAGTATAAAAACTAAATCGAAAATAAAACAAGTAAATCAAGGACGCAATTAGTATAATAAGGGGGTGTTGATTATCAAAAGAGAGGTTGGACAATTAGCTAACAAATTAGACCTAATAGACTTAATCCCAGGTTAACAACATCTAAAATTAATTTAGAATTTTAATAAATAAATAATAATTTAAAAGAATAAAAAAATAATGACAAGAAAATTCTAAGAAAAGGAGGAACGCCTCATCCTGTTATCAATAGCTAATAAGAAAGACAATTTGTTACGATCTTGGTTTTTTATAAGATCTTGGACCAACCACTCATATTTTGACATGTAGCATGGATTAATTAATAAAACAAAATAATAATAATTAACCATAAGTAATATCATCAGGAAAACAAAACAGATCTCAAATTCCTCTTTTCCTTTTCACGTAATACCTTTTCTCTTCTCTCTTTATACTCATCGTGCTTTTCTTTCGTATCTTTCATTTCATTCACAAAAAGAACAAAAAAGTGAAATCAAACCTCATAAATTAAATACGAAGGGATAAAGGATGTTACCGGAGGAGGAATAGAAACAACGAAGAAAACACCATAGAGGTGCTTGCGTTGGCTACAATCAGAAGGAGAAGCTTCATCAATAGAGCATTGCCTTCACGGTGGAGGAGGATTGAAGAGCGCGGTCGGCTGATTATGCACGGTCCTGTTAATTGATTGTTGTCGGCACAGAGGCAGACTTCGTGGATTGGGCATAGTGGCTGCGGCGAGGCAGATTCCACGAGCGGTCGTGATTGCAGTTACATCAGACACGTCAGATTGTTATTAACGAGGATAGTCGGATCTGTGTCATAGCGGTTAGATGTGTGGCTTGGTTTTTCATGCCAGAGAGAAGCTGCTTTGACATCGGTGTTTCAGAGATAATCAGATTCTTCCTGTGAGTAGAATTGACAAAAAAACAACAATAAGAATAGATTACACAATTTATCAACGAGGGTTCAATTCTTATTTTTTTCTCTTCTTTTTCTGTGTAGATTTTCCTCTGCTGCAATTGATATTACTGTTTATTATTCTTGTTTTTCTGCAAAAAAGATGAACAAAATTTGTATAGATTGTACTATATGAGATTTGATGTTTTTGAGATTAGAGTTTGTGTAATTGCTACAAAAATTAGTGGTTTTGTAAAAACTTGGTTTTGCAGGTGGTGTGAATTTTGAAATGTGGTTTTAGTAATTTGTTGATTTAAACTTCTAGAGAGCGTGTTTTGAAAAATTGTGGAGTGTTACCTTTCGAAATTGATTTTGTATTTTGAAAAGAACATAGATGGTGCAAGAGTGATATTTAATATGAAAAAATATGACCAAGGTGTAATTGTGAATGAGAGTGAGTAGTAATATCAGTATGTGATGAATGTTATAGATACCAAATGTAATATAATAGCAATAAGAATTAGGAATCAAATAATCATTTTCACAAAAATATAATGAACAAGGTAAGCATCAGAGATTCATTATGGGATTTAAACAACAAATAAATTAAAATTAAGAAGATAAAATAAAAAATAAGAGGGAGGCCTCATATCAAATCATCAACCAAAAATATTTTGAAAATAACACCAATAAAATTCTTTAGAAAAATTTTGAAAAGAAACTTCCAAAAGTGATGTGTGAAACTGTGAAATTCGCAAAGATTGTGGATACGTGGATTTGTAGTGAAATTGTGAATTTCTGAATATTGTGAATTGTGGATGTCCTATAAGTGTGAAAAACATGTACTACTTATAGATAAAAAAACCATCCTAATTGGAAATAAAAATAAAATTGACCAATCAGAAATTAAGTGTGACAAAAATTGACATCAAATGGCTAATAAGAAACACCTATTTAGAAAAGGAAATATTTTTTCATATTTATTATAATTTTCAAAAATACCATAATAAATATTCGAAAATAATATTTAAATAATAAAAAATGGTTTTTTTTTATGATGGAAATAAAATTAGTGATGATAAACCAAACATATCAAAAAAATGCACCAAGTGAGATTTGAACCCGTGACCTTGTATCTACAAGCTCGCTTCTTTACCAATTGTGCTATGCCATTTCATTCGAGATGAAAAAGGCAATTTAAAACATATGCAAGGCGAGCATGTATTTGCTATTTAAAAATAGAAATAATTTTAAATAAATTATTATATTTTTAAACAGTCTTAAAAACAAATAAAACTCAAAATGTTAGTAATACCCAAAAAATTTATGAAACCAAGTTACAAAAATGAGGCGGGAAAATTTGGGGTATGACAGTGCCCCTGTTTAATTTCTCTTTGGTTGAAGCGTGTGAGAATACGTAGGTCTTGCACGTTCGAATCGGATGATTATTAAATAATGGAAAAACCCAAAATTTGTCCGAAAGATTATAAGGATACGATGTACAACGTTCCCATGAGTGTGAAGAATAGGCCTAGATGATGATGTATCATCTTACCAACATTTGAACCAAAGTTGACCTGACTTAGATATGACAACGCGAATATCCCGTCAATATCTAAAAGAGATTATAGAATTTTTCATATTTACCATAACCTAGGATGTAAATGATACAAGCTTGAAAAGTTGACTTACTAACGCTTGGAGACTAATATAGTAAGTTTTGGTTTGATTTGATTTTGTTTATTCATCGCAACCTAGGGGATGAATAAAAAAAGTCTGATAACACGTTACCGCGTGGAGACTGATGCAATGGATTATGCAAGTTTATTCACGTATTTATTGCAACCTAGGGGATAGACATTTGAAAAGAGCTTGATACCTACATCGCTGCATGAGACTGAGGAAATGAGTTATATCAAGGAAGAAACTTGATAACATTGTTGTTGCATGGAGACTGATGGAATGAGTTAAATTGCAGATTTCGCACATTGCTACATGGAGCCTAACACAACGGGTTACATAAATTTATTTTGCATATCTATCACAACCTAGGGGATAGATATTTGAGAAGAGCTTGATAACTACATCATCGAATGGAGACTGGAGTAATGAGTTATATCGAGGAAGAAACTTCATAACGACATTGCTTCCTGGAGACCGATGCAATGGGTTATATCACAGAAAAAGTTTGATAACAACATTGCTGCATGGAGACTGATGAAATGGGACAACTTTGACAAACAAATCGCTGCATAGAGACTGACGCAATGGAACAAGTTTGATAAAGACATCGGTGCATGGAGACTGGCGCAATGAGTTGAATTGCTGATTTCGTACAATGTTGCATGGAGTCTGACACAACGGAGAAAGTTTTGATAATAACATTGCTGCATGGAGACTAATGCAATGAATTATATTGTAGGTAAGGAAACACATTGTTGCATGGAGACTGACGCAATAGGTTAAACTGTATATTTAGTACATTGCTACATGGAGCCTAACACAATGAGCTAGATCGCGAAGAAAAAACATATTGATGCATGGAGACTGACATAATAAGTTAAATTATAGATTTCATACATCGTAGCATAGAGGTTGACACAATGGGTGTAATTGCTGATTTCGCAACATTGCTGCCTGGAGTTTGACACAATGAGCTAGATCACAAAGGAAGAACATATTGTTGCATGGAGACTGACACAATAAGTTAAATATAGAAAATTCCACACATTGTCGCATAGAGAATGACACAATGGGTGGAATTATTGACTTCGTAACATTGTTGCCTAGGGTTTAACACAATAAGCTAGATCACAAAGGAAGAACATATTTTTGCATGGAGACTGACACAATAAGTTAAATATAGAAAACTTCACACATTGTCGCATAGAGACTGACACAATGGTGGAATTATTGACTTCACAATATTGTTGCTTGGGGTCTGACACAATGATCTAGATCGCAAATGAATAACATATTGTTGCATGGAGAATGACACAATAAGTTAAATATAGAAAATTTCAAAATTTCCGCATAGAGACTGGCACAATGGGTTAAATTTCTAACTTCGTAACATTGCTTCCTAGGGTCTGACACAATGATTTAGACCGCAATGGAAGAACATATTATTGTGTGGAGACTGACACAATAAGTTAAATATAGAAAATTTCACGCATTGTCGCATAGAGACTGACACAATAGGTGGAATATATAGGAAGTTATTTTGAATGATCCACATCTAAGATAACTAAATCAGAGATTGAAGCTACTGGTAAAAAACCCAGAGCCGCCATCGAACTTCATTTATCCCGAAGGAAGGGGAAATATCGAGAAAACCACAAGAGGATGGATAAGATGGTCTTGTGACTAAGAGAAAGGGTAAGAGAGTCGATTATGCGAGGGGAAGGTATTAGCACCCCTCACATCCGTTGTACTCAACGAGATCCATTTTGTTTGTTTTCTTCTAAGGGTGTGTTTATCTATAATTATACTTGCAAAGGGGAAAGAAAATGGTTTTTTTTATTAGTGCGTTCGTGAGGGTCTCACAACCCTTTGCCTATGTATCCAGTAAAGGAATCAGAACATCATAGTTCTTCTAGAAAATGTGGGTTTTTTTGTTGTTTTTTAGTGGGCGACGTTAACGCATGCGTTCTAGCAATAGGCATATCCTGTATCGCGGTAGAACAGAGATAACATGCCTTTTGGGGGAAGTTTTGATTAGTTGAGTGTTTTACGAGTTTTAAAATGAATTTAAGTAATGATTAAATATTTTTGGATTTTTGATTTGTGAATGATAAGTTTTAATTACAAAAGAAGAAAAAGGTTAAGAGGGAGACTAAGAAATCCTAATGTTTTCATGCATGGGTTCTAACCTAAGGTCTAATTAATTCGCATCCTAAAGAAGAGGAAACCATCAACCTAAGGGAGCATGTTATAAGCATAAATTAAAAGGTGAAAGGATTGGTGGAGAGTGATCATGCATGATGGACATGGCAAAAGTGACGACAAAATGAGTAGTATCATGAAAGACGTAAATGGAATGCTCGGTGTATGGGGGATAGAATCGGGTTATGATTAACCAAGGGGTGTACTTGATTAATCTCGTGAGAATAAGTGCTCCTACCCTCAACTATGAGACTCTTTGTGCATGGAAACACTTGGTACATGGACCAAAGTGGTTGATTCGGGTTATGGTTAACCAAGGGCAAGACTTGATTAACCTCGTGAGAATGGCCATGCCCAAACTCGACTATGATACCCTTTAGGAAGATGCTTGGTATGTAAACCAAAGGGATAGAAGTTGCTTCAATAGATAAGATGAAAATAAAAATCCCATACAAGGTGGCTATATGCATGCTCCTAGAAAGTGAGACTAGCGTGTCACTAGAATTCTAAACGACCAATTGAAACAATCGATCGAATATTTGTCACTATAGAAAAGCACAGGAACAAACTATGAAATGTGTGTGAGTGTGCATTTGTTAGTGGATACCTACTAATTGATGATGAGCCCAAGAGGAGGCCAAGTGTTCTAATTGGATAAAATACGCATCATTAGCAATTTAAAACATATAAAGAAAATAACAGAGAAACAAAAAACTAAATTATTACAAACCATATGGGGATGGGGGTACAAGTTTTTGAATGAGGATGAGTCAAATCGAAAGTTCGATTAAAAATCTAGTTATACAAGCAATACAACCAAATCAAAAATTAACAAACAAACTATCTATAAAATTAACTATTCTAAATGACTAATAATATTTAAAAAAATTATTTTAATACGATATAAAAAAAAGAAGGTAATATTTTTGTTGTTGTATTTTTTATGATTTTTTTAAGTAATGAAAATACTAAAAGAAAATCAAAACTTAAATTCTAAACATTTTTTTTTGTGACTTTTTAGTAAAGAAGATATTAAAAAAATTAAAAATAAACATATTTTTGTGATTTTTAATTACAGAAAGAAAATTTAAATGTAAATTAAAACTAATCTAAATAAATAAAAATAATTTTGTGATTTTTATCAAGTAAAGGAATGCGACAAAACAAACTACGTAAGATCGATTAACTAAACAAAGTTACTAAATTAAAAATTAAAGCTAGAATTGTCTAATTAATAGAAAACAAAATTATTTAATTAATTAAACTAAATAGATAACTAATAAAGAAAATTAATAAAAGAAATGACACTAAACCTAATTATAGCATATGTGTAAAAACAGAAAAAAAACAGGGTGATCATCTAGAAATTCGTTGGGCCTAAAGTGTGTGGACCTATGATTATTAATCCAGAAAAACATAATAAAACACAATAAGGGGGTGCGAAAAAACAAGTTGGGCTTGGTGGGTGACCCAAAGCCCAACGAAAGTTGAACTATCCAGGGGTAACCCCTAACTTTGTGTTCCAACACTTCACCACTTGTAGCATTCGGTTTATGCTTCTCCTTCACCGATCGAACAACAAGCAAACTTCAACTCTCCATCTGTAAACCCCTCTCAAAAACTCCATCTGATCTTCATGATAATATCCTCTATTCTGTTTCTAATACCACCCTTCTTGTCTATGTTGCTCTCACGCTTCTCTCACGGTTCAAACCCTAAATCTTGTCACTAACCCTAAAACCCTCAATTCACTTATGCTTTGAGATTAAAAATAAGAACAATTCAATCAATGAAGAAAAAAAACAGTATTACACAATATTAAAGCCAGAACTCTTGAAAAAATGAAGAATCTACCAGTTACCGTGAGCGATCTCGATCTGAATCCAAGTACGACTGCTGTCGTTTTTTTGTTCCCTTGCTTGTGATTTCTTCTTCCTCTTTCATTGAAATTAGACTCTATTTTGGTCCCTATTATTGTAGGTATATTTCTGTTGATCCGTGAGTGTGGTTCTTGATTGTATGTTGAAGGTTTCGTTAAGGGGCTTGCGAATTTTGGGTGTTGGAAACGTCTGTTTTGATAAATAAATGATGGTTGCCAGGTTAGGGTTGCGGATTTTGAAATGGAAATTTTTATGAACGAATAAGTGATGAACGACTGTTTTGTATCAAAGGTTGTTCTGCTAGTTGTATGAAGGGTTATTAGGGTGTTGGTGCTGTATGTTTGGGACTGGTCTATCAGAGGTTTTTGTAGTATATTTTTTTACCAGATTCCTCTCTCCTCTTGCTGTCATTGTTGGCTCTTCTTATAGTGAGATAAGGGTGGAAATTAGGGGGAAATGTTTGAGAAGTTTGAACATTTGGTATGCTGAATTTTTGCTTTTGGGATGCAGGTTTAATGTTGCCTTATTTGATGTATTTTGGGACTGTTTTGGATAGGTCTGATGTTGTTTTTGCAAGTTTGGGACAGGGACTATGCAGGCTGTTTGTACAGGTCCTTTTGGACTGTTTTACTTGTCTTGCATTGTGATGCAGGTTTTGGTTTTGGCATGTTCGATTTTGGTGCAAGGTTGGACAGTATAACAACTAATTTGCTGGTTTTGCTTAGGTGATGCCCTTCTAATCTCAATATTTTCCTCTTTGTCTCTATGATGTAGAACTACTGTTCTGCTTTTCACATGATTTTCTGAAGGGTTTGTACTTTTAGGAACATGATGATACAATTAGGGCCTTAGCTACTTGATAGCATACACTGTTTTTATGAATTGCTGCTGTTTTTGCTAGTCTTGCTACTATTTTGTTTGGTTATGGTTGTTTAGCAGTTTTACTGCTGTTTTGGGTTACTGCTGTTATTTAGCAGTTTTGTAGCTGTTGTTTACTACTTGGCTTGTTGATTGCAGCTGCTTGCTATTCTATATTTGTTACTTTGATGTTTTTGGTTTCTTTATTTGCAGCTGTTGTTTGCCTATTTTGCTGCTATTTTGGGCTTTCTCTTTGCCTGTTTTGCTTGCAGCTGCTTGCTAGCCAGTTTGACTGCTGTTTTAGGCTTTCTGTTTGCTTGTTTTTCTTGCAGCTGCTTGCTGGCCAGTTTGGTGTAAGTTGAGATTGTTTCTTTGACAGAAATAGGCAGGGAAACAAGCCTGACTTTTGGCAATGCTTTTGACTGGCTTTGTTTTTTTACATCAAAATTGTTTGTAAATTTCTTTTCCTTTTGTGAACCAAAACCCAAACCTTTGTGATTTGCAAAATAGGAGAAGATAGCCCATGATTGAATCAATCCCTTTTAATTTTTGATTCCTAATACAAACCCTAATGACGAAATGAAATTTCTCTTTTAACAATTTGTTCTCGTTTGGAATCTTATTCAAATTTTGATGGTTGGATAACTCTTTCCCTCTTTCTTGTTTCATGAGCAATGATGATCAGATGGCAAAAGCAAGGTTTAAAGATGAAGAGGCCGTGGCTAGTAAGGAGCTTGGAATTCTCTTGAAGAAGAAGCAAAGAAACTTGAAGAACACTTATTTCTTCTTTTTTTTGTAAACAAAAATATTTGTAGCTTGTATTTCAAATTGTAACCCGCTTTGTAAATTGCCCAAAAAAATGTAATGAGTAGGAAACTTGAATGATATTTTTTTCGACTCATGAATGATGAACTTGTTGTATGGAAGTTATACAATTCTTGAATATTGGTTGAAATTTGACATTTCCCCCTTGAATGGTTTGAATGATACCTCTTGCTTTTGAAATTTGAACTTCAAGAAATCACGGACGACCTTTGTAACTTGTAACCATAATCTTCATATCGTGTCCAAATCAAACTTGCACTCTTAATGAGAACCTTAACCTTGATGTCTAAACCACAAGTGACTTGTAAATGAAGTAACAAAAACATGCCTTGACCATCATACGAGTTCGCAACATCATCTCTTGTTTCATGGCTCAAATACTTGCAATGATAGTCACAAACCCTTGACCATAATTTTGAATTATTTAACAGACCCAAATATGATGATGCACATTGATGAAGAAAGATCTCGTAGTGTTGAAGATAAACGAAACCCTAATTCAGGACTTTGAAGAATATCCCTGTGACTTGACGAAGAAGGAAACCCATGATACCTTAGAACTTCATTCCATAATCCACTGCTCAAGAACCAAATGAACATGTTTTTACCTGATGAAGGAACTTCAAACCAAAATTAGACATAAGGATGACAACCCTAATGCTTTAAACCAAAGTTTCTGATTCCCTAAGATGCATGATATGCAAACGACTTAGTGAAAATGATACAAATGGGATGCAAAGTCTAAGCCAGACAAAAGTAAAAGGTAGGTAAAATTTTGGGTACGACAGTGATGAGACCGAATTTTACTGGTTATTTATTTCTAACTGAGGTAAGAACTGATGGAGGGCCCTAAGATATTGGCTCTGTTCGTGGTAGGTTTCGAGAAATGTCATGCATGATGCATATGTATGGAAACATGGACTTTATAGTGCATATGTAACGAATGTCTACATGCCTCAAATATATGTTGGTGCAAACTATGTGTATATGCCCCAAATATTATGGAAAATGTTTTTGATAATTCTCCTTCGTTAAACCATCAGGTTCTTGTAGTTATCAACTTCTTAATGTTGTTTGTTTCCAACTATTGTATCTCCAAGTTGATTTGAATTTGGTGAAAAGTGTCAGCAAGATTTTGACGTCTGTATCGTAGATGCAGGCGTAGGCATGGACGTAGACATGGATATTAGCATGGACATACACATAGTCATGGACATAGGTGTAGGAATGGAAACAGGCGCCGATTTTCTTTAGATGTTTTTCTAATCAGAATAAACTTTGATGCTTTATCAAATGTTCTTTGGTGTTTCCGTATGTTAGGTGCACCAAATGTTGTGAATGACCTTGAGATTTTGATATGTTATGTGTATGTCATGCTTGATGTGAATTTTTTCTACAGGAAATCTATTGCCGAGATTTCCATGGAATCTACTACCGAGATTCAATTGAGAATTAACTTTTGTCGCGGTCTTCTGGAAAATCAATCGCTGAGATTAACCAGGGGAATCTACTATCGGGATTCTGTCGAGCAAATACCTTCTGCTGAGGTCTTCTGGGAAATAAACTTCCGAGATTTACCCAAGATAATCTACTACCGAGATTTTGTTGAGAAATTTCCTTCTACCGAGGTCTTCTTGAAAAACAACTATTGTGATCAACTAGGGGAATCTACTATCGAGATTCAATGTAGAATTGATAACTTGATCGACAATGATAATTTTCTTCACATGCAACTTGGTTTATGCGATGCATGTATATTTGATTGATGCATGAAATTTAATGATTGATTGATGCATGTAATGAGTGACTTGGATATGTGTAAATGGATGTTGGGTTTTGAAATGTGAATGTGTAGTTGGGCTTTTTGAGATATGCTTGCCCCATGCTGTCGGACTTCATCAGATGGATGAGCTGATAAGTATAGTTTGATTTTGGATCGGAGAACCCTAATGCATGATTTATGAAGTTTATGCTTTATGATTATGACTCGAATGATTTTTTTTAATGGTTCCCCTGTGATGGGTCGTGGATGATTAAAGAGTAGAGGTTTGCCTATGAAAAAAGGTTGCTTGCCACATGGTGGTTGAATTTTGTGCTATCATGATTTCCTGATACTCGATTTGAACTCGAAAATTGCTGATGTAGGAGAAAGATCCACTAGAGATTGTGAAAGTTCGCAGAGAGCTTGCCCTTTATGGATTGTCTTTCCTTAATTTGTTGTTAGGGTCTTGGAGGAGACTCTCTTTGATATGAGCTTGTAAATAGTTTGAGCATAATGTGAATGACCCCACTATTTTGTATTAGGCCCTTGATTAAAATACTCTTGAAGATGCTTAGATTTGATGAACAATTTTGAATCAACTCCTTTTGATCGAGCCTTGCAGTGGTTTGCCCCACCATTTGAATTTTGAAAAAGGTGCCCTTCAATCTCCTGGATCTTGAGTAAGTACCATTAGAAATAACTTACTCCTCACCATGAACTTGACATAGATCGCCCCAAGTATTTGAAGCTTGAAAAGTTTGTACTTGAAGTTGCTTGAAGAATTTGGACCCTACGTGCAGTAGGATAAAATCGGTATGTACTACCCCAACATTTGAATCTTAGAATGTTGCCCCTGAATCAAGGCCTTGAGAGGTTTTTTAAAATGAGGGAACCGAGTCATGCCATGTTGTGATATGACTTGATTAAGGAGTGCTCTTTTAAAAGGTATGCCCCTGATTGAACAATGCTTTGAAACTTGATCCAAGATGATTGAATCTCATAAAGATCACCCCTTGTCAGTGGTATTTTCATGTGATATACCCCTACGATCATTAGTCGTGCCTAAGATTATAGGGGGTTAGGAGTGTTTTCGAAATACTACCTATGATCAGACCTTATTCTTTTGAAATCTCCTTGATACTAAGTATTGATTTGTAAATAAAAGTGTCCATTTTGAATAGTAATTCTACTTGATAAACATGTAAGTTTTGAAATCAAAGTTTCAAATAGAAATGGATTATTAGAGATGGAGATTCGAAGAGGCGAAGTGATTAGCAATAAATTTAACAAACATAGGAGTCAGTTTAACACAAATTTTGCCGAGTATGTTTTCATAGTGAACCTAGCTTCAATTAGGACTTTTTGAAGGTTGTATCGTGTCCATGGTTCATGCTTTAAGAAACAAAATATATAAGGCCCAAAATTTATTTATCCCACCCCATTCTCCTTGATGTTCTCCAATCCTAAATTCAATTAATGCAACAGATGCGTTTAATCCCCAAGAGAAATTTTGTAATCGCGCAGATAATGAGAGGCGTAGATAAAGATCCAAGCACCGATGAAAAGCATTAATAGGATCTAAGCATTAATAAGATTCAAGCGTTGATGATTAGCCTTGATGATTCTTGAGGTGGCAGTTACAAGATTGTTTTCCAATTTATTTGTTTTTTAATCCCTTATTTTTCCATGGGTTGATTCTTTTGAATTCGGTTCATCGGAATGAACTAAATTTTTCCTAAGTCAAGTTTTTATTTATTTTTACTTGAGTTAGCGGGATTTATTATTATTTTTTTGAAATTCCTTTTTTTTGCTTTTGATTTTGAAAATTTGTGACTACCTATGTTGATATTATAAGTTTTATCTTGAAGGATGTTCTGAGGAAGAAGATGTTGTGAACTTTGTTTTTATTGATTGTTTCTTCAATCTTTGTTGATGTGCGAGGAGAAGATTATGTCCTAGAGTCTTGTCTTAGATCTTTTCCCCAATGATGTATCGAGGAAATAGATATGCTCGAACCTTTGCTTAGATTGTTCTGAATCTCCCGGGATTTGAATGCATCGTCGAATTAATTGAAATCTACCCTACCCCTGGTTAAGATTAAGGTTTTTTTTTAGAAAATAGAAATAACTCTGACTTCTTTCTCGAGGGGGTTAACTAAAGATTAACTCCTTAGATATATCCAATGTTTCGGAAGTGAAACAATGCCTTACATTGTCAGCTAAGCCTTATTATTAAAAAGCATGTGTCAACAAAATTCGATTGTTTTATTTTCATCATTATCCATCAAAGTGTATTAAAGTTATGCAAGTGGAGATAGAAAATAAAAATAGAAAGTCGTAGATTATTTATGGAATGGGTCGATTTCAAAAGCATACATGATTATTTTTATCAGAATTACTGATCCAAAGATAAAACTTTATAGCAAATGAAAATTAACAACTAGGAAATCACAAATTGAAATAATAAATGCCTAATGATCTAGAGATAAGCCCCCTTGTTGATCCACTGACATTAGGGGATTCCTCTTAGTCTTTATATTTGTCAAAGCAAGGGGCGACCGTTCACCAATGGGATCCCTTCTTCAAAAGTTAACTGCTTATTGTCGATCAAACCTTGAACCTTGTGTCTGAAAATCCAAAAGCTTTCAAGGGTATGTCCTGGAGAGTTGGCATGATACTCACACCTGGAATTTGCATCATACTTAGGCGGGACTATCCCATTCGAAAGATTCAATCACTTCCTCTCCACCAAAGATGCCTTGAGTAAATGTTGTAGTAGCTTTTGTATTCCCCTTTGTTGGGCATATCCCTTATGTTGATAGGGTTGTTGTATTTCTATGGAGGTGGGGGAACTTCCCATGGTGGTGGCATCTATGGTGATGAATAGGCTTGTGGCTGGGATGACGAAGGGTTGCCTTCGCTCCTCGGTAATAATTGCATGATCAAGTTCAATTAAGTTTTCAACTGATGGACCGTCTCCTTCAATAATTCTTGGCCTCTTTTGAGTTCCTCCATGGCTTCTTGAGACATGCTTTGAGTTTGCTTGTGAGTATAGAGAATCTTACTAGCTTTACATAGTATGATAAGGTTGGAAGCTTTTTGTAAGTGGAAGAGATATAAGCTTTAACAGATGGATGAAAATGGAAATATATGAAGAATGCTTAGGTATGCAATAATATATTTTTTTACTTTTAGGTACGCAAAAAGTTTCATGGACATGCGATGATATGTAGACTTAGTATGAGAGTAGATGCATGAGAACTCTATACAAGTTTAATGATAGCCATGATGATATCCTACACTGACTCAGAGGTTGAGACAGGAAGGGATTCCTTACGGACGAAGATAATAATAGATATGGATTTGTATATTGTCTTATAAATTGAGACATGCAGAAATCACTTAAGGATTGTGGCCAAAGAAATACGACGAGGAATCCCTATAGGCTAGGGATTATTACATAGATGGAAGTCGTACGGGTGAAAGATAGTAGTGGAAGAAAAGATAACCCTTGCAGGTTTACAGATTGTAGTGGGATTTGTGAAAGGTATCCTTAGAAGGTAGGTTCCTAGTCTTGGCCTACGTATATTCTGCCCTCCCATAATATGGTTTTCTTAAGGGTGTCATGAATAACACTAGAGGGAAAGGTACAAGGGCCTCCTTTAAGTGGAGTCTCTTTACAGGCTGAGAATTTTGTCTCTAGGTCATGAAAGGTCTCATCATAATTTTTTTTTGGGTTTAAAGGTCGTATAAAGAGTCATAGGTGTCACTCTGAAGTCCTACTTCCTAAGAGGATGTCTCT
The DNA here is from genome assembly GCA_948472305.1 of Vicia faba. Taxonomy (NCBI): domain Eukaryota; kingdom Viridiplantae; phylum Streptophyta; class Magnoliopsida; order Fabales; family Fabaceae; genus Vicia; species Vicia faba. The sequence continues at coordinate 1,030,764,967 of OX451739.1, forward strand.
CGAGAGGTATTCCTTTTGCAAAATTCCACCAACTCTAGGCGAAGTCGTCACATAAACTCATATGATTGATGTAACCCCTCGTCTTTGGCTAATAGATGAACCTTCTTTCTAAGGGTTTTTGAAAATATTTTTTGCAAAATTTAAATCCCACCATAGATATAATAATATAATGAATAACAAAAATAAGCAGAAAATAAATAAATAATTAAATGAGCAAGAAATAAAAAACCCAATAAACAAGAAAAACCCTAAAACCCAAAGATGAGGTTTCTAAACCTAAGGTTGAGTCCCCAGCAGAGTCGCCAGCTGTTGTAACTGGTTTTTAAATTTTAAAGTCACCACCCTTAATTGTTATCCTAAAGGAAGGGAGTATAAAGGAATAACCCTACAAGTTAGATATTCTAGATCGTTGGCTCGGTTTCAGATGAGGGGAAGGTGTTAGGCACCCCTTATATACCTTGTTCACAAGGATACTAGGTTTAGAAGCGCGTTTTAAGAAATAGAGTTTTAAGTTTTATTAGGGGAACTCGCCACAATTTTTGATCGTATGCCTACGTATCCTCTTAGGAGGAATCAGAGTCCCAATTCGTAGTTCGTAGTTTAGTTGGTTTTTTTAATAGGATTGCATAGAATTTCTTTCGAATTATCCTTGAATGTTGTCTGGGTTTAAAAAGTGAGTGATCGTAGATGCAATTCGCAGTTGGATTCGAAGACAATGCTATTTAATCCTTTTTGAAAATGATCTTGAAGATATTTGTTATGTCAGTAAAAAAATGGTTTATTGTTGGTTAGCTGCTGTTGTACCCTAATTTTTTCCCTTAAGACTTCTCTATCATCTCATATCAACTCAATCATATAAAGATCACACTAGGGTTTGGTTCTTCTCCCTATCTTTAGGTTTTCTCAAGAGGGATCACCAAGCACTTTGATTTGTATATTGTAATCATATTTCATTTGTGTTGATTAACCTTTAGCTAGCAAATACAATGAATGTTTTCTCTAAATGATGATCCTATAGGTGAGGGCACAACACATTTAATTAGGTGGATTCATAGGTTCATGAGTTTATTTCCATGCCTTCTTCAACAAAGCACCATTAATATTCAAGCTTCATCATTGATGATGCTTTAAAGTAACATCACGAAAAGGTCTACTATGATTCATCATACCTCAATTTGTCAAAAGAAGTCAAAAGATGCAAGAATTGATTGAAGAATTTTGACAAAATTGGACAAGTTCTTGATTCCTTGATCACAAGTGCATAACTCTCTCAATTCTTAATATTTGGAAGTGCTTATTGTTTCTATGGTTTCTTATTATCATCCACAACAACTTCTATTCACATGGAAAAAGTGATTGTGCAAGAAAGATTTTCAAAATTGAAAGGGGTTTCCAAGTCATTTTAGTGCTTTGGGAGCTAGGGTTTTGAACTTCTAAGGGCTATATCTTGTTCACATTTTAATATTTTTGAGTGATACCAAAGATATGCTTCTCTTTAAAGGGTTATAAAAAAATAACTTCAAAAGTTTCAAGAAAGTTTTGTATGGAAGATTCCTAATGATTAAGAAAGTATACAAGTCCTCTAGATAGGCCAACAAATTCCCTTATGTGATTTTAAAAGATCATAACTTGGTCAATTTTTATCTCCTTAAGCCTATTATTTTTCCACAATGATATTAAGAATGTGAACTTCAACTTTTCTTTTGTGTGCAAATTTTGGAAATGGTTAGAAGATGCCTCAAAAACTCAAAAGATTATAGGTCACCTCATGGATTTTCACCAATTTCACAAGGCCATAACTTTTTCAATATTTTGTATTTTTGAGTGGTTCAAGTTTCACAATGCTCTTTGGGAAGTCAACTTCAAACTAGCATCATTGATCAAAGCAAGATTTTGGAAGAAGGCATTGTTTGGAATCAAAACATTATAGATCACTTTTGAAGAAAAGACTTAGAATTTTTCTAAGTACAAAAAGTCAACTTTTTTTCTCAACTTTGACTCATCACAACTCTAAGCTCAAGCATTCATTTGATCTCACTATTGGCATAATACAAATATGGTGACCTTATCTTTCAAATGCTTCAAGAATTATACCCTAAGACCACTTGAGTTGTGAATATAGTTGATTCAAAGTTGGTACCTTGAATATGAAGTATTACTTCAAGTTAGATTACAATTTTCATAATATGGATTATAATCACCAAATTACCACGCGTTTTACACTTAAACAAGATTAGCAAATATGTTTGAATCATGTAGACTGTCAAAATGCATCATTTGGATAAGTTTTGATGCACATGTGGTCACACTTTCTTCATGATCATAGGTGAGCACGATTTCAAGTGAAATTGCACCATTCACCCCCTCCTCGTGATTCCATTCACTTCTCCTATAAATACAGGCGCTATTCCACTCACTTTCGAAAGCTTGAACAACCAAAATCACCCTGTCAAACTCCCTCTATAACTCACTTTTCTGAGATTTTGAATCCTCTTTTCTCCACTTTTCAATCCAATTTCTTCGTCGATCCTTCATCCTTGAACTTCATTGAAGCTAACAGAAGAAGAACAAAGCCTTGAGGTGCCCTAAATCATGCTAGCCAAGTCCATTTATAGCGCAAGTTCATCTGGCTTTGTTTAGGTAGTTTAAGACACCAAATCTTTTAACTCAAATTACTGGAATGGTTTATGATGTTCACTGATGCTTGCTATTAACTTAATTTTGGTGAATCAATGTGTTTGATACCTCTATTTTCGATTTCAAAATTTTCAAAACATCTTTAATTTTTTCCAAATCGAGTAAGGTTTGTTTTATATAAGTTTGGCGTGATGATATGGTTGTGATCGTCTTGAAGAGACGCGTATGATGATACCACTATGAGCGTCTAAATTTAAAGATTTAAGAATTATGGTTCTGCCCTAGTTGCAGGGTAGCTGGAAGTTGAAGATGACATATGTGGCTTCTTCAACCAATGAGAGAAGGACAATTGAAATATTGTAATTGGTCTTACTTTTGTGACTTCAGTGCACGCTTGTTGACCGTGGATCTCCATACGTCATCACTTTTGAGCCATTAGATGCGCCAGCTTATTTCAATGAACCGGATCCAACGCATCACATTATTTCTGATTTATTTATTTTTACAAATTTTTTTTAAAATTTTTTAATTTCAAAAATTCATAACTCTCTTATTTTTTCTCAAAAAATTATGAAATATATATATAAAATACTTTAAATTATTTCTAACTTTGTGAATATTTTTTCACATTTTTATTTTAATGTTTGATATTTTTCATAATTTTTGTATTGTTTTCCTTATTTTAATTGTTTTAAAAAATACTTTTTGGTCTTTTTAAATTCTGAAAAAAATTATGGAAGAATCCAATGACCTCTTCACAAATATTGGTGACCTCATTTAATTTTTATTTCTGATTTTACTATTTTTCACAAATTTTGGTTTATTTTGCTTATTTTCTTCAAATTTTAAAAATAGTTTCTGACTTTAAAAAATTTCTGAAATTTTTCCTCAACATTTATTAAATCATGTTTGACCTCTGACAAATTTTTAGGATTTTTATTTTGTGTTTTAATATACTTTATGTTTTTTACCATTTATTTCCCTTTTATTAACCATTTAAATAGTGTTTTATTAAATATTATTTTATTATTTTTATTTTGGTTCTGACTTGGATCTCATTTGGTGGCAAATTCCTCAACTTTATTGGATCTTGGGTGTTGATAGGTTGAAAAAACAAATCCAACAAAATGGATGAATGATGTTGATGATATTTGAAACCCCAATTTTAAACAATGCATCCCCTCCCTCTTCATCTTATCCCTTTATCATTTGTGCCACATGTTGTTAGAGGATGATCTACATATCATCTCTCCAAAAGTATGGTACATATATTGCTATTGACCGACATCAAAATAGGTGCGACTTCTACATAAGTCTACTTACGATTTCTTAACATAACGCTAAATTTTGTCCCGATTCGAGAAATGATCATTTGTGGCCCAAACCTATGTTTGTAATCCCAAGTATGTTTAATTTAAAACCTTTGATCCAATAACCTTGAGGTTCATTGTTAGGAGGCTTTGGTATTATCAATCCTCTAATGAATCTTCATGAACTTTGGTCTAAGTGAATCATTTAAATATCGTTGATCATTTATTGTCACCTCGAGAATTTGAAATGAAAGATATACTTGACAAAAAGCAAATGAAACTTGTTATTGAGAGGATTTGATTTTATCAATCTTCTAATGTGTTTTAAAATGTAAGATTCAAGATGGTCATTTAACCAACCTCTAATTTCTAGTTCATTAAAAATTGACTTTTATTTCATGCTTTTACTTTATGTCTTTATTTTTACGTACCATTTATTTTAGCATTTACATTTCATGTTATTTTCATCTTTGCTTACTTGAGCATTTATCTTTATGTCATTTTACTTTGCTCACCTGAGCTTTCATTTTGTTTTTGAAGATACTTAATAACCAACTTGAACAATAAAAACATTAAAGTTGCTTGGACTATTTGGCTACTATCCTTGGCATTTTGGAGTTATGGACTTCTTGGACTTAGGAGTAGAGACCTTGACCACCCTTGGGACCTTGTGACTTCTATTGTTATTTTGTCTCGAGTTCTTGGGGTTTACCCCGAGGCGTTAGGTTGTTTTTTCTTTGTGTGCAGCTTATTATGATTATATGCCTTGACTGTGATTGGGAATTCATCTGTATACAGCTATTACTCTGCTCAATTTTTGTGAATACTTAATGAATATGTGTTATACAAAAGAAATTATGATATGGTCTTGCTCAGATGCGTGGATAGACACGAAGCATACATTTTGATGTATGAAATCCATGAAGGTTCCTTTGGCACTCATGCCAATGGACATTCGATGGTAAAGAAGATGCTTAGGGCAGGTTACTATTTGCTGACAATGGAACCTGACTATTACAAATTTGTAAAGAAGTGCCATAAGTGCTAGATTTATGCTGACCAAATTCATGTGCCTCTGACGCTTATCAATATTATTTCTTGCCCGTGGCCTTTCTCTATATGGGGTATTGACATGATTGGATAGGTTGAACCTAAGGAATCAAATGGACATCGTTTTATCTTGGTGGGAATAGATTACTTCACCAAATGGGTGGAAGCATCTTCATATGCTAATGTTACTAAGCAGGTGGTAGTACGATTTATCAAGAACAACCTTATATGCTGATATGGTGTGCCAAACAGGATTATCATTTATAATGGCTCGAATCTTAATAACAACATGATGACAGAACTTTGTGAAGAATTCACGATTATCCATCATAATTCATCTCCTTACGGGCCAAAGATAAATGGGGTTATTGAAGCTACTAATAAAAATATCAAGAAGATCATCCAGAAAATGGTTGTTACCTATAAATATTGGCATGAGATGATCATTTTTGCTTTGCATGGGTATCGTACACCCGTCAGCACTTCGACAGGGGAAAATCCATTCTCTCTTGTGTATGATATGGAAGCAGTGCTCCCCGTTGAGGTTGAGATTCCCTCTTTACGTGTGATAATGGAAACCAAATTGTCAGAGGCCGAATGGGTCCATAACAAGTTTGACTAATTGAATTTGATTGAAGAAAAGAGAATGACAGTTTTGTGCTATGGCCAGTTATACCAAAAGAGAGTGAAGAAAGCTTTTGACAAGAAGGTCAAGCCTCTTGAATTCAGAGAAGATGACCTCGTGCTCAGAAATATCATATCTTTTAACACTAATTCTAAGGGCAAGTGGACTCCCAATTTTGAAGGCCCAAATGTTGTCAAGAAAGCTTTCTATGGAGGTGTATTAATTCTTGAAACTATGGATGGCTAGGAGTTCCCACGTTCTATGAATGCTGATCAAGTTAAGAAATACTTTGCCTAAAGAAATAAAAGAACAACTCACTAATTTGAAAATCCGAAAAGGCGGCTTAGGCAAAAAAGAGCGTCTCGGTAGACTGAAAACCCGAAAGGGCGGTCTAGGAAAAAGTAAGAGACACAAATAGAGTAAATGTTCCCGCTAGGTTGAAAACCCGCAAAGGCAACCTAGAAAAAACTTAGGGATTTCTTGACAAGTAACTGCGTCAGACAAGACTTGATCATTGAAGCAACAATCTTCTTGGATTCTCACCAAATTTCAACATAAGTCGCTTCTTAGGAATTCAAAGTTTTTAGGGAGAATAGTGGTCATTGTATTTCAATGTATCTTTTCCAATATATTACCATTTTCCAAACTTTGTATTCATCTATGGGGTCTCGTAATTTGCAGACTACCATTATAAAAATAAAGTTTGAGCTTTTATCCAATTCTTCGTAATTCTTATTTTATTCTGCTTACAAATACTCCATTTATTATTGATAGTAATTTTCAAAACAAAGAGATTTAATAATAAAATTGTTTTTGAAAAGAATTTCAAATTACTTTTTTACTTTAGATTTTGTGACTCAAGAAAAACAAAAATAGTGATTCCGAGGATGGACGATGTTGTACCCCAAAATTTTCCCTCTCATTTATCAAGATTTTTCCTCACAAGACTTCTTGGACTCCAGACAAGATTAGGGTTTGCTCAGCTCAAGACCTCACCTTGCACTGATGACCTGAAATTAGGGTTTGAGTTTGCACAAGGAATTTTGGACCATCAATGCTTCATGTGACTTTCATACACCATCTTGGACCCCTAAGATTGTTCATACCAAGTTTCAAGCCTTGAATCACATTTTTGCCCAGTCAATTGGATAGTTGACCTAAAAATCAGTTGTATTGGGGAAAAAGTCAACCATGGCCAATTTACAGTCAAACTTCATAATTTTTTATCCACAAAAAAATTCTAGGCTCATATGTACCATTTTATCAAGTTTGAATCACAACTCCTCAAGAAATTTGATCAAATCATCAAAAGGGCAAAATGGTCAAAATTAGGGTTTTGACTGAGAAAGGGCAATTTCTTATTTTTAACCTAGACAATGAGCAATTGGGTTCAAGAATGATTTAAAGGACTCAATAGCATCATCTTTACCTAATCACATGATTCAAAAGATCTCAAATGCATAGGATTGACAGATGAATTTTGCAGTCAACTGATCAAAAGTCAACTGTACACTGAAAAGTCAAACTTTGACTTTTTGGTCAAAATCAAGTGCCAAGGGTCATAATTCATCAAGATATGTCAAAATATGAAACTTGTTGATCAAGAAAACCAAATTTTCAAATTAGGGTTTTAATTTGAAAATTTTTCATAACTTAGAAAATTTCTAAGTATGGAAAATTTCTTATTTTTTCCAAACTTTTCATAACTTTTTCACTATGATCCAATTGGATTCAAAGAAAACTTCCAACATGAAAGTTGTAGTATACCATGAAATATACAACTTTGATTCACAAAGTTTTCCCAAAATATGATTGGATCTCAATTTATGAATTTGTGAATAGGGGTCCATAAACTTTTTAACTTAGTGAAAATTTGCCCTAATTTAGGCAGGTTTTTGACCTAAATTCATGGACATTTTTCACCTAGTTCCAATAGGTATCTCAAGTTTCATTTTAAACATGGCATGTAGAGCATGTTACAAGATTTCCAAAATGTCCAAGAACTCTCCAAGATCATTTGTGGTTAGGGAGAATCGAAGAAGAGAAAATGGCATTTTGTCACTTTTGTTCAAGCCATTTTCACAAATGCACCAAGTTGCAAATCTGTCCTAGCATGCTTGTACCTTGCATTACAGGTCCTAAATCCCTTATACACTCCATAATTAAATTCAAACTCAATGGATAATGGCTTTGATTTGACTTTTGAAGCATTGCACAATGAATTAATCCATAAATGGCATAAAGTTCACAATACCATTTTGATAAAGCAAGCTTTTCCAACTTTACAATTCTTGAGCCATGGACCTGATCTTTTGTTGCAAGCAAGATCCACAAATATCAGGCAATGTTCATCAACTATTATCAGACCTAGAACTAGCATGTACAAGTCTTGAGCTTGGTCACTTCAACTTTTCTTCAAAAGCAAGAAAACTTGCAAAAGTCAAGATAACTTGTCCATCTGATAAAGGGAGGGTTTGGCCTCATTCTATACAACTTCAGAAACTTGTCATAAGCCAATACACAATTGCCTAACATCACAAACACTCTCAAACAACAAAACTACATTTTTGTCCGAAACAGGGCAGCTTCTGCAAAACACATGCCAACTTTAAATTTTCTCGTGCGTTTTGCTTTGTAACACTTCAAACATCTTCCCTACATCACATCCAAAATATCCAAGTCCTTGTTCTGGTTCTGTAATCTCTATTTCAAACATCACCATTTTCATTTTAGAAGGTTGCAGGTTGACTTCTACAAGGAGTTTCAGCCATCTACAAGGCCAGCTATGCATTGGAAAAGCTTGAGGGAACTTCAAGGAAGCTCACACGATCTTCAGGCCTCACTCAAAGTCCCCACATTGCCATATCCAAACTCAGCTGAACAAGGTATTTTTCAAATCTCTATCTCTCTATTTAGGAATCCTTAAGCTTTGATTTGTGAGGCAAAAATGTAGTCCTTAACTTGCTTAAGTTGTACATATGCATAGTTGTTATTTATATTAACTGAGTAGTGAGAATTTGAAGCTTAAAGTTCATGAAAAATTTAGGTAAAAAATTAGGGGTGATAAAATTCTCCTTGATCTTTGAGTGTTAGGTCACAAACTTTATATCACTGGAATCGTGAGATCATAAGCTACATTTTTTGTGTTATAAGTTTTTGATTTTATGCAAGCTAGAGCAAGATACAGGTTTGAAGAAAAAACGCGCGTTTTGGGAGAAGGCTGGAGGACAGGGATGAAGTCCTAGGCCTGGCGCGCCTTGGGCCTCCTATTCTGACTTTCCACGCCCCCTAGCTACTATCCACACCCCCATTTGCATATTTTTATATTTTGCATTTTTTTTCATTTCTTTTTATGTTTATTGACTTTAATATTTTTTTTCTGAACATTAAAAAATCCCAAAAATATTTTTTAATTTTTTGCATTTTATTTTATTTTTTATCTTATTTTTTGCATAAAATATTGATTATTCAAATAAATAGAACTTTATTTTCTTAAATAAAACTTGTAAATAATTTAAAAATGCTATACATTTTTATTTTAATTATTCATATACATAAACTATTATTTCCATACATATTTTAATTTTTAATATTTGTTAATAATATTTTTTAATATTTATTTGTATAAAAATGGACAAAAATAATATTAGAAAACAATATTTTCCTTTAAATAAAAAATTAGGGTTTCCCCTTTCAAAAATAATAATGTTATTTTTTTCTTATTTTTTAGGACTTAAATAACTTTGTTTTCTCATACATAAAAGAAATACAAAACCATTTTTGCACATTTACATTTTATTATATACTTAAATAATTGTTTATTTATTTATTGTACAATAAATTCAATTGGGTTGTAATAATTTCTAGGGTTTTATTTTGTGCAAATATCCCCATTCAAAAACTTGTGTCCCCCCTCCCATAATAATTGTTGTAATAGCTTAGATTTACTTTACGCAATGTATCGCATTAAATACATGTTTAGTAAAATTAGGGTTTGTATGATAAGACAAAAATCAAACAAATAGCATGACCTAATACAAGACAAATGCATGAAAAATGACAACACATTGCACACAAGCACCCCTAGGGTTTCATCCACTTTGTTGCCTAAAAAATGGCCATGGTATGCATGCAAAGTATCTTGGCAAAACAATACAAACAAATAAGATCTTAGTCTCTCGATGACGCTATCAAAAGGTTGCCTAAAACAAATGATCTTGGTACCTCAAGACTTGCTAAGATACTTGGAAATATTGCTATCATGGTCATACGATGACCCACGCTCGTCCTATTTAACATCCAAAGATAGGATTGTTTACCAAAACAATGGTAAATCAATAATGTCAAAGGAATAAAAATGTACAAGAAAGACTTTTGAGTAGGTAGAATGCTTCTAGTTACCTGATAAATTTGCAAATAATCCTTTCTATTTTCAAACAAACACACACACTTCAAAACATTTCCAAACAACTTTCAAAACATTGAAACATTTTTCAAAAGACAAACATCTTTGTATACATTCTTGCGAACGAGAATCATTACAAAGATTGCCTAAACAAAGGCCTCTTTTCAAAATACTTTCAAAACCACACAAAGCACCATTTCTAACAATTGCAAAAGAAAAGCAAGTGATCTAAACAAGTAACTAAGAGCCCATGGAAAACCATGGATGAAAAGGGTGCTAGTACATTCCCTTTTTATAATCTACCCCCCGAACTCAAGAAAACATCTCAAAGGTCTTTCCTGTGCTTTTTTACCTTTCCTTTTGGATAAAATAAAAGTCGGTGTCGACTCTTGCTAACCGCAAAATTTGCGAATACAAACGTAAAACCTCAAGTCAGTTCTCCCACCGCATCACAAAACGGGCGACTCTGCTGGGGAAAATAATAAAAAGTGGGGTTACCTTAGGGTTTTAGATCACCTTTACATGCTTATCTTGCTTGACTTGTTTGCTTTACACTTTGGTCCTATTGTTTGGGTTTGAATCCTCTACCCGGATTTGGAAAACATTCATAGGTAAATAGCAATACATTATGGAAACTATGTGGGGTATATCGACATGGTCTAAGAAATAGCTATATTAGTGCGACATATTTGTGGGTATCGGTAGCCTTTGAGTCAATCAAAGAGAATACGGGGCCGCTGAGTGATGTAATGAAGCACTAATGGACTTTTAGAACCTTTACTTGACCAACTTGGCCTTTTAGGATGTAGTGAGATGACCGGCTTTGGTGCAGTCCGAAGTTGGTAGATACTCGATACTACACTCATTGAGGGTTGGTTTCTTGGAATATTTCGGTCGCCAGTAAAGAGGCTGAATTGAAACAATGAACCAGGAAACAATCCAGTGATATTGAGCTCCTTAGAACCCGGTTACTATTTCTAGGATAGGTTGAGCCAACTAAACTTTAAGACGGTACTTACCTATGAAACCTCATGCAAGCCTAAACTAGGAACTTGTGTGATTTGCTTGTACATATATACTTTTGCATAACATCATGTACATCATGAAGCATCATATGCATCCACTAACCATTTCAACGATTTTGGAGATTCATCTTTGTTCTTGTTTTGTAGGTTATGGATTCACTTCGCAGGAAAAGTATACAAGTCAACCTTGTAAGAATTCCTCCACAACTCAAGGAGCTAGCTTCAAGGATTCATGAGAATTCTCCATTCACCGAGAGACATGGTCGTCTACTCAACTTAGTCACTTCCAACACAGAGGAGGATATGGTGAAAGTTCTCTTCCAGTTCTTTGACCCTTTGCATCATTGCTTCACATTTCCTGACTACCAACTTGTGCCCACTTTGGAGGAATTTTCTCAACTCTTGAGGATTCCTATTCTCAATCAACTACCCTTCAATGGTACAGAAAGAGATCCAAAGCCAGAAGAGATTTCTCAAGCCTTACACTTATTTGATGTCACAACATATTGGGAAACTAGAAGTGGTGTCAAAGGCTTCTTGTCAAAGTTTCTGTTTGAGAAGGCCCAAAGCTGCTGGAATTCTTTGGACTTACAAGCTTTTGAGGATATTGTAGCTCTTCTCATCTATGGGATGGTCTCGTTCCCTAACCCTGACCAACTTATAGATGTGAGCGATGTCAAAATCTTCATGACTTGCAACCCGGTGCCTACTTTGCTTGGGGATATCCTCCACTCTTTTCACACTTGTACAATGAGAAAAAGAGGTGTTCTCATGTGTTGCACTCCTCTCCTGGCAAGATGGTTTATTTCTCATCTTCCCCAGTCAGTCTTGAAGAATGAGCAAGGTTTGAGGTGGTCACAACGATTGATGACTCTTACCCATTCGGACATTCATTGGTGTTCTCGATCAAAAGAGAATGTTATCATCATTGACCGTTATGGGGAATTCCCTAATGTCCCTCTACTTGGCATTAGGGGAGGCATCACCTACAACCCCTGCTTGGCTCTGAGACAGTTTGGGTATGCCCGAAGGGATGGCCCACATGACATGCTAGTTCAAGGTTTGGTTTTCGACTTCGACAACGACAATCAAGGACTCCGACAAAGGTTCATCCGAGCTTGGAGGATGCCAAACAAGGTGGATAGTAATACCTTGGGGCACAAGAATTCCATCCTCTTGAGACTTACCTCAAGTGGGTACGAACCCGCGCCCAAAGTCTTATGATGCCTTACCCCTCCATTCTCCCTGTGATTATAGAGCCTGTTATGGAAGGAGAGGTTCCATACACCCTCCTACATCCTGACATGCCAACATCACTCGAAGATCTACAAAGGAGTTGGATACAACTCAAGGGAGAGCACGATACTTTCGAAGCCCAATTCTACGCAAGCGAGAAGAAGGTTTTGGAACTCACTCGGCTACTCCATGAAGAGCAGACTCTCAACACCTACATTGCACCAAAGAGGATGCGCAACGTCTTTTTACCTTAGAATTTTGTATTATTTTGCCCACGGGGAATTGATGTACTAACAAATCCTATCTTATTAATATGATGTGGGTTTCTTTTTTTGTTTAAAACAAATTTGAATTTATGAATCCTTGAAAGCATTAAATGAATACATATCATTCATCATATGCATAAACAGGTCTTCACACCAAGTTTCCTCATCTCTCTGCTGTTTATTTTAGCAAGATGGACATTGAACAAATGGTCAAAGATTTGCAAGCTCAGAATTTACAATTTCAACAGCTACTCTTGACCTTAGCCAAGGGGCAGGAGGAGCTCAAGACTCTACTAGAGAAATAAAAAGAGAAGAAGAAGAAGAAGCGAGCTGTTGTGGTTATTATGGGAAGAAGGTTTGAAGGACAAGCCAGACGAACTTTGGAATTCCCATCAACATCTGAAGAGGGGGAAGGAAAAGGAAAGGGAACGACAGTGCCATGTGATTCTGAAGCAGAGGAAGAGGAAGATGAAGACTACTCTGAACAACAATAACCTCCGGCCGATGACAAATACAAAAACCTGGAAGAACGTCTAGCTGCTATGGAAGTGCAAAGAGTACCTGGGCTGGATTTTGAGGAGTTAGGGTTGGTTTCTGGAATTGTAATCCCTCCTAAGTTTAAAGTACCTATGCTCTCTAAGTATGATGGGGTGTCTTGTCCCAAGATGCACCTACGATCTTATTTCGGGAAAATTCAACCACATTCTTCTGACAAAGATTTGTGGGTCCACTTTTTCCAAGACAGTTTATCGGGGACGCAGCTGGATTGGTTCTACCAATTGGAGAGGTTTGATGTGTATAATTGGGAAGACTTGGCAGCCGCCTTATATAAACAGTATCAATACAACGCCTACTTGGTGCCAACCCGTACTCAACTATAGAGTATGGCCATGGCTACCAATGAGGGCTTCAAAGACTACGCCCAAAAATGGAGGGATTTAGCCGGAAGGGTGCAACCACCTTTATTTGAAAGAGAGATAGTGGACATGTTCTTGGGGACTCTGTCAGGTCCTTTCTTTAATCACCTGATTGGAAGCTCCTCTGCAGGTTTCACTGAGTTGATTCTAACTGGAGAGAGGGTGGAAGCCGGTATTAGAAGCGGCAAAATTCAGAAAGACGCGTCTACCTCTGCAGTTGCAAAAAAGCCCTTCACTGGAAAGAATGAAGTGTCTGCTATCTATGCCCAGAGGAATCAGGGAAGAACTGAATGACGACCAACAGTGGGGGCCGTTATGATTCAAAAGTATGCATCAGACCAGCTGAGAAACAACCAACTGAGAAATGATCAACCGAGAAATAACCAGCAAAGGGTGGAAAGGCCTGTAAGACAATTCACCAAGATAAACATGACTTTTGCTCAAGTCTTACCACATCTCTTGAAGTTGAACCTGGCCATGCTAAAAGAAGCCCCTAAAAATCCTAACACTGCTTCTCCACATTACCATCCCAACGCTAGATGTGCTTACCATTCAGAAAGTCTAGGGCACGACACCAACAACTGTTGGGCACTGAAGAATAAGATTCAAGATCTGATTGACGCAAAGGAAGTTGAATTTGAAGCTCCTGAAAAGCCGAATGTTATCTCCGCATTGATGCCTAGGCATGGACACAATGCCAATGCTGTGGAAGAAGATCTATTTGTTTCTACTGTGGATGAATTGTTAACTCCTCTCCTAACCATCAAGTTTAATTTGTTGAGAGCTGGGGTGTTCCCAGGATGTGACCAAGATTGCCATGCTTACATGTCCTCCCCATTTGACTGTCCTCTGTTGAAGAAATGAATCTGACAACTAATTGATAACAAGGAAATTTTGTTTGAGGAATCTCCCATTTCACCCATTCTAGTTCCAGAAGTTTCAATAATAACCATATACGCCAATCCTTCCAGGGTTCCTAAAAAACCCGTTAGGATTACATCTGCTCCAGTGACTACTCCGTTGAAGATAACAATGCCCGGGCAAACCCCACACAAAACCGATAAAATGGTACCATGGAACTATGGTGGAGAGATCTACTACCATGGTGTCAAACAGATTGAACAGACCATTGAAGAAGAAAGCTCTGAGGAAGATAATCTCGACATCAGTAACATTTCCAAAACAAGCATAATTACTTGTAGTGGGAGAATCTTTTCTCCAGAGATTTCTCCTCCAACAGCAGTCTTTGGACCCGCGGCCATTCCGAAGATTACACCTGCACCAGTAACTGTACCTGCAAGTGTACCCTCCAACAATGACAATGCAATTCCTATCCCTACTTCCACTGATAAAGGAAAGAATGTTCAAGAGGAGCCTGTCTTGACGAAGGCTCAATCACTAGTCATCCCTGAAACATCCTAGAAAGAGATGGAAGAAATTCTGAGGATCATTAAAAAAGTGATTATAATATGGTGGAACAACTGGGGCAAACCCCCTCAAAGATCTCCATGTTGGCCATGTTTCTTTGTTCAGAAGCTCATGCTTAGGTTCTGATAAGATTTTTGAAGACGGCCCACGTGCCACAAGAAACCTCCGCTGATCAATTCCAGGAATGTGTGGCTAGTTTAACAGCTGACAATGGTCTAGGATTCTCCGATGCAGATTTAACTTCGAAAGGGAGAAAACATAATGATGCTTTGCATGTCTTAGTGGAATGCAAAGGGACAACCCTAGCACACGTACTGGTAGACACTGGTTTGTCTTTAAACGTCTTGCCGAAGAAAGCCTTGGATAGACTAGATTGTGAAGGCTTAACCCTGAAACCCATCAATATAATTGTCAGAGCCTTTGATGGTTCTAAGAGGATGGTCCTTGGAGAGGTGGACATCCCGATCAAGGTGGGTACCCAGACGTTCAATTCAGCATTTTACGTGATGGACATCCGTCCTTCCTATTCTTGCCTGTTGGGAAGACCTTGGATGCATCATTCTGGAGCTGTCAGTTCTACTCTGCATCAAATGCTCAAGTACCCTGTCCAGGGGAAAATCATAATTATTCACGGTGAAGAGGAATACATGATTAGTCATCTAAACTCCTTGTGTTATGTGGAGTTAGATGGCGAATTCATAGAGACCCCTTTCCAACACTTTGAAGAGGTAGCTCAGGAGATAGCGGCAACCAAGACAGTATCCTCTGTACCCACGATTACCAGATCTTTGCCTCATATGTCATCTCTCAAGGATGCTAGGGCAGTAGTGGAATAAGGCGGATCCACAATCTGGGGGAAGCTTCCATACTTTCCTTTAAAATCATACAAATTCGGCTTGGGATTTACTTCGACTGGTCAGAAGGTCGTGCGCTTCTCCCGTGCCGGAGGGCCACCTGTGAAGATCAGCCATTGAGGAGTTAATGCACTAGAGGACAGTGAAGAATAGGGAAGCTTGGAAGACTGGAATTTTCCTACTGTTGGCGGAGGACTGTGCAACTGGGAAGCAAAAGACTTTGTTCCAATTACTTTCATACCGCAATAATTTATCTTTTCCATTTCTGTTGGACTGTAATAATTCACAAACAATTCGTACTTTTTCAACCTTGTGTCTTACCCGAGGCACATAGGTCCATTTGTAAGGGTTCTTATTTCATTTTCATATGTCATTTTAATGAATCATGGACGCTTTTCATATATAAACCTTTTGTGCTCATTGTCTTTCTTTTACATTTTGTTGTTTTAAGATGGCTATGCCCTTACACATACCCACACTCACAAATGCAGGTACCCTTCCATTCCGGAACCCATGGGTAACAATACTACTATAGCCTTCAGTGACTCTGAAGATCTGGTCTACCAAGCCGAATATGAAGGTGGGGAAGATTGTGAGGTGCCAGGGGAATTGGCCAGGTTACTACAGCAAGAGGAAAGAGAAAATCAGCCTCATGAAGAGCAGTTGGATACAATCAACTTAGGAACTGAGGATGACAAAAAGGAAATCAAGATAGGTGCCAATCTAGAGCCGAGTGTCAAGGAGAGCCTAATTCAGCTACTGCATGATTATGTTGAAATCTTCGCCTGATCATACGAAGACATGCCGGGACTCGATACAGACATTGTGGTACACCGTCTCCCCACAAGAGAAGACTGTCTACCAGTGAAACAAAAGGTCCAACGCATGAGACCTGACATGTCCGAGAAGATCAAAGCTGAAGTTATGAAGTAGTTCAATGCTGGATTTCTGGCTGTTACTTCCTATCCACAATGGGTTGCTAACATTGTGCCCGTGCCTAAGAAGGACAGCAAAGTGAGAATGTGCGTGGATTATAGAGATTTAAACAGGGCCAGCCCTAAAGATGACTTTACACTTCCGCACATCGACGTCTTGGTCGACAACACAGCTCAGCACAAAGTATTTTCTTTCATGGACAAATTCTCAGGCTATAACCAGATCAAAATGGCACTTGAGGACATGAAGAAAAGTACTTTTGTTACACAGTGGGGTACGTTCTGCTACAAAGTGATGCCATTCAGACTGAAGAATGTCGGGGAAACCTACCAACGCGCCATGGTAGCTTTGTTTCATGACATGATACATCATGAGATAGAGGTCTACGTAGATGACATGATAGCCTGATCACAAACTGAAGAAGAACACCTTGATCACTTGCAAAATCTGTTTGTCAGGTTGAAGGAGTACAAGCTCAGATTGAACCCCAACAAGTGCACATTCGGAGTCCGATCCGGTAAACTCTTGGGTTTCATTGTCAGCAACAAAGGCACCAAGGTTGATCCTGCCATAGTCAAAGCTATACAAGAAATGCCTACTACTCGCACTGAGAAGGAGGTCAAAGGTTTCTTGGGACGCCTAAACTACATTGCTAGGTTCATTTCTCACCTAACATCTACTTGTGAGCCAATCTTCAATTTGTTGAAGAAAGATCAAGTAGTTAAATGGAATGATGAATGTCAGTTTGCTTTCGATAAAATCAAGGATTATTTGCTAGAACCTTCTATCTTGATGCCACCCGTCGAGGGAAGACCTCTAATCATGTATCTGACCGTCTTGGAGAATTCAATGGGGTGCGTGCTGGGGAAGCATGACGAGTCTGGCCGAAAAGAGCATGCCATTAATTACCTTAGCAAAAAGTTTACCGACTGTGAGACCCGATACTCACTGCTCGAGAAAACTTGATGCGCTTTGGTATGTGTTGCTCGCCGGCTAAGGCAGTACATGTTGACTCATATCACTTTGCTGATATCTAACATGGATCCGATCAAGTACATCTTTGAGAAGCCTGCTCTATCTGGAAGAATAGCTAGATGGAAGATGATCCTAACGGAATACGATATACAGTACACGACCCAAAAAGTTATAAAGGGGAGTGTGCTAGCGGATCATCTAGCCCATCAAGCTGTCGAAGATTACCAATCCATGAGGTTCGACTTCCCTGACGAAGACATCATGACATTGGACAACATTGAAGATATCAGAGCATATGACGGACCTGAACAAGGATCCCGATGGACCCTATACTTTTATAGGGCCTCCAATGCACTTGGCAACGGTATCGGCGCGATACTCATATCCCCAGAAGGTTGCCACACTCCTTTCACTGCCCGACTTTGCTTCAACTGTATGAACAACATGGCAGAGTATGAGGCATGCATCTTTGGACTCAAGGCTGCCATAGACTTGGGAATCAAATCCTTAGATGTGTTTGGAGACTCAGCTTTTGTCATCAGTCAGATCAAAGGAGAGTGGGATACTAAACATCCAAACCTCATCCCTTACAAAGAACATGTCTTGATATTGTTACCACATTTCGAGCAGATTACCTTCGAGCACTTCCTGCGAGAAGAAAATCAGCTAGCAGATGCTCTAGCTACAATGTCATCCATTATTAAACTTAATTGGGATAATGAGGCTCCCCAAATCACCATTGAACGGATGGTCGAACCTGCACATTGTCACAAGATTAATACTGAAGAAGTAGTGGACCAGCCGTGGTTTCACGAAGTCAAAAGGTATCTCGAGGCTCAGGAATATCCTGAAGGAGCTTCAGTCAATGACAAAAAGTTCTTAAGGAGATTCTCGCCTAAGTTCTTCCTATGTAATGGTATCCTGTACAAGCGTAATCACTATTCTATTATGCTTCGTTGTGTGGACAAGATTGAAGCTGAAAAGATCATGGATGAATTGCATGAGGGTACCTTTGGCACTCACTCTAACGGGCATACGATGGCTAAGAATATTCTACGGGCAGGCTATTACCGGTCTACCATGGAAGCTGACTATTATCAACACTCCCACACTTGTCACAAATGTCAAATATATGCAGACAAGGTGCACGTGCCTCCTGTTCCTCTAAATGTCTTAACAGCTCCTTGGCCATTCGCTATGTGGGGAATCGACATGATTGGAGAGATCAAACCTACAACATCCAAAGGAAACCGTTTTATTCTGGTGGCCATTGATTATTTCACTAAGTGGGTCGAAGCAGCTTCCTTCGCATCCGTTACTAAGAATGTTGTTGCCCGCTTCATCAAGAAAAATCTCATATGCCGATACGATATTCCTGAAAGGATCATCACGGATAACGGTACAAACCTTAACAACACTATGATCACTGCCTTGTGCGAGCAGTTCAAGATTTAACATCACAATTCATCCCCCCTATCGGCCAAAGATGAATGGTGCAGTTAAAGCTGCTAACAAAAATATCAAGAAGATCATATAAAAGATGACAGTCACCTACAAGGACTGGCATGAAATGCTACCGTTTGCTCTTCACGGGTACCGTACCACGGCACGCACATCAACTGGGGCAACACCCTATTCTTTGGTATATAGCATGGAGGCTGTTTTACCTATCGAGGTTCAAATTTCCCTCTTTGAGAATCATGAAGGATGCTGGTTTGAGCGAAGACGATTGGATTCAGACCCGACTAGATCAACTTAACTTAATTGACAAAAAGAGACTTACTGAT
Organism: Vicia faba; assembly: GCA_948472305.1. NCBI lineage: Eukaryota > Viridiplantae > Streptophyta > Magnoliopsida > Fabales > Fabaceae > Vicia > Vicia faba. The sequence continues at coordinate 1,030,784,418 of OX451739.1, forward strand.
GTTTGCCATGGTCAGACGTATCAAAAGCGGATGATCAAGGCTTTTAACAAGAAAGTCAGACGCCAGGTATATCAAGTTGGAGATCTTGTAATCAAGCGCATCATTTTTCCACAAAGTGATCCCAGGGGAAAATGGACTCCTACCTACGAAGGACCATTTGTAATCAAGAACATCTTTTCTGGTGGGGGAATGATCTTAACCACCATGGACGGCGACGACCTGCCGCACCCTGCAAATACAGACATAGTTAAAAGATACTACACATAAACGACCCGCTAGGTTGACACACCCGAAAGGGCGGTTCAGAAAAAAATTAGGGATAAATAAAAAAAATATGTACACCCGGCAAGTTGAAAACCCGAAAGGGCGACTTGGGCAAAAAAGGGTTTCCCAGTGGAATGAAAACCCGAAAGGGCGGTCCAGGAAAAAGTTAGGGAATTAAAGCGTATGACTATGTCTCGTCGGTCACTTTAAGGACAATCTCTTCACAGAAAAATCTGGAACTTCTGATCAATCCAATAATCTTCGGACGAAGCAACAAATGGACAAGATATTCGGAGATACGAAGGCTATAGCGGAATGGGAACCCCATGGGAATTTTTACACACATAGCTATCTTTCCTTGTATAAATTTTTCTTACTTTTATGACACCATCCTCTTACTAGGATGTCTGTCTCCTTTGTACAAAACACTTATTCAAAGTAAATACAAAGATATCTCTTTCAAAGTACAGAAAAATATTTGCCTTTTTTCTTTACACTTGTGTTTTTATTTTCAAAAACGTCCAATGATTCATTGATGAACATATGCATTTGAACATAATTATTGTTTAGAAATAAAAAGGTGGAAAAGAATAATTATTGACAGACTGAAAGGATAGGAAAACGTCTTTAGACTATTCCAGGAGCAATCCCTACAGTACATCATATAGATCCCCAACTGAGCTAAAACCTTGAAATACATATCCCCAGCGGAGTTATAATTTCAAACCCTTAATCCCCATCAGATTTCAAACTTCAAACTCCCAAACCCCAGCGGAGCAAAAACTTTGAGTTACAGATCCCCAACGAAGATGAAACCTTCTTCCCCAATCGAGTCAAGACTTCTAAACTATCAATCCCCCGCGGAAACCATCTAGTTTCTCCAAATTCTCCAGCAAGTTATCTTGAAGACTGAAAATCAACTAGATAACAGTTAACTTTTGTCTTATCTCCAACCTAGGATAACTTCCCAGTAGAGTGGCAGACAACCCAAACTCCTGAACTTACTCCTCAGCAGTAAGCCTTCCTCCCCACAGAGTTTTCAATACTCCTCAACATAATGAAGATTCTCATTCTTAATTCCCCAGTGAAGTCGTCAAGGTTTTCATTACTCCTCAATAGAATGAAGATTATCATTCCCCGCAGAAGTCATCAGAGTCTTCCTTATTCTCCAGCATATCAAGGATTTCCTTTGTATAATCCCCAGTAGAAGTCATCAAGTTCTCTGGATTTCCCAAGCAAATTTCTCAAGCAGTTTGACATTACTCTCATAACAGAATTCTTGTCAATATTCCAACTTCAGGACATAAAGGATCCTTCTTCCCCACAGAAGTTGTTAAGGATTTCATGTCCCCAACAGTCACCAAGATTTTCTTACTCTCAGCAGTCAAGAATTTAATTTCCTCGCTAGCAGTCAAGGATTTATTTTCCCCGACAGCAGTCAGGGATTTATTTTCCCCGGCAGCAGTCAAGAGTTTTTATCCCCAGCTGTCAAGGATTTGTTTTCCTCAGTAATACAACAAATCAGCTTACATGCGCATACATTACATCCATTTATCATAAATATTGATAAAGCGCATTTATTGCATCATACATTTCATGCAACATAACTCTGTGTTTCAGCTAACATTTTACCCTTTTCAGGATAAGATTAACAAGCTACCATTAACAGTATACAATCATGATACAGTACAGATACACTCCAGACGCGGAAGTCATTCTGTTGCTCTTTCAGATTCAGATTTCAGATACAGTTCAGATACGCTCCAGATAAGGATGCCATCCTGACACTTATTCAGATTTCAACTATCAGATACAGTTCAGATACACTCCAGACACGGAAGTCATTATGTCACTTATTCAATTTCTAGTTCAGATACACTCCAGATACGGATGCCATTCTGGCCCTTATTCAGTTTTCTGATTCAGATACAGTACGGATACCCTCCAGACACGGAAGTCATTATGATACTCATTCAGACCTCAACATTCAGATACAGTACGGATACGCTCTAGACACGGAATCCATTATGTCACTCATTCAGATTCAGACTTCAGATACAGTACATATACACTCCAGACACATTTGCCATTTTGTCACTTATTCTGATTTTCCCCAGCTCAGAGACGCTCCAGACACGGATGCTATTCTATTGCTCATTCAGATTCAGACTTCAGATACAGTACGGATACGCTCCAGACACGGAAGCCATTTTGTTACTCATTCAGATTCAGACTTCAGATACAGTACAGATACGCTCCAGACACGGAAGCCATTATGTTACTCATTCAAATTCAAACTTCAGATATAGTACGGATACACTCCAGACACGGAAGCCATTCTGTTACTAATTCAGATTCAGACTTCAGATACAGTCCAGATACGCTCCAGACACGGTTGTCATTCTGTCACGTATTCTGATTTTCCCCAGCTCTGAGACGCTCTAGACACGGATGCTATTCTATTGCTTACTCAGATTCAGTCCCCAGATATAGTACAGATACGTTACAGATATGGACACCATTCTGATACTTATTCTTCTGACTTACAACTTACAACTCAGCAAACATTCTTGGATGGCATCTTTAACGAGTGTAATCATCTTTTACCTTCAAGTCACGAACGACAAACTCGCCAATCTAACTCTTCAGGTTCAAGAAGATTGAACAGGGGTAGCTGTTGTACCCCAAAATTTTCCCTCTCATTTATCAAGATTTTTCCTCACAAGACTTCTTAGACTCCAGACAAGATTAGGGTTTGCTCAGCTCAAGACCTCACCTTGCACTGATGACCTGAAATTAGGGTTTGAGTTTGCACAAGGAATTTTGGACCATCAATGTTTCATGTGACTTTCATACACCATCTTGGACTCCTAAGATTGTTCATACCACGTTTCAAGCCTTGAATCACATTTTTGCCCAGTCAATTGGACAATTGACTTAAAAATCAACTATATTGGGGAAAGAGTCAACCATGGCCAATTTACAGTCAAAATTCATAATTTTTGATCCACAACAACATTCTAGGCTCTTATGTACCATTTTATCAAGTTTGGATCACAAGTCCTCAAGAAATTTGATCAAATTGTCAAAAGGGCAAAAAGGTCAAAATTAGGGTTTTGACTGAGAAAGGGCAATTTCTGATTTTTAACCTAGCCAATGACCAATTGGGTTCAAGCATGATTTAAAGGACTCAATAGCATCATCTTGACCTAATCACATGATTCAAAAGATCTCAAATGCATAGGATTGACAGATGAATTTTGCAATCAACTGATCAAAAGTCAATTGTACACTAAAAAGTCAAACTTTGACTTTTTGGTCAAAATCAAATGCCAAGGGTCATAATTCATCAAGATATATCAAAATATGAAACTTGTTGATCAAGAAAACCAATTTTGCAAATTAGGGTTTTAATTTGAAAATTTTTCATAACTTAGAAATTTTCTAAGTATGGAAAATTTCTTATTTTTTCCCAACTTTTCCCAACTTTTTCACTATGATGCAATTGGATTCAAAGCAAACTTCCAACACGAAAGTTATAGTCTACCATGAAATATACAACTTTTATTCACAAAGTTCTCCCAAAATATGCTTTGATCTCAAGCTATGAATTTGTGAATAGGGGTCCATAAACTTTTTAACTTAGTGAAAATTTGCCCTAATTTAGGCAGGTTTTTGACCTAACTTCATGGACATTTTTCACCTAGTTACAAGAGGTGTCTCAAGTTTCATTTCAAATATGGATTGTATAGAATGTTACAAGCTTTCCAAAATGTCCAAGAACTCTCCAAGATCATTTGTGGTTAGGGAGAATCGAAGAAGAGAAAATGGCATTTTGTCACTTTTGTTCAAGCCATTTTCACAATGCACCAAGTTGCAAATCTGTCCTAGCATGCTTGTACCTTGCATTATAGGTCATAAATCCCTTCTAAACTCCATAATTTAATTCAAACTCAATGGATAATTGCTTTGTTTTGACTTTTGAAGCATTGCACAATGAATTAATCCATAAATGGCATAAAGTTCACAATACCATTTTGATAAAGCAAGCTTTTAGAACTTTACAATTCTTGAGCCATGGACCTGATCTTTTGTTGCAAGAAAGATCCACAAATATTAGGCAATGTTCACCAACTATTATCAGACCTAGAACTAGCAAGTACAGGTCTTGAACTTGGTCACTTCAACTTTTCTTTAAAAGCAAGAAAACTTGCAAAAGTCAAGATAACTTGTCCATCTGATAAAGGGACGGTTTGGCCTTATTCTATACAACTTCAAAAACTTGTCACAAGCCAATACATGATTGCCTAACATCCCAAACACTCTCAAACACCAAAACCACATTTCTTCCCAAAACAGGGCAGCTTCTGCAAAACACTTGCCAACTTGAAATTTGTTTGTGCCTTTTGCTTTATAACACTTCAAACATCTTCCCTACATCACATCCAAACTATCCAAGTCCTTGTTCTGGTTCTGTAAGCTCTATTTCAAACATCACCATTTTCATTTTGGAAGGTTGCAGGTTGACTTTTACAAGGAGTTTCAGCCATCTACAAGGCCAACTAAGCATTGGAAAAACTTGAGGGAACTTTAAGGAAGCTCACACGATCTTCAGGCCTCACTCAAAGTCCCCACATTTCCATATCCAAACTCAGTTGAACAAGGTATTTTTCAAATCTCTATCTCTCTATTTAGGAATCCTTAAGCTTTGATTTGTGAAGCAAAAATGTAGTCCTTAACTTGCTTAAGTTGTACATATGCATAGTTGTTATTTATATTAACTGAGTAGTGAGAATTTGAAGCTTGAAGTTCATGAAAATTTTAGGTCAGAAATTAGGGGTGATAACGTTCTCTTTGATCTTTGAGTGTTAGGTCACAAACTTTATATCACTGGAATCGTGAGATCATAAGCTACATTTTTTGTGTTATAAGTTTTTGATTTTATGCAAGCTAGAGCAAGATACAGGTTTGAAGCAAAAACGCGCGTTTTGGGAGAAGGCTGGAGGACAGGGATGAAGTCCTGGGCCTAGCGCGCCTTGGGCCTCCTATCCTGACTTTCCACACACCCCTGGCTACTATCCACACCCCCTTTGCATATTTTTATATTTTGTATTTTTTTTCATTTCTTTTTATGTTTATTGACTTTAATATTTTTTTGTCTGAACATTAAAAAATCCCAAAAATATTTTCTTAATTTTTTTCATTTTATTTTATTTTTTATCTTATTTTTTGCATAAAATATTGATTATTCAAATAAATAGAACTTTATTTTCTTAAATAAAACTTGTAAATAATTTAAAAATTCTATAAATTTTTATTTTTATTATTCATATACATAAAATATTATTTCCATACATATTTTAATTTTTAATATTTGTTAATAATCTTATTTAATATTTATTTGTATAAAAATGGACCAAAATAATATTAGAAAACAATATTTTCCTTTAAATCAAAAATTAGGGTTTCCCCTTTCAAAAATAATAATGTTATTTTTTCTTATTTTTTAGGACTTAAATAACTTTGTTTTCTCATACATAAAAGAAATACAAAACATTCTTTGCACATTTACATTTTATTGCATATTTAAATAATTGTTTATTTATTTATTGTACAATAAATTCAATTGGGTTGTAATAATTTCTAGGGTTTTATTTTGTGCAAATATCCCCATTCAAAAACTTGTATCCCCCCTCCCATAATAATTGTTGTAATAGCTTAGATTTACTTTACGCAATTTATCGCATTAAATACATGTTTAGTAAAATTAGGGTTTGTATGATAAGACAAAAATCAAACAAATAACATGACCTAATACAAGACAAATGCATGAAAAATGACAACACATTGCAAACAAGCACCCCTAGGGTTTCATCCACTTTGTTGCCTAAAAAATGGCCATGGTATGCATGCAAAGTATCTTGGCAAAAAATACAAACAAATAAGATCATAGTCCATCGATGACGCTATCAAAAGGTTGCCTAAAACAAATGATCTTGGTCCCTCAAGACTTTCTAAGATACTTGGCAATATTGCTATCATGGTCATACGATGACCCACGCCTGTCCCGTTTAACATCCAAAGATAGGGTTGTTTACCAAAACAATGGTAAATTAACAATGTCAAAGGAATAAAAATGTACAAGAAAGACTTTTGAGTAGGTAGAATGCTTCCAGTTACTTGATCAATTTGCAAACAATCCTTGTTATTTTCAAACAAACACACACACTTCAAAACATTTCCAAACAACTTTCAAAACATTGAAACATTTTTCAAAAGACAAACATCTTTGTATACATTCTTGCGATCGAGAATCATTACAAAGATTGCCTAAACAAAGGCCTATTTTCAAAATACTTTCAAAACCACACAAAGCACCATTTCAAACAATTGAAAAAGCAAAGCAAGTGATCTAAACAAGTAACTAAGAGCCCATGGAAAACCATGGATGAAAAGGGTGTTAGCACCTTCCTTTTACATAATCTACCACTCGAACTCAAGAAAACATCTCAAAGGTCTTTCCTGTGCTTTTTAACCTTTCCTTTTGGATAAAATAAAAGTCGGTGGTGACTCTTGCTAACCGCAAAATTTGCAAATACAAACGCAAAACCTCAAGTCAGTTCTCCCACCGCATCACAGACGAACTCTGAAATTTTGGAAGTATATATACCCTAGGAAAGTTCTCTCAGGTTACTCTTGCTGATATGCGCATGGTCTCTTTGTTTTTCTGAAATAGTTGGAGATGATACCAATTGATGTATGGTGCGGTTTTGGATTTATAATCCCATTTTCCCCAGTCCATTCTTGGTTCAATTGTTTTCCTCCAGAATGATCATTTTGATTTTGGGTTTGCATGATCTGAAGCATCTATCCCACATCCCTCAATAAGGTCTTCACTCATATGATGAAAGTCTCTTCTGCCTTTGTGTGCTGAGGTAGAATCATTTGCAATACATCGCCCTTTGCAGTGATGGCATTGTTGTTGTTATTTGTTTCCCAAGAAACTAGACAATAGTAGTATCTTTCTAAGAAATGTTGAAACAGTTGTCAACTTTTTGGGTTTTCTCCCGCCAAGTGTCGGGTTTGATTTAAAATCCCCATAATTTTTATTTCTTGCAGTGTTGTTTGACTTCTTGAATCCCCAAGTAAAGCTGAGACAATGTTTCTCTCTGAAAGTTGTTATCCCCGTGTGGTTTCATATTTTTTTCCCCAGGGAAGTTTGTGTAATCATCACTCCTGGTATTGAAGAATGTATTTTGGGATCCCCTCGATGATGGGGTATTTTCCTCCCCAATGAAGTCAGCACGAGATCCCTATTTGAAGTCTAGACGGTGTGGTTTTCATCTTCCCTAATGAAGTCAGTATTATTATCTCTAGTGGAAATCTAGACGTTGAAACATTGTTTTCCCCATTGAAGTCTATGTGAGGTTCCCCCGGTGATGTCTGGAGGAGGATGTTATATCCCTGTATCTGTTTTAATTTATTGTTATGACTTGATTATTTTTGGATTATGTTTCTTCCCAGAGGAGTTAAGTTGTGAAGTAAGAATTTATTTCCTCAGTTGGTGTTTACTTTCTTATGAAATTTTCCTCCTGGATGAGATTTAGCCGATTATTGAATTTACCCAAGATGAATTTGTCTAGTTATTCCCAATGTTGTATGTCTGTTGTCAGCATATACATGATAACATTCATAAATTCATACATACATCATGCATAGCTGAATTTACAACTCATTACTCATTTGCATTCATTAATATTTTGTTGGCATATTACCATATTTGCAGAGTTATGTTACCCTCTCTCCCATAGAGTGTCGACCTTAAGCAGAAAGTGTATATTCCTTCAATTTTCCCACTTAGTTATCCCTCGTGGAAGAATCTTGCTTTAGACTTCTTATTCAGCTCATTATCTGGATGGAATATAATCCCTTTTTGAGTTTATTTCTCATCAGGTGCTATCTTGGCTAATTGTTTTGCTCAGATTTATTTCTGGTTCGAATCTGTGGTCCCAGGAAACATTATTATTCTGATTTTCATAGGCTCTGAACTCTAGATTGAGGATGCGCATTTATTTTGGCAAGAGAAGACTTTATCTCCTTAGCAGGAATGTTTCGGCATATCCCTAGAGAAATCATATTTCTTTTCCCAACATGCTTCTTATAACAGCAGATGACAGGTCTCTTTATTTGAGCAACCTGTACTTCCCCAGTAAGTTTGTTAGTTCCCAGAGAAGATTCATGTTTTACTCCGAAGAATTGTAGTCTCGTCATTATAGGAGATAGTTCATTGTTAAGGTTGTTACTCCAATGGATGGTGGTCACTTCCATATAGAAGATAGTTTGTTGTTGAGATTTGTTACTCCAATGGATGGTAGTCATGTCAGTATGGAAGATAATTCGTTGTTGAGGTTTGTTACTCCGATGAATGGTAGTCTCGTCATTATGGGAGATAGTTCATTGTTGATATTTATTACTATAATGGATGGTAGTCTCGTCATTATGGGAGATAGTTTGTTGTTGAGGTTTGTTACTCCAATGAATGGTAGTCTCGTCATTATGGGAGATAGTTCATTGTTAATATTTATTACTCTAATGGATGGTAGTCTCGTCATTATGGGAGATAGTTCTTTGTTGAGGTTTGTTACTCCAATGAATGGTAGTCTCGTCATTATGGGAGATAATTCGTTGTTGAGCGTTGTTACTCCCATGGATGGTAGTCTCGTCATTATGGGAGATAGTTCGTTGTTGAGGTTTGTTACTCCAATGGATGGTAGTCTCATCATTATGGGAGATAGTTCATTGTTGAGGTTTGTTACTCCAATGGATGGTAGTCTCGTCGTTATGGGAGTAGTTCGTTGTTGACATTTGTTACTCCAATGGATGGTAGTCTCGTTATTATGGGAGATAGTTCATTGTTGATATTTGTTACTCCAATGGATGGCAGTCTCATCATTATAGGAGATAGTTCGTTGTTGAGATTTGTTACTCCAACGGATGGTAGTCTCATCATTATGGGAGATAGTTCGTTGTTGAGGTTTGTTACTCCAGTGGATGGTAGTCTCTTCATTATGGGAGATAGTTCATTGTTGAGATTTATTACTCCGATTAATGGTAGTCTCGTCATTATGGGAGATAGTTTGTTGTTGAAGTTTGTTACTCCGTTGAATGGTAGTTCATCATTATGGGAGATAGTTCGTTGTTGAGATTTGTTACTTCAATGGAAGGTAGTCTCGTCATTATGGGAGATAGTTTGTTATTGAGGTTTGTTACTCCAATGGATGGTAGTCTCGTCATTATGGAAGATATTTCATTGTTGAGGTTTGTTACTTCGATGAATGGAAGTCTCATCATTATGGGAGATAGTTTGTCATTGAGATTTGTTACTCCGATGAATGGTAGTCTCGTCATTATGGGAGATAGTTCGTTGTTGAGATTTGTTACTCCAATGGATGGTAATCTTGTCATTATACGAGATAGTTCATTGTTGAGGTTTGTTACTCCGATGAATGGTAGTCTCTTCATTATGGGAGATAGTTCGCTGTTGAGATTTGTTACTCCAATGGATGGTAGTCTCGTCATTATGGGAGATAGTTAGTTGTTGAGGTTTGTTACTCCGATGAATGGTAGTCTTGTCATTATCGGAGATAGTTCATCGGTTAGATTCGCTTTGCTCCAGAGAATTTATTTGTTTCCAGTCATAAGTAATAACTCTAATCATGTGCTGCCTACCCTAATATTGGTGTTTAATGGAATTATCCTACCATTCTTTCCCCTGTGAGTCGATGTTACTTTTTTTGCTATATTCTCAGTGAGTGGGTAGTTTGTATTTATCCGTCGATGTTGTTATCCTTTACTTTGTTCCCCAATGTTTGAGTTGATGTTGCTTTACCTCCTTATTGGGCTTTACCCCAATGAAGTCGAGTCTTTTGTTCACCAGTAATTTATTTTCCTTGTCGGGTTTTCTTTAGATCCTTTGATTTCTTTTTTGTTTTCCCAATTATTTCATGTGTCCCCTTTAGATCTATTTGTTTGCATACACAATCATAAGCGTTGCATGGCCTCTTAGGGACAAAAATAGGGCTTGTTTTATATTTAATTATCTTCAATCGCGTCGACACAAAGATTTTAACCTTCATATCTCTTGATTGAAGACACTTAAATAAGGGCAGCTGTTGTACCCAAATTTTTCCCCTAATACTCCTGTATCATCTCATATCAACTCAATCATATCAAGATCACACTAGGGTTTGGTTATTCTCCCTATCTTTAGGTTTTCTCATGAGGGATCACCAAGCACTTTGATTTATATATTGTGATCATATTTGACTTGTGTTGATTAACTTTTAACTAACAAATACAATGAATGTTTGCTATAAATTATAATCCTATAGGTGAGGGACAACACATTTCATCAGGTGGATTCATAGGTTCATGAGTTTATTTCCAAGCCTTCTTCATCAAAGCTTCATTTAGATTCAGACTTCACCATTGAGGATGCTTTAAAGTAACATCATGACAAGGTCTACTATGATTCATCATACCTCAACTTGTTAAAAGAAGTCAAAAGATGCAAGAATTGATTAAAGAATTTTGACCTAATTCTAAAAGTTCTTGATTCCTTGATCACAATTGAATAACTCTCTCACTTATTAATATTTGGAAATTGTTATTGTTTCTATGGTTTCTTATTATCATCCACAACAACTTCTATTCATATGGAAAAAGTGATTGTGCAAGAAAGATTGTCAAATTTGAAAGGGGTTTCCAATTCATTTTGGTTCTTTAGGAGCTAGGGTTTTGAACTTCTAAGGGCTATATCTTGTTCATATTTTAATATTTTTGAGTGATTACAAAGATATGCTTCTCTTTAAAGGGTGATCAACAAATCACTTCAAAAGTTTCAAGCAAGTTTTGTGTGGAAGATTCCTAATGATTGAGAAAGATTACAAGTCCTCTAGATAGGCCATCAAATTCCCTTATGTGACTTCAAAAGATCATAACTTGGTCAATTTTTATCTCCTTAAACCCATTATTTTTCCACAATGATCTTATGAATGTGAACTACAACTTTTATTTTGTGTGCAAAGCTTGAAAATGGTTAAAAGTTGCCTCAAAAACTAAAAAGATTATAGGTCACCTCATGGATTTTCACCAATTTCACAAGGCCATAACTTTTTCAATATTTGGTATTTTTGAGTGATTCAAGTTTCACAAAGCTCTTTGGGAAGTCCAATTCAAGCTAGCATCATTGATTAAAGCAAGATTTTAAAGGAAGGCCTTGTTTGGAATCAAAACATTATAGGTCACTTTTGAAGAAAAGACTTAGAACTTTTCTAAGTACAAAAAGTTAGCATCTTTTTCTCAACTTTGACTCATCACAACTCTTAGCTCAAGCATCCATTTGATCTCACTCTTGGCATATTGCAAAGATGGTGACCATATCTTTCAAATGCATCAATAATTATACCTTAAGACCACTTGAGCCGTGAATACCATTGATTCAAAGTTGGTACCTTGAATCTGAAGTTTCATTTCAAGTCAACTTGCAATTTTCATAATATGGCTTCTAATCACTAAATTACCACGATTTTTCCACTTAAGCATGATTATAAAAAATGTTTGAATCATTTAGAGTGTCAAAACACATCATTTGTATGAGTTTTGATGCACACATGGTCACACTTTCTTCTTGATCACAAGTTTGAACGATTTCAAGTGAAATTGCATCATTCACCCATCCTCTTGATTCCATTCACTTCTCCTATAAATACAGGCTCTATTCCACTCATTTTCGCAAGCTTGAACATGCAAAATCACCCTATCAAACTCCCTCCATAACTCATTTTTCTGAGATTTCGAATTCCACTTTAATCCACTTTTCAATCCAATTTCTTCATTGACCCTTCATCCTTGAACTTCATTGAACTAACAGAAGAAGAACCAAGCCTTGAGGTGCCCTAAATTTTTCTATCCAAGTCCATTTACAGAGCAAGTTCATCTGACTTCATTCAAGTAGTTTAAGGCACCAAATCTTCTAACTCAAATTACTGGAATAGTTTATAATGTTCACTGATGCTTGCTATTAACTCAGTTTTGGTGAATCAATGCGTTTGATACCTCTGTTTTCGATTTCAAAATTTTTAAAACATCACTGATTTTTTCCTAATCGAGTAAGTTGTATTTTATATAAATTTAGCGCGAGGATATGGTTGTGATCATCTTGAAGAGACGCATATGATGATACCACTATCAGCGTCTAAATTTATAGATTTAAGAATCATGGTTTCGCCATAGTTGCAGGGTAGCTGGAGGTTGAAGATGACATACGTGGCTTCTTCAACCAATGAGAGCAAGACAATTGAAATGTTGTGATTGGTCTAACTTTTGTGACTTCAATGCCCACTTGTTGACCGTGGATCACCATACATCATCACTAGTGAGCCATTAGATGCGTCAGCGTGTTTTAATGAACCGGATCCAATGCCTCACATTATTTCTGATTTATTTATTTTTACAAAATTTGTTTTAAATTTGTTTTAATTTCAAAAATTCATAACTCTCTTATTTTTTACCCAAAAATTCTGGAAAAAAATATACAAAAATAGTTTGAATTATTTCTGACTTTGTGAATATTTTTTCATATTTTTATTTTAAAGTTTGATATTTTTCATAATTTTAGTATTATTTGCCTTATTTTAATTATTTTAAAAAATACTTTCTGGTCTTTTTAAATATTGAAAAACTTATGAAGGATCCAATGACCTCTTGACAAATATTGGTGACCTCATTTTATTTTTATTTCTGATTTTACCATTTTTTACAAATTTTGGTTTATTTTGCTTATTTTCTTCAAATTTTAGAAATAGTTTACGACTTTAAAAAATTCTGAAAATTTTGTCAATATTTATTAAATCATGTTTGACCTCTGACTATTTTTTAGGATTTTTATTTGGTGTTTTAATATACTGTGTATTTTACCATTTATTTTCCTTTTATTAATCATTTAAATATTGTTTTATTAAATATTATTTTATTATTTTTATTTTGGTTTTGACTTGGGTCTCATTTGGTGGTAAATTCCTCAACCTCATTGGATCTTGGGTGTTGATAGGTTGAAAAACCAAATCCACCAAAATGGATGAATGATGTTGATGATATTTGAAACCATAATTTTATACAATGCATCCCCTCCCTCTTCATCTTATCGCTTTCCCATTTGTTCCATGTGTTGTTAGAGGATGATCTACATATCATTTCTCCAAACATATGGTACATAGATTGCTATTTACCAGCCATAAAATAGGTGCGACTTCTACATAAGTCCACTTACGAATTCTTAACATAGCGCTAAATTTTGTCCCGATTCAAGAAATGATCATTCATGGCCCAAACCTATGTTTTCAAGCCCAAGTATGTTTAATTTGAAACCTTTGATCCAATAACCCTGAGGTTCATTGTTAGGAGGCTTTGGTCTTATCAATCCTCTAATGAATCTTCATGAACTTTGGTCTAAGTGAATCACTTAAACATCGTTGATCATGTATTATTGCCTCGAGATTTTTAAATGAATGATATACTTGACAAAAAGCAAATGAAACTTGTTGTTAAGAGGCTTTGATTTTATCAATCTTCTAATGAGTTTTCAAATGGAAGATTCAAGATGGTCATTCAACTAACCTCTAATTTCTAATTCATTAACAATTGACTTTTATTTAATGCTTTTACTTTATGTATTTATTTTTACGCACCATTTATTTTAGCATTTACATTTCATGTTATTTTCATCTTTGCTCACTTGAGCATTTATCTTTATGTCATTTTACTTTGCTCACTTGTGCTTTCATTTTATTTTTGAAGATACTTAATAACCAACTTGAACGATAAAAAACTTTAAGGTTGCTTGGACTATTTGGCTACTATACTAGGCATTTTGGAGTTATGGACTTATTGGACTTAGGAGTAGATACCTTGACCACCTTTGGGACCTTGTGACTTTTATTGTTATTTTGTCTGGAGTTCTTGGGGTTTACCCGAAGACATTGGGTTGTTTTTTTCTTTGTGTGCAGGTTATTCTGATTATATTCCTTGACTGTGATTGGGAATACATCTGTATACAACTGTTACTCTTCCAAATTTTTGAGAAGACTTAATGCATCATAAGCTTGGTATTCTTAAGGGGTTTGGTATCTTTGCTAGCTTGGTTTCAATCTAAAGTATGGGAATTCTACATTGACTTCCTATGACGAGTGTTGGCTTCTTATGGTTAGATGGTTCTTTTCCCCAACTCTTATCTTATGCTTTAGGATAGTCCCTTCATCTCCTCCAACCTTCTTTAATTTCAAAAATCTTCTCCCTCATTTTCAAAACTATTCTTGTTTTCCAAACTTGAACTGCTTTCCCAATAAACTTTGACTTAGGTCCATGTATTTTTAAAAATCTTTTCTTAATCAAACTTTAACCAACTTAATAATACTTTAACATTTTTTGTGAGAATACTAAAAGTCAATCAATCTCATTCAAACCATTTTTCCATTTTGGCTTTTTTACCTTAAAACTTTCTCAAAATATTAGACTCTTGTCAATCCTTGTAGTGATGCGAACTACTATACTTCTATGACATTAGTGAAGTGAGATATTTTTCACTTGGGTGTTGAGCGAGGCTTTGTTGATTTTGAAACCCAAGCTATATCCTCCACTTTGAGATGATGGAAATTCTCCTTTCTCATAATTGTGGGTAGTAAGTATGTTCTTCCACTGAGATATGACGATGATGTCTCATCTCTTAAAATTAACCAACACACTTGTGTTTTTAAATTTTTAAAGGTGAACTACGAGTACCCTGATCTCCTATTACATGGAAGGTGGTACATAGGCACTTAAGATTCACAACCGCGGTGGGTGAAAAATTGTGAAAAATATTTATTTTCTCACCCCCACCATCTATTTTTTATACAACATTTATAGCCAAAATATACAAATTTACAAAGAGGTTCATGTGGAGTATCGTAGATGTTTAGGGTGCTAATACCTTCCCTTTGCATAACCAACCCGTGAACTTAGATTCTCTCCCCCTCTTTTTGGGTTATTTTTTTTCATTCCTATGGATATAATAAAGTGTGGTGGTGATTTTTATTTTGATATGTGCGAGTTAAGTCAATCCAATGGCCTAGTCTCAACATTTCTATCGCTACAACTGTTTTAAGACGTAGAGCGGGGGAGACGGATATATTCTCCTCATCACATGGCCAGAGATTGGCCACGTGTCATTCGTGGATGGTGAATTTGGTGAGTTTGCATGGATTTTAATTGTTTGATTTTTAATAATAAACTGGTAGACGATGTGTCGACCGACTTAATTACTCGAAGATGGACATCCTATTATTTATAGAATGTTTGAATTAACATAAAAAGGTGATTTACGTACAAGATTAGTGATTTATGTATGAAAGAGGATTTTGAGTTTTAATTTGAACTAAATCCTAAATTATTGACAAAATTAAATGTATAATTATAATTATTTTTAATTATTATAAAAACTAAATCGAAAATAAAACAAGTAAATCAAGGACGCAATAATTAGTATAAAACGGGGGTGTTGATTAGCAAAAAGAGAGGTGGGACAATTAGCTAACCAATTAGAACTAATAGACTTAAGCCCAAGTTAACAACATCTAAAATTAATTTATAATTTTAATAAATAACAATAATTAAATAATAAAAAAAATAATGACAAGAAAATTCTAAGAAAACGAGGAACGCCTCATCCTGTTATCAGTAGCTAACAAGAAAGACAATTTGTTACAATATCAATTTTTTCTAAGATCTTGGACCAACCACTCATATTTTGACAGGTAGCATGGATTAATTAATAAAATAAAATAATAATAATTAACCATAAGTAATATCATCAGGAAAACAAAACACATCTCAAAATTCCTCTTTTCCTTTTCACGTAATACCCTTTCTTCTCTCTCTTTATACTCGTCATACTTCTCTTTCGTTTCCTTCAGTTCATTCAAAAAAAGAACAACAAAGTGAAATCAAACCTCATAAATTAAATATGAAAAGTTAAAGGATGTTACCGACGAAGGAACAGGAACAACAGAGAAAACACCATGGAGGTGCTTGTGGCGGTTGCAATCGGAGGGAGAAGCTTCATCAACAGAGCGTTGCCTTCACGGTGGCGGAGGATTGAAGAGCGTGGTCGGATGATTATGTGTGGTCCCGTCGACTGATTGTTGTCAGTACAGAGGCTGACTTTGTGGATTGGGCGCGGTGGCTACAGCGAGGAAGATTCCGCGAGCGGTCGTGATTACAGGGGCTTCGGACACATCGGGTTGTTATTAACGATGATGGTCGGATCGGCATCGTAGAGGTTGGATGTGTGGCTTGGTTTGTCTCCCTGGAGAGAAGCTGCTTTGACGTTGGTGTTTCAGCGATAATCAGATTCTTCTTTTTTCCTGTGAGCTGAATTTAGGAAAAAACAACAACAAGAATAGATTTCACAATTTATCAATGAGGGTTCAATTCTTTTTTTTTTCTCTTCTTTTTCTATATATATTTTCCTGTGCTGCAATTGATATTACTGTTTATTATTCTTGTTTTTCTACAAAAAAGATGAACAAAATTTGTACAGATTGTACTATATGAGATTTGATGTTTTTGAGATTAGAGTTTGTATAATTGCTACAAAAATTAGTGGTTTTGTAAAAACATGGTTTTGCAGGTGGTGTGAATTTTGAAATATGATGTTAGTAGTTTTTGGATTTAAACTTATACAGAGCATGTTTTGAAAAATTGTGGAGTGTTAGCTTTCGAAATTGATTTTGTATTGGAAAATAATATAAATGGTACAAGAGTGATAGTTAATATGAAAAAATATGCACAAGGTGTAATTGTGAATGAGAGTGAGTAGTAGTATCAGTATGTGATGAATGTTAGAAATACCAAATATAATAACAATAAGAATTAGGAATCAAATGATAATTTTCACAAAAATATAATGAACAAGGTAAGCATCAGAGATTCATCATGGGATTTGAACAACGAATACATTAAAATTAAGAAGATAAAATCGAAAATAAGAGGGAGGCCTCATATCAAATCATCGGCCACAAATATTTTGAAAATAACTCCAATAAAATTCTTTATAAGGATTTTGAAAAGAAACTTGCAAAAGTGACGTGTGAAACTGTGAAATTCGTAGAGATTGCGGATACGTCGATTTGTAGCAAAATTATGAATTTCTGGATATTATGAATTGTGGATGTCCTAGAAGTGTGAAAAGCATGTCCTATTTATAGATAAAAAACTATCCAAATTAAAAAGAAAAACAAAATTGACCAATCAGAAATTAAGCGTGACACAAATTGACATCAAATGGCCAATAAGAAACACCTATTTAGAAAAGGAAATATTTTTTCATATTTATTATAATTTTTAAAAATACCATAATAAAAATACGAAAATAATATTTAAATAATAAAAATATGGATTTTTTTATGATGGAAATAAAATTAGTGATAATAAACCAAACATATAACAAAAATGCACCAAGTGGGATTCGAACCCATGACCTTGTATCTGAAGGCTCGCTTCTTTACCAATTGTGCTATGCCATTTCATTCGAAATGAAAAAGACAATTAAAAACATATGAAAGGTGAGCATGTATTTCCTATTTAAAAAATAGAAATAATTTGAAATAAATTATTATATTTTTAAATAGTCTTAAAAACAAATAAAACCCAAAATGTTAGTAATACCCAAACAAATTATGATACCAAGTTACAAAAATGAGGCAAAAAAATTTGGGGTATGACACAAGTCAACCGGCGGAGGGTGCTCCCACCCTGGAGGGATCAACGACACAGGATCCTGCTGAGTTTCTCAGGAACTAAAGGTGTTGGTGAGCCTTTGAAAAAAGGTAGGTAAAGAGAAATATTTTTCCTGGGATTGGAACTACAATTGATCAAAAAGCCTTCATGTAAAAATGAGTGTTCAAAAGCGAACACTGGGAGTTCAAGAGTTTGAGTATCATGATGGAATCTAAGTAAGCCCTATGACTTTCTGCAGTGAGTTGTTTACCCACCTAGACAATATCGTCAATGTGGTAGAACAAAGACAAAGGCAACATTTGAATAAGACCCAGCTGGTAAGACACCAAGTTCAGTTGGTAGACCATGAAACCATATCATGTCGAACCAACGCTTATTAAATAAAAAAGCATTATGGGTGTTAGAAAGGCTCTCCATAAGGCATCGATACATGCAACCTTAGGAGAGGTATTGTAAAAAGGTTCTCGAAACCAGTCTGGACCAAACCGTTGTTCCATAAAAGGGGCTATGGCAGAGACGAATGTCTTAGTCTCAACGAGTATATTAATATACTTCATGAAGAAATGCAGTCGAGTTTATGGAGGGGGGTCATCAAAGATAGCCTCATACCTTTGATGCCTCTGACTTTATTAAGACTCAGAATCTTTTTAAAAATCTGATAACCTAATTGATATTTGAATACAACATTCAACCAGTGTTGCAAGAGCCAAAAGGGCCCTAAAAGGGTAAAACTATTATCATGATCAGGAAGTGCCTTGAGTTGCATAGAAGCATTGCCTAAAGCTTGGTAGAGATTCACCAGTAATAGCTTACCTAGTGAGATGTTTTTCCCCTTATAGAGCTAAATCGCCAGAGGAATAAAAGCCTAGGTTGTCGAAAAGGACCCCGTGCAAAACAAGAAATGTGAGAGCCAAAGAGTGAGGAAAGATATATGTTTAGATACAGAAAAATCGCTTAAAGCCATAAGGTGGTCACCAGCAATGTAGCTGGAAAATCTGTTTGATCGAAGCTAAACGTATGTTTTGTCAAAACCGCAGGGTTGAAAGTTATACCCAATGGGGAAAGCCCAATAATGGCCGCCACTTTAAACAAAATGGAATCAACATCCCACAAGGATGTTGGAAAGTGTTGGTCGAGCCTTCCCAAAAGAAAAGTGAGGCAAGAATAAAGTTGGGATCAAGGGTGTGGGCATTCTGTGAGAGTTAAATCACGTTAAAAATAGCAAGTTTTTCCCATTGAGATTTTCGTTGTCCTTGGACTCTATCAAGCCAAGAAATATACGTGATATTATCCGGAGTGGTTATAAAAGGAAGTAGTTTGGTATCAGAAACCAAAAACCTGACATCGATAGGTTTTATGTGATTAAAGACAAAAGGAATAGCAGGAAGAAAACAAGGAAAGTTTGATTGACCGATTTAGGGTTTATTTTTGAACTTGGGTAAGGACCATGGAATGCGAAAAGTTTCCCAGCAACAACAAAAGGGATCAACATTTGGAATTTCCATGTCAGGACTTTGGGTTTCACCTTAGTGAGAGGATTTGGAATAAAGTTCAAGCTTTGTTTAACAGAGATAATGTAAGCTATGGGGTTATCACCCATAAAATGGATATCATATAGAGTGGCCATTGTAAAAAACAGAAGAAGTTTCTCTAGGAGTTTCAAGAATTAGAAGATGTGAAACTGAAGCAGAAGAAAGAAACGATAGGTTCTTGAAAGAAAATTTAAAGAGGAATCATAGCCATTAGGATCTAAACAAATGTCACTTGAATAGCACGAAGTAGGACAAAGGAAGTGGAAAAGTTAGTAAGTTTTGTTTAAAAACCCACGCCCTAAAACCTATGAGTGATTACGAGAAATGATGGAAGTGACATGGGAAACTATTGCACAGAAAGTGGTTATGATTACTCATGACTTCAACCCAAAAAATGGCGTGCAGTCATAAATAGGGAAGCGAAAATGCCAACATTCTCCCATCAACGAGGCTCTGTCGAACGTGGCGTTTTGGGGGGTAATTTGTTGACAAGTAATTTTTGACTAAGGGAATGAACCTAAAACGATAGAGATTCGTTTTACTGAAAAGGCACAAAGTGGCATGATGCATCGACTAAATGAGTTAGTCGACAGAACCGAAAGATCAGAGGCAAATATCGACAAATATTAGGTCGAAGGAGCTAAAGAAAGGATGCACATTGGTAGAACAATTATCAATAGGCAAATCCACCAAGAACATGGGAATACTCAAACAGTCCCCACGAAGCCTAAACGTGGACTAGTAACTATCAACGATTAACAGTTTAGGATGTCTATTTAAGCAAATTTCTATATTTGTGTTAGAGGTTGCATTTCTTCATATTTAATAGCAATACACTCAAAGTACTCTCATCTAAAAGAGAAATGAGTTTCCAGCTTAACAATGTATGAATGCTTCCACATTTAAATTCCTAGCAATTTAAAGTTTTAATTCATTTACATTGAAATTGTGTTATCTTTTTCCCTTTCTTTTTTATCCTTTTTTCAACCTTAAAACACTTTAAACACAAGAGTCTGGGATTATTATAGTCGATCCCGCAAGTAACCTTTAATAAGAGGCTAGTAATTATTTCACGGAGAAACAAATATACTTGATACCCTTATATGTGTCTAATCTTGACCCGACATGTATTATCCAAGCTTACTTTGTCTCCCATATGTCTAACCTTGACCTGATGTATATCTACAAACTCTACCCTCGGGTAACCAAAAAAATAGAAAACAGAAAAAACCAAAATGCCTGACTTGCGTTTATTCTTTAGAGTGAAAATTTTATTGTTCTCTTGAGTATTCAATCTCCTTCTACCTTGATTATTCGAAAGGTCAGTGCCAACCTCACCCTCGGGTTTAAGTTGATTAAATAGGGGCAATTGTTGCACCCTAAAATTCACCCTCTCCAGTTTAAGCATGAAGAGGCCTTTGCATTGTGGATCAAAGGAAAGTCTGAAGAGGCCTTTGCCTTGTGGATTGAAGGCAAGTCTGAAGAAGCCTTTTCCTAAATGAAGCTTGCATGCAGGAGGCCACTTCTTTGTGAATAGAAGAAAACTTGTAGGGGGTTCTTACCTTGTGAATTAAAGGAAAGCCTGAAGCAGCCAATATGCAGTCGAAGCATTGTGAATTGAACTTGATCGAAGGGGGCCCATTGCCCAATCAATGCTTATGAATTAGTCATGCATCGAAGGAGGCCAAATGCCCAATCGAAGACTGGTGAGCCAAGCTTGCATCAAAGGATTTTGGAGGCCCAATCAAAGTACCTTGTTAAGGTGCCAATCGAAAGACGCTTGACCATCTTCAAAATTTTATTTTCTTTAAGCAAGTGTTGGTAACCACCCATGCAAGGGAAGATCTTGGAAAACATGAGAGGGCAAATTTTGGGGTACAACAACAGCCCCTGTTCAATCTTATTAAACTTGAAGATTTAGATTGGCTTTTTTTCCTTTCGTGATCTGAAGGTGGAAGATGATTGAACACTAGAGTGCCCAGAAACTTTCACTCGCATGAGGTGATGATTGACTGTATAAGAAATGGGCTTGAAGATGCCATTTGAAGAAGATAACTCAGAGTTGTTGGAGATGGGCTTAAAGATGCAATTAAAAGTAGATGTTGACTTCATAAGAGGTCTCTTTGTGTGGGATTCATGTTCCTGTTGTCTGAGGAGGACTCCGCTGGGGAAGGTTGATTTTTGTCGTTCTCCTGCTTGAGGAAAACTTTGTGGGGAGTAGAATCTAGGAACTTTAGATATCCAAGGCTCTACTGAGGGGTTATCTCAGGAAAAGTTTGTTGTTTTCTGGTTGAAATCTAGGCTTTACAGTAACTTCATACCGAGAATGAAATTAACTTCTATTTGGAAATGTATTAGCAAGAGCCTGTGTAGGGCTGTTTCAAGATGAGTTCGTGTAAAACTGCATCTGGAGGGTTATTAGAAGGAATCTTTGGCTGATTACTACCTCAACAGATAATGAAGGAATCTTGGACGATTACTACCTCAATAGATAATGAAGGAATATTTGACGATTACTACCTCAGCAGATAATGAAGGAATCTTTGACGATTACTACCTCATCAGGTGATGAAGGAATCTTTGATGATTACTACCTCAACAGATAATGAAGGAATCTTTAATGATTACTACCTCAGCAGGGGATGAAGGAATCTTGTACGATTACTACCTCAGCAGGGGATGAAGGAATCTTGGATGATTACTACCTCAGCAGGTGATGAAGGAATCTTTGATGATTAATACCTCAACAGATAATGAAGGAATCTTTGACGATTACTACCTTAACAGGTGATGAAGGAATCTTGGAAGATTACTACCTCAACAGATAATGAAGGATTCTTGGACGATTACTATCTCAGTAGATAATGAAGGAATCTTGGATAATTACTACCTCAACGGGTGATGAAGGAATCTTGGATGATTACTACCTTAACAGATAATGAAGGAATCTTGGACGATTACTACCTTAATAGATAATGAAGGAATCTTGGATAATTTCTACGTCAACAGATAATGAAGGAATCTTTGAAGATTACTACTTCAGGAGATAATGAAGGAATCTTAGACGATTACTACCTCAAGAGATAATGAAGGAATCTTTGACGATTATTACTTCAGTAGGTAATGAAGTAATCTTGGATGATTACTACCTCAAGAAATAATGAAGGAATCTTGGATGATTACTACTTCAGTAGGTGATGAAGGAATCTGACGACTACTACTTCAGTAGGTAACCATAAATTTGTTTGGTCATGTAAATAGTTGATGATATTCTTCTGTTTATAGACTTTTACCTGAAAAGGTAAAGGGTTAGTTGTATGCAATGTCATGATGCATAAAGTTTAAATGATGCTCTCAAAATAAATGATATTATGATATATGCATTCGTGCTGCATATGCTATGATGTTTGTAAAATGATGTATGAATGCAATGTACGAACGTGTTAGTCGTTCCCTTGCTGTATTGTTGACCTAGGGAAAATAAATCCCTGATTTCTTCTAGGGATGAAAAGTGTAAGTCTTCAAATTTTATTGAAGTTGAAATGATGGGAGATGGATTTCCGTTGTTAGAGGAATAAACTCTGTTGGGAGAAGGAAACTCTAGGAATTGCTTGGGGATTTTGTTTAAATCCTGCTGGGGAATCCTGAAAAGCTTATGATTCAGGCTAAGGAATTCCTTGAGATGTCGGGTAAGAAATTGAAAATTTTTCTCCGTCGGGGATATCAAAAATTTGACATCATTAGGATGTGAATTGAGGATATGGCAGTGACTTTATGGTAGAATTCCCCTGCCTCGGTACCTGATGGAGAAAATATCTGCCAAGGATTTTCTAGATGGTTTGACTGTTATCCTAACTCTTTGAGTCCTTGGTGAATGATGATCAGGGTAATAAGCCTTCTACTGATAGACAAGTGACGAGATAACAGGACATAGTCGTACGCTTTAATCCCTAACTATTGCCCGGACTGTCCTTTTAGATTTTCAATCCACCAGGATACCCCTTTTGCCCAAGCCGCCTTTTCAAGTTTTCGACTTGCCGGGTGTACAGATTTTCATATGTACATCCCTAATTTTTGCCCGAACCCTTTTGGTTTGCCGGGATGCCCTTATTTTTGCCTAGGCCATTCGACTTAGCAGGTCTTTGCTCATGCGTAGTATATTTTAACTATGTCTGCATTCATCGGGTGTAGATAATTGTTACTGTCCATAGTAGTAAGTGTTGCCACACTACCAGAAGATGTTTGATTGAATGCACATGATTTGTTGCTGGAATTCATGTCCAATGCCCCAAGTGATTCACATGGAGATCTGCCCCTGGCTATTTGGCATTTTTGAGAGATTCCTCGAGCCCTGACTTGACTGCCCCATATCAGTTGGACACCATGTCATGCCCCTTGATCATGAAAGGCCTGATACTTGAAATGTCTTTCCATCTTAGGTGATTCTGTCCATTTAGAGGATTTATGTTCATCGAATATCCGTTGTGATAATTTCTCTGCTGTTTGAACAAATAGTCATATGCAAACAATGGTATTGAATAATGCAAAGCTTATGTCTTTCTTGAAGATTTAAAATTCATTTTTTAGTAAAACAAACAAATCTATTAAGAGTGTGATATCAACTCAGGATTTATAGCAAACCTTACAGGAGTCAGGATACCTTTTGTAGGAGTATGCTTTAGAACTAACACATGCTTCAACTAGGACTTTTAAGGGTTGCAACGTGGCCTGGTTCACGGTTTAAGAAACAAAGGATAAAGGCTCGAAATTTATTTGCACCCATACTGTTCTTCGTGATGTTCTTCAGTCCTAAACTTAGCTAATTACACATTTAGATTCCAGTTGAGTCTGGAATCATTACTCTGATACTTGGTGATGGTTCAGGAATTGAATGTTCATTTGAGGAGGCAGTCATTTTTTAAACCTTTTTTTTAGGATTTAAAGGACCTCTTTTTTTATTAATTTTGGTATCCCTACTTTTTGCTGAGCTGTTTCTTTTGTGATTATAGTCAGCGGGATGCCCCAGTTTTTTCTTAAGTCTCCTTCAAAGGTTTTTGACTTAACGGGCTTTTATTTTAAAGGGTAATGACTTCCTGTCTTGACGACTATGTGGAACCATTAATATCTTTTAGACCATTTGTCATGTATGAAGGTAGAGCTTGCGACTGAATGCACATCTGAATTAACAGAGAAAACTACCCCGCCCCAGGTTATGATTAAGGGTTTTAATTTGTGTAACAAAGAAAAATTCCTACCTCTTAGGCTTAAAGGGGTTTGACTAGGGTTTATTTTCGTTATAACTCCACTGTTTAGGATTTGAATCAACACATGTACATCGTCAGCAAGGTCTATTCAAAAGCATATTGTATGAGATTGTGGTATCATTTTCGTCATCCTCCCTCTAAAGGCTTAGAGATTTTAACCGAGAGTTGAATATCGCAAAAAGGAAGTAAGAACATGGTTTGAATATAATGAATACGAATGAAATAATTCAAGACAAACATATGCGATGCATTAATATGAATAACCAAAATCTGACATAAAGACAAATGTTTTAAGAAAACAAAGAAATTACAACTGATAATTCAAATGAAATAAAAGCTCTCAATTTTGGCCATGATTTGGCATGGGAGCAGTGATCACATTGGGATCTCTAGGAGGGTAAAATTCAATCTCCTTGTTGTCGATCAAATTTTGAATCTTGTTATTCAAAGTCCAATAATTATCGGTGTCGTGCCTAGGACTATCAGAATGGTAGGCACATTTTACATTTGGATTGTACTTAGGAGAGGAGGTATCGGGGTTTTGAGGAGGATCCTTTAGTGTAATCAGTATCACTTTCAGCAAATGTGGTAACGCTTGGGACAATGGCATATTAATCTTAACGTACTGCCTTTATTTGTACTTTACCCTACGCCTATTTCCCTGTCATTGTTGAACAGGTGTAGGATTAGAGATTAGCACCGCTCCCACGAACTAATGGTGGTCCTTTTTACTATGTCCCTTTGACCATAAACATCATTAGTTTCTTTTTTACCACCAAACAACCACTTCTCAGCATTAGAGGGTGTGGCCATCAGAATCTTCCCAATCTTGATACCGCTTTCGATCCTCTCCCCAATCAGTACCATCTCTGTAAAACCAGACGAAGAACTCCCAATCAGCAGATTGAAGAACGGGCCTGCCAGAGTGCCCTTGAACATGTCTACCATTTCCCGATCAGTCAGAGGAGGTTGCACCCTGCCAACTAAATCCCTCCATTTCTGTGCATATTCCTTGAACCCTTCTCTTGAGCCCATGGATATATTCTACAATTGCACTCGAGTTGGTGCCAGGTTAGCATTGTATTAGTACTACTTGTAGAAAGAAGCAGCCAAGTCCTACCAGGTATGAATGTCGATTCCTTCTAACTGATAGAACCACTCAGTTGAGTTCCAGCCAAACTTTCTTGGAAGAAATGGACCCATAGCTTCCGGTTAGCAGTGTGAGGCTGGATCTTTCTAACGTATGATCTTAAGTGAAGTTTAGGACAAGAGACCCCGTCATATTTAGGAAATGTGGGAACCTTGAACTTTGGTGGGATGACAACCCCAGAAACCAGCCCAAATCATCAAAGTCCAAGCCAGGTACTTGCTGAATCTCCATAGCATTGAGGTAATCCTTCAGTTGTTTGTATTTATCATCAGTGGGAGGATATTGTTCCTCAGAGTAATCAGCTTCTTCTTTATCATTCCCCGAGTTGTTATCTTCTTCATGATTATCCCCCTCATTTGATGGAGTTGTGAGATCTAAAGCTCGCTTGACCGATCCTCTAAGTATTCTTCCCATATTCAAGATGCCATCTGGTTTCTTTGCCTTCTTCTTCCTCTCTTAGATGACGAGATCTTTCAGTTCTTCCCGCCCCTTGGCTAAGTTTTAAAATATTTGTTGGAACTAGGCATTCTGAGCTTGAAGATCTTTAATTGTTTGCTCTATATCCATTTTTCTTACTGAAATAAGCAGCGAGTAAAATGAGAAACATGTCTTAATAATACCTGTTATGCGATGGCATGCAAGATATGTAAATGTTTTTAAGGATCTCGCGGCGTAAACGCAAGAAGGTGCTAGGAGTTGATTGTAGCTTTGATTGAAGAACTTCGTATCGTTGAACGTCCTTCTGCGAGAATCAAGCTCACCATATCAAGTGGGTCATATCCCCTGACTTAAGTTGTTGTGTTTTGGTCCTTTAACGACATTGGCTAGAGAAAAATAAATCCCCTTGCCCATTGCTAGACATATGATTCATCATGACATGTGTCACAGACCCTTGAGATCCTTGAAATGGTTAAGGAAATGTTATGGCATGATGTTATGATGTGTATGTTATACATCAAGCAAAAAATGGAAGGTGGTGAAGACAAGTATGTCTTGCAGGAAATCTGAGTTATTAGATAATGACTACAAACAAGTCCCGCAGGGAGTACCAACAAAACCCTGCAACGAGTTCCAGTTTGTTAGATAGAGAAAGCAAACAAGTCACACAAGTAGTCTTAGGTTCAAGCTTGCATGGGGTCTGTAGGAAAATAACCTCTTGAAGTTTAGTTGGTTCAACCTGTCCTATTAATAGTAATAAGGTTCTAGGGAATCTCAATATCCCTGATCTTTCTTCACCAGGCATTGTTTCAGCGCAAGCCTCTTTATTGGCGACCGAAATATCCCGGAAGTCAGATCTCAATGAGTGTATTATCGAGTATCAACCAACTTCGGACTGCACCAAAGCCGGCTATCTCACTACTTCCTAATGGCCAAGTTATTCAATTAAAGGTTCTAAGGTCAGTTGGTGCTTCATGACACCACACAGCGGCCCCATATTCTCCTTCACTACTCAAGGGCTACTGTTACCAACAAATGTGTCACACCAATGTAGTTATTGTTTCAACCATGTTGGTATACCCCGCGCAGTCCCCGCGATCTATTGCTACTTACCTAAAAGGTGCCTCAGATCCGTGTGTAGGATCTTTACAAATAAACCCAAGAAAAAACCCTTAAAGATAAAGCAATCAAAGCATATAAGGAAAGAAAATTAAATATGACCTAAGCTCTAAGGTAACCCCACTTTTTATTTTGTCGCCAGCAGAGTTGCTAGTTCTGTGATACGGTGGCAGAACTGACTGTTTATACTAGTTTTGCGTTTGTTCTTGCAAATGTTTCTGTAAGTAAGAGTCGCCACCGACTTTTCTTTTATCCAACAAAGGAAAGGGTAAAAATAATAGAAAAAGACCTTTCGAGAGTATTTTAAGTAAGGGGGTAAATTATGGAAAGGGGAGGTGTTAGCACCCTTTTCATCTGTAGTTTTCTACGGGCTCTTAGATGCTTAGCTCATTTTGAAAAATACCTTGTGCTTTGTGTGTTTTTGAAAAGTATTTTTTAAATGCCCATAGTCAGGTAGTTTACTTTATGATAACTCTTGTATCAGTCCTCAAGAGTGTTGATAAATCATTTTGAAAAGGTTTTTGAAAATTGTTTTGTGTAAGTGTGAAAATTTGTTTTTGAGCAAGCATCTGACAACTATCTACTTTTACTCGAAAGGTTTGTTTGTTTCCTCCTTTCTTTTAGACAGTGTTATCTTACTATAAGTGAGTAGGTAGCCCTATCGTTGGATGTTTGAGGGAAATTCGAAGGGACGTTGTATAGTCACAAAGGCAATTGGGCAAGAAACCTTAGTAACTACCCTAGGGTTTTAAGATCATTGTTTGTCGAGGAAACATCGAAAGGGTCATCGAGGGACTTATGATCTTTTATAAAATCAAAGGGTAGCCACTAAAGTCTCTCACGTTTCTATAGTTGTGACTATTTTCCGAAGGAAAGCAAAGTGGCAGTACCCTAGAGGTGTATATGTGCAAGTGTGCTTGTTTCAGTTATTTGTCTTTGATGTTAGGTTTGCTAATATTGCTTTTAGTTTCTTGTCATACAATCCTATTACCATACATCTAACATTTAATATGTATAGGAAATTAAAATGCGGAAAGTAAATCCTAGCTACTACAAGGATTCGGGGAGGGGGATTAATTACATAGTCCAAAACTGGGGGGAAAATAAATAAAATAGTAAAAGTCCTAATTAATTTTATTACATCCAGTAGATAGATACAATAATATGAATGTAAACACGCGCGAAATGGAAAAGGCCGTCTAAAAAATCCTAAGGTATAAAAACCTTTTTTTGTTTGTTTTTATTTTTTTGGGAAAATGATTTAATTAAAAAAAATCCTAAGTCTATTTAGTTTTAAATTAAAGAAAAGGTTAAAATAATTAATTAATTAGTTAATAAAATTAATTTAATTATTAAAGACTAGACCTAATTGTTTGTGATTTTTTAATGATTACTTTGCTGAGTAAATGAAACAAAATAAATAAAAGGAAATAAGTTAATAACACAAAACAAAATTTAAAGGGCCAGGACTGTAAAGGAAATTATGCAGATTGTAGAATGCAGGCCTGGATCGAAAAGGAGCCTAGGACTGCCTTTCGATCCAATGAGGAAACCGATCGAAGGTGCATGATATACTCCTTCGATCTGGGAACACTGGATCTGCAAGAAATTTATTAGAGAATCTAGTCTTGGATTGAATCTAGTCTTGGATTCAACAGCCTATGGCTACATCATCCTAGTTCAAATACCCTGAGTTTGAATCGAAAGCTATTTCGTCATGCAACATCCTGCATCCTGAGATTCGAAAGAAAATATAGACTGTGCCTTAGCAATGGCACGATCTCATCCCTGCGCTTAACCTTGTATGTAATGCATGAAAGAAATCATAAACATTAGCAATAACATGAATGCATGATTAATATGAATTTTAAAAAAAATTCTTATTAGACTAGTTTGAGATAGAAAGCAAACTACCAACGGAGAGATTGTATGAGTGATGCTCCATTGTACGTTGGACCTACCTAGTGATTGGGAACGCCTCCTGCAACCTCTAGGGAGTGAGTGGAGCACTTGTTGAAGAGTCCTGGGAAGGTTTCTTCGATTTTGGATCACTTTGGGAAGATTTTGAGACTTTTTTGTGTGACTTTCTAAGGAAGTGTGTTTCTTATCTCCTCTATTTTTCTGTTCCCTTTGCAATATGTCCTTAGACTTGTATTTATAGGGGTGTGAGGAGAGAAAGTATGGCAAGAGACAAAGGCTTTCAAGGCCATGAGACAAAAATCCAACATATTGAAAGTTGGTCATATTTGGATAATTCTTTCCATTTTGAAATCTTGAGTGAAACTGGACATGCTTCGCCCCCTGGCTCTTTAGAATGCCCCACATGTATGTCTTTCGAAGGCACCATTTGTGTGTCCTTCGAATGGACCAAAGGTATGTCCGTCGAAGGCACCATTTATGTATCCTTCGAATGGACCAAATGTATGTCCTTCGAAGGCACCATTTGTGTATCCTTTGAATGGATGAAATGTATGTCCTTTGAAGGCACCATTTTTATATCCTTAAAATGGACCAAATGTATGTCCTTTGAAGGCACCATTTGTGTGTCCTTCGACTGAACCAAACATATGTTCTTCGAAGGCACTACTTGTATGTCCTTCGAATGGGCCTTTGAATGCTTCTTTGGATGGACCATATGAGTGCTTCTTTGGAAGGGACCATCTTGTGTGTCTAAGTATGGAAAACTGTGTGTTGAAGGTTTTTAGAGGTGGAGTCAGAGTAGGCCTGAAGATAGACATTTCCTTGTTGAATCTTGCATGTAGATAGCCATTGCTTTGTGAATCGAAGGTCAGTTGAAAGGGGCCTTTTGCCTTGTGGATAGAAGGCAAGTCTGAGGAAGCCTTTTGCCTTGTGGATCAAAGGAAAGTCTAAAGAATCACTTTGCCTTATGGATCATAGGAAAATCTGAGGAAGCCTTTGCCTTGTGAATCCAAAGAAAACATGAGGAAACTTTAGCCTAGTGGATCAAAGGCAAGCATGAAGAGGCCTTTGCCTTGTGGATCAAAGGAAAGTATGAAGAGGCCTTTGCCTTGTGAATCCAAGGAAAACATGAGGAAGCTTTCGCCTAGTGGATCAAATGAAAGCTTGAAGAGGCATTTTCCTTGTGGATCGGAGGAAAATCTGAAGAGGCCTTTGCCTTGTGGATCGAAGGCAAGTCTAAAGAAGCCTTTTCCTAAGCGAAGCTTACATGTAGGAGGCTATTGCTTTGTTCATCGAAGCAAACTCATAGGGGGTTCTTGCCTTGTGAATCGAAGGCAAGCCTGTAGCAACCAATGCGCAGTCGAAGCCTTATGAATTAAACTTGATCGAAGGGGGCCCAGCACCCAATCGAACCTTGTGAATCAGGCCTGCATCGAAGGAGGCCAAATGCCCAATCTAAGACGGTGAGCCAAGCTCGCATCGAAGGATTTTGGAGGCACAATCGAAGTACCTTGTTAAGATGCCAATCGAAAGACACTTGACCATCTTCAAAAAAATTTATTTTCTTTAAGAAAGTGTTCGTAACCACCCATGCAAAGGAAGATCTTGGAAAACATGAGAGGGGAAATTTTGGGGTACAACAAATTCAATATCATTTTTTATTTGTGACTTCATGATAGAGTTATGCTTATGCTTCCTTGTAATTGCTCACTTATTTGGTGGGTCTGTGTAAGCTTCAGTAGGAGTATTCATGTGGTGTGCGATTTGTGGATTATGTTGTCCTTGTATAAAGTTGGTTTGTGCAGGGAAATCATCTTGACACGATGCGTTTTCCACATGTAATTAATTCTCACACGGTGATGTCTTGATTCTTATATTGGATATATTTTCTGATTATTTATCTTTTTCTTGGTGAAGCTTGCACGAAGACCGTCAGATTTCTTTTGCTTTGATATCACTTTTCTACTGACTTATTGTTAGTTTGCTATTGTTTCGAATTCTGTTTATATTCCTCATTGTATTTTATTTTCCTTGCCATGAGAAGTAGGAATAGAGATGCATGACTGAGAGTCCCTACTTTAAGTGGGCAATTCTGTTTAAAGTCCTCAAAGGATGAAATGTTTATGTTTTTTCAAAGACCTCAAAAGAGGCAATGTTTGTGTTTGTTTAAATACCTCAAAAGAGGAAATTTTGCTAAAGTCCTCAAAGAATAAAATTCCCCTCCCCCTTTTACTTTGTGCTTGCTATGGATTCAATAAGTGGAGCAAAGGGCCTGCAATGGTCCCCCACACTTTCTAGTACATGTGGTTTTTATCTCGCGTTATACGTTGATGCTTTGAACCGTCCTTATTCTTGTCCTTTGAGTCAAATAAAATGGAAAAGGGTTTGTAACCAACCCCCACACTTTGTCATTCGTTTCGATGATGTTACCTCACGTTTACAAAAATTCTGATTGAATTTTGGTTTGACAAAATAACCACTACTTGTGTATTTTATGTCATGTGTGTGCCAATATATAAAATGTGAATTGAGTGGTGTGTGTTTTATAACTAAGTCCATGGTATTTTTTTGGTGTAGATACCTTACCTTGATATCTTATCCCTTTTTTGCCATTTCTGCTAACTCTATAGATCATTGAAGCCATCTTGCTCCTGTCTATGGTTTTAGCTAGAAACTTCTGAAAGCTGTGATCATATTTGTGATCGGTGGGAATAAAACTGACTGTTTTTGGAGTGTTGATTCGCGTTTGCGTTTGTTTTCGCAAAATGTCGCGGTAAGCAAGAGTCGCCACCGTCTTTTATTTTATCCAACAAGGAAAGGACAAAAGCACATAAAAATTCCTTTTTGAGATATTTCTCGGGTTCGGGAGGTAGATTATAGAAAGGGAAGGTGTTAGCACCCTTTCTATCCGTGGTTATCCACGAGCTCTTAGGTACTTGCTCATTGTGTTTTCAAAAGTTTGCTTTTCTTTGTGTTTGTGGGTTTGAAAAGAGTTTTTTGTTTGAAAGGGGTGTAAGTGCGAAAAGTTTTGTTTTGTTTTAAAAGGAGCAAGTACTTAAGAACCATCTACCTACTCGAAAAAGTAATTAATCTGTACAAATGTCCTTTAGACAATGCTAGCCCACAATTGATGAGTAGGTAGCACCGTCGTTGTAGTTTTAAGGGTCAAATCGATAAAGGGACGTGTGGTCACTAAAGCAATGTTAGGATGCCTTAGCGGTAACCCTAATGTCTTAGATCATTTTTTCCAAGGCAACCGTTTCGAGGCAACTTATGATCTTTGGACAAGAGGGAGACCTCTAAAACTTCCTATACTCAATGACCACATTTGAAGGCAACCAAGTGAAGTGTACCCTAAGAGTGCGCATGTGCGAGTGTGTTGTTTTCAGTTTATTTTATCTTTGTACATGTCATGGTGAGCTACTGTTGATTTTAAGTTAAAAATTGATCTTGTCATGCATTGCCTAGTTATCAAACATCTAACAGTTAACATTGAGCGGAAGTTAAATTGCGGGAAATTAATCTAAGCTATTACAAGGTGTCGGGTATTTACATCACCAAAGACAAACCTTTTAAAATTAAATTGCGAAAAGTAAATAAAAGCGAGAAATAAATAAATAAAATCCTAAGTTATACTATTACATTCCCGAAGCAATTACAATATTGAAATATGGATCAAAAATAATACGCGTGCGAGAAAATAAAATCGGAGTGTCTTAGGGTTTTGACCCTTTTTATTAAATAAAGCATATTTTGTTATTTTTTGAATTAATAATCAAGTCTAAGTTAATAATTGAATTAATTAATTAAAAATATTTTTGGGTTTTATTTTAATTAAGGAAATAAAATAAGAATGGTTAAAAATATTAAAAACCTAATATTCTAATTTGATTTTAATTTATTGCAAAAGATATTAATGTTAAACCTATTTAAACTTAATTAATTAATTAATTTTTATTTACAAAAATAAATAATGAAATTAATGGATTTTATAAAAATATTATTTTTGTTGTTTCTTATTTTTTATGAGAAAAAATTAATGGGTTAGTAATTAATTAAATAAAATAAGTAAATAAATAAAAAGTTATAGAAATTAAAAGAAATACTCAGGGGGGTATGGGCCTGATCCAGGTGTATGATCAGCAATTTTTGGGGCCCATTATCGCTCCAGCCTGTTTGACTTTTGGAATCCAATGCGTGTTTGTTGACCAAGGAGTATGGTGGATACTCAATTCTGGCTTTTGGATCTTGGCCTGAAGCCACTTGGCACGTTGATCTCTACAAGCGCATGGTGGATTGCATCTTTGACGTTGCACAAGATTGCCTGAAAACAAAATTTATCAAAGTTTTGGGGGACCTGGGATTCGAACCCAGGTCCCAAGGGATTTTCCAATAGCACGCTCACCAATCCAACCAGCTTGTTCAATTGTTATTAGAATAAGAAATAACTAATATATGAGCAAATCAACTAATATGCTGGAAAATAAGAAAATATGGCGCGCTATTCAAACGCACCAATCTGGCCACGCCACGCTATCATCCCTGTCATTGGGACTGTGGCTAAAAGTCCTTTTACCTATACCAACGGACGACTGTCCGTAGCTATACGTCATCCTGTCTCAAAATCCACCACGAGCCACCAAAATGCAAACTAAAGCCATAGTTCTACTCGCCTCTCTGCCCCGGTTCCAACCATGGTCCTTTTATTGACCAATTTTCCCTGTAACGAAAACCCCTGAAAGAACCCTAAAACAATCTACAATGGCATTTTGTGATATATGGCATGATAATGAAATTGACTAATGCAAAAATTTCGCAAATGATGTAAGGAATTAAAATATGCAATTATCTCAAAGAATGGATGCAAGACTGAAGTTTTACGATTCCATGAGTATGGCGGTTTTGAGCGACACTTACAGGGCTTTTGGAGGCAGGAGAACGTGTGATTATGATTGGTACTGCTTCAGTGAAGTGCAAGGAAGCGATTGGGACCTTTATTTGATCCTGAAAAGGCCTCTAAGAACGATTTCAGATCCAAGGTTTTCAAGATTTTTTTCTCAAGTTCTTCTGGCCGTTTCTGCAATGCTTTGTGCGTGTTCTTGCTATGCCTGGCTTATACAAGTGTTATAGAATGAATTTAGGTCAAAACTTGGGCCATAATCCATATGCATTGAAGATGGAAGATTTGATTTTGATCACCATTATCAAACTTCCCAAAATAGCTCAAATCGGATTTTTTATGCATGAATAAGCCTTGATACAAATTGATTTGATGAATCATGACAATTGAAAGTTGTACCAATCACAAAGATATTATTTCATCAATTTTTAGATTTTATTTGATTTAATATTGATTAAAAATGAATTAAATCAATAAAAATTAAATAAAATAGAAAATAAATGAATGGCCATGAAATCAATATGGGACACGTATGTGGCATGACAAGACCATATCAAGTGGAAAAAAGTGGGCCCTTTTGTCAAAAATTGGAGTTTTGAGGATAGTTGACTTTTGGCAAATTTGAAAAAATGCCCAACTTCAACAATGCATAACTTCTTCAATTTTGAACTTTTGGAGGTGATCTTGGACTTTTTAGAAACCATGAGATGTCCTATAATCAACCCTTTTGTTCTAATCTCTTGTTGATGTTCCATGCTCAAGTTATAAGCTTTGGGAAAAAATGTGTTTTTGTTGACTTTCAAAAATGAGCATAATGTCCAAATTTGTAACTTTTTGTGAGAGCATTTCTTGATCTTGGAGTGTGAAGATGGATTGTAAGAAATTGTATCCTCTTCAAAATGAGATTTGGATGGGTCATTTCTAATAAAGTATGGTAAAGTTATGCTTGGTCAAAGTTGAGTTGACTTTTCCTACAAAACCCTAATTTAACAACTTTTGAATCTTGATGAATTTTGAGCAATCCTTGATGAATCATGATCAACCTTTGATAAAATGATGAATTATCCTTCAAAATGGGAATGTTGACAAAAAATCTTGAGGTTTGACTATATTTGGGTCACAGTTGACTTTTTCCCTAGCACAGTCGATTTTTGGACCTCTTGAGCAATTGACTGACCAAACTTCCTTTGAAAGGCTTGAAATTTGACATGGATGAACTTGAGAAAATATTAGGGAATTGGGGAGAACTTGAGGCCATTTGGATGTAAGGACCTTGATGCAACACAAAACCCTAATTTTGACTAGACTGCCTTAGGAGGTGATTTGACTGTCCAACTCTTGAGTCATCTTGAGCAATTTGAAGATCATTCTTGACAAATCTTGAGGAATATGGGAGGGAAAATTTTGGGGTACAACAGTTGCCCCTGTTCAATCTTCTTAAACCTGAGGATATAGATTGGCGTTCGGGCCTTTCCTGATCCGAAGGTAGAAGATGATTGAACACTAGAGTGCCCAGAAATTTGCACTCGCATGAAGTAGTATTTGTCTTGTGACGTGGGGAATGGGCTTACAGATTCCATCTGGATATTGATGATGGGAGATGGGCTTAACGATTCCATCTGAAGGAGTGTCGATTGCGTAAGAGATTCCTTAGAGAGAGCTTGTATACCTGTTGTTGAGGGAGATTCCGCTGGGGAATGTTGTTCTTTGTCTTAGGAGAAATAGAACTTTAGGAGCTTCGGTCGTCCGTTATTCTACTGGGGAATCATCTCTGTTGAAGAGGTAAGAGTGAACTACTATCTAGTCGCAACCCAGGCTTCATAGTGATAAGACCGACTGCTATATGGTCGTAATCCAGGCTTTATAGTGACTTACTAGGGAGATGAGATTAAACTTGCTATCTGGTCGTAATCCAGGCTTTGCAATACCTCGCTTCTTATCTGGTCGAAATCCAGGATTCAGAACAAATCAAGTGGTTATCCGGTCGCCTCCGGGCTTCAACTTGAATTTAGGGCATACTAATATCCGGTCGACTCCGGGCTTCTTAGTAACTGTCCATGTAAACTGCTATTTGGTCGGAATCCAAGCTTCAAAGTGCCTTGTACCGCTATCTGGTCATAATCTAGGCTTCACAATGTGTCATACCACTATCTGGTAGAAATCTAGGCTTCGTAGTATTCTTGGTTGCTATCTGGTCGTAATCCAGTCTTCACAACATCTTCTACCGTTATCTGGTCGTAATCCAGGCTTTAGAACAAGTCAATTGGTTATCCGGTCGCATCCGGTCTTCCCTTTGATGGTTGGTTTTACTAATATCTGGTCGAATCCGGGCTTCATAGTAACCGGCTAGGTAAACTGTTATTCGGTCGTAATCTAAGCTTCGCAGTATCCCTTAACGCTATCTGGTCGTAATCCAGGTTTCACGATGTGTCATACCACTATCTGGTCGAAATCCAGGCTTCGTAGTACTCTTGGTTGCTTTCTGGTCGTAATCTAGTCTTCACAACATCTTCTTTCATTATCTGGTCGTAATCCAGGCTTCATGGTCTTGTATCGCTTTCTGGTCGTAATCCAGGCTTCACAATAACTCGTTGAGCTGTTATCCGGGCTTCACGGCTGACTGGGGAATAAACTACTATCCGGTCATTCTCCGGGCTTCATAGCTTGCTTTTGAGAGATGTCACTATATGGTCGTAATCCAGGATTTGTGGTAGTCTGATATGGTCATCCGGTCGCAATCCGGGCTTCACAATATGCCGCAGAAATCAAGATATTATCCGGTCGTACCCGGGCTTTATAACTTGAATTTTTATTGTATCTTTCCTGAAATAGAAGGGTTAGCTGTATGTAATGCATGATATGTATCAGGAAATGATGTTCTCAAAATAAATGAGATTGTATGGTATGATGCGTATATGCATGTATCATGA
This sequence comes from Vicia faba, assembly GCA_948472305.1. Lineage (NCBI taxonomy): Eukaryota > Viridiplantae > Streptophyta > Magnoliopsida > Fabales > Fabaceae > Vicia > Vicia faba. Next base: position 1,030,821,770 of record OX451739.1, read on the forward strand.
TGTATGGGTATGTAATGTTTTAGCTGGGGGAAATAAATCCCGAAGTTGCTGGAGAATATAGTTGAATTCTTCGTTTCCGCTGGGGATGGTGAACGGAGGTGATTGTGAGGATAAACTTGCAGGAGAAAAGAACTCCGTTGGGGAATAAACTGATGAAGAGATTACTCCGAGGGGAATTACTCTGTGGGGAAGAGATGTTCTGCTGAAGATTTTAACGATAAACTCCGCTGGGGATTCTGTTGAAGAACTCTGTTGGGGATTTCAATGATGAACTCTGTTGGGGATGGATTATCGTTGCTGGTGATACAGAATCGGTTGAGGATTGAAGTCCTGTTGGGGGGAAAGAAAGAACTTCGCTGGGGATGATCTTTCAGTTGCAACTTGCTAAGGATAACCCAGTTAGACTCTTGTGTGGATAACCCTCTGAATTTGGCTGGGGGGATTGATTTTGTACTCCACTGGGGGTAAGCTTCCAAAGTCTACTGGGGATGATGATTCAACTCTGTTAGGAAAGCTTTTTAGACTGCGCTGGGGAAATTACTCCACTGGATATCTTGTATTCTTCCGGGGAACATTCTTATATTCTATTGGGGAGTATCAAGACTGCCGGGGATACTCTTATATTTGTTGGGGAACATCTTTATACTCCGCTAGGGAACATCTTTATACTCCACTGGGGAATATTAAGACCTTCTGGGGATACCCAACCTTTTTAGGGTTGATGGTAGGCTAATTCTGCTTGGAGAGAGTATTGCTGATTTGTTCAACTGCAAGTCCTAGATGGGAAAGCTACCATTATTGTCTTACTCTGCGGGGAGTGATGGTATCTTGGTCATATTCATTAGCTGAACCTACCTTGGTACCTTGGTGGACAGAGCAACTAGACAGCTCAGACAATTCTTATTTCCCCTGCTCTTGTTATTACCCGTAATTCGTCCTTTGTTTCGCATGTAAAATTTTATGAGCATCAATTAGTGTCAAATGCATATATCAAAGATGAACATTGGACGTTTTTTTCAAAACAAAACAGATAACAGAAAAACAGTTTGAAATTTGTCTGAAAATGAATTCGTATTGATTTTGAAGTTTGCCTGTAAATAGGCGTTTTTGTACAAGAGGCTGACGTCCTAGTAAGAGAACGCCGCCGAACAGATAGAATTTACAATTTGTGAAAAGAAAACAAAGACAGCTAATGTGAATAATCCCACTGGGTTCCAACTCTGCTATTGCCTTTATGTCTTCAAGCGTCTCATCACTTTGCTGCTTAGTTGAAGATGAATCTGATTGATTAGTGTCGTCCGAGTTTGATAGTCGATACCGAAGTCTGGATGCGAGGTGATCCAATGAGACATAGTGTTACGCTTTAATCCCTAATTTTTTTCCTAGACCGCCCTTTCGGGTTTTCAGTCCACCGAGATACCCTTTTTTGCCCAAGCCGCCTTTTCAGGTTTTCGACTTGCCGGGTGTACAAAGATTTTTTTTTTATTTTCATCCCTTATTTTTGCCCGAACCCTTTTGGTTTGCCGGGAAGCCCTTATTTTTTCCTAGGCCAGTCAACCTAGCGGGTCTTTGATTATGCGTAGTATCTTTTCACTATGTCTGCATTGACGGGGTGAGGAAGGTCGTCACCATCCATGGTGGTTAAAATCATAGCTCCTCCTGAGAAGATGTTCTTAACCACAAATGGCCCTTCGTAAGTAGGGGTCCATTTGCCCCTGGGATCACCTTAAGGTAGAATAATGCGCTTGATTACCAGGTCCCCAACTTGATACTCTTTTCGTCTGACTTTCTTGTTAAATGCCTTGATCATCCGTTTTTGGTACGTCTGACCATGACAAATAGTAGTAAGTCTCTTTTCGTCGATTAGGTTCAGCTGATCAAGTTGGGTCTGAATCCAGTCATCTTCACTCAAACCTGCATCCTTCATGATCCGAAGAGAGGGTATCTGAACTTCAATAGGCAAGACTGCCTCCATGCCATAAACCAAGGAATAGGGTGTTGCCCCTGTTGACGTCCGTGCTGAGGTACAGTATCCATGAAGAGCAAACGGTAACATCTCGTGCCAGTCTTTGTATGTCACTGTCATCTTCTGCACAATCTTCTTAATGTTCTTATTTGCTGCTTCGACAGCTCCATTCATCTTCAGCCGGTAGGGAGAAGAGTTATGATGTTGTATCTTGAAATGCTCTCAGAGCTCAGTGATCATCTTGTTGTTAAGATTGGTACCATTGTCCGTAATGATCCTCTTTGGTACACCATATCGACAGATCAGGTTGTGCCGAATGAACCGTGCCACGACGTTCTTGGTTACGGTAGCAAAGGAAGCCACTTCAACCCATTTCGTAAAATAATCAATTGCTACCAGGATGAAACGATGCCCGTTAGATGCTGTAGGTCTGATCTCGCCGATCATATCAATGCCCCATATTGCAAAAGGCCAAGGAGCTGTCAAGACATTCATAGGAACTGGAGGTATGTGCACCTTATCAGCATAGACCTGGCACTTGTGACATGTCCGAGAATGCTGATAACAGTCGGCTTCCATTGTGGACCAATAATATCCTACCCGAAGGATTTTCTTTGCCATGGTATGTCCATTGGAATGGGTTCCGAAGGTACCTTCATGTAACTCTGCCATGATCCTTTCTGCTTCATTCTTATCCACACAATGCAGTAAGGCCGAATCATGGTTTCGCTTGTAAAGAATGCCATTGCTGATGAAGAACTTTGCTTCAAACCTCCTCAGAAACTTCTTGTCATTAACAGATGCACCCTCGGGGTATTCCTGAGCTTCAAGATACCACTTCACCTCATGATACCAGGGTTTTTCTGTTACTTCTTCAGCCTCAAGATCACAACAATGTGCAGGTTCGTCCAATCTTTCAATAATGATCCGGGGAACCTCGTTGTCCCAATTGACTTTGAACATAGAAGACATCGTAGCTAGCGTGTCCGCCAACTGATTCTCCTCTCTAGGGAAGTGTTCAAAGGTTATCTCCTCGAAATGGGGAAGCAATGTCAACACATACTCCTTATAAGGAATAAGATTTGGGTGTTTCATATCCCACTCGCCTTTAATCTGACTGATCACGAGAGCGGAATCTCCGAAGACACTTAGAAACTTATTCCTTAGGTCAATTTCAGCTCGAAGACCCATGATGCACGCTTCATACTCCGCCATGTTGTTGGTGTAGTTGAAACATAGTCGGGCGATAAACGGAGTATGAGAGCCTTTATGAGATATGATCATAGCGCCAATGCCATTACCCAAAGCGTTTGAAGCTCCATCAAAGTAGATAGACCATCGGGATCCCTCTTTAGGTCCTTCATCCGGTCCAGGTGTCTCACAATCAGTTATCAACATGATATTCTCGTTCGAGAATTCAAAGTTCATAGACTGGTAATCATCCACTGCCTGGTGCGCCAAATGGTCTGCCAATACACTTCCCTTGATTGCTTTTTGAGTCGTGTACTGGATGTCATACTCAGTCAAGATCATCTGCCATCTTGCTATTCTTCCAGACAGGGCAGGCTTTTCGAAGATATACTTGATGGGATCCATCTTTGATATCAACAGAGTAGTGTGAGTCAGCATATACTGTCTCAGCCGGAGAGCAGCCCATGCCAAAGCGCAACAAGTTTTCTCAAGCAGTGAGTATCGAGTCTCACAGTCGGTAAACTTTTTGCTAAGGTAATAAATAGCATGCTCTTTTCGGCCAGACTCGTCATGCTGCCCCAGCACACACCCCATTGAGTTGTCAAGTACTGTCAAGTATAAGATCAGAGGTCTCCCTTTAACTGGTGGCATTAGGATGGGTGGCTCCTAGAGATACTCTTTGATTCTTTCAAAAGCAGCCTGGCATTCATTGTTCCAACGTACCACTTGATCTTTCTTCAGCAGCTTGAAGATTGGCTCACAAGTAGAAGTTAGGTGTGAGAGGAATCTGGCAATGTAATTCAGACGTCCTAGAAAGCCTCTGACCTCTTTCTCTATTCTGGGAGATGGCATCTCCTATATAGCTTTCACTTTGGCAGGATCAACTTGAATACCTTTGTCGCTTACGATGAAACCCAGCAGTTCACCAGATCTCACCCCGAAGGTGCACTTGTCCGGGTTCAACCTCAACTTGTACAACTTTAACCTATCAAACAGCTTCTGTAGATGGTCAAGGTGCTCCTCCTCAGTCTGGGACCTTGAAATCATATCATCAACGTATACTTCAATCTCATGATGGATCATGTCATGAAACAAAGCAACCATGGCACGTTGATACGTTGCCCCAGCGTTTTTCAACCCAAAAGGCATGACCTTGTAGCAAAAGGTACCCCACTGAGTAACAAAAGTTGTCTTCTCCATGTCTTCGGGAGCCATTTTAATCTGGTTATAACCGGAGAAACCATCCATGAAGGATAATACCTTGTGCTGAGCAGTATTGTCAACCAGAACGTCGATGTGAGGTAGAGGGAAGTCATCCTTGGGGCTTGCCCTGTTCAAATCCCTGTAGTCAACACACATTCGAACCTTCCCATCCTTCTTCGGCACAGGAACCACATTGGCGACCCACTGAGGGTAAGAAGTAACTTCTAGAAAGCCGGCGTCAAACTGTTTCATAACTTCAGCCTTGATTTTCTCAGACATCTCTGGGCGCATACGGCGAACCTTCTGTTTCACTGGAGGACAGTCTTCCTTGGTAGGCAGGCGATGAACTACAATGTCAGTATCTAACCCATGCATATCTTCGTAAGACCAGGCAAAGATTTCAACATAGTCATGCAGCATTTGAATCAAACGTTGTTTCACACTAAGCTCCAGATTTTCACCGATCTTGACTTCCTTTTTGTCTGCCTCTGTACCAAGATTCACTGTTTCCACCGGCTCTTCATGTGGCTGAATGGCCCTCTCTTCCTTGAGTAGCAGTCTTGCAAGTTCACCAGGCACTTCACAATCATCTTCACCTTCGTCTTTGGCTAAGTTGATCGGATTTTCGAAGTCATAACTGGCGGTAGCAGATTCGTTACCAGCAAGATCCAGAGTGGATATGGACCTGTATATGTGAGTGTGTGTAAAATAGCTGTTTCGCAAAATATAATAAAGAAAGACAAGGAGCGCAAGATTTGAAACGCAAGAACATCCAATGCTTTTATTAATGATATATGAAAATGACACACAAAATTCCTCACAAATGAAGCCCCGGTGCCCCGGGTAAGACACCGGACCATAAAGTTTCAAAACATTGTCTGTTACAAATTCAAAACAAAGAGTTCATTACTGGGTAACAAAAGTAATAGGGATGAAGTCCTTTGCTGTCCAGTTGCTTGGTCCACCGTTGGTCGTAGGATAGATCCAGCTGTCGAATTCAGACTCCTCCACATCATCTTCAATGGAATTTACTTCCGAGTTGTTGATGAACACGGGAGGTCTTCCGATCCTTGCATTACAAACAGCCCTTTGAGCTTCTACAGTGAAACCCAAACCAAACTTGTTAGTCTTCTGAGTGAAATCAGGAAGTCGGCCCCAATTTGCACACTCACCCTTCTCAATAACAGCCCAGTCATCCTTTAAGGAAGCCATCTTAATAGGAGAATCTTCAACCACAGTCTCAGTTGATGCCAGTGTCTGAGGAACCTCTTCAAAATGCTGAAATGGGGTCTCAATGAACTCCCCATCCATCTCTACGTATCAGAATGAGTTAAGGTGGTTGACCATATACTCTTCCTCCCCTTGTACTGTCACAATCTTCCCTTTGACTGAGTACTTCAGCTTCTGGTGGAGCGTTGAGGTTACGGCCCCAGCTTTGTGGATCCATGGACGACCCAGCAAACAAGAGTAGGATGGCCGAATGTCCATCACGTAGAACATAGAATTTAAGACCTGAGAACCAACTTTAATTGGAATATCAACTTCACCGTGCACCATCCTTTTAGACCCATCAAAGACCCTGACAATGATGTTACTTGGTTTTATCTCTAACCCTTCGCAATCCAACCGGTCTAGAGCTTTCTTGGGCAAGACGTTCAATGAGGAACCAGTATCAACCAATACATGCGCAAGAGTAGTGCCCTTGCATTCAATGGAGACATGCAGGGCATCATTGTGGTTCTTCCCTTTAACAGTCAAATCGGCGTCGGAGAAACCCAAACCATTATCAGCAGTTAAATTGGCCACACAATCGGTAAACTGATCAGCTGATGTCTCTTGTGGTACGTGGGCAGTCTTCAGGAAGGTAATCAGAGCCTTGGCATGAGCCTCTGAGCACAGCAATAGTGACAACATATAAATCTTGGATGGGGTTTGCCCCAGTTGCTCAACTACGTTGTAATCACTCTTCTTAATAATCTTCAGAATCTCTTCCATCCCCTGCTTGGAAGCTTCAACAGTGATTGTCTTCGGTGCCTCCGTCTGGGCAGGCACATCAGTGGTGATCCCTTTTCCCCGAGCGTCAGATGTCTCGGCGACAGGGGTAGGACTAGGAACTTGATCAGGAATGGAAGTAGGTACACTTGCAGGTGTAATAATGACAGGTCTTCGGACAGTTGGTGGAACAATATCCGGTGAGAAGAGTCTACCGCTGCGGGTGACTTTAGCAGGCCCAGTAATATTGCTGATGTCAGTATCAGCATCCAATTCTTGCTTAACTCCAAGAACATAAACATCAACCCTATAGTGCCAGGGGACAACTTTGTCAGAGGTGTAGGGGATGGGCCCTGAAACAGTGATGATTACAGGTGTGATCTTCGGAACAAATGTAATTCTAACAGGCTTCCTCGAGGGAGCCTTGGAAGAATTATCGAAAATGGTGATGGCGACTTCTTCAGAATGAATGGGAGGAATAGCAGTCTTCTCAAACAGGATCTCCTTATTATCCATCAGGTTTTGGATACCTGACTTCAAGAATGGGCAACCAGTAGGTAAAACAGAACACATATGGAAATCTTTGTCACAACCTGGAAATAAACCGGCTAGCAACAAGTTATTCTTGACAGTCATCAGAGGGGTAACAATGTCATCCACAGAAACTACAAACAAGTCTTCCTCTACAACATTTACTCCATGTTTGGGCATGGGAGCAGTCACAACATTAGGCCTCTCGTGCGCCTCGAACTCAATATCCTTTTCATCAATTAAGTCTTGTATTTTGTTCTTTAGTGCCCAACAATCATCTGTATTATGCCCCGGGCTATCAGAGTGATAAGCGCAGCGGGCGTTAGGGTTATACCTTGGTGACGTTATATTTGCATTCTTTGGGGGTTCCCTTATAGTCACCAGGTTAGTCTTCAGCAACTGTGGCAGAATCTGAGATAAGGTCACGCTGAGACGAGCGAATTGCCTCTTAGGTCTCTCGTCCTTTTGTTGATTGTTGTACTGAGGAGCACCAACAGGTTTTGAAATAACAACCGCATTGACAGATTGGCGGTGTTCAGGTCTATTCTGTCTTTTTGCACTATAGACAACACTGGATTCTTTCTTAAACGGCTTCTTCTCGGTGCTTGATGAGGCACCCTTCTGTATCTTTCCAGCCTTGATACCAGCTTTAATCCTCTCACCAGTCAAAATAAGATCTGTAAACCCATATGAAGAGCTTCCAATCAGATGGTTAAAGAATGGACCAGACAGGGTCCCTAAAAACATGTCAACAAGTTCACGATCAGCCAAAGGTGGTTGCACCCTTCCGGCAAGGTCTCTCCACTTCTGCACATACTCTTTAAATCCTTCACCTGTTCCTATGGACATACCCTGGAGTTGGGTACGCGTAGGAGCGAGGTCGGAGTTGTACTGATACTGCCTGTAGAATGCAGTAGCCAAATCTTCCCAACTGCGGATACTGGCTCCGTCCAACTGATAGAACCACTCAAGCTGAGTTCCTGAGAGACTGTCTTGAAAGAAATGGATCCATAAGTTTTTATCAGCAGTGTAAGGCTGGATCTTCCTCACATATGATCGGAGGTGCAGCTTCGGATAGGAAACTCCGTCATACTTGGCAAAGGCAGGTGCCTTGAACTTATGGGGAATCACCACCCCAGACGATAGACCTAGATCTCCTAAATCCAGACCGGGCACCTTCTGTATTTCCATAGCGCTCAAACGGTCTTCCAGCTGTTTGTACTTATCCTCGGCAGGAGGATACTGTTCTTCATCATAGTCCATCTCGTTGTCGGAGACCATAGGGCTAAGAGCCCTCCTTTCTTGTGGACTATCTTTCCCTCCAGATGAGGTGGTCAGATCAACTTCATTCTGCAACCCGTTTCCAAACCTGCATCCAGTGTTAAACAGGATGGTCCTCTTCTTCTTCTTCTTCTTCTCTTTCAGAATCAAGGTCTTCAGGTCCTACTGACCCTAAGCTAGATTCATGAATAGCTCTTGAAACTGGGCATTATGGGCCTGTAGGGCCTTGATAGCTTGCTCAGTTGAAGGTTCAATAGACATGATGATTGCTAAAATAAACAGCGAAAAAGATAAGAGACCTGTAAAAAGGGTACCTGTTTATGAAGTGCATGGGATGAAATGCGTATGATTTATGATTTCAAAGACAATCGGGATTCAAATTTGTAAACAAGAAAGGAAACACACTTTATTATATTTAAACTTCAAAATTTAAATTGTTCAACAAACTGCCCTTAGGCGTTACAAGAATGGAAATACTGAAAAGTAAATAAAAACTGTAAAAGAAATCATCAAAGGTCCATCAATGCTCCCATGGTCTCTTCTTCTCAGTGCGGACATAATCATTCAGGATCCGCTCGTTCTCCAGTTTCCTAGTCAGATTCTGGATCTTCTGCTCTTGTTCATTGAACTTCTCCTAATAAGAATCTCGTTCTTCCCGCAGTTGCATCCAAGACCTCTTTAGTGTCCCAATGTCAGTGGGCATATAAGGGTGGAGAATGGTTGGAAGAACTCCGTCTTCATTAGCAACTTCAAGAGTGACAGGACGGACAACTTCATACGGCATACCTAGCTTCTGGGCACCGATGCGGACCCATCTAAGATATGGCTCCATTTGTAGAGAAGTCTTTGGACCTAACTCATGTGGATCAGATTGGTGAACTCTGTCCCAAGCCCTTATGAATCTACGACGTAACTCGTCGCTATCTCCCTGAAAATCAAAGATGATATGAGGCATCAACATCTTATGAGGCCCTTCTCTTCTGGCTCTTCCAAACTGACAGAGAGCTAAGCATGGGTTGTAAGAAATCCCTCCATGGGTTCTAATCAATGGAAAATTAGGATACTTTCCACAGCGATCATTGACAGTCACCTCATCCATACCTTTAAGAGTCTAGATAATGTCATTATTAGAAAGAGACATCACCCTATAAGCCCAGCCCATTCCTTCTTTGTTCTTCAGCACAGACTTAGGGAGGTGCGAAATAAACCACCTCGACAATAAAGGAGCACAACACATCAAAGTTCCCCGCTTTCGGGAAGTACGAGCATAGAGAGGATGAAGGATGTCACCCAAGAGAGTGGGTACAGGGTTCTGAGTGATGAAGATCTTTATGGCATTAATATCAACAAAAGTATCAGGATTCGAAAACAATACCAAACCATAAATCAAGAGAGCCAGAATATCCTCGAACGCCTTGAAGTCTAAGTTGTCCTAGAAGTAATTGGCCTTGCCAACCAAGAACTTAGTCAGAAAACCCTTAGCTCCACTTCTAGTCTCCCAGTTAGCCATTACGTCTTCTTTGGTCAAGTGAAGGGTTGCAGCAATTTCTTCGGGCTTAAGAGTCTTTTCCCAACCAGTAAACGGAGTCTGCTCCAGAACAGAGATACCGAGCAGCTCAGAGAACTCTTCTAGGGTAGGAACCAGCTGGAAGTCCTGGAAAGTAAAACAATGGTACAACGGATCATACAATTTGACCAGGACACTCATCATTTGTTTGTCCAATTTTGAGGTGACCAAACTGAGAAGAGAACCATGCCTTCTGATGAAGGAAGTAGTGTCTGGAATCCTGACAACCAACTCTTTAAGCAAGGTAGGGACTTGGACAAAGTTGATCCGGATAGTATTCTTACGCATGGGCATCATAATGACCTACAAAACAGAGCAAAGATGAAACCCTCTTGTCTTTGAAATAGGTTAGTCCTTATGCAAAATGTATGCAATGTTATGATGTCATGATGTCATGGTAAAGGCACACCACAAGTATCCACAAAAGGCAAACATGGTAAAGGCACACAAGTCACACAAAAGAGCCCTTTGATTTCAGGCTGGCATGGAGCTTAGGTGCTACCCTCTTTCATTTCAGTGGGTTTAAACCTGTCCTAAAAATAGTAACCGGGTTCTAGAGGATCTCAATATCACTTACTACCCTCGATCGGTCATAATTCCAGTTTAGCAACCTTTTCTTGCGGCCGGAATCATCGCGAGAGTTTAGTCTTAATGAGGGTAGCATACTGCTACTGTTCTATGGCCAAGTTGGTCAATTTAAGGTTCTAAGGTCAGTTGATGCTTAATGACCCCTTAGAAGACCCATATTCTCCTCGTTCCAACACAAGGGATATCGGTACAGACTAAAGTGCCACACCAATGTAGCTACTGCTTCATCCGTATCGGTCTACACCGTACAGATCCCTCACAGTTTATTGCTACTTACCTAAAGGGTATCCCCAGATCCGGGTTAGGATCTATAGAACTCCGATACAAGCCAACAAAATTAAAGCATACAAAGCATACAATTGAAAACACAATGATCTAATCCTAAGGTACACCTTACTTTAAATATCCCCAGCAGAGTCGCCAGTTCTGTGATCGGTGGGAATAGAACTGACTATTTTTGGAGTGCTGGTTCGCGTTTGCGTTTGTTTTCGCAAAATGTCGCGGTAAGCAAGAGTCGCCACCGTCTTTTATTTTATCCAACAAGGAAAGGACAAAAGCACAGAAAAATTCCTTTTTGAGATATTTCTCGGGTTCGGGAGGTAGATTATAGAAAGGGAAGGTGTTAGCACCCTTTCTATCCGTGGTTATCCACAGGCTCTTAGGTACTTGCTCATTGTGTTTTCAAAAGTTTGCTTTTCTTTGTGTTTGTGGGTTTGAAAAGAGTTTTTTGTTTGAAAGGGGTGTAAGTGCGAAAAGTTTTGTTTTGTTTCAAAAGGAGCAAGTACTTAAGAACCATCTACCTACTCGAAAAAGGAATTAATCTGTACAAATGTCCTTTAGACAATGTTTGCCCACTATTGATGAGTAGGTAGCACCGTCGTTGGAGTTTTAAGGGTCAATTCGATTAAGGGACGTGTGGTCACTAAAGCAATGTTAGGATGCCTTAGCGGTAACCCTAATGTCTTAGATCATTTTTTCGAGGCAACTTATGATCTTTGGACAAGAGGGCGACCTCTAAAACTTCCTATACTCAATGACCACGTTTGAAGGCAACCAAGTGAGGTGTACCCTAAGAGTGCGCATGTGCGAGTGTGTTGTTTTCAGTTTATTTTATCTTTGTACATGTCATGGTGAGCTATTGTTGATTTTAAGTTAAAAATTGATCTTGTCATGCATTGCCTAGTTATCAAACATCTAACAGTTAACATTGAGCGGAAGTCAAATTGCGGGAAATTAATCTACGCTATTACAAGGCGTCGGGTATTTACATCGCCAAAGACAAACCCTTTAAAATTAAATTGCGAAAAGTAAATAAAAGCGATAAATAAATAAATAAAATCCTAAGTTATACTATTACATTCCCGAAGCAATTATAATATTGAAATATGGATCAAAAATAATACGCATGCGAGAAAATTAAATCGGAGTGTCTTAGGGTTTTGACCCTTTTTATTAAATAAAGCATATTTTGTTATTTTTTGAATTAATAATCAAGTCTAAGTTAATAATTGAATTAATTAAAAATATTTTTGGGTTTTATTTTAATTAAGGAAATAAAATAAGAATGGTTAAAAATATTAAAAACCTAATACTCTAATTTGATTTTAATTTATTGCAAAAGATATTAATGTTAAACCTATTTAAACTAAATAAATTAATTAATTTTTATTTACAAAAATAAATAATGAAATTAATGGATTTTATAAGAATATTATTTTTGTTGTTTCTGATTTATTATGAGAAAAAATTAATGGTTAGTAATTAATTAAATAAAATAAGTAAATAAATAAAAAGATATAGAAATTAAAAGAAATACTCAGGGGGGTATAGGCCTGATCCAGGTGTATTATCAACAATTTTTTAGGCCCATTATCGCTCCAGCCTGTTTGACTTTTGGAATCCAATGCGTATTTGTTGACCAAGGAGTATAGTGGATACTCAATTCTGGCTTTTGGATCTTGGCCTGAAGCCACTTGGCACGTTGATATCTGCAAGTGCATGGTGGATTGCATCTTTGACGTTGCACAAGATTGCCTGAAAACAAAATTTATCAAAGTTTTAGGGGACCTGGGATTCGAACCCAGGTCCCAAGGGATTTTCCAATAGCACGCTCACCAATCCAACCAGCTTGTTCAATTGTTATTAGAATAAGAAATAACTAATATATGAGCAAATCAACTAATATGCTGGAAAATAAGAAAATATGGCGCGCTATTCAAACGCACCAATCTGCCCACGCCACGCTATCATCCCTGTCATTGGGACTGTGGCTAAAAGTCCTTTTACCTATACCAACGGACGACTGTCCGTAGCTATACGTCATGCTGTCTCAAAATCCACCACGAGCCACCAAAATGCAAACTAAAGGCGTAGTTCTACTCGCCTCTCCGCCCCGGTTCCAACCATGGTCCTTTTATTGACCAATTTTCCCTGTAACGAAAACCCCTGAAAGAACCCTAAAACAATCTACAATGGCATTTTGTGATATATGGCATGATAATGAAATTGACTAATGCAGAAATTTCGCAAATGATGTAAGGAATTCAAATATGCAATTATCTCAAAGAATGGATGCAAGACTGAAGCTTTACGATTCCATGAGTATGGAGGTTTTGAGCGACACTTACAGGGCTTTTGGAGGCAGGAGAACGCGTGATTATGATTGGTACTGCTTCAGTGAAGTGCAAGGAAGCGATTGGGACCTTTATTTGATCCTGAAAAGGCCTCTAAGAACGATTTCAGATCCAAGGTTTTCAAGCTTTTTTCTCAAGTTCTTTTGGCCGTTTCTGTAATGCTTTGTGCGTGTTCTTGCTATGCCTGGCTTATACAAGTGTTATAGAATGAATTTAGGTCAAAACTTGGGCCATAATCCATATGCATTGAAGATGGAAGATTTGATTTTGATCACCATTATCAAACTTCCCAAAATAGCTCAAATCTGATTTTTATGCATGAATATGCCTTGATACGAATTGATTTGATGAATCATGACAATTGAAAGTTGTACCAATCACAAAGATATTATTTCATCAATTTTTAGATTTTACTTGATTTAATATTGATTAAAAATGAATTAAATCAATAAAAATTAAATAAAATAGAAAAATAAATGAATGGCCATGAAATCAAATATGGGACACGTGTGTGGCATGACAAGACCATATCAAGTGGAAAAAAGTGGGCCCTTTTGTCAAAAATTGGAGTTTAGAGGATAGTTGACTTTTGGCAAATTTGGAAAAATGCCCGACTTCAACAATGCATAACTTCTTCAATTTTGAACTTTTGGAGGTGATCTTGGAATTTTTAGAAACCTTGACATGTCCTATAATCAACCGTTTTGGTCGCATCTCATTTTGATGTTCCATGCTCAAGTTATAAGCTTTGGAAAAAAAGGTGTTTTTGTTGACTTTCAAAAATGACCTATAATGTCCAAATTTGTAACTTTTTGTGAGAGAATTTCTTGTTCTTGGAGTGTGAATATGGATTGTAAGAAATTGCATTCTCTTAAAAATGAGCTTTGGATGGGTCATTTCTCATAAAGTATGAGAAAGTTATGCTTGGTCAAAGTTGAGTTGACTTTTCCTACAAAACCCTAATTTAGCAACTTTTGAATCTTGATGAATTTTTAGCAATCCTTGATGAATCATGATCAACCTTTGATCAAATGATTAATTATCCTTCAAAATGGGAATGTTTACAAAAAATCTTGAGGTTTGACTGTATTTGGGTCACAGTTGACTTTTGCCCTAGCACAGTCGATTTTTGGACCTCTTGAGCAATTGACTGACCAAACTTCCTCTGCAAGGCTTGAAATTTGACATGGATGAACTTGAGAACATATTAGGGCATTTGGTAGCACTTGAGGCCATTTGGATGTAAGGACCTTGATGCAACATAAAACCCTAATTTTGACTGGACTGCCTTATGAGGTGATTTGACTGTCCAACTCTTGAGTCATCTTGAGCAATTTAAAGATCATTCTTGACAAATCTTGAGGAATATGGGAGGGCAAATTTTGGGGTACAACAATATTCTTTGATGATCTCATCAGCATTACTGGGAGTCTCAGAGATTATTTCCTTCTGAGAGTTTTGAAAATCATTTTGAAATTTTGAAATTTTTTCTTTTAACTCAGAATTCTCTAATTTGAGACTCTCAGACTTTTCAGAGTCAGAGGCAATATTCCTTTTCAGGTTCCTGAATTTGACTCTGATTTGCTGATACCTTTCCAGAATTTCATTTAGGCTTTCTGCAAGTTCAGCCTTAGTAAAATTTATGGTAAAATCAGGAAATACCTCTTCAGTGTCTGATTCTGAGTCTGAACCAGAAGCTTCACTGTCTTCTGATACGTTTTCCATGAGATTTATGTTTTCTCTTTCATCATATGATTCTGAGTAAGCTTCGGAGGTGTCAGAATCATCCCATGTAGCCATGAGGCTTTTCTTCTTTTCCTTGAAGAACTTCTTTTTGGACTTCTCCTTCTGATGCCTTGGGCAGTCACTTTTGTAGTTCCCTTGCTCGTTACACTCATAAAGGATGATGTCCTTGTTATTTGGCTTTCTGTATCCTGAAGAACCTTCAGATCTTCTGTGTCTAGATGAAGACTCGGACTTTTTGTATCTGGAGGAGGATTCATTCCGATTCTCTGATCTTCTAGGAGTTATGAATTTCCTTTGTCTCCGCTTCCACAGTTGGCTCACCCTTCTGGATAGGAGAGACAGTTTATCTTCTTCTGATGAGGATCCATCAGAAGTTTCTTCCACATCCTGCAAAACCTTAGAGTCATATTTTCTGTTAGATTTTAAAGCTAGTGGCTTACCTTGCTTTTGAGGCTCATCTTCTTCTAGCTCTATCTCGTGACTTCTGAGGGAGCTGAGAAGTTCCTCTAGAGATATTTTGTTGAGATCTTTGGCTAACTTAAGTGTCGTGACCATTGGCCTCCATTTCTTGGGCAAGCTTCTGATGATCTTCTTAACGTGATCAGCAGTAGAATACCCTTTGTCAAGAACCTTCAGTCTAGCAACCAGGATTTGGAATCTTGAAAACATAGTTTCTATTGATTCCCTATCTTCCATTTTGAATGCCTCAAACTTCTGAATGAGCGCAAGGGCCTTGGTTTATTTGACTTGAATATTTCCTTCATGCGTCATTCTCAGAGAGTCAAACATGTTCTTGGCAGTCTCTCTGTTTGATATTTTCTCATATTCTGAGTATGAGATGGCGCTAAGGAGTATTGTTTTGGCCTTGTGGTGGTTTCTGAATTCACGCTTTTGCGGATCAGACATCATTTTTCTGTCTATCCTCTGACCACGTCCATCCACTGGGTGCGTGTATCCATCAGTCACCATGTCCCACAGATCAGCATCATGGGTCAGAAAGAAACTCTCAATTCTGTCTTTCCAGTAGTCAAAGTTTTCTCCATCAAAGATTGGAGGTTTGCCACTAAATCTGTCCTTGTCTTCATGGTTGTCATTGTTGATATTTTGGCTTGTTCCCACCATAGTGTTTTTCTGAAGCTTGGATCTTGTACCGACACGATTTAGTTTTAATTAGAGGAACTCGCCACGATTTTAAGTTGTATGCCTATGTATCCTCTTATGATGAATCAGAGTCCCAACTCTTAGTTCGTAGTTGTTTGGTTAGTTTTTTATGGATTATGGAAAGATCTTGAATTCTCCTTCAACCAAGTCTGGGTTTGTGAATAGTGGAATTGTAGACGTAGTTCGCAGTCGATAAAATAAATTTCCATAATCCTTTTTGAAAATATATAAGTTTGAATTAGTTTAGTAAGAAAAAGTTAGTATTTGATTGGTTAGATGTTTTTGAATATACGATGCAGTATGAGAAAAATAAGTTTTAATGTATGAGAAAAATATTTAATATGATTATAAAAAGCTTAATATTTTTTAGAAAAATTAATGAAAAATTACTTTTAATTATTAAAAATATGTTGGATATTTTAAATAAGAATACAATAATTATCTATTAATGATTTTAAATGCAAAAATATATTTAATGTAAATGCTAAAAAATATGGTAATTAAACAAATTAAACAAAATAAGAAAAAATAAGGTTAAGAAAATTAATAAATAAAATTAATTAAATTAAGCGCGGGGGTGTAGATGTCAGAATCATGGGTGTATTAGAAAAATATGAAGGCCCAAAAGAAAATCCGAGCCCAAATAGCAGGGGGTGCATTTTGCAACAGGGTAGTAAAATAGGGGGTCTAGAAAGTAAGGGCTCAAGTTCAGATATTGAACTGAGCCCATATTCGTGCAGGGGGTATGGATTTTCACTATGTAGTAAGAGGTGTGGTTAGTGAAGATGTGAAAAACACAAGAAGGGGGGGGGTAGGGTTGAATTGAAAACATGAAATTAAAAGCTCAATGGCACAGTATTTTTATCCTAGTTCGTTTGATCTCAAACTACTCTAGTCCACCCGTCAAGGTGATTTCGCCTCTCTCCAACGAGGTCTTAATCCACTAATCTTAAAAGGATTACAATCACTACTTTAACAACTGTTAAAGTCTTCTTGAGTACAACCACAATCCGGTTAATCTCAAGGAACACTGTTTCAAAACAATTATACAAGATGTGTGTTGTTATTTTTCTTACAAAAACTGTTTATCACAATTGTGATAATTTACACAAGATTATGGCTTGGAAATGTAAAGAATATTGCCTGCAGCTTTGAATATGCGTAAGTGGTTATGTAGCCAATCGTCTTCGATTTTGAATACTGACTTTGTTTATATAGGAAATGGAATAACGTTGATCATCAAGCATGTTTAATGTCATTAACACGCTTTCCATTTGGAGAAGATCCTGTCTGAAGGAAGCCGTTGGAAATGGTACTGTCTTGAATGATCAGTAACGCTTCAGAATCTTATCTCCTTACTTGCTGATGACGCTTCAGAATATTGATGACTTGGATTAACATGGTCTTGTTCAGAATCAAAGTTTACTTTGCTTAAGCGCAGGTTCTGGTCATCAATCTTCAGCACATGTTCTGATTGCTTCAGCGTGTAGCTCTTATGCTTATCTTCTGATGCTGCTTTGGTCATAACTTCTGCATACATAAAACATAATTTTTAGGGGGCCTATTTGTTCTTTGTATTTGTCATTACTTCTTTTTATTTGTTATCATCAAAACTCTAACTAAGGGTTGTAGAATCAAACTATGTTCTAACAATCTCCCCCTTTTTGATGATGACAAAAACTAGATTTTTCAATTAAAAATAAAGAACAAAAGTTTAAGAGAAACTCCCCCTGAGTTGATTACTTCCCTTAAGTTCCTTGAGCATCAGAGTTTAGCTGCATCTTTCATCAAAATTTATACCTGTTCAAACTTTTCAGAAGATAGAGGTTAAGTAAGTCAGATTGTTTAAGACTTCTGTCTTGGTAAACCATTATTGAAAATATCTTACTTTCTCCCCCTTTTTGTCAGATATCAAAAAGGCAATATAATCAGAGCCAAAATAGTTGAATTATATTTAAAAAACATGATGCAATGATAAGTTCCAGAACATAAGAGGTAAAAATTAAGCGTTACAGATAAACAGATTTAAAACAAAAATCTAAGAAGGAGGGGGAAGACGTGTGAACAAAGCTTCCAGCAAGGTCTTGATCTGAGTATTAGACTCTTCTTGCTGTCCCAAAATGCTTTTAATCTCTTTGTTCGTGTCCTCATGCTTATCCAACCTTGCATGGATTAGAGCATTTTCTTTCTTCAACTCTTCCAGAGTTTGCATGACTAAGGAAGGTGATGGAGTTTCTTCAGGAGTTGGACGTTGCTCAGAGCATTCTGCAGCTTATTCAGAGTGAACCATTTCTTCTGCTGTGATCATGTCTTCTGGAGCAGTAGTCAGGGAGAGACTTTCTGATTCTGATTAAACTTCATCTAAGGGATGATGCTCTGTCCAAGGAGCATTATCCAAAGAGAGGATATCTTTCTAGAGCAGTTGGCTAAGAACTTGGTCTTGAAAATCCTTCAGCTTAGCACTAAAGTTCGGCTGAATCTGTTCATAACTCTGTTCCTTCAGCTTCAGCGTTTCAGAACTAAGCCAGTTTCTGAATTTTGTCCACATATAATCAGAAGCAGTAGGATTAGTCATCTCTTGACTAACATGCTTCAAAGAATTTATCCATTCCTGCATCCTTGTTTCATAAATCAACATATTTTTACCAACATCTGATATGGTTTCAGTAGGTTTAGGTATGGGAATGGCATTTTTGTGAGAGATAGAAGCTAGTCTTTCCAGCACAATTGGATCAATGACAAGTCTTACGTTGTCAGCTGGACTATTAGTGGGTGAAGGAGTGGGAGAGTCAGGAATGATGATTGGTCTAGTTGGGGTGTTTGGAGGAGTGGATTCCAGAGCTGAAGGGATTTCTAAAATGTCGTGGATGGTGAGAGGCATGCGAATAGCAAGTGGTTCTGTGATTCCAGGTATTGGGATTATATCAGAATCTGAATGAGGTTCTTCAGATTGGTTTGTTGAAACATGGTGAGGTTCTGGTTCATGGATACCATGAACAGCAAACGGTAACACCTCATGCCAGTCTTTGTAGGTTACTACCATCTTTTGCATAATCTTCTTGATATTTTTATTGGAAGCTTCCACTGTGCCATTCATCTTAGGTCTGTATGGAGAAGAATTGTGATACTTGATTTTGAACTGCATGCAGAGTTCCGTAATCATAGCATTGTTGATATTGGTTGAGTTGTCGGTAATGATCCTTTCGGGGATACCATAACGGAAGATGGGGTTATGCTTGATAAATTTGGCTACAAGATTCTTAGTGACTGAGGAAAATGAAGCAGCTTCGACCCATTTGGTGAAGTAGTCAATAGTAACAAGGATGAAGCAGTGTCCATCAGAAGCAATGGGTTTGGTCTATCCAATCATGTCAATTCCCCACATTGCAAATGGCCACAGAGCAGTCATGACGTTCAAAGGGATTGGAGGTACATGGACCTTGTCGGCATAGATCTGACACTTATGGAAAGTCCTCGAGTGATGGTGACAATCAGTTTCCATTGTCGACCAATAGTAACCAGCCCTTAGAATCTTCTTTGCCATAGTGTGTCCACTAGAGTGAGTACCAAAGATACCATCGTGCATGTCTTCAATGATCTTCTCTACCTCTTTCTTGTCCATACACCGAAGTAGAGTAGAATCATGGTTACGCTTGTAGATTCCATTGCTTAAGAAGAATTTGGTTGAAAATCTTGGCAAAAATTTCTTGTCATTGACTAAAGCTCCTTCAGGATACTCTCGTGCTTCAAGATATCTCTTCACCTCATGGTACCAAGGCTTCTCTTTGTCAGTGTCAAGCTCGCAATAGTGAGTTGGTTCATCAAATCTTTCTATCATAATTATGGGAGCCTCGTTGTCCCAATTGACCTTGAACATAGATGACATTGTTGCTGGGGCATCTGCCGACTGATTTTCTTCTCTTGGGAAGTGTTCAAAAGTAACCTCCTCAAAGTATGGGATAAAAGTTAGCACAAGCTCTTTGTAAGGAATCAAATTAGGATGTTTTGTATCCCACTCTCCCTTAACTTGACAGATTACTAGAGAAGAATCTCCGTATACATCCAAAAACTTGATCCTTAGGTCAATGGAAGCCTTTAGACCCAAGATGCACGCCTCGTACTCATTCATGTTGTTCGTACTTCTGAAGCATAATCTAGCAGTGAAAGGTGTATGGAAACCTTCGGGAGAAAAAATCACAACACCAATTCCGTTACACAAAGAATTAGAAGCTCCATCAAAAACCATAGTCCATCGGGATCTTTGTTCAGGTCCGTCATACGGTTCAGGTTTTTCACAGTCAGTTATCAACATGATATTCTCGTCCGGGAATTCAAAGTTCATGGATTGGTAGTCATTAACATCTTGGTGGGCCAAATCATCTGCTAGTACACTTCCTTTGATGTCCTTTTGTGTAGTGTATTGGATGTCATATTCAGTCAGGATCATTTGCCATCTAGCTATCCGTCCGGAGAGAGTTGGCTTCTCGAAGATATACTTGATAGGGTCCATCTTAGAAATCAATAAAGTGGTGTGAGTCAACATAGATTGTTTTATCCGTCGATCAGCCCATGCCAGAGTGTAGTTATTTTTCTCGAGCAGTGAATATCTGGTTTCACAATCGGTAAACTTTTTGCTCAGGTAGTATATTGCATGCTCTTTTCGGCTAGACTCGTCATGTTGGCCCAGCACACATCCCATGGAATTATCTAATACAATCAAGTACATGATCAAGATTCTTCCTTCAACTAGAGCCATCAAGATAGGAGGTTCTTGTAAATATTCCTTGATCTTGCCAAAGCCATCTTGGCAGTCGTTGTTCCATTTGATTACTTGATCTTTCTTCAAGAGTTTGAATATTGGCTCACAAGTGGAAGTTAGGTGAGATATGAAGCAAGCAATGTAGTTAAGTCGACCCAAGAAGCCTCTGACTTCCTTCTCAGAACGGGGAACTAGCATTTCTTGAATGGCTTTGACCTTTGCAGGATCCACTTCAATACCTTTGTCGCTGACAACAAAACCCATAAGCTTTCCAGACCTTACCCCGAAGGTGCACTTGTTAGGATTTAGCCTTAGCTTATACTTCTTTAACCCTTCAAACAACTTGTGTAAGTGATCAAGGAGCTCTTCCTCAGTATGTGACCTTGCAATCATATCATCCACATAGACCTCTATCTCATGATGGATCATGTCATGAAATATATCTACCATAACTCATTGATACGTTGCCCCTTCATTCTTCAAACTGAACGGCGTGACCTTGTAGCAGAAAGTGCCCCATTGTGTAACAAAAGTGGTATTTTCCATGTCCTTGGGAGCCATCTTGATTTGATTGTAACCAGAGAAACCATCCATGAAGGTGAAGACTTTATGTTGAGCCGTGTTGTCAACCAAGACGTCAATATGCGATAAAGGGAAGTCATCTTTGGGGATCTCCCTGTTCAAGTCCCTATAGTCTATGCATATACGAACCTTCCCATCTTTCTTTAATACAGGGACCACATTTTCCACCCATTGAGAGTATGATGTCACAGCTAGAAAACCTGCATCGAACTATTTTATTACCTCAGCCTTTATCTTTTCAGACATGTCAAGCCGCATCCAATGAACTTTTTGCTTGACTGTGGGAAAATCTTCTTTTGTCGGTAGACGATGAACCACAATGTCAGTATCAAGCCCTGGAATATCTTCATACGACCAAGCAAACACTTCGACATAGTCATGTAACATCTGGACCAATCTGCCTTTGATACTGTCTTCTAAGCATGAGCCGATCTTGACCTCTTTCTTTTTTGTCTCAGTACCTATGTTGATTATTTCAACTGGATCTTCATGAGGTTGAATAGTTTTCTCTTCTTGTAACAAAAGCCTGGCTAGTTCCCCTGGTATTTCACAATCTTCTTCGCCTTTGTCTTCGGCTTGGTTGATTGGATATTCAAATTCATGGCTGACAATAGCGGAGTCATTAGAAATGAGATCCGGAGTGGATGAGGATCTTCAAGTGTGTGAGTGTGTGCATGTAAGATACATGGGTATTTTAAAAAATGCAAATAAGAAAAGGAAAGACAATGAGCACAAAATTTGAATGCAAAAGGTCCAATGTTTTTCATTAAATGATCATATGGCATATGGAAATGACCAAACCCTTAACAAATGGACCATGGTGCCCCGAGCAAGGCCCATGTTTTAAAGTCATTGTTTGGAATTAAAATTACAGACAAAAGTTCTTGAATTAACAAAATAGTAAATAGTAATTACTCCTCATTGAAGGAGATGTGACTGAAATCCTTGGCATGCTAGTTGTTGAGTCCTTCACCGATAGTCAAGTAAATCCATTCTTCAAAGTCACGGTCATCCTTAGAGTCTTCGATGGCATTCACTTCATGATTACCAATGCGAAGAGGTGGTTTTCCTATGCGAGCACGTCTGACCTCCTTTTGAGCTTTGGTAGTAAACCCCAACCCAAACTTGTCTGCATTTTCCCCAGTTGTTCTACTATTTTGAAATCACTTTTCTTTATAATTTTCAAGATTTCCTCCATCTCTTGGGGGAAAGTTTCCTTAGTAGTAACGTCTTTGGTCGGCGCCTCCGTCCTGGCAGGCTCAAATACCTTCTCTTTACCCCTATTGTCACTACTAGGCTTATCAATGGTAATGCGGATAGGTTTCATTGTAGCAGTTGTAGGTGAGATGTTAGGAGAGAAAATCCTTCCCATTCTCGTCACCTTGCTAGAACCAGCAATATTTGTAACATCATCAGTCTTGTCTTTGTTGATCCAGGAGTCTTGCTTAATTCCATGATACTAAACTTCAGCGCCTTAATTCCAAGGGACTACTTTGTCGGAGGAGTAAGGAATCGGCCCAGGAGCAGTAATTATCAAGGGAGCAAACGTTGGTTCGTTAGAAATCCTAATAGGACCCTTTGAAGAGATCCTAAAAGGCTTGTTGGAAATTGTTATGCTGGAAATGTCTTTAGCTTTATTGATTAAACATTTGATGGATGAAGTTCTTTCAAACAGGATCTTATGACTATTTATCAGGCGTTGAACACCTTCTTTCAGCCATTTTCATCCATTAACTTGTTCGACACAACAATTACAGTTTTTCAAATAGCTAGGGAAAACCCCAGCTCTCAGCAGGTTCTCTTTAACAATGGTCAGTGGAGTAGTCAAATCTTCAATGGATGAAACAAAAACAGTGTGTTCAATTGCATTGACACCTTTTCCATAATTTGGCATTGGTGCAGTTATGACATTTGGAATTGTAGGTGGATCAAACTCAATAGTTTTATTGTCAATAAGATATTGAATCTTGTTTTTTAAATCCCAACATTGATTAGTTTCATGCCCAGGGTTGTTGGAATGATATGAGCATTTGGAATTAGGATTGTACTTTGTTGATGAGACATTTGGATTTGATGGTGGGTCACATAATGTCACCAAGTTTGCCTTTAACAGGTGTTGCAAGGCTTAGGACAATGACATGATAATTCTCATGAACTGTCTTCTTGGAACCTCTGACCTTTGATGGCTGGCTTATTGTGGTTATCTTTGAGTAGATGGTGGGTTGGAGTTCAAAATAACATTAACATAAGGATGGTGATCCTTCTTGGTATGGGCCCTGAAACCGCGCGGCCGGAACCTGTCATCTGTATGTAATGAAACATCAATGAAGTCACCACCGAACGTCTTTTATCCCGTCGAGAGGAAAAGGTAAACATCGATAAAACCAGATGATGGAGAAATCACGGTCTTTCGACCGAGAGATCGGATAAGGGAGTCTGTTACGCGAGGGGAAGGTATTAGCACCCCACACGGCCGTAGTACTCTACGGTATCCACTCTTGTTGTCTAATCTAAAGGGTGTGGTCAAATCCTATGTCTATGTCTTAAAGCTGAAAAGGGAATGCATACGAAGGAAAAGAAAATAATGTAGGGAAAATAAAAAGTTATGTTCGATCGGGCCCTACCCCAATGCCTACGTATCCCTTTTAAGGAATCAGAGCAACATAGTTCGGCTTACATATTTTGGTTGGTTTGTGTTTTTTTAATTAAGACAACAAAAGCAGTCAAGATGGAAAAACATCAAAATAAACAACAAACAAATGAAATGGTAAAACATCGGCTAAATAATAACAAAGTAACATGTCAAAGATGGAGAAACATCAATAAAACGGATGACAAAACATCACACCTAACAATGATATTGGGAATCAAAGTAGGATATCAAACATGTGCGATAACGAAATATCAGCTTAAAACTAGTGTGCGATGGCGAAACATCGGCTATAAGATAACAAAGTAACATGACAAAGATGGCGATTCATCAATAAATCGGATGGAAAAACATCACACCTAACAATGATATTTGGAATCAAAGTAGGATAACAAATATGTGCAAAATATCGGCTTCAAACAAATGTACGATGGCGAAACATCGATGAGAAGATAATAAGAAATCATGGCATAGATGGCGAAATATCAATAAATCGGATGGAAAAACATCACACCTAACAATGATATTGGGAATCAAAGTAGGATAACAAAATGTGCGAAATATCGGCTACAAACAAATGTACGATGGCGAAACATCGATGAGAAGATAATAAGAAATCATGGCATGGATGGCGAAACATCAATAAATCGGATGGCAAAACATCACACCTAGCAATGATATTGAGAATCAAAGTAGGATACCAAACATGTGCGATGGTGAAACATCGACTTCAAACAAATGTACGATGGCGAAACATCGATTAACCAGGCTTAAAAGCATAGCCAAAAGGCACACAGACAAAGTAAGATTGGTTTGTATCTTTTACTCTGAAGCAAGGTTTAAGTTCATTAGAAATGTTTCTATGATTTTCCAAGAAAACAGATTTTGTTTTAAAGTGCAAAATGCTAAGGAAAAGAAAAACAACTAAGGGAAACTAGCCTAGTACTATCCCTAGTGTTATCATACAATGGTTGACCCTAAGGTTGAGGATAAAGGAAAACCCTACCTTAACTTACATGTTAAAGGAAGCTTAACAAAACTATCCTATAGGGAACATGCATTGAGAGCGACGTCGTGATCTCAATTTATAAATTGAGTGACTCATCGATCAAAAATTAAAGAAGAAAAACAATAAACATCCTATAGGGAACATGCACTGAGAGCGAAG
This sequence comes from Vicia faba, assembly GCA_948472305.1. Lineage (NCBI taxonomy): Eukaryota > Viridiplantae > Streptophyta > Magnoliopsida > Fabales > Fabaceae > Vicia > Vicia faba. The sequence goes on from OX451739.1 coordinate 1,030,846,788, forward strand.
TCGTGATCTCAATTTCTAAATTGAGTGAATCATCGATCAAAAATTAAAGAAGAAAAACAATAAACATCCTATAGGGAACATGCACTGAGAGCGAAGTCGTGATCTCAATTTCTAAATTGAGTGACTCATTAATCAAAAGCAAACACAACACATATATCAGACAAAAACCAGAGGGCCTCCTGACATATATCAGCAACAAAGGTCCCATCATGCAATCAAAGAACTATGCAAAATGAAAATGGAAGAAAGGAAATAGTGCAATACCAAATGGATAACTATCTGTAACAACTAAGCAAGAATAAAAAGAAACCCAGAGAACTTCAAGCAAGCTCAAGGAAAAAAGTGTTCTACTGTCTCCTTCACTCCAGATGCAAACAAATGGTGCTAGCTTGATCTACTCTCTTTACTGAAGCTGAATCTACAAGAATTTTGAAGAAAACACCAAGGAATTGAGAGAATCGAAACAAGTTGCAGAAGAAGGGTGGAAATCTCAGATCTCAAATTCTTGCAATGGGAGTGTCTTCTCTCACAAACCCGACTTGCCTCTTCTTATATAGAGTTTATAGAGGAGCATAGAAGTGGAAATGTGATCTCAAAGCCGTTGGAGGGCAGGATTGGAAAATTTGGCAAAAAATGAAGTGTGCACCGGATCAGGTGATTTGTTCGTGCATTCTTTAGCCTCTTATGAATTTTGTAGGCCAAATTACTTCAAAATATCAACCTTAAAATCTTGGCCCTTAATTCCACCTGATCAGAAAGTGTTGGAGTTTTTGCAATTTTGGGCAAGCTTGTGATTTTTGTACCCAAGCAAACACCATGGTTCATGGAGCACGAAGTAGCTGGAATTATGGGCCTTAGCAAGTCGCAAATAGGTCATGGGCTAGATTAGAAACAAAGAGAATGGCTGAAACTTGAGTTCTCATGAATTGGCCATTTTGCATATTTGCCAAATTTCAATAAAATGCCTCAAAATTCCAAAGCTCATAACTTGTTCATACTTTTGAATTTTGACACAAATGAGCACAATTTGGAAAGGTATTGAAAATATCTACAATCCCTTAGTTTTTAGTGTTTTCAATTGAATCAATTAAAGTCCTCAAAATTTAGCTTGAAATTCATTAATTTTGGAAAATGACCTATAATTTTGTGACTTCAAAAAACCATAACTCTTGATTCCTTTTCAATTTGGACATGAGACCAAAAGGATATGAATGATCATCCTCTTATCTTTCCAAGCATGCTTCATTTGCATTTTCTTGATTAAAGGTGAATAAAATATGAATTTTTGAAATGAAGTCCTTATTTTCCAAAATTAGAAACTTTTAAGGTTTCTTCAAGAACAAGTTTCAACCCAAACCTCAATCTCTTTTATCCAATGACCAAAATGGACTTGAAATATGAAAAGTGCATCCTTGAATTGATGATTGGCCAAAAGTTCACTTGGTCAACTTTGACTTTGACTGATTTTAACCAAAATGACCATTTTGCCCCTTTGAATCAATTGATCCACTTCCCTTCAAAATTGATGATCAAAACTTCCACCATATGATCTTCCAAATATGCAGAGGCCATGTATAAAGTTTCACTTCAAAATTCTCAAGAAAGCCTGATAAAAACCCAAACCCTAATTTTGATTAACACCTTAGGAGACTGATGAATCATCTTCAAAACTTCAAATCCTCTGGACATCATGACCAATTCCTTGTGCAAAGATTTTTCAAATTCCAATGAGATGTTATGGCTTACAAATCAAGACTTGTACATTGATCAATATCCTTAATCAAGCAAAACCCTAATTTGACTGGTGAATCAAAGGAATGATTCCCTTTTGTAATCAAACACAAACTCCAAACTTTTGGGGGTCCAAAGAGATGAATAAAGCATCTTGAGATATGCAAAAACTTTTGAGCTTGAAAGATTCATAGGTTTAGATGATAAGATTCTACTTGAGCAACTTGTTAATGCAATCAACCTTCAAAGCTTGAGGAAAACTTGATAACCAAAGTATTTTGATCCTATCTCAATGTATGAATGCAATGCAATATGATGTTCATGATAAATCATAAGCCTAAATCAAGAGGGTAAATTTTGGGGTGCAACAGCTGCCCCTGTTCAAATATCTTCAACATGATAAGTGAGAAAAGTGACAACTTTCGAGTGTACAAGGTTGAAGATGTTTGAATACGAAAGAACCCGAAAGGGGGAACGAGACACCTTTGAAGTTCAATTCTATGCAAGCGAGGAGAAAGTGTTGGAGCTCACAAAGCAACTTCACGAGGAGCAAAGCCTTAATGCATACATCGACACGAAGAGGAAGCGTTTGTTGGAGACTTGAGTCTATGGTTTTAGAAGTTCATTATGTTATCTCTTTGAGACTCTTTTTCTATTCGTTGTAAGCCCAAGAGACAATTATAATTTTTAAACTTATTAATGCAATCTTTCTTTTTGTTTCATTTATTGGCTAGCAATTTTAAATCTCTTAAGGTCCTTCAAAACATTGCATCCACATATCATGCATCATTTCATAAGCAGGTTTTCCAATACAGGTTTCCTTACATATTTACTATTTATTTCAGTATAAGATGGCTCTCGAGCAAACCATCAAAGATCTGCAAACTCAACATGCACAGTTTCAAGAGACTCTCCTGAACCTACCCAAATGGCAACAAGAGATGATAGCGCTCCTTGTAACGAAAAAGAAAACTAAGAAGCAGGATGTTATCCTTAACATGATGAGAAGGTTCAAAGGTCCTTCCCAGTTGGCTTAAGCAGAAGATGTTTCCTCTGAGGAGGACGACAATCAAGAAGAGGATGTTAGAAGCACCAGGGCTAGGGGTAGAAATAACCAGATATCTGAGGATTAAAACTACTCCGCTATGCAGTATCCTCATGGGGATGACTGTTGTACCCCAAAATTTGCCCTCTCATTTTATCAAGATTCTCCTCACAAGACTTCTTGGATTCAAGATCAGATTAGAGTTTGCTCTGCTCAAGACACCTCCTTGCACTGATGACCTGAAATTAGGGTTTGGGTTTGCACATGGATTTTTGGACTTTCAATGCCTCATGTGACTTTCATACATCATATTGGACTCCTAAGATTTCTCATACCAAGTTTCAAGCCTTGAATCAAATCTTTGCCCAGTCAATTGGACAGTTGACCTAAAAATCAGTTGTATTGGGGAAAAAGTCAATTGTTGCCAATTTACAGTCAAACCTCATAATTTTTTATCCACATCAACATTATAGACTCATATGAACCATTTTATCAAATTTGGACCACAACTCCTCAAGAAATTTGATCAGATCAGAAAAAGGGCAAAATGGTCATTTTTAGGGTTTTGACTGCAGAAGGGCAATTTCTGATTTTTCACCTCGCCAATGGAAAATTGGGTTCAAGCATGATTTCAAGGAATCAATTGCATCATCTTGACCTAATCACAAGGTTCAAAGGATCTCAAATGCATTGGATTGACAGATGAATTTTCCAATCAACTGATCAAAAATCAATTGTACACTGAAAAGTCAAACTTTTACTTTTTGGTCAAAATCAAGTGCCAAGGGTCATTTTTCATCAAGATGTGTCAAAAAATGAAACTTTTTCACCAAGAAACCTAATTTTGGAAATTAGGGTTTAAAATGGAAAATTTTCATAACTTAGAAATTTTCTAAGTTATGAAAATTTCTTATTTTTTCCCATCTTTTTCACCATGATGCGATTGGATTCAAAGAAAACTCTCAACATGAAAGTTGTAGTACTCCACAAAATATACAACTTTTATTCACAAAGTTTTCCCAAAAGATGCTTGGATCTCAAATTATGATTTTGTGAATAAGGGTTCATGAAACTTTTAACTTAGTGAAATTTTGCCCTAGTTTAAGCAGATTTTTTACCTAACTTCATGGAAACTTTTCACCTAGTTCCAATTGGAATCTCAAAATGCATTTCAAAGTTGGATTGTAGAGCATGTTACAAGCTTTCCAAAATGTCCAAGAACTCTCCAAGATCATTTATGGTTAGGGAGAATCGAAAGTTTGAAAATGGCAAATTATCACTTTTGTCCAAGGCATTTTTCATATTGATTCAAGTTGCAAATCAGTTTGGATCATGCTTGTACTTGTTTTACAGGTTCTTATCCTTTTTACACTCCAAAATTTAATGTAAATACAATGGTTAATGGCATTGTTCTGATCTTTGAAACTTTGTACAAGGGTTTAATCCAAAAATGGCAAAAAGTTAACATTGCTACTTTGATAAAGTTAGCTTTTACAAACTTTGTTTATCTTGAGCCATGGACCAAAGCTTTTGCTGCAAACCAACTCCACAAACATCAGAAAAGGTTTACCAACTCTCAGCAGGCCTCAAGCTAGCAAGTACAGGCTTTGGCTTTGTCAACTCACTTTTGCTTCAAAATCAAGTAAGCTTGCAAAAGATCCACAACTTGGGCATCTATTAAAACCAAGACTTGAGACCATTTGAAACAGGTTCAGCATATTATACCAGGCCAAAAACACGAGTTGCTAACCTCTCAAACACCCTTAAGCACAAAAACACCAACTTCTGCCCAAAACAGGGCAAGCTCTGCAGAACTTAAGCCAAAACCAAATTGCCTCGTGCGTTTTATCTTGAACCATTTCATACACATTCCATACATCCCATCTGAACTATCCAAGCCCTTCTCAAGCAACTGTAACCTCATTTGCACACTTCACCATTTTCATTTTGAAGCTTTGTAGGTTGAGTTCTACAAGGAGTTTCAGACCATTTCAAAGAAAGCTAAGCATTGGGAAAGGTCAAGGGAACATCAAGCAAGATCAAAAGTCCTCCAGGCCTCATTCAAAGTTGCTACAGTGCCATATTCGAACTTGACTGAACAAGGTAATTTCCAACTTTCTATCTCCTTATTTAGACATCCTTAGGCTTAGGTTTGTGAAGCAAAAATGTAGTCTCTAATGTGCTTGAGCTGTACATATGTATAACTTATATTTATATTAACTGAGCTAGGAGAATTTAGATGTTGAACATGCTAAAATTTTTAGGTCAGAAATTAGGGGTGATAAAATTCTCCCTGGTTTCTTAGAGTTAGATCAAGTTTTTTACATGGTTGGAATCGTGATTGAAAATGCTATAACTTTTATGTTGTGAGTTTTTGATTTCATGCAAGAACAAGAGAGAACAGGATTTGTACAGGGACGCGCGCATTTTGGCTGAAGGACAGGGATGAAGTTGCCTTGGGCCTGGGCGCCTTGGGCTTGGTTCTTTTCACACCTCCCATTTTATTTTTTGCACCCCCTTGGCCCATTTTCTTCATTTTTGTATATTTTCTCATTTCTTTTATATTTTCTGACTTTTATTATTTTTTCTAAATATTAAAAATCACCAAAAATATTTTCTTAATTTTTACCTTTTTATTTTATTATTTTTATTATTTTTTGGGCATAAAAATAGTTTACTAATAATAATATACTTTTATTTTCTTAAATAAACTTATAAATAATATAAAAATATTATACATTTTTATTTTTATTATTTATATACTTAAATTAATATTTTCATACAATATCTAATTTTTTAACATTTTTGTATATATATTTTTATTTATTTTCTTGTACATAAATGAATAAATAAATGATATAAAGCATATTTTCTTTAAAAAAAAATTAGGGTTTTCACCCTTTCCAAAAAATAATCATTTTTATTTTCTTATTTTTAGGACATAAATAAACTTATTTTTTACATACATAAAATAAATACAAAAACATTTGTGCATATTTACATTTATTTGCATATTTAAATATTTGCCTATTTATTTATTTATACAATAAATTCAATATGGTTGTAATAGTATTAGGGTTTTTATTTTGTGCAAATACCCCCCTATTCAAACTTGTATCCCTCTTTCCATAATATTGTTGTAATAGTCTTAGATTTACTTTTACGCAATTTATCGTATTATATGCATGATAGTAAGATTAGGGTTTTGTATGCAAAGACCAAAAATCAAACAAATAGCTTGACTAAATGCAAGACAAAAATGCATGAAAAATGACAACACATTGCACACAAGCACCCCTAGGGTTTCATCCACTTTGTTGCCTTAAAATGGCCATGGTATGCATGCTAGGTATATTGGCAAAATCAAACAAAAAACAAAAGATCATAGTCCCTCGATGACGCTATCTTGGTTGCCTATAAAAAGATGATCTTAGTCCCTCAAAAAAACTTGCTAAGATACTTAGCACCATTGCTATCATGGTCATACGATGACCCATGCCCGTCCCGTTTAACATCCAAAGATAGGGTTGTTTACCAAATACAATGGTAAAACAACAATGTCAAAGGGTTAAAAATGTACAAGAAAGACTTTTGATTAGGGTAGGCAACTCCTAGTTACTTGATCAATTTGCAAACCATCCTTGCTAATTTCAAAAACACACACACAATTTCAAAACATTTCCCAACAAACTTTCAAACATTGAAACATTTTTCAAAAGACAAACATCTTTGTATACATTCTTCAAACAAGAATCATTACAAAGATTTCCACAACAATGGCCTCTTTTCAAAATACTTTCAAAACCACACAAAACACCATTTCAAACAATTGAAAAGCAAAAGCAAGTGATCTAAAACAAGTAACTAAGAGCCCATGGAAAACCATGGATGAAAAGGGTGCTAGCACCTTCCCTTTTCATAATCTACCCCCCGAACCCAAAAACAATCTCAAAGGTCTTTCCTGTGCTTTTTTACCTTTCCTTTTGGATAAAATAAAAGTCAGTGGCGACTCTTGCTAAACCGCAACATTTGCGAACACAAACGCAAAACCTCAAGTTAGTTCTCCCACCGCATCATAATAACGAATACAAGCAGTTGGAAGACCGACACAAAGCCGTGGAAATTGAAAAAGTGCCTGGATTAGACTTTGGAGATTTGGGTCTAATCTCAGGGGTAGTCATCCCCCATAAGTTCAAGGTTCCTGTCTTCTCCAAATATGATGGGTTCTCTTGTCCCAAACTCCATTTGAAGTCGTATGTCCGAAAGATTAAACCCCATACTACTGACTAGAAACTGTGGATCCATTTCTTTCAAGTAAGTTTGACCGATACTCAACTAGAATGATTTTACCAGTTGTAAGGAACCAATATTCGCACATGGGAAGACTTGGTTGCTGCTGTAATACGGTGGCAGAACCGACTGTTTTGAAATGCTGGTTTGCATTTTGCGTTTTGTATTCGCAAAATGTCGCGGTAAGCAAGAGTCGCCACCGACTTTTATTTTATCCAACAGGAAAGGAAAAAAGTACAGAAAAAAATACCTTTTTCAAGATATTCTGAGTACGGGAGATAAATTATAGAAAGGGAAGGTGTTATCACCCTTTCTATCCATGGTTTTCCATGGGCTCTTAGATACTTGCTCATCTTTTAAAATTTCTTGTGTATGTGCTTTGTTTTTTGAAAAAATGGTTTACTTCGTGATAACCCTTGTATCAGTCCTCAAAGGTGTGACGAAGTCGTTTCGAGAGTTGTTTTGAAAAGTGTAAGTGTGAAAAGTTTTGATTTGAGCAAGTACTTACTAGCATCTACCTACTCGAAAAAAGATTGTTTCTATTCTTGTTTCCTTGAGACAATGATATCCTACTATTGAGAGATAGGTAACACCATCATTGGTGTTGTAAGGGTCAATTCGAAAGGGACGTATGATCACTAAAGCAATGTTAGGATACCTTAGTAATAACCCTAGAGTCTTAAGATCATATTTGAGGCAACATTTCCGAGGCAACAGTTCAGAGGCAACATTTGATCTTTTTAGACAGAAGGGTAATCATTAATACACCCTATACTTAATGATAGTTTACCGAAGGCAACCGAAGTTTGAGTATACCCTAAGAGTGATATGTGCGAGTGATTTGTTTCAGTTATTTATCTTTGCACATCAGGGTTTTTTAACTGTATTAAATTATCATGCAATCTTGTCATACAATCCTATTAACATACATCTAGACAGTTAAATATTTGCAGAAATTAAGATGCGAGAAAGTAAATCTACGCTATTATAAGGCTTTGGGGAGGGGGATCAATTACATAGCCAAAAATCCGGGAAAAAGCGATAAATAAAAACCCTAGATTAAACTATTACAAACCATGCACAGTTACAACAATATTGACAAAATAAAATAATATGCGCGCGGTGAATCGAATACGAGATAATTAGGGTTTTGACCCTTGCCTAAACCTAATTGCGATTAATTAAGAAAATGTTTTTTTGTTATGTTTTAAGAAAATAATGGAATTGTTAAATTAGAGGAAAATCCTAAGTCTAAGTAATTTTAAACTAAGAAAAATAAACTAATTCCTCTAAGAGCCTATTTATGTATTTTTATTTATTTGAGAAAAAGAGAAAAATAAAATTAAATCAAAAGTTTAACCTAATTTCTATTTGATTTTATTTTTGAAAACAAATTATGATTTTTCTAATTTAAACTAAATTAAATTAATTTTGATAAATAAATTAAAAAACTAATCTTAATTTTGTGAGATATTGATTTTATGTTTTTTTTGTGAAAAAATAAATTAACTTGCCAATTAAATAAATAATGGAAAATAAATAATAAAAAGAAATAGAGAAAAAGAAATAAAAGAAAAGTTAGTAAATGGGCATGCCTTAGCAATTTGGGGGTGTTGTTTGAGATTTGAGCCCAACAAAAAAATCCTGGCCTTTTTTACTTTGCTCAATCCCATGTACACGCTTGACTGGGGCGTATGGTGGTTCTTCAATGATGGCATGTTGATCTGAGGCATTGATGAAATGGGTGGCCAGATCCTGAGAATGTAAGGTAAACTCCTTGACTTGCTATGCACTGGATTACCTATTGAAAAGGATTAAAAATAAAGGTTGGGACCTGGGAATCGAACCCAGGTCCTTTGCACTTCCCCCTACACGCTTACCAACTGAGCCAAGTGTTTTACCTGTATACACAATAAAACATAAATATTATATAATGAAAACAATAAATCCTGGAAAAAATGCGCTAAATTTAAATGGCCCAACCAAAGGATGACACGCATCATCGTCTACCTCCCATCTGTCATTTTAGGTAAACAAACTTTTACCTTTAGACATTGGCTATAGGTATATCCCTGTCTATCTCCAAAATCGTGTGCGCTCAAGATAAATGGCCATGGTTGGTACCATTCTACTCGGTTCATCCTCACGAGTTTCATGGTACCAGAATCATTACTCAATTTTGCCTATCCTGCAAAGCCCTAATCAAGAATACAAAATCCTAGCTATGGCAACTTCCTGTATAGGCGTTAGAAATACAATTAAATGGCACCAAAAGTTTGCAAACTCAATGAAAAACACGAATATATCATTAAAATATGCAATGGATGAGTGAATCAATGAAACTGAATTTGAATTTGGAAGCAAGTCGTGATGCCTATATCTTACAGTTCCAAGTGTGAGAAAGCTTGCAAATGGTTGGAATTCCTTCTGGAGATGTCCAAGAACCTGTTGGTGTCGTGAGAATGGTATAAATTGGCCTCTAATGTGGAAATTGAATCACCACTTTTCTTGCAAATTTTTGAGTTTTGTTTAACCTCTGCACGACTACTTCTAACCTCTCTATGCCTTGGTCTTCTTCTATATATGTAATACAAACTACTAGGTCAACAAAAACGACCTCAATCTTGCTTATCATGGAGATTTGAATTGATTCTTCATGGCATATGATTCTTTTCCAATTTTGCTCAAATCCAATCTTTTCCAACCAAATTGACCTTGCACGAGTTAATCTTCAATTGACAACATATAATATCTTCTTTCAATGCAAAAGATCATCCCTAAAATGCAATATATGATTTATTAGGATTTATTTGATTTTATTTGAATTTTAAATGAATAAAAATCAAAATAAATTAAATAAATTAAATAAATGAATAATTAAAGCATGGAGGGTCCCATAGGTCGTGGACTATGTTAGGAATGATATGCAAGCATAAAAAGTTGGGCCCATTTAGCAAAAGATGCAAATTTGAGCATATTTGACTTTTGACAATTTTGCAAAAAAGGTCAACTTGGCCAATGCATAATTCTCTCAATTTTGACCCTAGAGAGGTGTTCTTGGACTTTTTAGAAATCTTATGATGTCCTCTAAGCATCCGTTTTGGTCTCATCTCAATTGAGTCTTCCATGTTCATGTATGAAGCCTTGACCCAAAAGGTGTTTTTGTTGACTTTTCAAAATGACCTATAATGTCAAAATTCATATCTTCTTTTGATTGCATATTTTGAACTTGGGAGCTGAAGATGAATTGTAGGGAATTGCATCCTCTTCGAAATGAGCTTTGGATGGGTCATTTCTGATAAAGTATGAGAAAGTTATGCTTGGTCAATGTTGAGTTGACTTTTCCTGTAAAACCCTAATTTAGCAACTTTTGGGTTTTGATGAATTGTGAGCAATCCTTAAGGAATCATGATAAACCCTTGATCAAATGATGAATAATACTTCAAAATGAGGATGTTGACCAAAAATCATGAAGTTTGACTGTATGTGGGCCACAGTTGACTTTTGACCTAGCACTGTCGATTTTCAGGTATTTGAGCAATTGACTGAGCAAACTTCTTCTGCAAGGCTTCAAACTTGACATGGTTTATCTTGAGAACATATTAGGACAATGGTGAGAATTTGGGATCCTTTGTACTCAAGCATCTTGATGCAAAATGAAACCCTAATTTGAGGTAGACTGCCTTATGAGAGAGTTTGTCTGGTCAATTCTTGGACTTCCTTGAGCAATTTGAGGACCTTACTTGACATGTATTCAGAAATATGGGAGGGAAAATTTTGTGGTACAACAGCTTCCCCTGTTCAATCTTCTTAAACTTGAGGATGTAGATTGGCTCATCTGCCTTTCGTGATCTGAAGGTGGAAGATGATTGAACACTAGAGTGCCCAGAAATTTGTACTCGCATGAAGTGACACTTGATTTATGCTATCAAGAATGGGTTTATAGACGGCATTTGGTAGTTGCTAGAGAATTGTCAGAGGTGGGCTTAAAGATGCCATCCGAAGAAGTGTTGATCGCATAAGAGATTCCTTTGCAAGAACCCGTATACATGTTGTTGAGGTAGATTTCGCCGGGGAAATGTGAAATCAATTGTGTTTGATTGGATCCAGATCTTATAGTGTTGTGGAATGTTGTCTGGGGATAAGGGAGGTCGAACCCAGATAGTAAGGTTAGGAGAAGGAACCTGGATAGTAGGGCTGTGAGAAGGAACCTGGATAGCAGGGTTACCTCGATATGAAAGCCTGGATAGTAGGGTTAGGAGAAGGAACCTGGATAGTAGGGTTAGTTCGATATGAAAGCCTGGGTAGTAGGGCTGTGAGAAGGAACCTGTATAATAGGGTTACTTCGATATGAAAGCCTGGATAGTAGGGCTGTGAGAAGGAACTTGGATAGTAGGGTTACTTCGATATGAAAGCCTGGATAGTAGGGTTGTGAGAAGGAACCTGGATAGTAGGGTTACTTCGATATGAAAGCCTGGGTATTACGGCTGTGACAAGGAACCTGGATAGTAGGGTTACTTCGATATGAAAGCCTGGATAGTAGGGCTGTGAAAAGGAACCTAGATAGTAGGGTTACTTCAATATGAAATCCTGGGTAGTAAGACTGTGAGAAGGAACCCGGATAGTAGGGTTACTTCGATATGAAAGCCTGGGTAGTAGGGCTGTGAGAAGGAACCTTGATATTAGGGTTACTTCGATATGAAAGCCTGGGTAGTAGGTGTGATCGGTGGATCTGGAACTGACTGTTTAACGCTGGTTCGCGAAATGTCGCGGTAAGCAAGAGTCGCCACCGTCTTTTATTTTCTCCAAATGGAAAGGACAAAAGCACAGAAAAATTCCTTTAAAGAGATTGCTCTCGGTTCGGGAGGTAGGTTATAGAAAGGGAAGGTGTTAGCACCCTTTCTATCCATGGTTATCCATGGGCTCTTAGATACTTGCTCATTGTGTTTTCAAAAAGGTTTGTTTGCTTTTCAATGTGGGTTTTAAAAAGTTTCTTTGAAAAAATTCAGATCGACTCGTATGTCAGAGTGTTTGAAAAGTTTGCTTTGAAAGCTTTTGAAAATGTGTTGGTGAAAAGATGTTTTGATTTGTTTGAAATTAGAGCAAGTACCCTTGAGAACCTACCTACCCTAAGGAATTCGTCTGTGTAAATGTCCTTTAAAGTAGTGCTATCCCACCATTGAGAGGTAGGTAGCACCACCGTTGGAGGTGTTCGGGTCAATTCGAGTTTAGGGACATTGTGGTCACCGAGCAAAGGTAAGACACCTTAGAAGCTACCCTTATGCCATTGATCTTTTATTCCGAGGCAACCGTTCCGAGGCAACTTATCCGAGGCAACTTTGTTTTAGGCAACTAGATCAATGGACACAAGGACTTACTAAAACGTCCTATAGTCGATGGCCACGTTTCGAGGGACAAGGCAACAGTGTGATCACCGGAGTAATGGGAAGACACCTTAGAAGCTACCCTCATGCCAGGTTCCTGGATCATGAGGACTTACTAAAACGTCCTCTACTCGACGATCACCTTTCGAAAGGCAACAGTGAGGCGTACCCTAGGGGTGGTGTGTGCGAATTGTGTGTCATGTTTCAATTATTTGTCTTGTCATGTTTGTCGTGTTCTACGCTTGATTTTAATTTGTCCATTCATTCTTGCATGCATATTTAACAGTTATAAAGTTTGCGAAAAATAAATCTAAGCTATTACAACTGGCGCGGGTCCACATCGCCAAAATTAAACCGGACCCGATTTAGCGGAAAGATAAATAAAGCGAAAGACATAAAGTGCGAAAAGTAAATGTACATGGCCTTGGGAGAGATACATAATTGTAATAAGCGATCATAAAATAAATGTGCAAAAGAAAATAATTAAAACAAAACTAGGGCGTTGGACCCTTTTGCAAACAATTAAATTACAAGAGTTAATTAATTAGAATTAAATAGGGAATTAGAATTAAAATTCAAAAAGAAAATGTTTTTTAGATTTTTATGTTTTTTATTTATTAAAAGAAAAAAAAGAGTTAATTGAAATTAAACTATAAGGCAAACCCTAATTTTAATGTTTTTATTTATTATGAAAGAATTAAATTAAGATCTAAATTAAACCTAAAATTTATTATGTACAATTTTAATTATAAAATAAAATAAATAATAAATAATATTGTGAAAAAAGGAAAAATTAAAAAGATATAAAAAAACTATCAATTAACCTAATTCTACATTTTTTTGATTTTTATTAAAAAGGAATTAAAGTTGAAAACCTAATTAAACTAAATATTTACATATATTAATTTATTGATGAAAATAATTAATACATAAATATTTATTAATTTTTTGGCCTTCTCTGATTTTTGAGTGTTTTTATATTTTGTAGAAAAATAAATTAATTATGTTAAAACAATAAAATAAATAAAATAACAAAAATAAGAGTAAGAAGAAAAATATAAAAAATGCAAACCAAGGTGGGGTGTAGGCCCAATTTGTGAGGTCAGGCTTTAGCATTTCAGGCCCATTTGATTGGGAATTCATTTGACTTTCCTAATCAGGTGCCAACGCGTTGACCTGCTGTATGCTACGCCTTGAATATTGGCCATTGATCTGATCATTTTGGACGCGTGTGTGGCTTGATTTGAAGACGTATGGTGAATCCTTGTCTTATGCCTGCATGAGATTACCAAAGGAAAAATAATATGAAATTGTTGAAGACCTGGGACTTGAACCCAGGTCTTGAGGGTCATTCACGTCACGTGCTACCAACTGAACCAAGCGCGTTTTAGTTAACATATAATAATACGTAAATATGATAAATAAAACATAATGCTAATGGATTAAAAAACGCGCGAATTTCAAAATGGCCAATGGCTGATGGACACGCACTCGTCTTCTTCCCCACCCTGTAAAACAAAACAAAAGAGCAACGGTTTTTATAGCGTTGCATTAGGGGGGCTAGCAAAAAATAGCGAATAGCTCCCTGAGCTTCATAAATTGTTCGCGAGGTATGTAATCCTTTCGTTTTGATGTGCTAAGGGTGATGGCAATAGTCTTGAGCCCCAATTTTACGTTATCTCAAAAGCCCCAAATTAGCAAGCCTGCAAACCCTAGAGGACGATCATGGCAGATTCATATATATGGCATAAAAATGCAATCAAACGCATCAGTTAGTTTAGAAACATCATCATGAATATGAATACATAAATAAAAATGCGCAAATATGCTTGGATCGTGCTATGCGATTTCAAGATTTTCTTGGTACAGTTTGAGTGCTAACTACCAATTCAAGGCGTTTTGCTTCTTGTTTATGATTGAGGAACGTTCAGGGATGTCTCAGGATGCTATTGGAATGAAACTTGAGGCTTGAATCGACCTTAAAGCTAGTTTTCAGTGTTTGAGTTTTTATCAAAAATTTCACTTTGCAAAAGCTTGTTTGGGGCGCAGCTTGCCGTCTTCTTTCATTAGGTCTTTTCTTCTGATCATATAGCCAAGCTTTTAGGTTAAGAATATTACACAAAATCCATTGCTTTGATGATTTTTGGATATTTGATTTCATGGATCTTTTCCAATCTTTTTCTCATGGTTTTTGTATCAAATCTGATCAATTAGCACCAAAACTTGCCTATTTAAGATGTGCACGAATTATAGACCTTGGAATGTGCATAAAAAGATTTTTTTAGGTTAGGTTTATATTTTTCATGTATTAAAATGATTTAAATGAATATAAATTAATATAAATTCAAATAAATAATTAAAAATTATGAAAATACTTCCCTTGGGGCCTAATGGTCGTGCATAGGCTTGGCATGAAGAAACTTGGAAGAAAAATGGGCCCAATAGCAAATTTAGGCCTTTTGCATCAATGTTGACTTTTCAAAATTCCTAAAAATTTCCCAACTTGCACAAGGCATAACTTGCTCAATTTTTAAGCTTTTCACATGTTCTTGGACATTTTGGAAAGGTCTTTGAGTCCTTTAACCAATTCCTTTGGTCCCATGTCATTTTGATTTACCAATCTCAAGTTATGGCCTTTGACTTAAAGTCACTTTTTGTTGACTTTTGAAAATGACCTATAATGTTGAAATTGATAACTTTTTGTGAGAGCATTTCTTGGACTTGGAACATGAATATGAATTGTAGGAAATGTCTTTCTATTCAAAATGAGCTTTGGATGGAATTTTTCTGATAATCCATGTGAAAGTTATGCCCTGGTCAATTTCAGTTGACTTTTTCAGCTGTCCAAATATAGTAACTTTTGCATCTTTGATGATTTCTGAGCCAAAATTTGAGAATCATGATCAAGCATTGATCAAATGATGTTTGTGGCTTCAAAATGATATGTTGACCAAAAATTTGAACTTTTGACTGTCAAATGACCATTTTGCCCCTACAGTTGACTGTAGTGCAATTTAGGGTTTTGACTGTGCAATTTTGAGCTGAATGCCTTGAAACTTGATATGAGGATGCTTGACCATATTTGTAGGCCTATGGGACTTGATTGAGCCTTTGCAAACTTCTTTTTCTTGATCAGAACACAAACCCTAGTTTTGACTGTATAGGAGACAGTTGGACTTAGTAACCCTTGGGGAATTTTGTGACTTTGACTTGGCAATTTCTTGATGAATATGGGAGGGCAAATTTTGGGGTACAACAGTTGCCCCTGTTCAATCTTCTTAGACCTGAGGATGCAGATTGGCTGACGTGCCTTTCGTAATCCGAGGGTAGAAGATGATTGAACACTAAAGTGCCCAGAAATTTGCGCTCACATGATAGCAGTGATGATGGGAATGGGCTTATAGATGCCATTTGGAGATTACTGGATAGGATGATGGGCTTATAGATGCCATCGGGATGTTGATCGCGTAGGAGATTCCGTAGCGAGAACCTGCATACCTGCAAAAGAGAAAATAAGTACCTGACACGTTGCAGGAGCTGATTTCAGATGCTTGGTATAGATGTGTCCTGACTGGTTACAGGAGCTGAATCTGGAGCTTCGAACGCTGATGAATGAACCAGGGATGGTTGCTATCTTAGCATGAATGGTAAGAGAACCTTGGGCGACTTTAACTTCAACAACGCTCGTTGAGCAAAATCTTGGGGTGTCTTCTACTGGAATAAGAATCAGGGAGATCTTAGGGTCGATCTGACTGAACCAGAGAGGCCTTTGACTGGGTAAGAATCAGGAAAATCTTAGGATCGATTTTAACTGAACCGGTCTAGGTCTTGAAACATCTTCAACTGGATAAGCATCAGGGAGATCTTAGGGTCGATCTGACTGAACCAGAGAAGGCCTTTGACTGGATAAGCATCAGGAAAATCTTAGGGTCGATTTAGCTGAACCGGACAAGGTCTTGAAATATCTTCAACTGGATAAGCATCAGGGAGATCTTAGGGTCGATCTGAACTGAACCAGAGAAGGCCTTTGACTGGATAAGCATCAGGAAAATCTTAGGGTCGATTTAACTGAACCGGACAAGGTCTTGGAATATCTTCAACTGGATAAGTATCGGGGAGATCTTAGGGTCGATCTGACTGAACCAGAGGAGGCCTTTGACTGGATAAGCATCAGGAAAATCTTAGGGTCGATTTAACTGAACCGGACAAGGTCTTGGAATATCTTCAACTGGATAAGTATCAGGGAGATCTTAGGGTCGATCTGACTGAACCAGAGAAGGCCTTTGACTGGATAAGCATCAGGAAAATCTTAGGGTCGATTTAACTGAACCGGACAAGGTCTTGGAATATCTTCAACTGGACAAGAATCAGGGAGATCTTAGGGTCGATCTGACTGAACCAGAGAAGGCCTTTGACTGGATAAGCATCAGGAAAATCTTAGGGTCGATTTAACTGAACCGGACAAGGTCTTGGAATATCTTCAACTGGACAAGAATCAGGGAGATCTTAGGGTCGATCTGACTGAACCAGAGAAGGCCTTTGACTGGATAAGCATCAGGAAAATCTTAGGGTCGATTTAACTGAACCGGATAAGGTCTTGGAATATCTTCAACTGGACAAGAATCAGGGAGATCTTAGGGTCGATCTGACTGAACCAGAGAAGGCCTTTGACTGGATGCATCAGGAAAATCTTAGGGTCGATTTAACTGAACCAGGCTAGGTCTTGAAAGATGATTGAGAATTTAGCTGATTCTTTCCTGAAAGGTAAAGGTCAGTCATATGCAATGCATGATATGGATCAAGCAATGATGTTCTCAACATAAATGAGACTTGTATGATATGATGTGTCTATGCATGTTATAATGATGTATGTGATGTTTTATGTATGTTTTTGTCTAGGAAAGTGAATCCTTGACGGGTGCCGGGAAGTCGTATCCTGGGCTGATGTTGAGGAATAGATTTTGCTTCCACTGGGGATGATAACTGCAAGTATACCGGTAGGAGAAGATGACTCCGTTGCGGAATAAACTTTGGCGAATGGAGGATTCTGCGGGGAGAAAAAGATATTCTAGCGACCATGCTGGGAAGAAATACTCTGTGGGGAGATACTTTTGCTGAATTATTGAGGATGACTCGCTGAGGATACCTTGCTGTATTGGAAGTATGAATGGACTTCGCTGGGGATAAGAAGACTTTGTCGACGATGCTCTTTCCGTGGCTTTTGGCTGAGGATAACCCAGTTATATCCTGTTAAGGAAATAACTCTTTAAATAAAGCCGGACGACGCGTTCGTGCTCTGCGAGGGGATAAGCTTCCAGAATCTACTGGGGGTACGCTTATTGCTTGGGGAGATAGATTCCAACTTTCCTGGGGAAACTGGATTGGACTCTTCTGGGGGGTTTTGATATGCTGGTTATGTTCTTTAACTTACCCTGGTGTCTTGGAGGATAGAACAACCAGATTGCTTAGACCACCCTTTATTGCCCCTGTTTCTATGGGGGAGGCACTTGTGGGGTGCTGATAGTTGTTGACGGACAAACCTTCTTCTGGTAGACAGATGACAAGAAGACGGGACATAGTCGTACGCTTTAATCCCTAACTTTTGCCTGGACCGCCCTTTCGGGTTTTCAGTCCACCGGGATACCCATTTTTGCCCAAGCCGCCTTTTCAGGTTTTCGACTTGCCGGGTGTACAGATTTTTTTTATTTCATCCCTTCATTTTGCCCGAACCCTTTTGGTTCGCCGGGAAGCCCTTATTTTTGGCTAGGTATGTCAACCTAGCGGGTCTTTGATTTTGCGTAGTATTTTTTCGACTATGTCCACGCTCTTAGAATGCAGGGAGGTGCCCCTGGCTGTTTGTGTTGCCATGTTACCAGAAGATGTCTGATCGGGCAAGATTTGTTGCTGGAGTGCCCCAAGTGACTTAGGCAGAGATTTGCCCCAGGCTTTTTGGCCTTTGAGAGATTCTCCGAATCTTGATTGGACTGCCCCAGATGATGGACAATGACTAGGCCATGCCCCTTGATTGGAGATACTTTCGTCGTGCAAATTTCTATGCTGTTCAAACAAAAAGTCATATGCAAACAAAGTTATGTTAAAAATGCAAAGCTTACGTCTGTCTTGAAGATTTTGAAAATGCATTCTTTTTTTTCATAAAACAAATGACTGTTTGTAAAACGTGATGTCAACTCGTCATTTTATTTCAAGCCTTAAGGAGTCAGGATACCTTTCGTAACAGTATGCTTTCGAACTAACCCATGCTTCAGCTAGGACTTTTGAGGGTTATAACGTGGCCTGGTTCACGGTTTAAGAAACAAAGGATAAAGGCTCAAATTTTATTTGTACCCACCCGCTCTTCGTGATGTTCTCCAAACCTAAGCTCAGTTGATCATGCGTTAGACCTTGCTTGAGCCTTTGCTTTGATGTTCCAGTAATGGTTCAGATGTTGATAGCTTATTTTAAATAGGCAGTCCTTCTTTGTTTTTGTTGAGGATTTATGAGACCTATTTCTTGATTTTGTTATCCCTTTCTTTTTTGCCTGAACTATTTCCTTTTTGGAATTACAGTCAGCGGGATGCCCCAGTTTCACAAGTCCCCTTTGTAGGTTTAGACTTTTTGGGCTTTTTATTTATGAATTTTTTTTTGATAATGACTGCCTGTCCTTATGATTGTTCTGAACCATCACTGTCTTTGTTCATTTCGTAAAGATGCACTTGGATCAACTGAGAGAACTACCCTGCCCCGGGTTATGATTAAGGGTTTTGATTTTCGAAAATAAAACTCCTACTTCTTTGGCTCTGATGGGTTGACGAGGGATTATCATCCTTATAACTCCAGTGTTTAGGGGTTGAAACAATGCCTGTACCTCATCAGCGGAGTTTGTTCAAAAGCATACTGTAATGATTGCGGTATCGTTTTCGTCATCCTCCCTCAAGAGGCTCAGAATTATTAACCAAGAGTTGACATCAGAAAAAATATGAAAAGAATGTAACAAAAATAATTGTATTAATTCCCCAAAACAGACATATGCGATGCATTGATAGAATAAAAGAGTTTGCTATGACATTAATTGTTTGTATAAGCAAAGAAAAATACAACTCAAAAATTCAAATAAACAAAAGGTCTTCAATGATTGGGCAACGGAGCAGTGATTATGTTCGGAGTCTCAGACACTTCAAACTGAATCTCCCCGGCGTCGATCATATCTTGAATCTTATTCTTGAGAGGCCAGCAATTGTCTGTAGTATGCCCCGGGCTATCTGAATGATATGCGCACCTATCGTTGGGATGATAGTTGGGCGCAGAAGTGTTCGGGTTCCGGAGAGGAGCCCTTAAGGTGATCAACCCTGCCTTCAACATTTGTTGCAGTGCTTGATCCAACGACATGTTGAGTTTAGTGTACTGCCGTTTCTCCTTGCGCTGCTGCCCCTGTCCTTGTTGAGCAGGTCCGGGACTGGAGATTTGGATTGCCCCTGCCTCATGACGGCTCTTTTTACCGTGCACAGCATTGGATTCTTTCTTTCCATGATGAGGCTTCTTATCAGAGTGTGCAGCTTTTTGAATTTTCCCAGACCGGATGCCAGCTTCTATCCGCTCTCCAGTCAAGATAAGATCTGTGAATCCAGCAGACGAATTCCCAATCAGGTGGTTATAAAATGGCCCAGATAGGGTCCCCAAGAACATATCGACAAGTTCCCGATCAGTCAGAGGTGGTTGTACCCTTCCGGCAAGATCCCTCCATTTCTGCGCATATTCTTTAAAACCTTCACTTGGCCCTAACGACATACCCTGGAGTTGGGTACGCGTAGGAGCAAGGTCGGCATTATATTGATACTGCTTATAGAAAGCAGTAGCCAACTCCTCCCAGTTACGAACTTTGGTCCCATCCAGCTGATAGAACCATTCGAGATGAGTCCCTGAAAGACTTTCCTGGAAGAAGTGGATCCATAAATTCTTGTCCACCGTATATGGCTGAATCTTCCGAACATAGGACCTTAGATGCAGCTTGGGGCAAGACGCCCCGTCATACTTAGTAAAGGGTGGTGCTTTGAACTTCCGAGGGATAACCACACCAGTTGACAGACCCAAATCTCCAAGATCCAGCCCAGGTGCCTGTTGCACCTCCATAGCCTTCATCCTATCCTCCAACTGTTTGTACTTGTCCTCAGCCGGAGGGTACTGTTCGTCGTCGAAATCTGTTTCATTGTCAGAGACCTCTGGACTGGGCACCCTTTCCTCTGGATGACTGCTCTTTCCCACAGATGGGGTTGTCCTCTCAGTTTCAATTTGCGGTGTATTCCCAGATCTGCGTCTAGGGCTGAACAAGACAGTCCTCTTCTTCTTCTTGTCCTTCTTCAAGAGCAGGGCTTTCAGATCTTGTTGCCCCTGAGTCAAATTCATGATCAGCTCTTGGAACTGGGCGTTCTGAGCCTGGAGGTCCTTGATAGTCTGCTCGGCTGATGATTCAGGATTCATGACGAGCGGCTGAAATAAACAGCGGAGAAGGGTAAGCAACCTGTCAAAGGGATACCTGCAATGCAATGAGATGTATGATATGCATGCAATGATTTCAAGGACCTCACAGGGTAAACAGAGAAACTTGTTAGAGTTGAAAACCGGTAACTTGATGGAAGAA
The DNA here is from genome assembly GCA_948472305.1 of Vicia faba. Lineage (NCBI taxonomy): Eukaryota > Viridiplantae > Streptophyta > Magnoliopsida > Fabales > Fabaceae > Vicia > Vicia faba. Next base: position 1,030,867,873 of record OX451739.1, read on the forward strand.
CTTCATTTTGGTTGAGAGTCCTTTGTCAAGGGTCAAAGGCTCACCATATCCAGTGGGTCATAGCCCCTGACACCCTTGGCTAGAGGAAAATAAATCCTCTTTGCCCCTTGCTGGGATAGTTGTTCATCATGACCTGCATCACAAGCCCTTGAGATCCTTGAAATGGGTTAGGATGTATGCAATGGTATGATGTCATGCTATGTATGGGATGATGTAGGTAAACCCTGTTATGAGCCCTTATTAAGGACTACAAACAGACCCTGCAAGAAATTCAGTATACTTTGTTATGAGTCCCAATTAAGGACTATAAACAAAACCTGCAAGAGATCTAGTAAACCCTGTTATGAGTCCCAGTTAAGGACTATAAACAACACCTACAAGACATTTGGTAAACCCTGTCATGAGTCCTAGTTAAGGACTATAAACAAGACCTGCAAGAAATTTGGTAAACCTGTCATGAGTCCTAGTTAAGGACTATAAACAAGACCTGCAAGAAATTTGGTAAACCTGTCATGAGTCCTAGTCAAGGACTATAAACAGGACCTGCAAGTGGTTAGTACACCCTGTTATAAGTCCCAATTAAGGACTATGAACAACACCTGCAAGACATTCGGTAAACTTTGTTATGAGTCCTAATTAAGGACTATAAACAAAACCTGCAAGAACTTAAGGGTCAGATAACAAGCATGCAAATAGTCAAGTATGAAGGCACGCAAGTCACACAAGAGAAGCCCTTAGAGTTTAGGCCTGCATGAGGTCTAGGTAGTACCCTCTTGAAGTTGGTTGGTTCATACCTGTCCTAATCAAAAGTAACCGGGTTCTTAGAGGATCCCAATATCATTGACTACCCTCAATCGGTCATAACTCCAGCATCGCAATCTTTTCTTGCGGCCAGAACCATCACGAGAGTTTAGCCTCAATGGGCGTAGCATACTGCTACTGTTCTATTGGCCAAGTTGGGTTATTTAAGGTTCTAAGGTCTGTTGGTGCTTAATGACTCCTTGGAAGACCCATATTCTCCCCGTTTCAACACGAGGGATATCGGTACAGACCAAGGCGCCACACCAACGTAGCCACTGCTTCACCCATGTCGGTATACGCCGGACAGGTCCCTCACAGCTTATGCTACCTAAACAGGGTATCCCCAGATCCGGGTTAGGATCTATGTAACTCCCATACAACCCACAATAGTAAAGCAAGCAAAGAAGACAATTGAAAACACAGTGATCTTAATCCTAAGGTACACCCCACTTTATAAGTTAATTCCCCAGCAGAGTCGCCAGTTCTGTGATCAGTGGATCTGGAACTGACTGTTTAACGCTGGTTCGCGAAATGTCGCGGTAAGCAAGAGTCGCCACCGTCTTTTATTTTCTCCAAATGGAAAGGACAAAAGCACAGAAAAATTCCTTTAAAGAGATTGCTCTCGGTTCGGGAGGTAGGTTATAGAAAGGGAAGGTGTTAGCACCCTTTCTATCCATGGTTATCCATGGGCTCTTAGATACTTGCTCATTGTGTTTTCAAAAAGGTTTGTTTGCTTTTCAATGTGGGTTTTAAAAAGTTTCTTTGAAAAAATTCAGATCGACTCGTATGTCAGAGTGTTTGAAAAGTTTGCTTTGAAAGCTTTTGAAAATGTGTTGGTGAAAAGATGTTTTGATTTGTTTGAAATTAGAGCAAGTACCCTTGAGAACCTACCTACCCTAAGGAATTCGTCTGTGTAAATGTCCTTTAAAGTAGTGCTATCCCACCATTGAGAGGTAGGTAGCACCACCGTTGGAGGTGTTCGGGTCAATTCGAGTTTAGGGACATTGTGGTCACCGAGCAAAGGTAAGACACCTTAGAAGCTACCCTTATGCCATTGATCTTTTATTCCGAGGCAACCGTTCCGAGGCAACTTTGTTTTAGGCAACTAGATCAATGGACACAAGGACTTACTAAAACGTCCTATAGTCGATGGCCACGTTTCGAGGGACAAGGCAACAGTGTGATCACCGGAGTAATGGGAAGACACCTTAGAAGCTACCCTCATGCCAGGTTCCTGGATCATGAGGACTTACTAAAACGTCCTCTACTCGACGATCACCTTTCGAAAGGCAACAGTGAGGCGTACCCTAGGGGTGGTGTGTGCGAATTGTGTGTCATGTTTCAATTATTTGTCTTGTCATGTTTGTCGTGTTCTACGCTTGATTTTAATTTGTCCATTCATTCTTGCATGCATATTTAACAGTTATAAAGTTTGCGAAAAATAAATCTAAGCTATTACAACTGGCGCGGGTCCACATCGCCAAAATTAAACCGGACCCGATTTAGCGGAAAGATAAATAAAGCGAAAGACATAAAGTGCGAAAAGTAAATGTACATGGCCTTGGGAGAGATACAGAATTGTAATAAGCGATCATAAAATAAATGTGCAAAAGAAAATAATTAAAACAAAACTAGGGCGTTGGACCCTTTTGCAAACAATTAAATTACAAGAGTTAATTAATTAGAATTAAATAGGGAATTAGAATTAAAATTCAAAAAGAAAATGTTTTTTAGATTTTTATGTTTTTTATTTATTAAAAGAAAAAAAAGAGTTAATTGAAATTAAACTATAAGGCAAACCCTAATTTTAATGTTTTTATTTATTATGAAAGAATTAAATTAAGATCTAAATTAAACCTAAAATTTATTATGTACAATTTTAATTATAAAATAAAATAAATAATAAATAATATTGTGAAAAAAGGAAAAATTAAAAAGATATAAAAAAACTATCAATTAACCTAATTCTACATTTTTTTGATTTTTATTAAAAAGGAATTAAAGTTGAAAACCTAATTAAACTAAATATTTACATATATTAATTTATTGATGAAAATAATTAATACATAAATATTTATTAATTTTTTGGCCTTCTCTGATTTTTGAGTGTTTTTATATTTTGTAGAAAAATAAATTAATTATGTTAAAACAATAAAATAAATAAAATAACAAAAATAAGAGTAAGAAGAAAAATATAAAAAATGCAAACCAAGGTGGGGTGTAGGCCCAATTTGTGAGGTCAGGCTTTAGCATTTCAGGCCCATTTGATTGGGAATTCATTTGACTTTCCTAATCAGGTGCCAACGCGTTGACCTGCTGTATGCTACGCCTTGAATATTGGCCATTGATCTGATCATTTTGGACGCGTGTGTGGCTTGATTTGAAGACGTATGGTGAATCCTTGTCTTATGCCTGCATGAGATTACCAAAGGAAAAATAATATGAAATTGTTGAAGACCTGGGACTTGAACCCAGGTCTTGAGGGTCATTCACGTCACGTGCTACCAACTGAACCAAGCGCGTTTTAGTTAACATATAATAATACGTAAATATGATAAATAAAACATAATGCTAATGGATTAAAAAACGCGCGAATTTCAAAATGGCCAATGGCTGATGGACACGCACTCGTCTTCTTCCCCACCCTGTAAAACAAAACAAAAGAGCAACGGTTTTTATAGCGTTGCATTAGGGGGGCTAGCAAAAAATAGCGAATAGCTCCCTGAGCTTCATAAATTGTTCGCGAGGTATGTAATCCTTTCGTTTTGATGTGCTAAGGGTGATGGCAATAGTCTTGAGCCCCAATTTTACGTTATCTCAAAAGCCCCAAATTAGCAAGCCTGCAAACCCTAGAGGACGATCATGGCAGATTCATATATATGGCATAAAAATGCAATCAAACGCATCAGTTAGTTTAGAAACATCATCATGAATATGAATACATAAATAAAAATGCGCAAATATGCTTGGATCGTGCTATGCGATTTCAAGATTTTCTTGGTACAGTTTGAGTGCTAACTACCAATTCAAGGCGTTTTGCTTCTTGTTTATGATTGAGGAACGTTCAGGGATGTCTCAGGATGCTATTGGAATGAAACTTGAGGCTTGAATCGACCTTAAAGCTAGTTTTCAGTGTTTGAGTTTTTATCAAAAATTTCACTTTGCAAAAGCTTGTTTGGGGCGCAGCTTGCCGTCTTCTTTCATTAGGTCTTTTCTTCTGATCATATAGCCAAGCTTTTAGGTTAAGAATATTACACAAAATCCATTGCTTTGATGATTTTTGGATATTTGATTTCATGGATCTTTTCCAATCTTTTTCTCATGGTTTTTGTATCAAATCTGATCAATTAGCACCAAAACTTGCCTATTTAAGATGTGCACGAATTATAGACCTTGGAATGTGCATAAAAAGATTTTTTTAGGTTAGGTTTATATTTTTCATGTATTAAAATGATTTAAATGAATATAAATTAATATAAATTCAAATAAATAATTAAAAATTATGAAAATACTTCCCTTGGGGCCTAATGGTCGTGCATAGGCTTGGCATGAAGAAACTTGGAAGAAAAATGGGCCCAATAGCAAATTTAGGCCTTTTGCATCAATGTTGACTTTTCAAAATTCCTAAAAATTTCCCAACTTGCACAAGGCATAACTTGCTCAATTTTTAAGCTTTTCACATGTTCTTGGACATTTTGGAAAGGTCTTTGAGTCCTTTAACCAATTCCTTTGGTCCCATGTCATTTTGATTTACCAATCTCAAGTTATGGCCTTTGACTTAAAGTCACTTTTTGTTGACTTTTGAAAATGACCTATAATGTTGAAATTGATAACTTTTTGTGAGAGCATTTCTTGGACTTGGAACATGAAGATGAATTGTAGGAAATGTCTTTCTCTTCAAAATGAGCTTTGGATGGAATTTTTCTGATAATCCATGTGAAAGTTATGCCCTGGTCAATTTCAGTTGACTTTTTCAGCTGTCCAAATATAGTAACTTTTGCATCTTTGATGATTTCTGAGCCAAAATTTGAGAATCATGATCAAGCATTGATCAAATGATGTTTGTGGCTTCAAAATGATATGTTGACCAAAAATTTGAACTTTTGACTGTCAAATGACCATTTTGCCCCTACAGTTGACTGTAGTGCAATTTAGGGTTTTGACTGTGCAATTTTGAGCTGAATGCCTTGAAACTTGATATGAGGATGCTTGACCATATTTGTAGGCCTATGGGACTTGATTGAGCCTTTGCAAACTTCTTTTTCTTGATCAGAACACAAACCCTAGTTTTGACTGTATAGGAGACAGTTGGACTTAGTAACCCTTGGGGAATTTTGTGACTTTGACTTGGCAATTTCTTGATGAATATGGGAGGGCAAATTTTGGGGTACAACAGTAGGGCTGTGAGAAGGAACCTGGATAGTAGGGTTACTTCGATATGAAAGCCTAGGTAATAGGGTTACTTAGATATGAAAGCCTTGGTAGTAGGGCTGTGAGAAGGAACATGGATGAGGTTGCATTTGTTGCCAATGATTACTCTGTTTAGCTTTGAGTGTTGATCATGGACTTGCTGGAAATTGTTGATAATAATGTCTTTCCTGAAAGAAATACAGGGTTAGTTATATGTGATGCATGAGATGCATTGTATGTTGACGTTCTCAAAATAAATGAGACTATGTTATATGTGATGTATGCATATGTCATGATGTATGAACATGAAATGTTGACATAACAATCTGAATCTGGGAAAATAAATCCATGATTACTATAAAAAACATAGTTCCTCTACTTCTGTCGGGGATGGTGAACAGAGATGACTACGCTGGGGATTTGCCCCTTGGCTGGTAAATATTCTGCCGGACAAGACTCCGTCTGAGGATAACTTTGCGGGGAATAACTCTGTTGGAGAGGAGATACTTTGTTGATAGATATGCTGACTTGGAGAAACAACTTAGCCGAGGATGGATTATCGTTACTGGTGATGATGAACTCTGTTGGAGATTGAATTTCTGCTGGTGATAGAAATAAGCTCTGCTTGGGAAAAAACTTACTGACTCACTTGCGATTGCGAACTTCAGTAAGGGAGAGTTATGTCCTGTTCGGGGAATCTAACATCACTGTCTTTGGATACTTTTTACTTTGTGGGGAGTATATGTACAACTGCTCATGTTCTCAAGCTGGCTCTATCCCGATACCTGATGGGCAGAGTAATTATAGGGTTTGGGCACTTGCTGTTCGTCCCTGTTCCAGGAATTACGAGTAATCGTCTTTTGTTTCTCATGTAAATATTTATGAGCAGCAATTATTTTCAAATGCATATATCAAAAATGAATCATTAGACGTTCTTGCAAAACAAAACAAAACAGAAAAAGAAAAATAAATTGGAATTTATTGTGAAAATGAATTATATTGATTTTGAAATTGGCCCGTAATAGAAGTTTTGTACAAGGAGGCTAACGTCCTAGTAAGAGAACGCCGCTGAAAGATAGAAATTACAATTGGTGTAAAAGAAAGAAAAACAGTTATGTGAAACAATCCCATTGAGTTCCAACTCTGCTATTGCCTTTATATCTTCAAGCGTCTCATCACTTTGCTACTTGGTCAAAGGTGGATCAGATTGATTAGCGCCGTCTGAGCTTGATAGTCGATACCGAAGTCTGGCAGCAAGGTGATCCAATGAAACATAGTGTTACGCTTTGATCCCTAATTTTTTCCTGGACCGCCCTTTCGTGTTTTCAGTCCACCGGGATACCCTTTTTTTCCCAAGTCGCCCTTTCAGGTTTTCGACTTGCCGGGTGTACAGTTTTTTCATTTTCATCCCTTACTTTTGCCCGAACCCTTTTGGTTTGTCGGGAAGCCCTTATTTTTGTCTAGGCCAGTCAACCTAGCGGGTCTTTGATTAGGCGTAGTTTCTTTTCACTATGCCTGCATTGACGGGGTGAGGAAGGTCGTCACCATCCCTGGTGGTAAGAATCATGGCTCCTCCCGAGAAAATGTTCTTAACCACAAATGGCCCTTCGTATGTGGGGGTTCATTTTCCCCTGGGATCACCTTGCGGCAGTATGATGCACTTGATTACCAGATCCCCGACTTGATATTCTTGATGTCTGACTTTCTTGTTAAAGGCCTTGATCATTCGCTTTTGATATGTCTGACCATGACAGATAGCAGTAAGTCTCGTTTCATCAATTAGATTCAGCTGATCAAGTCGGGTCTGGATCCAGTCGTCTTTGTTCAAACCCGCATCCTTCATGATCCTGAGAGAGGGTATTTGGACTTCGATGGGTAGGACTGCCTCCATACCATATACCAGAGAGTAGGGTGTTGCCCCTATCGACGTCCGTGCTGAGGTACGGTACCCATGAAAAGCGAATGGTAACATCTCATGCCAATCTCTGTATGTCACCGTCATCTTCTGCACAATCTTTTTGATGTTCTTGTTAGCCGCTTCAACAACCCCATTCATCTTCGGCCAGTAGGGAGAATAGTTGTGATGCTAAATCTTGAACTGTTTACAGAGCTCGGTGATCATTGTATTATTGAGATTTGTACCATTGTCAGTAATGATCCTCTCTGGTACACCATATCGACACACCAGATTGTGTCGGATAAACCGCGCCACGATGTTCTTGGTTATTGTAGCAAAGGAAGCTGCCTCAACCCCCTTCGTAAAGTAATCAATAGCCACCAGAATGAAACGATGCCCGTTAGACGCAGTAGGTATGATCTCGCCAATCATGTCGATGCCCCACATTGCAAAAGGCCAAGGAGTTGTCAAAACATTCAGGGGAACCGGAGGTACATGCACCTTATCAGCATAGACTTGACACTTATGAAAGGTTCGAGAATGCTGATAACAATCAGCTTCCATAGTAGACCAGTAATATCCTGCCCGTAGGATTTTCTTCACCATGGTATGTCCACTGGAATGAGTCCCGAAGGTACCTTCATGTATGTATGCCATGATCCTTTCTGCCTTGCTCTTGTCTATGCACCGCAGTAAGGTTGAATTATGGTTACGCTTATAGAGGATACCATTACTGATGAAGAACTTCGCAACGAATCTTCTCAGAAACTTCTTATCATTAACAGATTCCTCCTCGGGGTATTCTTGAGCCTCAAGATACCTCTTTACCTCGTGAAACTAGGGTTTATCTACTACCTCTTCAGTCTCAATGTCACAACAATGTGCGGGTTCATCCAACCTCTCAATGGTAATTTGGGGAGCTTCATTGTCCCACCTCACTTTGAACATAGAAGACTTGGTAGCTAGTGCGTCTGCTAACTGGTTCTCTTCTCTGGGGAAATGTTCAAAGGTTATCTCCTCGAAGTGTGGGAGCAACGTCAATACATACTTTTTTTAAGGAATAAGATTCGGGTGCTTCGTATCCCACTCGCCTTTGATCTGACTTATCACCGGAGCGAAATCTCCAAATACACTCAAAAACTTAATCCTCAGGTCAATAGCAGCTCGAAGACCCATGATGCATGCTTCATACTTCGCCATATTGTTGGTGCAGTTAAAACATAATCGGGCGGTGAATGGAGTATGACAGCCCTCTGGAGATATGATTACAGCGCCAATGCCATTACCCCTTCATTCGGTTCAGGTTCTTCGCAGTCGGTCACCAACATGATATTCTCATCCAGGAACTCGAAATTCATGGACTGGTAGTCATCCACGGCCTGATGCGCCAAATGACCCGCCAATATACTCCCCTTGATTGCTTTTTGGGTTGTGTGTTGGATGTCGTACTCGGTTAAGATAATTTTCCATCTTGCTATCCTTCCGGAGAGAGAGGGCTTTTCGAAGATATACTTGATCGGATCCATCTTTGATATCAACAAGGTGGTGTGAGTCAGCATATACTGTCTCATCCGGCGAGCAGCCCATGCCAAAGCGCAACAAGTTTTCTCGAGCAATGAGTATCGGGTCTCACAGTCGGTAAACTTTTTGCTAAGGTAATAAATGGCATACTCTTTTCGGCCAGACTCGTCATGCTGCCCCAGCACGCACCCCATTGAATTGTCCAGCACTGTCAAGTATAATATCAAAGGTCTTCCTTCAACTGGAGGCATCAAATTGGTGGTCCTTGAAGGTGTTCCTTGATTCTTTCGAAAGCAGTCTGGCATTCATCATTCCACTTTACCACTTGGTATTTCTTCAGCAAATTGAAGATTGGCTCACAAGTAGCAGTCATATGTGAAATGAACCTGGCAATGTAATTCAGGCGTCCCAAGAAACCTCTAACTTCCTTCTCTGTGCGGGGAGCCGACATCTCTTGTATGGCTTTTACCTTTGCAGGGTCCACCTGAATACCTTTGTCACTGACAAAGAAACTCAAAAGCTTTCCAGACCTTACCTCGAAGGTACACTTGTTCGAATTCAACCTTAGTTTGTACGTCTTTAACCTGTAAAACAGTTTCTGGAGATGATCAAGGTGTTCCTCTTCAGTCTGGGACCTGGCTATCATATCATCAACATAAACCTCAATCTCTTGGTGAATCATATCATGGAACAAAGCGACCATGGTGCGATGATAAGTTGCCCCAACATTCTTCAACTCAAAAGACATTACCTTGTAACAGAAGGTGCCCCACTGTGTAAAGAAGGTAGTATTCTCCATGTCCTCAGGAGCCATCTTGATCTGGTTGTAGCCAGAGAAACCATCCATGAAAGAGAAGATCTTGTGCTGCGCAGTGATGTCGACCAGAACATCGATATGAGGAAGTGGGAAGTCATCCTTGGGGCTTACCCTGTTTAGATCTCTATATACCACACACATCTGTACCTTACCATCCTTCTTAGGTACCGGAACAATGTTGGCAACCCACTGTGGATAAGAAGTGACAGCTAAGAACCCTGCGTCGAACTGCTTCATGACCTCTGCCTTGATTTTTTCTGACATTTCAGGGCGCATATGGCGGACCTTCTGCTTTACCGGAGGGAAGTCTTCTTTAGTTGGCAAGCAATGAACCACAATATTAGTGTCCAAACCAGGGATATCTTCGTAGGACCAGGCGAAGATCTCAAAATAGTCGCGTAGCATTTGTATCAACCGTTGCTTGACACTAGGTTCCCGATTTGCACCTATTTTGACATATTTCCTGTCTTCCTCTGTACCCAAATTCATTGACTCAATTGGCTCTTCATGAGGCTGTATGGCCCTTTCTTCCTGCTGTAATAGTCTAGAAAGTTCTCCAGGCACCTCACAATCATCCTCACCTTCGTCCTCGGCTTGGTTGATCGGATTTTCGAAGTCATAACCGGCAGTAGCATAGCTGTTATCAATGGGATCCAAAGTGGATATGGATCTGCATTATGATACGTGAGTGTGTGTAAGAGAATAGCTATTTTGATAAAGTGAGAGTTAGAAAATTAAAACAAGGAGTGCAAAATTTGCAATGCAAGAAATGTCCAATGTTTTATTAATGATATATGAAAATGACAAGTAATAAGCCCTCACAAGCAAAGCCAAGGTGCCTCGGGCAAGGCACCGCGCTACAAAGTTTCAAACTATTTATTACAAATCTTAAAACAAAAAGTCAATTACTGCGGAATAAAAGAAATAGGTATGAAGTCCTTCATCGTCCAATTTTTCAGTCCATCATTGGTTGTTGGGTAGATCCAGATGTCGATGTCTGAATCCTCTTCACTGTCTTCAATTGCATTAACTCCCTGATTGCTGATGTGTAGAGAAGGTCTTCCGATCAGTGCACGCCTAACAGCCCTTTGAGCCCCTGTAGTAAAGCCCAAACCAAATTTGTCAGTTTTGTGAGTGAAATCAGGGAGCTGACCCTAATTGGTACACACACCTTCTTCAACTGCGGCCCTAGCATCCTTGAGAGAGGCCATCTTCAGCGGAGGTTTGCCGGTAGTAACTTTAACTGATGCCGAGAACTGAGGGACCTCTTCAAATTTTTGACAGGGCGTTTCTATGAATTCCCCGTCCATCTCTACATATCGAAAGGAGTTGAGATGACTCACCATATACTCTTCTTCACCTCGTACCGTGACAATCTTTCCCTTCACCGGATATTTCAACATTTGATGGAGCGTGGAAGTAACTGCCCCAACCCTATGGATCCAAGGACGAACCAACAAGCAAGAATACGATGGCTTGATATCCATTACATATAAGGTGGACCCAAAGGTCTGAGAACCCACCTTGACAGGGATGTCCATCTCCCCGTGCACCATTCTTTTTGATCCATCAAAATCCCTTACCACAATATTACTCGGCTTTAGAATCAAACCTTCACAATCCAGACGGTCTAGTGCTTTCTTCAGTAGAACATTCAGTGAGGACCCGATATCTACTAGCACATGGACCATAGTGGTGCCCCTGCACTCGATCGAGAGATGTAGAACATCATTATGATTTCTCCCCTTAGCAGTTAGATCCACATCTGAAAACCCTAACCCATTGTTAGCGGTTAAGCTAGCCACACAATCTTTGAACTGATCTGCAGAAGTTTCCTGCGGCACATGCGCAGTCTTGAGAAATGCAATCAAAGCCTTCACATGGGCTTCAGAACATAACAACAAGGACAACATGGAGATCTTTGACGGGGTCTGCCCCAGCTGCTCGACTACGTTGTAGTCGCTCTTCTTGATAATCTTCAATATTTTCTCTATCTCTTGTTTAAAGGTTTCTACAATGATCTTCTTAGGTGCCTCGATCCGGGCAAGCTCACTTATGATTTCTTTACCTCGAGTCCCAGATGGCTCAGTGACAGTGGTGATAAATGGAATAGGAACTGGGGCAGTAGTTGACGTACCAGCAGACGGAATGACAACAGGTTCGTGGACTGTCGGAGGGGAAATCTCGGGAGAAAAGAGTCTTCCACTTATGGTGACCTTGCTAGCCCCAACAATATTACTGATATCTGTATCGGCTTCTTCAGCCCTCAGATCTTGTTTAACACCATGGTAATATACATCGGCACCGTAGTGCCATGGGATAGCCTTATCTGAGGTATATGGGATGGGGCCAGGAGCGGTGATTATTAACGGAGCAATTCTTGGAATAGGTGTAATCCTAACAGGTTTTCTGGAGGAAACCTTGGAAGGATTGGCGGAAATGGTTACGATGGCAACATCTTCAAACTGATTCATAGTCTTTTTAAACAAAATTTCCTTATTATCCATCAAGCGTTGGACACCTGAATTCAATAAATAGCAACCGGAAGATAGAATTGAACATATGTAGCAACCTTCATCACAGCCCGGAAATAAACCGGCCAGCAACAAATTATTCTTAACCATCATAAAAGGAGTAGAAATTTCTTCCACAGAGGTCACAAATGAATTGGTGTCCACAGCATTGACTCCACGACCATGTTTGGGCATAGGAGCAGTTATAACATTTGGCTTTTCCGGAGCATCAAACTCAATCTCTTTAGCTTCCAACAAATCTTGCACTTTATTCCTCAGAGCCCAGCAATCGTTTGTATCATGGCCTGGGCTCTCTGAATGGTAGGCACACCGCACGTTGGGATTGTATCTAGGAGAAGCAGTGTTTGGATTCTTGGGAGCCTCTTTCAAGGTTGCCAAGTTGGATTTTAACAGATGAGGCAAAACTTCAGCTAAAGTCATGTTGATGCGGGTAAACTGTCGTTGTGGTCTTTCTACCCTTTGCTGATTATTGCATTGTGGAGCAATTGCGGGTCTTGGTATCACTACAGCATTTACTGCTTGACGGTGTTCAGGTCTGCTTTGGCCCCTCGGGCCGTAGACTGCACTAGCTTCCTTCTTACCAGTGAAAGGCTTCTTTGCTGCACTGGACGAAGCATCCTTCTGTATCTTACCACTTCGGATACTAGCTTCCACTCTCTCTCCAGTCAAAATTAATTCAGTAAACCCAGATGACGAACTGCCGATCAAGTGATTGAAAAATGGACCAGATAGCGTCCCTAGAAACATGTCAACCAACTCCCTACCAGACAAAGGGGGTTGGACTCTTCCATCCAAGTCTCTCCACTTTTGAGCATAGTCCTTAAAACCTTCACTTGCACCCATAGACATACCCTGGAGCTGAGTACGAGTGGGAGCAAGGTCGGTGTTATACTGCTACTGCCTGTAAAAAGCAGCAGCAAGGTCTTCCCAGTTTCGGACACTGGCTCCTTCCAACTGATAAAACCATTCAAGCTGAGTCCCTGACAGACTATCTTGAAAGAAGTGTACCCACAAATTTCCATCAGCAGTGTGGGGTTGGATTTTTCTGACGTAAGAGTGGAGATGGAGTTTTTGACATGATACTCCATCGTACTTGGCAAAAACCGGAGCTTTGAACTTATAAGGGATCACCACTCCCGATACCAGTCCCAGTTCTCAAAAATCCAAACCAGGGATCTTCTGAACCTCCATAGCACTCAGACGGTCTTCTAGCTGCTTGTACCTATCCTTAGCATGAGGATATTGCTCATCATCGTAATCTGTATCGTCTCCAAAAACTATAGGACTAGGGTCTTTTACCCTTTCTTGGTTCTCCCCGTCCTTGGATGAGGAGTTCAGATCAGTTGGTTGTCTCAACCTTTCTCCGAATCTTCTACCTGTGTTCAGAATACCAACCTTCTTCTTCTTCTTTTTCTCTTTCAGAATAAGGGTCTTCAAATCCTCTTGCCCTTTAGCCAGACTTATGAACATATGTTGGAATTGGGTGTTTTGTGCCTGAAGATCTTTGATGGCATGATCAGAAGACATTTCTGCTGAAATAAACAGCGAAGGAGATGAGAAACCTGTAGGGGTACCTGTAATGATGTGCATGATAACGGGACGCGCATGTAATGATTTCAAAGACTTTGGGAGATTTAAATTTGCAAACCAAAAATAAACAAACTTTATTAGATTAACTTTGAAAGGTTCAATAATGCCTTTAAGGCGTTACAAAGTAGTAAATAAAACAAGATCTAAAACTAGAAAAAGCAAAATCAAAAGTCCCATGGACGCTTCCTCTTTGTGTCGATGTAGTCATTGATCACTCTTTCTTCCTCGAGCTGCCTGGTGAGCTTCAAAAGCTTCCTTTCTTGCTCATGGTACTGTTCCCGGTAAGTATCCCGCTCATTCTTCAGCTGAATCCAAGACCTCTGCAACTCCCAAGGATCAGTGGGCATGTAAGGATAGAGAATCGTGTAAGGAATTCCCTCTTCATTAGTGGGCTCCACAATCACTGGTAACACGGCCTCATAGGGCATCCCAAGCTTCTGGGCACGAGTTCGGACCCATTGGAGGTAAGGCTGCATAGGAAGGGAAGTCTTTGGTCCCAACTCTTGGGGGTCAAATTTGTTTACCATGCCCCAAACTCGTATAAACCTCTGGCGGTGCTCCTTAACATCCTCCTTGTAGTCAAATGCAATGTCCTCAAGAAGTAGCTCATGGGGACCATCTCTCCGAGCACGACCAAATTATCACAAAGATAGACAAGTATTTTAAGTTATACCCCCTCTGATTCCGAGCAACGAGACATTAGGGTATCCCTCACAACGGTCAATAACAACAGTGTCTTCCATAGCCCGGGAACACCAAAGAATATCTGTATGAACAAGTGACATTATTCTGTAGGACCAACCTAAACCTTCTTCATTCTTCAGCACAGATTTAGGGAGGTGAGAAATAAACCACCTCGACAGCAGCGGCATGCAACACATAAGAGTCCCTCTTCTCCTCATGGTACGAGTATAGAGAGCATGCAAGATATCTCCTAGCAAGGTAGGCACAGGGTTGCGAGAAAGGAAAATCTTGACAGCATTCACATCTACAAAGGAGTCCAGATTAGGGAAGAGAACCAAACCATAGATAAGAAGAGCCAAGACATCTTCAAAAGCTTGAAAATCCAAATCATCCCAGAACAGCTGAGCCCGGTCTATCATAAATTTGGCTAGAAAACCTTTAACCCCGCTTCGTGTTTCCCAATTAGATACTACATTAACCAGTTTCAAATGCAGAGCTGAGGCAATGTCTTCTCGCTTAGGAACCTCTTCCATACCTGTGAAGGGAAAGAATGGATATGCCCAATAGATGATAGAATTCTTCCAAGGTGAGAACCAGCTGATAATATGGAAAGGTGAAGCAATGATGCACAGGATCGAAGAACTGAAAAAGTAGGCTCATCATCTGCTCATCAAGATTTGAAGTGACCAGGCTGAGAAGTTGAACGTGTCTCTTGATAAACATAGAATTCTCAGAAACTCTTGATACTAGCTCTTTAAGTTGGGCAGGTATTTGCACAAAGTTGACTCGGATAGTATTTATGCGCACGGAAGCCATGATCTGCAAAACAGAACAAAGATAAATTCCCTGGGTCTTTGAAATGGTTAGTATAATGAAGTATGAATGCCATGTTATGATGCATGATGTCATGGTAAACCACATGTATAGCAAACACAGATATTGCAAAAACAGTCAACTCACACAAAGCCCTTAGGTTTAAGGCTTGCATGAGGTCAAAGTTAGTACCCTCTTGAAGTTAATTTGGTTTCAACCTATCTTAGAAAAAGTAACCAGGTTCTAGAGGATCTCAATATCACTGACCATCCTCCATCGGTCATGGTTTCATCTCACACAATCTTTTCTTGCGGCCAAAACTATCTCTAGAGTATGGTCTCGATGAGTGTAGCATCGAGTATCAACCAGTTCCCAGCTTTACACCGAGGCCGGATATCTCACTACTTTCTAATGGCCAAGTTGGTCGATTAAAGGTTCTAAGGCCAGTTGAAGCTTAACGACACCACGCAGCGGCCCCGTAGTCTCCTCGTTTCTCCACAAGGGATACTGGTACCAACCAATGTGCCACATCAACATAACTACTACTTCACCGTATCGGTCTACGTCGTACAGTTCCCTCACAGACTATTGCTACTTACCTAAATGGTATTCTCTAGATCCGAGTGTAGGATCTATAGTAACCGCAAACAAAACCCTTAAAAGTAAAGCAAACAAAGCAATTATGATGACCTAGATCCTAAGGTATACCCCACTTATAAAAATCCCCAGCAGAGTCGCCAGTTCTGTGATACGGTAGCAGAACCGACTACTTTGAAATGCTGGTTTGCATTTTGCGTTTTGTATTTGCAAAATGCCGCGGTAAGAAAGAGTCGCCACCGACTTTTATTTTATCCAACAGGAAAGGAAAAAAGTACAAAAATTTTTTTTCCGAGATATTTTGAGTACGGGGGGTAGATTATAGAAAGGGAAAGTGTTAGCACCCTTTCTATCCATGGTTTTCCATGGGCTCTTAGATACTTGCTCATCTTATAAAATTTCTTGTGTATGTGCTTTGTTTTTTTGAAAAAATGATTACATCGTGATAACCCTTGTATCAGTCCTCAAAGGTGTGACGAAGTCGTTTCAAAAGTTGTTTTGAAAAGTGTAAGTGTGAAAAGTTTTGATTTGAGCAAGTACTTACTAGCATCTACCTACTCGAAAAAAGATTGTTTCTATTCTTGTTTCCTTGAGACACTGCTATCCTACTATTGAGAGATAGGTAACACCGTCATTGGAGTTGTAAGGGTCAATTCAAAAGGGACATACGATCACTAAAGCAATGTTAGGATACCTTAGTAATAACCCTAGAGTCTTAAGATCATATTTGAGGCCATATTTCCGAGGCAACATTTGATCTTTTTAGACAAGAGGGTAATGACTAAGACACCCTATACTTAATGATTGTTTTCCGAAGGCAACCGAAGTGTGAGTATACCCTAAGAGTGATATGTGCGAGTGATTTGTTTCAGTTATTTATCTTTGCACATTAGGGTTTTCTAACTGTATTAAATTATCATGCAATCTTGTCATACAATCCTATTAACATACATCTAGACAGTTAAATATTTGCAGAAATTAAGATGCGAGAAAGTAAATCTACGCTATTACAAGGCTTCAGGGAGGGGGATCAATTACATAGCCAAAAACCGGGAAAAAGTGATAAATAAAAACCCTAGATTAAACTATTACAAACCATGTACAGTTACAACAATATTGACAAAATAAAATAATATGCGCACGGTGAATCGAATACGAGATAATTAGGGTTTTGACCCTTGCCTAAACCTAATTACGATTAATTAAGAAAATGTTTTTTTGTTATGTTTTAAGAAAATAGTGGAATTGTTAAATTAAAGGAAAATCCTAAGTCTAAGTAATTTAAAACTAAGAAAAATAAACTAATTCCTCTAAGAGCCTATTTCTGTATTTTTATTTATTTGAGAAAAAGAGAAAAATAAAATTAAATCAAAAGTTTAACCTAATTTCTATTTGATTTTATTTTTGAAAATAAATTATTATTTTCCTAATTTAAACTAAATTAAATTAATTTTGATAAATAAAAAAAAACTAATCTTAATTTTGTGAGATATTGATTTTATGTTTTTTTTGTGAAAACTTAAATTAACTTGCCAATTAAATAAATAATGGAAAATAAAGAATAAAAAGAAATAGAGAAAAAGAAATAAAAGAAAAGTTAGTAAATGGGCCTGCCTTAGCAATTGGGGGGTGCTGTTTGAGATTTGAGCCCAACAAAAAAATCCTGGCCTTTTTTACTTTGCCCAATCCCATGTACACGTTTGACTGGGGCGTATGGTGGTCCTTCAATGATGGCATGTTGATTTGAGGCGTTGATGAACTGGGTGGCCAGATCCTGAGGGTGTAAGGTGAACTCCTTGACTTGCTATGCACAGGATTACCTATGGAAAAGGATTAAGAATAAAGGTTGGGACCTGGGAATCGAACCCAGGTCCTTTTCACTTTCCCCATGCACGCTTACCAACTGAGCCAAGTGTTTTACTTGTATACACAATAAAACATAAATATTATATAATGAAAACACTAAATCATGGAAAAAAACACGCTAAATTTAAATGACCCAACCAAAGGATGACACGCATCATCGTCTACCTCCCATCCACCGTTTTAGGTAAACAAACTTTTACCTACAGACACTGGTTGTAGGTATATCCCTGTCCATCTCCAAAATCGTGTGCGCTCAAGATAAATGGCCATGGCTGGAACCATTCCACTCGTTTCATCCTCACGAGTCTCATGGTCCCAGAATCATTACTCAATTTTTCCTATCCTGCAAAGCCCTAATCAAGAATACAAAACCCTAGCTATGGCAACTTCCTGTATAGGCGTTAGAAATACAATTAAATAGAACCAAAAGTTTGCAAACTCAATGACAAACACGAATATATCATTAAAATATGCAATGGATGAGTGAATCAATGAAACTAAATTTGAATTTGGAAGTAAGTCGTGATACCTATATTTTATAGTTCCAGGCTTGAGAAAGCTTGCAAATGGTTGGAATTCCTTCTTGAGATGTCCAAGAACCTGTTGGTGTCGTGATAATGGTATGAATTTGCCTCTAATATGGAAATTGAATCACCACTTTTCTTGCAATTTTTTTAGTTTTGTTTCACCTCTGCACGACTGCTTCTAACCTTTGAATGCCTTGGTCTTCTTCTATATATGAAATACAAACTACTAGGTCAACAAAAATGACCTCAATCTTGCTCATCATGGAGATTTGATTTGATTCTTCATGGCATATGATTCTTTTCAAATTTTGCTCAAATCCAATCTTTTCCAACCAAATTGACTTTGCACGAGTTAATCTTCAATTGACAGCATATAATATATTCTTTCAATGCAAAAGATCATCCCTAAAATGCAATATATGATTTATTAGGATTTATTTGATTTTATTTGAATTTTAAATGAATAAAAATAAAAATAAATTAAATAAATGAATAAATAAAGCATGGAGGGTCCCATAGGTCGTGAAATATGTTAGGAATTTGATGCAAGCATAAAACGTTGGGCCCATTTAGCAAAAGATGCAAATTTGAGCATATTTGACTTTTGGCAATTTTGCAAAAAAGATCAACTTGGCCAATGCATAATTCTCTCAATTTTGACCCTAGAGAGGTGTTCTTTTACTTTTTAGAAACCTTAGGATGTCCTCTAAGCAACACTTTTGGTCTCATCTCAATTGAGTCTTCCATGTTCATGTATGAAGCCTTGACCCAAAAGGTGTTTTTGTTGACTTTTCAAAATGACCTATAATGTCAAAAATTATATCTTCTTGTGAGTGCATATTTTTAACTTGGGAGATGAAGATGAATTGTAGGTAATTGCATCCTCTTCAAAATGAGCTTTGGATAGGTCATTTCTGATAAAGTATGAGAAAGTTATGCTTGGTCAAAGTTAAGTTGACTTTTCCTACAAAACCCTAATTTAGCAACTTTTGGGTTTTGATGAATTATGAGCAATCCTTGAGGAATCATGATCAAACCTTGATCAAATTATGAATAATACTTCAAAATGAGGATGTTGACCAAAAATCTTGAAGTTTTAGTGTATGTGGGCCACAATTGACTTTTGACCTAGCACTGTCTTTTTTCAGGTATTTGAGCAACTGACTGAGCAAACTTCCTCTGCAAGGCTTGAAACTTGACATGGATGATCTTGAGAACATATTAGGACAATGGTGAGCATTTGGGATCCTTTGGACTCAAGCATCTTGATGCAAAATGACACCCTAATTTGAGGTAGACTGCTGTTGTACCCCAAAATTTGCCCTCTCATTTTATCAAGATTTTCTTCACAAGACTTCATGGACTCAAGACCAGATTAGGGTTTGCTCAGCTCAAGACACCTCCTTGCACTGTTGACCTTAAATTAGGGTTTGAGTTTGCACAGGGATTTTTGGATTTCCAATGCCTCATGTGACTTTCATACTTCATGTTGGACCTCTAAGATTGCTCATACCAAGTTTCAAGCCTTGAATCAAATTTTTGCCCAGTCAATTGGACATCTGACCCAAAATCAGTTGTATTGGAGAAAAAGTCAACTGTGGCCAATTTACAGTCAAACCTCAGTATTTTTGATCCACATCAACATTATATACTCATATGAACCATTTGATCAAGTTTGGACCACAACTCCTCAAGAAATTTGATCAGATCATCCAAAGGGCAAAATGGTTATTTTTAGGGTTTTGCTGCAGAAGGGCAATTTCTGATTTTTAACCTAGCCAATGGCAAATTGTGTTCAAGCATGGTTTCAAGGAATCAATGGAATCATCTTGACCTAATGAAAAGGTTCAAAATATCTCAAATGCATTGGATTGACATATGAATTTTCCAGTCAACTGATTAAAAATCAACTATACACTGAAAAGTCAAACTTTGACTTTTTGGTCAAAATCAAGTGCCAAGGGTCATTTTTCATCAAGGTGTGTCAAAACATGAAACTTGTTCACTAAGAAACCTAATTTTGGAAATTATGGTTTAAAATGGAAAATTTGCATAAACTGGAAATTTTCTATGTTATGAAAATTTCTTATTTTTCCCCAACTTTTCCAAACTTTTCACCATGATGCAATTGGATTCAAAGAAAACTTCCAACATGAAAGTTGTAGTCCTCCACAAAATCTACAACTTTGATTCACAAAGTTTTCCAAAATTATTCTTGGATCTCAAGTTATGATTTTGTGAATAAGGGTCCATGAAACTCTTAACTTAGTGAAATTTTGCCCTAGTTTAGGCAGGATTTTGACCTATCTTCATGGAAAATTTTCACCTAGTTACAAGAGGAATATCAAAATTAATTTCAAAGATGGATTGTAGAGCATGTTACAAGATTTCCAAAATTTCAAAGAACTCTCCAAGATCATTTGTGGTTAGGGAGAATCGAAAGTTTGAAAATGGCAAATTATCACATTTAGCCAAGGCATTTTGCACCATGTTACAACTTGCAAATCAGTTTGGATCATGCTTGTACTTGTTTTACAGCACACTCCTTAATTAAATTCAAATACATTGGACAAAGGCATTTTTTTGAGTTATGGAGCATTACACAAAGAGTTAATACAAAAATGGCAAAAAGGCAACATTGCTACTTTGATAAAACATGCTTTATGTCATTTTGTTTATCTTGAGCCATGGACCAAAGCTTTTGCAGCAAAAAAAGTACATGAATATCAGGCAATTGGAACCAACTATGTGCAGGCCTTGAGCTAGCCTGAATAGGCCTCAGCATTGTCAATTCCAACTTTTCTTCAAAAGCAAGCAATTGTTCAAAAAGTCCACAACTCTTCCATCTGATAAGAACAAAGTTTTGTATCATTTCAAACAAGTTCAACACATTATACCAAGCCTAAAACACGAGCTCATAGCATCTCAAACACCCAAATACACCAAAAAACTCCATTTTTTCCAAAAACAGGGCAAGCCCTGCAGAACCACTTCCAAAACATATTCCACTCGTGCGTTTTGCCTTGAACCACTTCAAACACATTGCATACATCCCATCCAAGCTACCCAAGTCCCTGCCCAGCAACTGTAACTTCATTTTCAAGCTTCACCATTTTCAATTTCTGAGTTTGCAGGTTGAGTTCTATAGGGAGGTTCAGGCTATTTCAAAGCAAGCTAAGCATTGGGAAAGGTCAAGGGAACATCAAGCAAGCTCAGAAAATCTTCAGGCCTCACTCACAACTCCTACATTTCCTTATTCGAACTTGACTGAAACAAGTATTTCTCAAGATTCTAAATCCTTATTTAGGCATCATTAAGCTTAGGTTTGTGAAGCAAAAATGTAGTCTCTAAGTTGCTTGAGCTGTACATATGCATAGCTTCCATTTATATTAACTGAGCTATGAGAATTTAGATGATGAACATGCTGAAAATACTAGGTCAGAATTTAGGGCCAATGAAATTCTCTCTGGTCTTGGAGAGTTAGATCAAGTTTTTTATATCATTAGAATCGTCTGATGATGAGCTATAACTTTCATGTTGCAAGATTTTGTTTTTAATCACGTATGCAGGAGTTACAAGTTTGTACGTGGGACGCGCGTTTTTCTGTCTCAAGGTCAGGGACGAAGTGGGACATGGGCTGGGCCTGGCTTGCTTGACTTTTGACACCCCACTTCTTACTTTTTGCACCCCCTTGGCCCATGTATTATATTTTGTATTATTTTTCATTTCTTTTGTGATTTCTGACTTTATTATTTTTTCTAAATATTAAAAATCACCAAAAATATTTTCTTAATTTTTACATTTTTTATTTTATTATTTTTGTTATTTTTTTATGACAAAAAATAGTTTATTAGGTTAAATACTTTTATTTTCTTAAATAAATTTTTAAATAATATTAAAATACTTACATATTTTTATTTTATTATATTATACACTAAAAATATCATTTTCTCACATATTTTATTTTTTAACATTTTTGTACATATTATATTATACACCAAAAATAAGGGTTTTCACCCTTTCAAAAATAATCATTTTTATTTTTATTTTTAAGACATTAAACAAATTTATTTTACATACATAAAATAAATACAAAAACATTTATGCATATTTACATTTTATTGTACATTTAAATACTTGCTTATTCATTTATTTATTGTATAAATTCAAGATGGTTGTAATAGTTTTAGGGCTTTATTTTTGTGCAATACCCCCCTATTCAAACTTGTACCCCCCTTCCCATAATAATGTTGTAATAGTCTTAGATTTACTTTTACGCATTTTATTGCTTTCAAATGCCATGATAGTAAATTAAGGTTTGTATGCAAAAGACCAAAATCAAACAAATAGCATGACTAAACACAAGACAAAAATGCATGTAAAATGATAACACAATGCACACAAGCACCCCTAGGGTTTCATCCACTTTATTGCCTTAAAATGGACATGGTATGCATGCTAGGTATCTTGGCAAAACAAAAACAAAACAAAAGATCATAGTCCCTCGATGACGCTATCTTGGTTGCCTATACAAAAATGATCTAATCCCTCAAAAAACTTGCTAAGATACTTGGCAATATTGTTATCATGGTCATACGATGACCCACGCCCTTCCCGTTTAACATCCAAATACAAGATTATTTACCAAATACAATGGTAAAACAACAATGTCAAAGGGTTAAAAATGTGTAGGAAAGATCTTTGAGTAGGGTAGACAACTCCTAGTTACTTGATCAACTTGCAAACCATCCTTGTTATTTTCAAAAACACATACACAATTTCAAAACATTTCCCAAAACAAACTTTCAAACATTGAAACATCTTTTCAAAAGACAAACACCTTTGTATACATTCAAACAAGAATCATTACAAAGGTTGCCTAAACAAAGGCCTCTTTTCAAAATACTTTCAAAAACACACACAAAGCACCATTTCAAACAATTGAAAAGCAAAAGCAAGTGATCTAAAACAAGTAACTAAGAGCCCATGGAAAACCATGGATGAAAAGGGTGATAGCACCTTCCCTTTTCATAATCTACCCCCCGAACCCAAAAACAATCTCAAAGGTCTTTCCTGTGCTTTTTGACCTTTCCTTTGGATAAAATAAAAAGTCGGTGGCGACTCTTGCTAAACTGAAACATTTGCGAACACAAACGCAAAACCTCAAGTCAGTTCTCCCATCGTATCATAGAACTGGCGACTCTGCTGGGGACAAATCTAAAAGTGGGGTTACCTTATGGTTTTAGATCACCATTACATGCTTATCTTGCTTGACTTATATGCTTTACATTTGGTTCTATTATTTGGGTTTGAATCCTCTACCCGGATTTGGGAAACATTCATAGGTAAATAGCAATATGTTGTGGAAACTGTGCGGGGTATACCGACATGGTTGAAGCAATAGCTATATTAGTGCGGCATATTTGTGGGTACCGATAGCCTTTGAGTTAATCAAAGAGAATACGGGGCCGCTGAGTGATGTCATGAAGCACTAATGGACTTTTAGAACCTTTACTTGACCATCTTGGCCTTTTTAGGGGTAGTGAGATGATCGACTTTGGTGCAGTTCGAAGTTGGTAGATACTCGATACTACACTTATTGAGGGTTATTTTCTTGGAATATTTTGGTCTCCAGTAAAGTGGCTAAACTGAAACAATGAACACAGAAAATAATCCAGTGATATTGAGTTCCTTAGAACCCGGTTACTATTTATAGGATAGGTTGAGTCAACTAAACTTCAAGAGGGTACTTACCTATGAAACCCCATGCAAGCCTGAAACTAGGAACTTGTGTGATTTGTTTGTACATATATACTTGTGCATAACATCATGAGCATCATGAAGCATCATATGCATCCACTAACCATTTCAAGGATTTGGATTTTCATCTTTGTTCCTGTTTTGTAGGTAATGGAATCACTTTGCAGGAAAACTATTCAGGTCAACCTTGTGAGAATTCCTCCTCGACTCAAGGAGATAGCTTCAATGATTCCTGAGAATTCTCCATTCATCGAGAGGCATGGTCGACTTCTCAACTTGGTCAACTCTAACACTGAGGAGGATATGCTGAAAGTCCTCTTCCAGTTCTTTGACCCTTTGCATCATTGCTTTACATTTCCTGACTACCAACTTGTTCCTACTTTGAAGGAATTTTCTCAACTCTTGAGGATTCCTATTCTCAACCAACTACCCTACAACGGTACGGAAAGAGATCCAAAGCCTGAAGATGTTGCTCAAGCCCTACACTTGCAACCATCTGATATCACAGATCATTGGGAAACCAGAAGTGATGTCAAAGGTTTCTTGTCAAAGTTCTTGTTTGAGAAGGCCCAAAGCTGCTGGAATTCATTGGACTTACAAGCTTTTGAGGAGATTGTAGCTCTTCTCATCTATGGGATGGTCTTGTTCCCAAACCCTGACCAGCTTATAGATGTCAATGCTGTCAAAATCTTCATGGCTCGCAACCCTGTGCCTACATTTCTTGGGGATATCCTCCACTCATTTCACACTCGAACAATGAGGAAAAGAGGTGTTCTCATGTTCTGTACTCCTCTACTGGAAAGATGGTTTATTTCTCATCTTCCCCAATCAGTCTTGAAGAATGAGCATGGTTTGAGGTGGTCACAACAATTGATGACTCTTACACATTCAGATGTTCATTGGTGTTCTCGATCCAGAGAAAATGTTATCATCATTGATTGTTGTGGGTAATTCCCTAATGTCCCTCTACTTGGCATTAGGGGAGGCATTACCTACAACCCCTGTTTAGCTTTGAGACAGTTTGGGTATGCCCGAAGGGATGGCCCACATGACATGCTGATTCCAGACTTGGTTTTCGACTTCGACAGCGACGATCAAGGACTCCAACAAAGGTTTATCCGAGCTTGGAGGATGCCCAACAAGGTGGACAGTAAGACCTTGGGACACAAGAATTCCATCACCCTTGAGCCTTACCTCAAGTGGGTACGAACCCGCGCCCAAAGTCTTATGATGCCTTACCCCTACATTCTCCTTGTGATCAAAGAGCCTGTTATGGAAGGAGAGGTTCCATACACCCTCCTACATCCTGACATGCCAACATCACTAGAAGATCTACAAAGGAGTTAGATACAGCTCAAGGGAGAGCGCAATATTTTCGAAGCCCAATTCTACGCCAGTGAGAAGAAGGTTTTGGAACTTACTCGTCAACTTCACGAACAGCAGACTCTCAACATCTATATTGCACCAAAGAGGATGCACAACGTCTTTTTACATTAGAATTTTGTATTATTTTGCCCATGGGGCATTGATGTACTAACCAATTCTATCTTATTAATATGACGTGTGTTTCTTTTTTGTTTAAAGCAAATTTGAATTTATGAATCCTTGAATGCATTACATGAATACATATCATTCATCATATGCATAAACAGGTCTTCACACCAAGTTTCCTCATCTCTCTGTTGTTTATTTCAGCAAGATGGATATGGAACAGACGGTCAAAGACTTACAGGCGCATAATTCATAGTTCCAACAGCTACTCATGACCTTGGCTAAGGGTCAGGAGGAGCTAAAGACTCTACTGGAAAAGGAAAAGGAGAAAAAGAAGAAGAAGAGGGATGGTGTGGCTACCTTGGGTAGAAGATTTGAAGTTCAAACCAGAAGGGTCCTAGATTTTCCATCAACCTCTGAAGAAGGAGAAGGAAAGGGTAAAGGAACTGCAGTGGCATCTGATTCTGAGGCTGAAGAGGATGAGGATGAGGATTATTCTGAACAACAATATCCTCCTGCAAATGACAAATACAAGAATCTGGAAGAACGTATGGCAACTATGGAAGTGCAAAGAGTACCTGGGCTGGACTTTGAAGAGCTAGGGTTGGTTTCTGGGATTATAATCCCTCCCAAGTTCAAAGTACCTCTTTTTGCTAAGTACGATGGTTTGTCTTGTCCCAAGATGCACTTACGGTCTTATGTCAGGAAAATCCAACCACATTCTTCTGACAAGGATCTGTGGGTCCATTTCTTCCAGGACACTCTTTCGGGGATGCAGTTAGATTGGTTCCACAAGCTAGAGAGGTCTGATGTGCATAATTGGGATGATTTGGCTGCTGCTTTCTACAGGCAGTATCGATACAATGCGGACTTAGCTCCAACCTGTACTCAATTACAGAGTATGGGCATGGTCTCAAATGAAGGTTTCAAAGAGTATGCTCAGAAATGGAGAGACTTGGCAGGACGAGTACAACCACCTCTATCTGAGAGAGAGCTAGTTGATATGTTCTTGGGGACTCTGACAGGGCCTTTCTTTAATCACTTAATTGGAAGTTCCTCTGCGGGGTTCACTGAGTTGATTCTAACTGGTGAGAGAGTTGAAGCCGGAATCAAGAGCGGGAAAATTCAAAAAGATACATCTACTTCCGCTGCCATCAAAAATCCTTTTCCAACAAAGAAAGAAGTCTCAGCTGTCTACCCCCAAAGAGGTCGAGGAAGAGTCGAGCGTCAGCCAGCGGTGGGGGCCGTAATGATTCAGAAGTCAGCAGCTGGTCAGCCCAGAAACAATCAACCCAGAACCAACCAACAAAGGGTGGAAAGGCCCGCACGGCAATTCACCCGGATAAACATGACTCCTGCTCAAGTTTTACCCCATCTCCTGAAGTTAAACCTTGCCAGTTTGAGAGAGGCCCCGAAGAATCCGAATACAACTTCTCCTTACTACCATGCCAACACCAAGTGTGCTTATCATTCAGACAGCCTGGGGCACGACACCAATAATTGATGGGCCCTCAATAATAAGATTCAGGATTTGATAGATGCTAAAGAAGTTGAATTCTACGCCCCTGAAAAGCCTAATGTAATCTCTGCTCCAATGCCAAAGCATGGTCACAATGCCCGTGCTGTTGAAGAGGATTTATTTATTGCTACTGTTGATGATTTGATGACTCCGCTACCGATAATCAAGTTGAATTTGCTAAAGGCTGGGATTTTCCCAGGTTGTGAAGAAGATTGCTGCATTTGTTCATCCTTACCAACCGATTGTCCATTGTTGAAGTTAGGCATCCAACGCCTAATGGATAACCAAGAAATCCTCTTTGAAAAGACTCTTGTTACACCGACTCCTATCAATGATATTTCAATAATTACCATATCCGCCAATATTTCCAAGGTCTCCAAAAGACCTGTTAAGATTACATCCGATCCAAAGATTGTACCTTTGAAGATAACCATGTCGGGGCCCATCCCGTACAAGTCTAACAAATCAATACCGTGGAACTATGGTGGAGAGATTTTCTACCACGGTATTAAACAAATTGAATCAACTGAATAGAGTTCTGATGAAGAGACTCCTGACATTGGAAACATTGCTGGAACGAGTAAAATCACCCGCAGTGGAAGAATTTTCTCTCCGGAGATTGCCCCTCCAAAGGCAATTTTCAGACCCTCAGCTGCTCCTAAGGTTACCCATGTACCGGTCAATATATCTGCAAGAACTCCAATTATTGAAGAAGTTGTGACTCATGTGGTTGTCCCCTCTGCTGCTACTGATGATAGAGGGAAAGGGATTCAAGAAGAGCCTGTCAGAACAAGGGCTCAGCCGTTGATCATCCCTGAGACCTCTCAAAAAGAAATGGAAGAGATTTTGAAAATAATCAAGAAAAGAGATTATAATGTTGTGGAACAACTGGGGCAAACCCCCTCAAAAATCTCTATGTTGGCCCTGCTGCTTTGTTCAGAAGCTCATGCTAAAGCTCTTATCAGATTTTTGAAGACGGCCCATGTGCCCCAGGAAACCTCCGTGGATCAGTTCCAGGAATATGTAGCTAGCCTAACAGCTGACAATGGTCTAGGATTCTACGATGCCGATTTAACATCTAAGGGGAGAAAACATAATGACGCTTTGCATGTCTCGGTGGATTACAGAGGGACTACTCTAGCACACGTACTGGTAGACACTAGTTCTTCGTTGAACGTCTTGCCAAATAAAGCATTGGATATACTGGATTGTGAATGCTTAACTCTAAAACCCAGCAACATCATTGTCAGAGCCTTTGATGGTTCTAAAAGGATGGTCCACGGGGAGGTGGACATCCCGATTAAAGTGGGAACTGAAACCTTCAACTCCACATTCTATGTGATGGACATTCGTCCTTCCTATTCTTGCTTGTTGGGAAGACCCTGGATTCACCAAGCGGGAGCGGTCACTTCTAATCTGCATCAAAAGCTCAAGTACCATGTCCAAGGGAAAATTGTAACTGTTCACGGCGAAGAGGAATACATGATAAGCCATGTTAATTCTTTCTGCTATGTGGAATTAGATGGCGAATTCATAGAGACCCCTTTCCAACACTTTGAGGAAGTTTCTGAAGAGATTGCAGCAACCAAGACAGTGTCTTCTGTACCCATGGTTACCAGACCTCCGCCTCAGATGTCGTCTCTCAAAGATGCAAAGGTTGTGATTGAAGAAGGAGGAAGCACAATCTGGGGGCAGCTTCCAGACTTTCCTTTCAAATCTGATAAATTCGGCTTGGGTTTCACTGCTTCTGCTCAAAAGGTTGTACGCTGCTCTCGGGATGGAGGGCCGCCAGTGAAGATCACCCATCATGGAATCAATGCTTTGGAGAAGTGAAGAGGAGAGAAACTTGGAAGACTAGATTTTCCCCACTGTTGACGGAGGACTGAGCAATTGGGAGGCAAAAGACTTTGTTCCCATTACTTTCATAAATCAGTAATTTATCTTTCAAATGTTTCTATTGGTTTGTAATAATTCTTGAACAATTCGTACACTTTTAACCTTGTGCCTTACCCGAGGTACATAGGTCCATTTGTAAGGGTTTGATTTTTCATCTTCATATTCCATTTTAATGATTCATGCACGTTTTCACATATAAACTTTTGTGTTCATTGTCTTTCTTTTTGCATTTTATTTGTTTAAAGATGGTTATCCCTTACACACACCCACACTGACAAATGCAGGTACCCTTCTATTCCGGTTTCCATGGGTAACAATTCTGCTATGGCCTTCAGTGACTCTGAAGATCTGGTCTACCATGCCGAATATGAAGGTGATGAAGACTGTGAGGTTCCTGGAGAATTGGCTAGACTACTACAACAGGAAGAAAGGGCTATTCTACCTTATGAGGAGCTGTTAGAAACAATCAACTTGGGTACTGAGGAAGACAGAAAAGAAGTCAGAGTGGGTTCCAACCTAGAGCCAAGTGTCAAAGAGCGTCTAATTCAGCTGTTACATGAATATGTTGAGATCTTCGCCTGGTCATACGAAGACATGTCGGGACTTGATACAGATATTATGGTACACCGTCTCCCCACAAGAGAAGAATGTCCACCAGTTAAACAAAAAGTCTGCCGCATGAGGCCTGACATGTTTGAAAAGATCAAAGCAGAAGTTATGAAGCAGTTTAATGTTGGATTTCTTGCTGTTACTTCCTATCCACAATTGGTTGCTAACATTGTTCCTGTGCCTAAGAAGGACATCAAAGTGAGAATGTGCATGGATTATAGAGACTTAAACAGGGCCAGCCCTAAACATGACTTTACACTTCCGCACATTGACATCTTGGTTGACAATACAGCTCATCACAAGGTATTTTCTTTCATGGACAGATTCTCAGGCTATAACCAGATCAAAATGGCCCCTGAGGACATGGAGAAAACTACTTTTGTTACACAGTGGGGTACGTTCTGCTACAAAGTGATGCCATTCGGACTGAAGAATGTCGGGGAAACCTATCAATGCACCATGGTAGCTTTGTTTCATAATATGATACGTCATGAGATAGAGGACTACATAGATGACATAATAGCCCATTCACAAACTAAAGAAGAACACCTCGACCATCTGCAAAAGTTGTTCGTCAGGTTGAAGGAATACAAGCTCAGATTGAACCCTAACAAGTGCACTTTCCGAGTCAGGTTCGGTAAACTCTTGGGTTTCATTGTCAGCAACAAAGGCATCGAGGTTGATCCTGCCAAAGTCAAAGCTATACAAGAAATGCCTGCCCCTCGCACTGATAAGGAGGTCAGAGGTTTCTTGGGACGCCTAAACTACAATGCTAGGTTCATCTCTCACCTAACATCTACCTGTGAGCCAATCTTTAAGCTGTTGAAGAAAGATCAGGTGGTTAAATGGAATGATGATTGTCAAGTTGCTTTCGATAAAATCAAGGAGTATTTGCTAGAACCTCCTATCTTGATGCCACCCGTCGATGGAAGACCGCTAATCATGTACCTGATTGTCCTAGAGAATTCAATGGGGTGCGTAATGGGCCAACATGACGATTCTGGCAGAAAAGAGCATGCCATTTATTACCTTAGCAAAAAGTTTACCGACTGTGAGACCCGATACTCACTGCTCCAGAAAACTTGTTGCACTTTGGTATGGGCTGTTCACCGGCTAAGGCAGTACATGTTGACTCATACCACTCTGCTGATATCTAATATGGATCCGATCAAGTACATCTTTGAGAAGCCTTCTTTGTCCGGAAGAATCGCTAGATGGCAGATGATCCTGACGGAATACGGTATACAGTACACGACCCAAAAAGCTATAAAGGGGAGTGTACTAGCTGACCATCTGGCTCATCAAGCTCTCGAAGATTACCAATCCATGAGGTTCGACTTCCCCGACGAGGATATCATGACATTGGACAATGTTAAAGATTTCAGACCGTATGACGGACCTGAACAAGGATCCTGATGGACCCTGTACTTTGATGGTGCCTCCAATGCACTTGGCAACGGTATCGGCGCGGTACTCATTTCTTCAGAAGGTTGCCATACACCTTTCACTTCCAAACTCTACTTCAGCTGCACCAACAACATGGCCGAGTATGAAGCTTGCATATTTGGACTCAAGGCTGCTATAGACTTGGGAATCAAATCTTTGGTTGTGTTTGGAGACTCAACTTTGGTCATCCGTCAGATCAAAGGAGGGTGGGACACTAAACATCCCAACCTCATCCCTTACAAAGAACATGTCTTGACATTGTTACCACATTTTGAGCAGATTACCTTCGAGCACTTCCCGCAAGAAGAAAATCAGCTAGCGGATGCTCTAGCTACAATGTCATCCATGTTTAAACTTAACTGGGATAATGAGGCTCCCTAAATCACCATTGAACGGATGGACGAACCTGCACATTGTCACGAGATTAATACCGAAGAAGTAGTGGGCCGAACTTGGTTTCATGAAGTCAAAAGGTATCTCGAAGCACAAGAATACCCTGAAGGAGCTTCAGTCAACGAAAAAAAGTTCTTGAGGAGATTCTCAGCCAAGTTCTTCCTGAGCAATGGTATTCTATACAAGCACAATCATGATTGCATTCTACTCCGTTGTGTGGAGAAGGTTAAAGCTGAACAGATCATGGCTGAATTGCACAATGGTACCTTTGGCACTCACTCTAGCGGACATACGATGGCTAAGAAGATCCTACGTGCAGGCTATTACTGGTCTATCATGGAAGTTGACTTCCATCAACATTCCAGAGACTTACTGCTGTTTGTCATGGTCAGACGCATCAAAAACGGATGACCAAGGCTTTCAACAAGAAAGTCAGACGCCAGACATATCATGTCGGGGATCTTGTAATCAAGCGGATCATCTTACCGCAAAGTGATCCCAGGGGAAAATGGACTTCTACCTACGAAGGACCATTTGTGATCAAAAACATCTTTTCTGGTGGGGAAATGATTTTAACCACCATGGACGGCGATTACCTGCCGCACCCTGTGAACGCAGACATAGTCAAAAGATACTACGCATAAATGACCCGCTAGGTTGACACACCTAGGCAAAAAAAGGGCATCCCGGTGAATCAAAAACCCGAAAGGGCGGTTCAGGAAAAAGTTAGGGATAAACAAAAAAATTTGTACACCCGACAAGTTGAAAATCCGAAAGGGCGACTTGGGCAAAAAAGGGTTTCCTGGTGGATCGAAAACCCGAAAGGGCGGTCCAGGCAAAAGTTAGGGAATTAAAGCGTATGACTATGTCTCGTCGGATCACTTTAAGGACAATCTCTTCACAGACAAGCTCCGGGTTTCTGATCAACTCAATCATCTTCGGACGAAGCAACGAGTGGACAAGATATTCAGAGTTACGAAGGCTATTGCAGAATGGAAACCCCATAGAATTTTTTTACACATAGCCATCTTTCTTTGTATAAATTTTTATCGTTTTATGACAACATTCTCTTACTAGGATGTTTGTCTGCTTTGTACAAAATACTTATACAGAGTTAATACAAAGATACTTCAAAGTGCAGAAAACTATTTGTATTTTCCTTTTTACACTTGTGTTTTACTTGAAAACGTCCAATGATTTATTAAGTGAGCATATGCATTTGAATATAATCACTGTTTACAAATAAACGAAATGGGAAAGAATAAATTACTGACAGGTTGAACGTATAGGAAAACGTCTTTAGGCTTTTCCAAGAAAAATCCCCTGCAGTATATCATCTAGATCCCCCAGTGGAGATAAAACCTTGAAATACATATCCCTAATGGAGTTAAATTTCAAAATCCCCAGCGGAGCCAAAAACTTTGAACTACAGATCCTCAACAAAGATGAAACTTTCTTCCCCAACGGAGTCCAAAACTTCAACCTTTAAACCCCGGTGGAAAACCATCCAGTTTCCTCCAATTCCCCAGAGAGTTGTCTTAAAACCAGATAATTCCCCTGCAAATTATCTTAGAACCTGATAATTTCCCACCAAGTTGCTTTGAAGCCTGACAGCTAACCAGACGACAGCTTCGGACAATTCCCCAGTAGATTGGCATACAACCAAAATTCTTGAACTCTCTCCATAATAGGAATGAGTTGTTCCCCACAGAGTTTTTACTACTCTCCAACAGAATAAACTTTCTCCCCGCAGAGTTATTCTTATTTCCAGCAGATTGAAGATTCTCAATCCCCAGCCACAGTCATCAAGGTTCTCGGGACTCCCCAAGCATGTTTCTCAAGCAACACTTGGCATTATTCTTACAAATAGAATGTCTATCATCTTCCAACTTCAAAGGACGTGAAGATTCTCATCCCCAGAGAAGTCAGGATTTATCTTCCCCAACAGCAGTCTAGGGTTTTGTTATCCCCAGCTGTCAAGGATTTATTTTCCTCAGCAATACGGAAAATCAGCTTACATGTGCATACATTACATTCATATATTGAACGTTGATAAAACACATGGCATACATCATGACATTACATAGGACTAACTCTTTACATTTCAGGTAAAGATACAATCAAATTCTCACAAGCTCTCTGGTTCAGTCAAATCAATGCTCATATTCCTGTTCCAGTTCAAGTTATGAAGCCTGGATTCGACCGGATAATATCTTGATTTTTTTCTCCATCATACTATGAAGCCCGGAGATCGACCGGAAAATAGTTGAATCCCCAGCAAATTTCTGTGAAGCCTGGAATCGACCGGCTAGCAGTATAAAGTACCATGAAGCCTAGACTCGACCATATAGTGGTACGCCTTAGATTCAAGTTATGAAGCCCGGATTCGACCGGATAGTATCTTGATATCTCCAAATATCGTGAATCCTGGACACGACCAGATAATGGTAAAAGACACTGAAGCCTGGACTCAACCAAATAATAGTTTAAGACACTGCGAAGCTTGGATTTCGACCAAATAGAAGTTTACTTGGCTAATTACTAAGAAGCCCAGAATCGACCGGATATTAGTGTGCCTTATATTCAAGTTGAAGCCCGGAGGCGACCGGATAACAACTTAATTCCTTCTAAAGCCTGGAGTATGACCAGATAAGAATTGAGAAATTGTGAAGCCTAGAGAACGACCAGATAGCAAGTTTAATCTCATCCCCCTAGTAAGTCACTATGAAGCCTGGAATCGACCAGATAGCAGTCGGTCTTATTTTCCTCAACAAACACTATAAAGCATAGAGCACGACCAGATAACAGTTTGTTTTCACCTCTTCAACCAAGAGATGATTCCCCAGTAGAATAACGGACGACTGAAGCTCCTAAAATTCTATTTCTACCACGACAGAGACCAGCATTCCCCGGCGTAGTCCTCCTAAACAACAGGTACACGGGCTCCCGCAAAGGAATCTCTTATGCGATCAACACTTCTTTGGATGGCATATTTAAGCCCATCTCCAACAAGATTCTATCACATCTCCAAATGGCATCTTTAAGCCCATTTCCTCAACTACACTTTGACGAGTGCAAATTTACGGGCACTCTAGTGTCCAATCATCTTTTACCTTCGAGTCACGAACGACAACCTCGCCAATCTAACTCTTCAGGTTCAAGAAGATTGAACAGGGGCAGCTGTTGTACCCCAAAATTTGCCCTCTCATTTTATCAAGATTCTCCTCACAAGACTTATTGGACTCAAGACCAGATTAGGGTTTGCTCAGCTCAAGACACCTCCTTGCACTGTTGACCTGAAATTAGGGTTTGAGTTTGCACACAGATTTTTGGATTTCCAATGCATCATGTGACTTTCATACTTCATGTTGGACCTCTAAGATTGCTCATACCAATTTTCATGCCTTGAATCAAATTTTTGCCCAGTCAATTGGACAACTGACCCAAAATCAGCTATATTGGAGAAAAAGTCAACTGTGGCCAATTTACAGTCAAACCTCATGATTTTTTATCCACATCAACATTATAGACTCATATGAACCATTTGATCAAGTTTGGACCACAACTCCTCAATAAATTTGATCAGATCATCAAAAGGGCAAAATGGTCATTTTTAGGGTTTTAATTGTAGAAGGGCAATTTCTGATTTTTAACCTAGCCAATGGAAAATTGGGTTCAAGCATGGTTTCAAGGACTCAATGGCATCATCTTGACCTAATCACAAGGTTCAAAATATCTCAAATGCATTGGATTGACAGATGAATTTTCTAGTCAACTTATCAAAAATCAACTGTACACTGAAAAGTCAAACTTTGACTTTTTGGTCAAAATCAAGTGACAAGGGTCATTTTTCATCAAGGTGTGTAAAAACATGAAACTTGTTCACCAAGAAACCTAATTTTGGAAATTAGGGTTTAAAATGGAAAATTTTCATAACTTCGAAATTTTCTAAGTTATGAAAATTTCTTATTTTTTCCCAACTTTTTCACCATGATGCAATTGTATTCAAAGAAAACTTCCAACACGAAAGTTGTAATCCTCCACAAAATATACAACTTTGATTCACAAAGTTTTCCCAAAATATGATTGGATCTCAAGTTATTATTTTGTGAATAAGGGTCCATGAAACTCTTAACTTAGTGAAATTTTGCCCTAGTTTAGGCAGGATTTTGACCTATCTTCATGGAAACTTTTCACCTAGTTCCAAGAGGAATATCAAAATGAATTTCAAATATGGATTGTAGAGAATGTTACAAGCTTTCCAAAATGTCAAACAACTCTCCAAGATCATTTGTGGTTAGGGAGAGTCGAATGTTTGAAAATGGCAAATTATCACTTTTGGCCAAGGCATTTTGCACCATGTTACAACTTGCAAATCATTTTGGATCATGCTTGTACTTTTTTTACAGGTCTTAATCCTTTCCACACTCCTTAATTAAATTCAAATACATTGGACAAAGGCATTGTTCTGAGTTATGGAGCATTACACAAAGAGTTAATCAAAAATGGCAAAAAGGCAACATTGCTACTTTGATAAAGCATGCTTTATGTCATTTTGTTTATCTTGAGCCATGGACCAAAGCTTTTGCAGCAAACAAAGTCCATGAATATCAGGCAATTGGTACCAACTATGTGCAGGCCTTGAGCTAGCCTGTATAGGCCTTAGCATTGTCAATTCCAACTTTTCTTCAAAAGCAAGCAATTGTGCAAAAAGTCCACAACTCTTCCATCTGATAAGAACAAAGTTTTGTATCATTTCAAACAAGTTCAACACATTATACCAAGCCTAAAACACGAGCTCATAGCATCTCAAACACCCAAATACACCAAA
This sequence comes from Vicia faba, assembly GCA_948472305.1. Lineage (NCBI taxonomy): Eukaryota > Viridiplantae > Streptophyta > Magnoliopsida > Fabales > Fabaceae > Vicia > Vicia faba. Next base: position 1,030,903,875 of record OX451739.1, read on the forward strand.
AAAAACTACATTTCTGCCCAAAACAGGGCAAGCCCTGTAGAACCACTTCCAAAACATATTCCACTCGTGCGTTTTGCCTTGAACCACTTTAAACACATTGCATACATCCCATCCAAGTTACCCAAGTCCTTGTCCAGCAACTGTAACTTCATTTTCAAGCTTCACCATTTTCAATTTCTGAGTTTGCAGGTTGAGTTCTATAGGGAGGTTCAGGCCATTTCAAAGCAAGCTAAGCATTGGGAAAGGTCAAGGGAACATCAAGCAAGCTCAGAAAACCTTTAGGCCTCACTCACAACTCCTACAGTTCCATATTCGAACTTGACTAAAATAGGTATTTCTTAAGATTCTAACTCCTTATTTAGGCATCATTAAGCTTAGGTTTGTGAAGCAAAAATGTAGTCTCTAAGTTGCTTGAGCTGTACATATGCATAGATTCCATTTATATTAACTGAACTAGGAGAATTTATATGATGAACATGGTGAAAATACTAGGTCAGAATTTAGGGCCAATGAAATTCTCTCTGGTCTTGGAGAGTTAGATCAAGTTTTTTATATCATTAGAATCGTGTGATGATGAGCTATAACTTTCATGTTGCAAGATTTTGTTTTTAAGCACGTATGCAGGAGTTACAAGTTTGTACGTGGGACACGCGTTTTTCTGTCTCAAGGTCAGGGACGAAGTGGGACATGGGTTGGGCCTGGCTTGCTTGACTTTTGACACCCCTTCTGCTTACTTTTTGCACCCCTTTGGCCTATTTATTATATTTTGTATTATTTTTCATTTCTTTTGTGATTTCTGACTTTATTATTTTTTTCTAAATATTAAAAATCACCAAAAATATTTTCTTAATTTTTAAATTTTTTATTTTATTATTTTTGTTATTTTTTTATGACAAAAATAGTTTATTAGGTTAAATACTTTTATTTTCATAAATAAATTTGTAAATAATATTAAAATACTTACATATTTTTATTTTATTATATTATACACTAAAAATATTATTTTTTTTACATATTTTATTTTTTAACATTTTTGTACATATTTTTATTTATTTTCTTTGTACATAAATGAAATAAATAATTAATATAAAGCATATTTTCTTTAAAACCAAAAATTAGGGTTTTCACCCTTTCAAAAATAATCATTTTTATTTTTATTTTTAAGACATTAAACAAATTTATTTTACATACATAAAATAAATACAAAAACATTTGTGCATATTTACATTTTATTGTACATTTAAATACTTTCTTATTCATTTATTTATTGTATAAATTCAAGATGGTTGTAATAGTTTTAGGGCTTTATTTTTGTGCAATATCCCCCTATTCAAACTTGTACCCCCTTCCCATAATAATGTTGTAATAGTCTTAGATTTACTTTTACGCATTTTATTGCTTTCAAATGCCATGATAGTAAATTAGGGTTTGTATGCAAAAGACCAAAATCAAACAAATAGCATGACTAAACATAAGACAAAAATGCATGAAAAATGACAATACAATGCACACAAGAACCCCTAGGGTTTCATCTACTTTGTTGCCTTAAAATGGCCATGGTATGCATGCTAGGTATCTTGGCAAAATAAAAATAAAACAAAAGATCATAGTCACTCGATGACGCTATCTTGGTTGCCTATACAAAAATGATCTAGTCCCTCAAAAAACTTGCTAAGATACTTGGCAATGTTGTTATCATGGTCATACGATGACCCACGCCCTTCCCGTTTAACATCCAAATACAAGATTTTTTTACCAAATACAATGGTAAAACAACAATGTCAAAGGGTTAAAAATGTGTAGGAAAGATCTTTGAGTAGGGTAGACAACTCCTAGTTACTTGATCAACTTGCAAACCATCCTTGCTATTTTCAAAAACACATACACAATTTCAAAACGTTTCCCAAAACAAAATTTCAAACATTGAAACATCTTTTTAAAAGACAAATACCTTTGTATACATTCAAATAAGAATCATTACAAAGGTTGCCTAAACAAAGGCCTCTTTTCAAAATACTTTCAAAAACACACACAAAGCACCATTTCAAACAATTGAAAAGCAAAAGTAAGTGATCTAAAACAAGTAACTAAAAGCTCATGGAAAACCATGGATGAAAAGGGTGCTAGCACCTTCCCTTTTCATAATCTACCCTCCGAACCCAAAAACAATCTCAAAGGTCTTTCCTATGCTTTTTGACCTTTCCTTTGGATAAAATAAAAAGTCGGTGGAGACTCTTGTTAAACCGAAACATTTGCAAACACAAACACAAAACCTCAAGTCAGTTCTCCCACCGTATCCCAACTGCCTTAGGAGAGAGTTTGTCTGATCAATTCTTGGACTTCCTTGAGCAATTTGAGGACCTTACTTTACATGTATTTAGAAAAATGGGAGGGAAAATTTTGTGGTACAACAACTACCTTCTACAAACAATACCAATACAATTCCGACCTTGCACCAACTCACATGCAATTACAGAGTATGACTATGGGCTCGAACAAAGGCTTTAAGGAGTATGCCCAGAAGTGGAGAGATTTGGATGGAAGGGTGCAACCTCCTATGACTGACCGGGAATTGGTGGACATGTTCATGGGCACTATGACGGATCCATTCTTTAATTTTCTGATTGGGAGTTCTTCATCAGGGTTTACTGAGTTGATTTTGACTGGCGAACAAGTTGAAAGTGGTATCAAGAGTGGGAAGATTCAGATGGATGCATCCTCTAGTACCGTGAAGAAACCATTCATTGGAAAGAAAGAAACCAATGTTGTCTATGGCCAAAGAAGTTGCAGTAAGAATGATTATCATCAGTCTGTAGGGGTCGTGTTAATCTCTAGTTCAAAATCTGTTCAACCATAAAAATCGGGTAATTAACGTAGGTCAGACGCTGCAAAGAGGCAGTTCACAAGGATTAATATGCCATTGGCTCAAGCAGTACAACATCTTTTGAAAGCACAATTGGTAACTGAAACAACCGGCCGGACCGTCATCTGATATAAAATAAATTAAGTCACCGTCGAATGTTTTTTATCCCATAAGAAGAGAAAGGTAAACATCGAGTAAACCTAAGAAGGGTGAAATCACGATCAAGCGACTGAGAGATTGGGTAAGGGAGTCTGTTACATGAGGGGAAGTTATTAGCACCATGCACTCCCATAATACTCTACGGTATCCACTCTTGTTGTCTATCTTATAGGTGTGTAAGAATCTATATCTAAACTGTACAGGGAATGCATGGAAAAGAAAAGAGAAAATAATGTAGGGAAAATAAAAATTTATGCTCGTTCGACCTGTTGTACCCCAAAATTTTCCCTCTCATTTATCAAGTATTTTCTCATAAGATCTCCTTTGGTTCAAGACTGCACAAAGGTTGATCAGCTCAAGACACCTCCTTAAGCACTAATGACTGGAAATTAGGGTTTGAGATTGCACAAGGATAATTTAAATTTTAATGCCTCATATTACTTTCATGGATCATTATAGACCCTCAATATTGCTCATGTCAAGTTTCATGTCTTGGAACTTATTTTTTGCTCAGTCAATTGATCAATTGACCTAAAAATCAGCTGTATTGGGGAAAAAGTCAATTGTGGTAAATTTAGAGTCAAACATCATAATTTTTTATCCATATCAACATTATGAACTCCTATATGTCATTTGATCAAGTTTGGACCACAATCCCTCAAGAAATTTGATCAGATCATCAAAAGGGCAAATGGTCAAAATTAGGGTTTTGACTGAGAAAGGCCAATTTCTGATTTTTGGCCTAGCAAATGGTTATTTTGTTTGAGGAATTATCTCAAGATTTCAAATGCATCATTTTGACCTAATGGTATGACTCAAAACTTTCCTCAACATCAATTGATTGATAGTTGATTTTCAGTCAACTGATCAAAAGTCAATTGTACACTGAAAGGTCAAACTTTGACTTTTTGGTCAAAATCAAGTGTCAAAGATCATAATTCATTAAAACATGTCAAAATATGAAACTTGTTCATTAAGAAATCCAAAAGTCAAGATTTTATTTTGAAAAGTTAAAGTTTCCAAACTTAGAAATTTTTCTAAGTGTTGAAAACTTCATATTTTTTCACAACTTTGAGCCAATTTTTCGCCGTGATGCAAGATGATTCAAAGGAAACTTTCAACATGAAAGTTGTAGATCTCAATGAGATCTGAAACATTTCTTTACACAACTTCTCCTATAAATGCATGTATTTTAAGTTATTATTTTATGAACACATGTTCATGAAACATGGAAACTTAGTGAAATTTTGCCCTAGTTTAGGCAGGATTTTAACCTAACTTCATGGCAATTTTTCACATGGTTCCAAGGGGAATTTTCAAAAGTGATTCAAATAGGGGTTGTAGAGCACATTAAAATCTTTCTATAATGTCAAAGAACTCCTTGAGATCATGTTTGAGAAAGTATAATCGACGGCATGAATTTGGCATTTCATTCTTGAATTATAGTCATTTTAATGATGAACAAGAATTCAAATCTATGCTAGGCTGCATAATCTTTGCTTTTCATGCCTCAAACTTGCTTGGCACTCCATAATTAATGTTTGGCACAACTGTTAGAGGCTTTAATCCAATCATTCAATGCATTGCCCATGCTTAATACCATTTTTGGAAGAAAGTGCGCATTGCCATTTTGGAAAAGTAGCTTTTGTGCACAAAATCAGTTCTTGAGCTTTGCAATTGTTTTCTTCTGATCACAAAAAACCTATAACCCAAAATAAACTTGTCTAAAGTCTCAAAACAACTCAGCACATGCTTGTACTTTTTCTTGAAACTACATTTTCACTTTTCTTCAAAAATAAGCAAAATCCCATAACTTGTACTTGTGTGATTCTGACCCTCTCAAGCTTCACAATCTTTTCCATACATATACACAAGTCATTTGCAAGAAAAGGCACACATGTTTAAGCCCTCAAACTCCCTAGAACTCATAATCATACACAAAAACTCCATTGTTGCATAATCTGACAAAAAACTTGAAACTCACATCTCCCTCATGCTTTTCCAAGACTTTTGGTTCCTAATGCTTCTAAACATCAAATACAAATCATCCAAAGTCATTTTTCCTAACTGTAACACCTCCATCATCAAGTTCCATTTTCAAAAACAAGGGTCTGCAAGTGGACTTCTCTAGAACTTCTCAGCCACTTTCAGCTCAAGCCAAGCATCACATTAGCTTCCTGGGAACTTGAGGAAGCTAACCCAATCACTGGAACTCATCAAAAGCTGCTCAAACTCAAAACACGACACCCTCTTGCAAGGTGAGTTTTCTGACTTTTGAACTATTCATATAGGCATTGTTAGGCTTCCATTTTCAAACATAAAATGTAGACCTCATTGCCACGAAGCTGTACATATCCATAATTTGCATTTATATGGTTTGAGCTTAGATAATTTTAGAGTTGAAGTTTCTAAAATTTTTTAGGTTTCAGATTAGGGCCAATAAAATTCATGCTTATCTTTGATCTATAGTTTTAATGCTTTACATTTCTTAAATCGTGAGGATATTTGCCACAAGTTTCATGTTTATATTTTTGGAAATGGTTGAGGAATGAGAAAGTTACAGATCCTTTGGATGGAGGTTGAAAACGAAGTACAGTCAGGGCAAGTTTTATGTTATGTATTTATTTTTGTGCCAATGTTAACGGATTTATCACCACCCAAGTGGTTAAAACGCGCATGTCACCCCTTGGACCTGGGTTCGAGCCCCAACGTCCCTTTTACCATTTTTTTTTTACATATTTTATGTTTTCCCTATTTTTTGTTTGAACAAGTGGGGCCTCCAACTTGGGCCTGGGGATTTTTTTTTCTTTTATTAACCCCTGACTTACTTCAGCACCCCCTGGCCCAATTTCATTTTTATTTTCTTTTTCTTATTATATTTTATTTCTTTTTCCTTTATTATTATTATTATTATTATTATTATTAGTATTATTATTAATATTATTTTTTATTGTTATTAATAAAAATCCAAAAAATATTTTACTTATTATTTTTACACTTATTTAGTTTATTTATTTATAAAACTACAAGAACAAAAACATTTTCTTAATAAATTAATTTCTTTCTTAATAATTAACATTTAGGTTTAGGTTTAACTATTATATTATTTTCTTGTAAATTAAAATTAATTTAGAACTTAGGTTTATTTTAATTAATTAATTTTCCTATTATTTTTTTATTTAAAACCTTTTCATGAAAAAAAAAACCCTAAAAAAATCATTTTTTAACTTATTATTTTTTGTGAACTAATTTAGGTTTTAATTTTAAATTAATCATTTTTCTAATTAGGGTTAGGTTAAAATCCTTTCATAAAAATCAAATAAAAATCATGTTTCTTTACTCATTTGCATTCTTGCATTTTTATCTTCAATTTTGTACAATATTCAATATGGTTGTTATAATTATTTAGATTTAATTTTCTTGCAATTTCCCCATTTAATAATTTGTACACCCCATCCCCTAATGATGTAATAGCTTAGTATTTTTATTTTTCGCAATTTAATGCTTTATATATAAATCCTAGTAAATTAGGGTTTGTATGGAAAGATAAAATCAATGCTTAAAAAATTCTAATTCAAAGACAACATAATGCATGTAAATTAATACACTTGCACACTTACACCCTTAGGATAAATCCACTTGTTTCCTAGAGAAATAAATGGCCATGTTATGCATGTGGGGTATCTTAGCAAAAACAAATCAAAATACAAGATCATAGTCCCTCGATGACGCTATCAATGTTGCCTTTCAAAATGATCTTAGTCCCTCAAAGATAATTGCTAAGATATCTCACAATATTGCTATCATGGCTATACGATGACCCATGCCCGTCCCTTTACATCTAATGATAAGGTTATTTACCAATCCATGGTAAAATAACAATGTCAAAGGAAAGAGAAAATAAATAAGAAAGACTTTTGAGTAGGTAGAATGTTCCTAGTTGCTTGCTCATTTTAAAACCAAAACATCCTTTCTATTTTCAAAAACAAACACCAACACTTTCAAAACACCTTTCAAACTTGAAACATTTGCAAAAGATCAACACTTTGAATACATTCTTACGAATGAGAATCATTACAAAGTTTTCCTAAACGATGACGCCTTTTCAAAATACTTTCAAAAACCACACAAAGCACATTTTTCAAAAAAAAAAGTGATCTAGCAAGCAACTAAGAGCCCGTAGATAACTACGGATGAAAAGGGTGTTAATACCTTCCCTTTTCATAATCTACCCCCCGAACTCAAGAAAACATCTCAAATGTCTTTCCGGTTCTTTTCAACCTTTCCTTTTGGATAAAAGAAAAGTTGGTGGCGACTCTTGCTAACCGCAATATTTGCGATCAAACGCAAAACAACCAAGTCAGTTCTCCCACTACGTTACAGAACTGACGACTCTGCTGGGGAAAATTTTAAAAGTGGGGTTACCTTAGGGATAGATCATATTTAGTTGCTTTCATTGTTTGATTTGTTTGCTTTACATTGTGAAAACTGTGCGGAGTATACCGACATGGTCAAAGAAATAGCTACGTTAGTGTGACATATTTGTGGATACCGGTAGCCCTTGAGTAGTCCAGGAGAATATGGGGATACTGAGTGATGTCATGAAGCACTAACTAACTTCTAGAACCTTTACTTGACCAACTTGGCCATTAGGACGTAGTGAGATGACCGACTTTGGTGAAGTCCTAAGTTGGTAGATACTCGATACTACACTCATTGAGGTTTGGTTTTTTGGGATATTTCGGTTGCCATTAAAGAGGCTTGCGCTGAAACAATGCCCGAGGAAACAAACCAGTGATATTGAGCTCCCTTAGAACCTGGTTACTATTGCTAGGACAGGTTTGAGCCAACTAAACTTCAAGAGGGTACTTACCTATGAGACCCCATGCAAGCCTAAACCTAAGTACTTGTTTGTTTTGTTTGTATATATATACTTGTACATAACATCATAAACATCATAACATCATACTCATTCTCACTAACCATTTCAAGGATTTTTGGGATTTATCTTTGTTCTGTTTTGTAGGACATGGATTCTATTCGCAGGAAAACCATTCAAGTCAATCTCGTAAGAATCCCCCCACAACTTAAAGAGTTAGCATTAAGGGTTCCTGAGAATTCTCCATTTACCGAAAGACATGGTTGCCTACTAAACTTGGTTACCTCCAACACTGATGAAGATATGATGAAGGTGCTTGTCCAATTCTTTGATCCTCTACACCATTGCTTCATATTTCCCGATTATCAACTTGTGCCAACTTTGTAAGAATTCTCCCAACTCTTGAGGATTCCCATTCTCAATCAACTACCCTTCAACGGTACGGAAAGATATCTAAAACAAGAAGAGATTTCTCAAGCCCTACACTTGCAACAATTTGATGTCACAACTAATTGGGAAACAAGGATTGGTGTCAAAGGTTTCTTAGCCAAGTTCTTGTTTGAGAAACCTCAAGACTGTTGGAACTCCTTGGATTTGCAGGCTTTTGAGGAAATTGTGGCCCTCCTCATCTATAGGATGGTTTTGTTTCCAAATCCTGACCAACTCATAGATGTACACACCGTCAAAATCTTCGTGAATCGTAACCCGGTGCCTACTCTGTTAGGAGACATCCTACATTCTTTTCACTCTCGCACTATGAGGAAAAGAGGTATTCTCATGTGTTGTACTCCTCTCTTGGCAAGATGGTTTATTTCGCATCTTCCCCAATCTGTATTAAAGAACGAGCAAGGTTCAAGGTGGTCACATAGGTTGATGACGCTCAAACAGTGAGATTTTCATTGGTGTTCCTGATCTATGGAGAATGTTACTATTATCGACCGTTGTGGAGAATTACCTAATGTCCCCCTACATGGAATTAGGGGAGGTATCACTTACAACCCCTGCTTGGCCTTACGACAGTTTGGTTACGCCTGAAGGGACGGTCCCTATGAGATGTGTTGTACCCCAAAATTTGCCCTCTCATTTATCAATATTATTCTCACAAGATTTCTTTGACTCAAGACTGGATTAGGGTTTGGTCAACTCAAGACATCTCATCTTACATTGTTGACCCAAAATTAGGGTTTGAGTTTGCACAAGGATTCTTGGACTATCAATGCTTCATATGACTTTCAAACATCATTATGAACCCCTAAGATTACTCATGACAAGTTTCAAGCCTTGAACCACATTTTTGATCAGTCAATTGGACAGTTGACCTAAAAATCAGTTGTATTGAGGAAAAAGTCAACCATGGCCAATTTACAGTCAAACTTCATATTTTTTATCAACATCAATATTTTAGACTCATATGCATCATTTGACCAAGTTTGGATTACAATTCCTCAAGAAATTTGATCAGATCATCAAAAGGGCAAAATGGTTAAAATTAGGGTTTTGACTGAGGAAGGGCAATTTCTGATTTTTGACCTAGAAAATGACCAATTGATTTGAAGCATGATCTCAAGGGTTCATTTGTATCATCTTGACCTAATTACATAGTTCAAAACATTGCAAATCCATTGGATAGACAGATGAAATTTGCAGTCAACTGATCAAAAGTCAACTGTATACTGAAAAGTCAAACTTTGACTTTTTGGTCAAAATCAAGTGTCAAGGATCAAAATTCATCAAAACATGTCAAAATGTGAAACTTGTTCATCAAGAAATCAAAGATTGAAGATTTTGTTTTGAAATTTGAAATTTTCTTAACTTAGAAATTTTTCTAAGTATAGAAAATTTCTTATTTTTTTCTCAACTTTAAGCCAAATTTCCATCATGATACAAGATGATTCAAAGAAAGTTCCCAACATGAAAGTTGTAGATACAAATTAAATCTACAACTTTGCTTCACACATTTTTCCCTAAAGATGCTTGTATCTCAAGATATAATTTTATGAATACATGCTCATGAACTAAAATAACTTAGTGAAATTTTGCCCTAATTTAGGCAGGCTTTTGACCCAACTTCATGGAAATTTTTCACCTAGTTCCAAGAGGAATCTTGAAATGAATTTCAAAGATGAGTTATAGATCACACTGCAAGCTTTCCAAAATGTCCAAGAACTCCTTGAGATCATTTTTGAGTATGGAGAATCGAAGAGATGAAGTTGGCAATTTCTCACTTTGAATTCAAGCCATTCCATGAAGAACAATTTCAAATCAGTACCTATGCTGCCTAATCCATGCTTTACAGGTCCCAAACTTGTTTCTTACTCCATAATTTAATGCTTATTCAGTTGACAAAGCTTTAATCCAAGTCCTAGAGTCTTTATCCAAGTTGTAATTCCATAAATGGCACAAAGTTACCATTGCCATTTTGGAAAAGGTTCACTTTTGCAACTTTACAAATCTTTTGAGCATTGGACTTGTCTTCTCTGCACACACAAGTACTACAGACCTAAGGCAACTTGTATCGAACTCATACCAACTCCAAGCAAGCCAGTACAAGTATGTGAAGATGTGTCCCTTCACTTTGCTTCAAAAGCAAGAAAGTGTGCAAAAAGGCTAGGATTAAAAAAATCTATTGAGAAGCTGACTTGAAACCTTTTCCATACTAATATACAAACACATTACAACTAGAAACACGATTGCAAAAGGCCTGAAACACTCAAACACTCCAGATCACCAAAAAACTTTCCAAAATTGTAGTTTGTGCATAAGCTTAGCAATCCACAAATTGGCTCGTTGTTTACCTTGGGTTTTGGTAAACAACCGCTGATCCTCTAAATGGTTACTTATTTGGTTACTCGCAGGATCGATCAGATTGATCCTAGGACATAGGTTGATTTTGAAGTTTGATTAAATTGGATAAGGCTTTAAATGAAGAGGCTTTAAATAAAATAAAGAGGCTTTAAATGAAATTGCATGAAGAAAGGACTTGGTAAAATAAACAAGGCTTAAAGTAAAAGGCTTCGACAGGAATGTAAAGAGGAAAGCAGGTAAATTTCTGGAAAAGTAAATGACTTTGATTAATAAAGTTGGTGTTTCACACATACATTTCTCAACAATTCTTTCTCACACGCTGGGTACTCGAATCTATATGAGTGACTTTGTATATAATTGTGAACACACGCGAGAACTTACATGACTACTACTATTTATACTAAAACATCCCAAGTAACCGTCGGGCAGTTACACTGCTTCGAGATCATTCCACTTGGCACGTTCTCCATGTTCGACGCTCCAGATCTTCGCACGTCACACTTGGTAACCGCTGGAAACCGTTTTCCCTCCAAACGCTTGAATTTCAAACTGTTCCACTCTGAACCATCGAACACCTTCGTCGAGAGACATCTTCGACGAGAAACTCCTTCGACGTCGAAGGCAACCAACTTCTCCCTTGGAAGAAATCTTTTAAGTACCTTGCCATCTTTCGATGGGCATTTCGACGGACCTAGCTAGTCGAAAACATCCTTCAGCTTTAATGGCTGACATTAATAAAACAATGGTGTCGAATTTAGGAGCCAACAAATTGCCCCCCAAGAATGCCTTATTTCGACTCTGAAAGAAAAAGGCATTCTTTGAAACGCCATTCGACACCTGCCTTTTCACGCTTAGTCACAAATTAAATTGTGCACTTTTTGTTGTTTTCTACCAACCACTGGCAATCCCAAGAAAACCATCATTTTTCCGTACCTAAGACGTCACCTCAGTACGGCGTGCAGTACCAAACGTCATTTCAGAATTTGTCATTATGACAATTCCCAAAAACGAGGACGCACGCTGCGTCTCTCTATTTCTGCAGAACGGCTGAAACAACAGGGGGATGCCACGCGTCCCACTATCTCCTGCAGCATTAAATGGCATTTAATGTCCTCAGTTTTGGGGATTTTCCCCCCACTACTATAAATAGCAGTAAGTACCCCATTGTGGGACTTTTTACGCCATCTAGCCTTCAAACTTCTCTATTCTCATACAAGCTTGTTATCTTTGCAAAAACCTTTCTTTCTTCACTTCGTCTTCAACCTCACCCTTAACAATGGCATCTGGTTCCAATGCTCTTAGCGCTACCGCACCAACTGGAAACGCCAAACCTAAGATTTTCGTCACTGCTCCAGTAGTAACTGCTACGGGCCAACGAAGGGTCCCTGAACCCTTGGACATCGCCGTTCGTGATGCTTACTCACACCACCTTATGATCCCGGTTGGATATTCCAACCAGATCTTTGCTATGTCTGGCCCCTTGTATCCAAGTATTTCTGAGGCCATGAAGATCAAGAGCTATTTTCCGGTAGTTGAGAAACTCAAACCGGTTGCATGTGCCAAGAAAGATGCTGAAGACAATGAAGAGCCTGCAAAAGAGAAAATCGACCTTCGTTTTTTCAACAAAGGTGTTAGGGCTTTTAGGTCTAGCCCTAGCCTGACTCCTGATTACGTTGCTTGGCTGGAAAAGATGGAGAAAAGCCAAGCTTCGATCTGGAAAAAGATGGGGATTTTCGACCTGGTGATGCTGTCGAAGACAGGTTTGAACTATTCTCCAGAGATGCTGATAGCTTTTCTACTTTTTTGGGACTACTCCCACTTTACTTTCCATCTTCCCTGTGGGATGCTGACTCCTACACTCTTCGATGTGGCCGCTATTACTGGCCTTCGACCCACCGGGGACTACTTCGATCCGGAGGAGATGTCGGAGGATCAAATTGGCTTCTCTGACACCAAACCAACCTATACCACTTTCATCAACCACTACCACGACAGGTCGACAGATGCTGTGTCGGATGTCGAACACATAGCGTTTCTAGCCTTATGGCTGACTCGCCTTGTATTTTGCTCGAAGTCCCTACAAGTGACCAAGAAGATGGTCACTCTCGCCACTCAACTCCATCATGGCCAAAATGTCTATTTGGCAGAATTGATTTTGGCCAGCCTCTATGATTCGATTAGTAATGGGGCAACTCTTCTAAAAATTATCGAGAATAGGGCCAGTTTGCTACTTGCTGGGCCTTTTTGGCTGCTCCAACTGTGGCTCAATGCCACCTTCGAATCTTTCTTGCCTAAGAAGGTTCAAATAAATGAGCAGGCTCCAGAGATAGCGAACAGACACGTCGAAGGAACCAGACTGGCTCTGTTGACGCCTATGGAAGATGGACTGGAGTTTCAGCAAACCTTCACCAACTTCGTTCTGATGTTTGCTCGAAGGAAGGAGTTTGCTTCGACTATGGCTCCGTTTGCTCGACGGAAGGTAGGCCCAGCATGGTTCACAAGGCCACATCCAAGGACGTCGAGTGGTCCTAACGTTGACGAACATACAATAATATGGGAGGCGTTCCTCACACCAAGGATCATGCCTCTTCGATTCGGGAGCTCTAAGACTCACTTGAGTCTGATTACATACCAACCAAACCTGGTATCTCGCCAGTTTGGTATTATTCAAACCCTTCCTTCTCCAATTTTTCCAAGAGAGAAGGCTATGTTGTACTTCTGCAATGATTACACCGAAGAAGCTGCCATCAAGCATATCGGAAGATATGCTGGTCGAACAGTTCTCTCGTTGTTTGACTACCAACTCAACTTTCTTTGCTCACCATCCTTCGAGGAGTGGTGGAAAAGTTATTACGCTGAGGAGTTCTTCGACGAGAAGGACTTCGTGGATGAGCTTCAGAAATCCTTTGTCCTTGTGTTGGACAAAATAAAGAAATGTAAGTTCATCCTCTCACATTACTTTGTCTTTCTCTTTCGACTGCTAGCTTGTTAACTTTCTATCTGATTTCAGTTGTTCGAAAGCCTGTAGCCAAGAAGGCTACAGAGAGCCAACAGGGAGGAGGCCCCTCAACAAAACCTCGACCGCCGGCGAAGACTACAGCGCCGGCGAAGACCATAACCAACCAACAGGGGGAAGGCCCTTCGAAGAAACCTTCTGTATCGGTAACCAGACTTTCATTTTTTTTTCTGGCTTTCGATTTTTGACTTTCGATACAATTGCTAAGTCGAATTCCCATTGGTCTTTTAGGCACCTTCGCCCAAGAAACGGCCAGCACTGGTGGTCGAATCTGGAAGCGATGAAGAAGATGATTCTCCTCCTGCTCCTCTAAAAAGGCGAAAGCTGACGAAGGACGCTCCTGTTCCTGCTCCTGCTCCTGAGGGTCGAACACTTAGGATAAAGGTTGCTGGGAGAAAGCCCAGGCCACCTCCAGTGATCATTGAGGAGCTAACGGAGGAGGAACTAAACGTTCTTCTCAACAAGCCTGTCGAAAGCGACAATTCCAGCCCTGGGGCTGAAGCTAATTTACAGGTAATTTCTTAAACCTTTTTATAACTTAGGTGTAGATACCTACATTCGATTTCGACTTCTGAAGATTCTTCCTCTTTCCTTTCTCAGGACACCACTGAGAGCTCACCACCAAGGACCTCTGAAACGCTGGAATCTGCTGAACTCAGCAGGCCACAAGAAAAAGGCTTGGGAAATGACGAAGCCCATACTGAAATAAATGAGGCCAATGCTGAGACGGTAGAAAAACCAGCAGAAGAGCCTCAAACGGAAGAACAACAGCCAGAAGCGGTTCAGGTGGTGGATCTGTCGGAAGAGAATCGTGAAGAAGGGGACCAAGGCGATGCTGGCGAAGAAAACCAAGGTGCCGCTGGCGAAGAGAACCAAGGTGACACTGGCGAAGGGCACCAAGGTGACGCTAGCGAAGAGCACCAAGATGACGCTGGTACTGCCCCAGTCCGAGTCGAAGGGGAACAAGTCGAGACACCTAACACTCAACAGCCTCAAACCCAAGACAATGCTGTTGCGAGGGTTGTTACCTCGACGAAGCACAGGTCGAAAGAGGACTTAGAGCTCTTGAAACAAACTGATCCTGTTAGCTATCTCAACGCAATCATCGAGAGCAAGAGTTCATCTGATGCTAGTCAGGAGGTTCCTACCCTGTCGGGGAAGTCCACTGAAACCTCTCCTCTCGATGAAGCTTTGGCGAAGGTTAAGGCCCAGTTTTTCAAGAAGGACTTGATGAAGGCTTTAGAGGGGGACCCCACTGCTCCATCATACTTGAGGGATGTTTTGAATGCTGTCGACTTGTTAGCTATAGCTCCAGAAGTTTCAGGCTTGATCATGGAGTTACACTCTATGATTGATCAAGTCTCAGCAGATTACAGGCGCCAAAGGGGCTTTAATAGTCAGCTCGGGGTGTTGTATGGCAAAAGCTCCTCTGCGTGGACTGCTGTTTCGGATACGACTTCTCGAATTGCGGAGTTGTCGAAGCAAAAAGCATCTACGCAGGAAGAAGTCGATGCCATCGATCGAGAGAATGCTTCCTTCAGGGCACAAATCGAAGAAATAGAGGCGAAGATAAATGCCAACACTATACGCAAGGAGGAACTTCTTTCGACCGTCTCAGACACCGAGAGCCAAACTGAAATCAAACAAGGCCTGGAATTTGCTGAGAAGGCCCAAGGCTTCGACGCTCAGATTGCCAAACTGGTGCAGGAGAACGCCTGGTGCAAGAAAAGGTTGGAGCTGCAGCAAGCCAAGTACCTTCGACTCAAGGACTCTATTCCCTTTTGATTGATTCAGCTTTTGTAACCATATTTTGTAATCTATATTCGACAACATTGCCATCTTGGCTGAAATTTATAAAATTTCCATTTTGGCTTTTTATGGTCAATTTAGTCTTGTTATTTTATTATTTTATTTTTATCTCTTGGAGTGTAGGTTTGTACTTTTTCAAATATTTACCATTTACTCTCAAGAGCCTTTTATCTTCACCTAACTCTTCGACTTCATAGGCTCCACCAGAAAAAATTTGGATAACTCTGAATGGTCCTTCCCATTTGGGTGACCATTTCCCCATGCTTCGATCCCTTCGATCCATGGGAAGAATTACCTTCCAAACTAGTTCTTCAGGCAAAAATACCTTAGGTTTTACCTTTTTATTATAAGAGTCTTCCACTCTTTTCTTCTGAAGCCTGAGTAGGTCAAGAGCGCGCAATCTCTCTTCGTCTAAATCCACCAGTTCGTCTAACATCATGTTCCAATAAATTTCAGAAGGAATATCGTAATGCCTCTGAACCCTTGCAGATTGAAGACAAATTTCTGCTGGCAACACTGCATCATGGCCAAAAGTTAGCCTATATGGTGTTGTACCTGTGGCTTCTTTTGGGGACGTTCGACAAGCCCATAGAATCTGGTCTAACGTCTTGTGCCAATTCTTTGGTCTCTTCCCAACATGCTTTTTTATCAAGCCAATCACCACTTTGTTGGCTGCTTCGACTTGACCATTCGCCTGTGCATAATAAGGCGTTGATGTTAGGAGTTTGAAACCTGTTTCCTGAGCAAATTCCTGCATCTTTCGACCATTGAAAACTGATCCTTGATCAGTTGTTATCGTCTCAGGGATTCCATACCTAAAGATAATGTTCTTTTGAATAAATTCAATGACATTTTCTTGGTCTACATTGACTAAAGGGATAGCTTCGATCCACTTAGTAAAATAATCAATGCCTACCAGTATGTATTTCTGACTCTTTGATGATGCTGGTCGAATCTCTCCAATGAGATCCAACGCCCATCCTCTAAAGGGCCAAGGCTTCACTATCGAGTGAAGTTCTCTTGCTGGTACATGTTGGATGCCTGTATGGACTTGACACTCTTGACAACCTTTGGCGAACTCAACACAATCTTTTAGCATAGTGGGCCAATATAATCCTTGTCGAAACAACAACCATTTCATCTTATGGCCTGCTTGGTGAGCCCCACATGCCCCAGCATGCGTAGTCGAAAGGGCTATGTATGCTTCAGTTTCACTTAAGCATTTTAGCAATACCCCTTCAGGCGTTTTCTTGAATAACTCATTACCCATGAGTACATAACTCAACACCCTGTATTTTGTTTTTCGTTCTGTCGAAGCTCCTGGATTTTGAAGATAGTCCACAATGGGTTTCCTCCAATCTTGCTCTGACAAATTATCTATGAACGAAATTTCGAAGTTACTTTGATCAGCATATCCTAGCCTCGTCGATTCCAAGTCTGTTGGTGATAGACAAGTTGCTTTTATCTTTTCTCGAACTTCGATTGCTCTTTGTAATCTCGTTTTTGAAATCTTATACCCAGATGCAATTTGTGCCAAGTCGTTGGCTATTTGATTTTCGACTCTGGGTATATGTCTAATATTGACCGTTTCAAATTTTTTCAATAAACGATTTGCTATCACAAAGTACATAATGAGATTTTCTCTTATGCATTTATATTCCTTTGTGACTTTCTTAATGACTAACTCTGAGTCTCCCATTATTTCGACTCGAGTTGCCCCCAATTCCAACAATATTTCAAGGCCAGTAATTAGAGCTTCATACTCAGCCTCATTGTTCGAACAAGAACCTGATATTTTGTACTTGAATGTTGTTGGAATTTTATCTGGAGAAATAATCAAGACTCCTACCCCTGTTCCATCTTTATGGCTGGAACCATCGAAGTAGAATTTCCAAGGTTCTATCTCCACATAATTAATATCCTCGACTTGAATTGAGTGGTCGACTATGAAGTCTGCAACCACTTGTCCTTTTATTGCCTTAAGAGGCATAAAGGTCAAGGAGTATTCAGTTAATGCTAATGCCCACTTGCCAATTCGACTGTGCAAGATAGGTTTCGACAACATATACTTGAAAACATCAAAATGAGACGAAACATACACATCAACTGGTTTTATATATTGCTTGAGTTTTGTACAAGAGAAATACAGACATAGACACAATTTTTCAACTTCACTATATCTAGTTTCTGCATCGTTCAAAACTCTACTGAGATAGTAAATGGGTCTTTCGACTCCACTCTCATCCTCTTGGGCTAACATGCTTCCCAGAGTTTTGTCGGATGCAGCTATGTACAATCTCATACTCCTATTGCTACAAGGAGGCACCAGAATAGGTGGCTTAGTGAGGTACCCTTTGATTTTGTCGAAGGCTTCTTGTTGCTCTTGCCCCCATTCGAACCCCTCTTTATTCAGTCGAAGTAAGGGTGAAAAGGCCTGAGCTTTCCCACTTAGATTAGATATAAACCTCCTTAAGAAATTTATCTTGCCTAAGAGAGATTGCAGTTCCTTCTTATTCGATGGCGCTTTCGCTTCCAGAATTGCCTTCGTCTTGTTCTGGTTGATTTCGATTCCTTTCTTGTGGACAACGAAGCCCAAGAAATCTCCAGCTTTCACACAGAACGCACACTTCAAAGGGTTCATCTTCAGACCATGTTCTCTCATTCTTTCGAATGATTGTCGAAGGTGGTCAATATGATTCTTCCTGGAAACAGATTTTATAACAATGTCATCAATATATACTTGCATAAAAGTGTTAATAAAATCATGGAAGATAGTATTCATTGCTCGCTGGTACGTTGCCCCAACGTTCTTTAGGCCAAAAGGCATCACTACCCATTCGTAAGTGCCTAAGGCCCCAGGGCATCGAAAAGCTGTTTTCGACACATCCTCTTCAGCAATGAATATTTGATTATATCCTGAATAACCATCGAGCATACTCAGGTATTCATAGCCAGCGGCAGAATCGACTAGCATTTCCGCCACAGGCATAGGATATTCATCTTTGGGCGTAGCAGCATTCAAATCTCTGAAATCTATGCACACCCTTAACGTACCATTTTTCTTAATTACTGGCACAATGTTTGCAATCCATTCGACGTACCTTGTAACACGTATGAATTTGCATTTCAGCAGTCTTTCGACTTCCGTCTTGATCTTCGACAGTATTTCTGGAGCAAAGCGCCTTGGATTTTGCTTGATTGGCTTCTTCCCAGGTTTGATTGGCAACTGAAGTTCTACCAATCCTCTGTCGAGACCAGGCATTTCGTCATAATCCCATGCAAAACAGTCTTTAAACTCTTTCAGCAATTGGATTACTTCCAACCTAAGTGCTGGATCGATTTTGGCGCCGATGTAAGTTGGCCTTTTCTCTGATCCTTCGCCTAAGTTGATTTCTTCTAAAGGATCTTGCGCTAACATTTTAATGTTGTTCGCCAAGGGGTCCTTTTCGAAGCCCAAAGGCTCATCGTCATAGATGGCGTCGAGCCTCTGTTCCTGCATTTCTTCTGGCATGATATCAGGGGGTTTTGGATCGAAATCCTTTCCTGGACCTGCAGCAGATAACTGTTGATCATTGGCCTGTGTGGCCATGTACTTCACTTCGGCTTCGAGAGCCGTTATCATCTTAGTTTCGGCTACATAAGCCGAAATTCGCTTCAAAGATTGTGACTCAGTCATTATCACTGAATTCACTTCCCCAACCAGTTGGTTGGATATCAGTTAACCCACTGAAGTCTATGTGGGACAAGTCTTCTCTGTCCCATTGGAAACCATGCTCAGTATGCAGGTATAGGGAACAAAAAGTGTTTGGCGCTGGCGCCATGTCGAAGTCAGGTGTTGGACATGGCCCTATGTGAGCCAAGTTCTTGTCGAAATCTGCCAGACCCAGATGATTCACTTCGCCCAGGTAGTAGCTTTGATCTGCCTCTATGTTTTCGACCATCCCATCTGGACGCCATAGGAGCAGCCTCTGGTGCATTGATGATGGCACAGCTCCAACACCATGAATCTATTCACGGCCCAACAAAAGATTGTAGTTAGGTTTGGCCGATATGACCATAAACATCGTTGGTCGAAGGATAGATCCTACTTTGATATCCAGCTGGATCACTCCCATAGTGGTCCCTATGCCGCCCTCATAGTTCGACAGGACCATGTTGTGAGGCTTAATGTCCTCATCCCTTTTGCCAATTTTCCTTAGCATAGAGTGAGGAATAATGTTGATGGTTGCCCCACAATCCACCAATATTTTATTCACAGTAGTTTCTTCGAGTTTAGCCCTTATGAATAAAGGCTTGAGGTGATTTTTCATCGCCTCTGTAGGTGGCTCGAAGAACCCATTTTGTTCCTCAGCGGTGCCATTGTCCATGACGAAATAGCACACTGGCCTGTGTTTGGCCATTTCTTGTTCCACTTCCCAGTCACTTGCTTCGACCTCTACCTGTCGATTGAATTCTCTGGGCAGCACTGAAACTATATTCACCATTATGTCCAAAGTATCATCAGACTCAGAACCGTCTTCGTCTTCGACTTCACTTTGGTTAGGCCAAACTAGCCTGTTGGTTACTGGCTCTCTTTCTAGAGGTTTCCTTTGCTTCCTTTGAGGAACATTCGAACTGGTTTCTGCCTTTGGTTCGTTGGCAGCCTCCCTTTCAGCTTTTCGTCTCCTTTGGTATCTCCTCCATTGAGATCGAGACATGGGATTTTTACCTTTGTAGTTGCTGGACACTTGTGCAACCTTAGGTGCAGCAACCTGAGGCTCTTTCTTTTGAGTCAAAGAGGAACCTCTTGGCACATCGAAAGAGTTCCATTTCTCCTCACTTGGCCTTTTTCGACCAGAGGTTTTGTACCAAGTGTCTACTGGCACATTTGTGGGAGGCCTAAAAGTCAATGGCCTCTTTTCTTGGTTTGAACCTCTTTGGGAGGCTCTTCTGGGATCATGTCGAAGATCAACATTTTCCCTTCTTTTATTCGCTGCTCTTACGCCCTGAATGTGCTCAGCAGCTTTCTTGTCAAAGATCGAACTGCATCTTGGACACAACATCACCTCTGATTTCTTTTTCTGGCATCTTTGTAAAAAATCTGCCAAATTTTCATTTTCCCGAGGGAAAGCAGTCTTATTAGCTTGTTCTTGCCTCATGGCCTCTTCTGATGCTTTTGGGTCAGAAAGTTCGACCATGTTGATGTTCACTGTATCTTTGTTAGCAAGAGTTAACTGCTTCATTTGTACCTCCAGATTCTCTGTCTGGCCTTGAACTGTGGCCAAGTGGGAACTGGATTTTGGTCCAGTTTTTTGTGCTTCAGCGGTCTCCGACTTCGGGCTTTCGACCGCTTTCTGAACAGCTTCAATTGTCTTCCTGGATAAATTTCCAGAAAAACTGCCAAAGATTGGCATGTTGATATGGTCCTTTGAGACTTCGACCATGGTGATTCCTGGCTTCTTCGACTGGCTCCTGGTTGCCTCTATCACGTTCACCTCAGAGGGCTCAGCATAGTGGGCTTCAGCCTGCAATGGATTTGAGTCGACAGCCATGGGGGTTTTGTCAGCAAACTTTAACCTCCCATCTTCGATAGCGTCTTGCACAAGATTCCTGAAAAGAAAACATTGAGAAGTTTTATGGCCCAAAAAATTATGATATTTGCAAAAACCTCTCTTCTTTCTTTGATCAAGAGGAGGCACTTTTACCCCTGGGGGTACTATCATTTGGCCATCTTTAACCAGCAAGTCGAATATTTCATCACATTTTGTGATGTCAAAACTATAAGTCTTTTTTGGGAACCTATCGTTGGTCCTTTCTGGACCAATGGGATTTTTCCCACTTGAGGGGACTAACAGTTTACAAGAGTATGGTGGCCCTTGTTTCAGTTCTGCTAAATCGACTTCTCCTTCTTCGACAGTTAAAGTATCGTCGAAGGATTCTGGATCTTCGTCATCCATCTCAACGTACGCTATCCTCTCTCTCTTGTGAGTTTTCGTTGCCTTTGCTTTTTCAGCTTTGAGGCGTTCTACCTGTCGAACTCTATCGGCCAGTTGGGCCATGTCTCTCAGGTATTGGGTGTCTAGCTTCTTCCTAATGGAATAATCCAAACCGCCTGCGGCTATTTCGACTAACTCATGCTCTGGCACTTGTGTAAAGCATCTCGCCTTGAGCAACCTAAACCTATTTAGATATTCGTCTATAGGTTCAGTGAAACGTCTCTTCACACTGGCCAATTCTTTCAGGCTTATCTTGGTTTGCCCCATGTAGAATTGTTCATGGAACAATCTTTCCAACTGGGTCCAATGATGGATCGAATTGGGGGGGAGAGTTGTAAACCAAGTAAAAGCGTTCTTTGTTAAAGAACTTGGGAAGTACTTGATCCTTAGGTTTTCGTTATTCGAAATGTCACCCGCTTCGATCAAGTATCTCGCCACATGCTCGACAGTAGACTCTGTCGTGTCCCCAGAGAACTTAGTAAATTTGGGGACTTTACATCTAGGAGGTAAGTCTGTTTGTAACACGTATTCTGACAATGGAGATGTAAAGTTGGGCCTTCGAAAGCCCATGTTCATCCCATTCTGAGTCATGATCCTTTCGATCATGGTTGCCAGATTATTTTCCAAACCCGTATTTTGGTATTGGATATGCTGGACCACTTCGTCAGCATTTTGGTTTCTGTTAATTAACCTTACCTCTGGGGTTCTTACCCTAGGTTCCTCGACAGGTTGCTCCAATTGTGCCCTAAGGTTTTCTTCGACAGGCTGTTGAGCCTGGTTAATGGTGGTTTCTTCCTCTAAGAATATCCCCTGGTTTCCCCTTATTTGCGCCCTTTGGGGCTGTCGAACAGGTTGGGGTACTCCAAAGAAATCAGCCAAACGCGTCATTTGCGCTGACACTTGCTGATTCGATTGAGTAGTGTTTTGTATTAGAGGGTTTAGCACTGTACTCAAAGTTTGTGCCAACATTTTCACCATATCATGGTTGCTTTCGTCCATTTGTTGCCTCAAGACTGCTGTCGAGGCATTTGTAAGGCCATGGGCTACTTGGGACGTTCCTCCTAAGGGTTGGGTCCTATTTCTATTCGCCATGCCTACTCCAGAACCTTGGAGTGGCGAAGAGGCACTCACTAAAGGGTCTGAAAAAGTGGACGTAGCATTCGTCAGGCTAGCCAATTCAGAAGTTGGCATACCATAGAATGGCGTAAATCCTGGGGGAACAAAAGGCCTTGTGCTTGAATTTCCCCTGGGTGGGGGAGTTCCCAAAGGCATCCTGGGGCCCGTGAACGAAGGTATTGGCCCCGTTGATGTGACCGTTACTGCTGGTGTCGAACCAATAGTTGTCGCTTCACTTACGGTCGTATTAACCGTTGCTCCCACACTCGTTTGTGGGATTTCGTTATTGTTTGGCGGATTCGCCATCCCTTCCCTTCTTGTGGCAGTATTGTTATTGTTAGTGTATATTCTACCACTTCTCAATAACATACAACACTCCTCGAAAAGACGAGATTATTTTCAACAATCAACACACGGTCCCACTGGACGTGCCAATTTGTTTACCTTGGGTTTTGGTAAACAACCGCTGATCCTCCAAATGGTTACTTATTTGGTTACTCGCAGGATCGATCAGATTGATCCTAGGACATAGGTTGATTTTGAAGTTTGATTAAATTGGATAAGGCTTTAAATGAAGAGGCTTTAAATAAAATAAAGAGGCTTTAAATGAAATTGCATGAAGAAAGGACTTGGTAAAATAAACAAGGCTTAAAGTAAAAGGCTTCGACAGGAATGTAAAGAGGAAAGCAGGTAAATTTCTGGAAAAGTAAATGACTTTGATTAATAAAGTTGGTGTTTCACACATACATTTCTCAACAATTCTTTCTCACACGCTGGGTACTCGAATCTATATGAGTGACTTTGTATATAATTGTGAACACACGCGAGAACTTACATGACTACTACTATTTATACTAAAACATCCCAAGTAACCGTCGGGCAGTTACACTGCTTCGAGATCATTCCACTTGGCACGTTCTCCACGTTCGACGCTCCAGATCTTCGCACGTCACACTTGGTAACCGCTGGAAACCGTTTTCCCTCCAAACGCTTGAATTTCAAACTGTTCCACTCTGAACCATCGAACACCTTCGTCGAGAGACATCTTCGACGAGAAACTCCTTCGACGTCGAAGGCAACCAACTTCTCCCTTGGAAGAAATCTTTTAAGTACCTTGCCATCTTTCGATGGGCATTTCGACGGACCTAGCTAGTCGAAAACATCCTTCAGCTTTAATGGCTGACATTAATAAAACAATGGTGTCGAATTTAGGAGCCAACACTCGTGCATTTCAAGTTTCAATCATCCAAACACTTTACCTACTTGATATCTAAGTGATCCAGACCATCATCCCTAAACTGTAACTCCTTCTCCTTCATCTATCATTTTTGTTTTCCAAGCTTGCAGGTTGACTTGGATAGAGAGTTTTAGACACTTTCAAAGCAAGATAAGGGTTGGAACACACTCAGGGAAGTTCAAGAAAGCTAAAGCAACCTTCAGCCCCTCCTAAATCTCACTCAAACTCCATTCACGATCTCAGCTGAAAGAGGTAAGAATCTCAACTTCTATCTCTTCATACAGGCACCATTGGCCATGATTTGTGAATAAACAATGTAGACATCATTGCTATAAAGTTGTACATATCCATAACTTGCATTTATTTGGCCTGAGTTGAGAGACTTTTGAAGTTTAAATTCCTGTAAAAATTAGGTTTAGATTTAGGGCTTTTAAAATTCGTTTTGATCTTTGATTGTTAGCTTACATGATTTACATGGTTGAAATCGTGGGAATGAGTACTACCATTTTCATGTTGGATGTTTTCATTTTCATGGAGAAATGAGAAAGTTACAGAGCTTTTGGATGGCTAGAGGAAGAAGACGAAGTACAGGGCCATTGAAGCGTTTCATGTTATGTTTTTCTTGTTTCACATAAATCAACGGATGTATAGCCACCCCAGTGGCAAGGTAGCGCGCTGGTAAGGCCCAGGTCATGGGTTCGAACCTTGGCGCTACCTTTTGTTTTCTCCATATTTTTTTCCTTTTCCATTTTTTTGCTATTTTGCAGGATGGACTTGATTCTTTGGGCCTTAGTGTTTTTGCTAACATATTACTCCCTGACTCCTTACAGCACCCCTGGCCCAACTATTTTCACATATTTTGTTTATTTGTTTTATTTTCATTTTTGTTTATTAAATATTTTCTTAAATACATAAAATCATGAAAAATATAAAATATGACAATTTTGCATTTTGTTTATTTTATTTTTATTTTCACATGAAAAAATATTTTTACTAACCTATATATTAATTATTTCTTTCTTAAGTAAATTTGTAAATATAATAGATTTAGTTTAACTATTTTATATTTATATATACTTGTAAATATTTATTTTAACATGAAAAAACTAAATATTTTTTATAAAATATTATTTATTATTTTTAATACAAAAAATACATAAAAAATAGTACATAAGAACTTTATTTTCTTTTAAACTAGAAATTAGGATTAACTTCTTTTTTTTAAGAAATAATTTCTTTAATATTTTTAGGATTAGGTTAAAAAAAATTTCACATAAAAAAACAAACAAAATATTCTTTGCATATATATATATCATTGCATATTTTATTTAAATATTGTATATTACTTATTCCAATATTCGTACAAATTCGATTTGGTTGTAATAGCTTATGTAGATTTACATTCTTGCAAATCCCCATTCAAATTTGTATTCCTCCCTCCCATAAATTATTGTAATAGCTTAGTAATCTTTACATTACGCAATTTACCGCTTTTACATACCATGCTAGTAATTAGGGTTTGAATGGAAAGATAAAAACAAATCAAATAGAAAACCCTAATCCAAGAGAAAATCAAAGCATGAAAATAACACACTTGCACACAAGCATCCTTAAGGTTTCTCCACTTGGTTGCCTTGTACAAAAAATAGCCATATTACGCATGTGAAGTATCTTGGCAAAAATAAACAAATATAAGATCATAGTCCCTCGATGACGCTATTCAAAGTTGCCTTACAAAATGATCTTGGTCCCTCAAAATGCTAAGATACTTTGCAATGTTGCTAGTCATGGTGATACGATGACCCACGCCCGTCCCGTTTACATCCAAAGATAGGGTTGCTTACCAAATCAATGGTAAGACAACAATGTCAACGGAATAGAAATGCACAAGAAAGACATTTGAGTAGGTAGATTACTTCTAGTTACTTGCTCTATTTCCAAACAACTATCCTTGCTATTTTCAAAAACAAACACACACATTTCAAAAACATCTTACAACATTGAAAACATTTTCAAAAAAGACAGACATCTTTGTATACATTCTTACGAACGAGAATCATTACAAAGATTGCCTAAACGAATGGTCTCTTTTAAAAAATGCTTTCAAAAACCACACAAAGCATAATTTCAAAACAAAAGCAAGTGATCTAGAAAGTAACTAAGAGACCATGGAAAACCATGGATGAAAGGGTGCTAATACCTTCCCTTTTCATAATCTCCCCCCTGAACTCAAGAAATAATCTCAAAGGTCTTTCCTGTGCTTTTTCACCTTTCCTTTTGGATAAAAGAAAAGTCGGTGGCGACTCTTGCTAACCGCAACATTTGTGATAAAACGCAAAACCCTCAAGTCAGTTCTCCCACCGTATCACAAGATGCTTATCCAAGGATTAGTATTTGACTACGAGGATGACGATCAAGGTCACTGCCAGAGGTTTATCCGAGCTTGGAGGATGTTGAACAAGATAGATAGCAAGACATTGGGGCACAAGAATTCCATCCCCCTTGAGCCTTACCTTAAGTGGGTGCGAGCTCGTGCTCAGAAACTTGTGATGCCTTATCCTTCCATTCTCCCAGTTATCATAGAACCTGTTGTGGAAGGAGATGTCCCATACACTATCCTTCATCCTGACATGCCCAACTCTCTCGAAGACTTGCAAAGGGATTGGATACAACTTAAGGGGGGAGTGAGACACTTTCGAGGCCCAATTCTACGCCAGCAAGAAGAAGGTTCTGGAACACACCAAGCAGCTTCATGAGGAGTGGATTCTAAACGCCTACATCACACCAAAGAGGATGCGTTCAACCTTTTTATCTTAGAGTTTTTGTATTTCTTTGTAAGCCCAAAGAGGCATGATGTACTCAAACTTTTATTTATTAATATAACGTGTGTTCCTTTTTGTCTAAAGAAAATTTAAATCTCTAATTTCATTGAAATCATTTGCATATGCATCTTCATTCATCATAACAAAAACAGGTTTCTTACAACATGTCTCCTTATCTTTCTACTATTTATTTCAGTGAGATGGATATTGAGCAGACAGTAAAAGATCTCCAGGCGCATAACGCTCAGTTTCAACAAATGTTCTTAACTTTGGCAAAAGGACAAGAGGATTTGAAAACTTTGTTGATCAAACAAAAGAAGAAGAAAGCAAAGAAATCAGCCGGTGTTTTGAATTTGGGAAGAAGGTTCCCAGGGCCAGCTAGACTGACCCTATACTTCGCAATATCGTCAGGTGAAAAGGATAATCAAGAAGGGAAAAACAAGGAAGTGACTGACCATCCAGAATCTGAAGAGGAAGAAGAGGATAATTACTCTGAAGAGTAATATCCTCAAGCTGATGAGAAGTACAAACAGTTGGAAGATCGCTTAAGTGTTATGGATATTCAGAAAGTGCCCGGGCTGGACTTTGAAGAGCTGGGTTTAGTGTCTGGGATTGTTATTCCACCAAAGTTCAAGGCACCAATGTTTGCTAAGTACGACGGGGTTTTGTGTCCCAAGATGCACCTCCGATCTTATGTGAGGAAGATACAGCCTCACACTGCTGACAGAGATTATTGGGTCCACTTCTTTCAGGATAGTCTATTCGGGACTCAGCTAGATTGGTTCTATCAATTGTAGAGGGCCAATTTCCATAATTGGGAAGACCTGGCCACTGCTTTTATGAACAGTATCAGTATAACACAGACCTTTCTCCCACCCGTACTCAACTCCAGAGTCTGGCTATGGGTTCAAGCGAGGGTTTCAAAGACTACGCTCAGAAGTGGAGGGACTTAGCAGGAAGATTCCATCCCCCTGTCTGACAGGGAGATATTGGACATGTTTCTGGGTAACCTGTCCGGTCCTTTTTTTAGTCATCTAATTGGAAACTCCTCAGCCGGCTTCATTGAATTAATCTTGACGGGTAAAGAGTGGAAGTTGGGATTAAGAGTGGGAAGATCCAAAAGGACGCATCCTCCAGTGCCGTGAGAAAACCATTCACTGAGAAGAAATAGGTTGGTGCTACATACCTTCAAAGGAATCAGGACAGAACTGAAAACCGTCCAACGGTAGGGGCTGTCATGATCCCTAAGCCTACACCTACTCAACAAAGGAACAACCAGCCTAGAACAGAAAGACCGGTAAGAAAATTTACCCGGATAAATATGACGCTATCTCAAGTCTTGCTACATTTGTTGAGATCTAATCTAGTAACCTTGAGAGAAGCTTCGAAGAATCCCTACAATGCCTCTCCCTGTTACAACCGAAACGCCCATTGTGCTTACCATTAGAAAGTCCAGGTCATGATACAAACGACTGCTGGGTTTTGAAAAACAAGGTGCAAGACCTTCTCGAGGCAAAAGAAATTGAATTTCACGCTCATGAGATCCCAAATGTTATCACCACTCCTATGCCCAAGCACGGTCGTGATGTTAATGTTGTTGAAGATGATGTGTTTGTTACTGTTGTTGATGAGCTTGTTACTCCTCTCCTGACCATTAAGAGGAACCTATTGAAGGCCGGTTTATTTCCGGGCTATGGTGAAGGCTCCCACCTCTGTTTATCCCTCCCGTTCCAACCATTTCTTACAAGGATGTTTCAATAGTAACCATTTTCTCCATCCTTCCAGGGTCTCCACCAAAATACTTATTAGGATTACATCTGTTACGAAGGTGACTCCACTGATAATTACTATGCCAGGGCCAATCCCTTACTCCTCAGATAAAACTGTCCCCTGGAACTATGGGGGTGACGTCTACTACCACAGCGTCAAGCAAGATTGGATGGCTGATGAAGACTCGATTTTTGAGAAAGTTGACCCCGACATCAGCAACATTATGGGAACCAGCAAAATAACCTGAAGTGGGAGAGTATTCTCCCCTTAGATTGCTCCTCCGAAAACTGTTACCGGTCCTGTGATCATCCCTACTTTTGTTCCTGTTGACACTACTACTACAGTTCCTATGGTTACCCCTACTGACAACCCTATCGCCGAGTCGACCGAGGCTTAGGGAAAAGGCATTTTGGTTAAACCTATCTAGATGAAGGTGCAATCAGTATCTATCCCAGAGGCCTCCAATAAGGAGATGGAAGAAATTTTGAAAATTATAAAGAGAAGCGACTACAATGTAGTCGAACAGCTAGGGAAGACCCCTTCGAATATCTCTATGCTAGCTTTATTATTGTGCTGTGAGGCTCATGCGAAGGCCTTGGTTAAATTTCTTAAAACTACCCATGTGCCACAGGAAACCTCTGCTGACCAATTCGAAGATTGTGTGGCCAGTTTGACCGCTGATAACGGTTTGGGCTTTTCTGATGTTGTCCTGACACCTAGAGGGAGGAAACACAATGAGGCACTGCATGTCTCTGTCGAATGAAGGGGAACTACTTTGGCCCATGTCCTGGTAGATATCGGTTCTTCATTGAATGTGTTGCCTAATAAGGCTCTGGATAGACTAGACTGTGAAGGTTTGACCTTAAAACCCAGCAACATAGTGGTAAGGCCCTTCAACGGTTCGAAGAGAATGGTGCACGGGGAGGTGGACATCCCCATTAAAGTTGGAACTAAAACCTTTGATTCAACTTTATATGTGATGGATATTCGTCCTTCTTATTCCTGTTTATTGGGAAAACCTTGGATTCATAACGTTGGTGCCGTCACCTCTACATTACATCAGATGTTGAAGTACCCAATCAAGGGAAAAATCATCACTGCCCATGGAGAGGAGGAATATATGGTCAGTCACCTGAACTCCTTCAGATATGTGGAAATGGATGGTGAATTCATTGAAACTCCGTGTCATCATTTCGAGGAAGTCCCACAAACATTTGCAGCAACCAAGACTATTTCCAAAGTTCCGAAGATTACCAGACCTCTGCTGAAGATGGCTTCTCTGAAAGATGCCAAGGAAGTAGTTGAAGAAGGTGGGTGTTCTATTTGTGGCTAACTCCCGGATATTCCTTACAAATCTGATAAGTTTGGCTTGGGTTTTACTTCAGGAGCCCAAAAATTTATTCATCATGCTCATGCTGGGGGAGCACCTTTGCAGATCAACAACCATGGAGTCAACACAGTGGAGGATATTGATGACGGCTGTGACCTGGAGGAATGGATTTTCTCAACTATCAGCCGAGGACTCAACAACTGGGAAGCCAAATATTTTGTCCCAATTACTTTTATCCAACAGTAATTGTCTTTAAATTTTTGTTGGACTTGTAATAATTAAATAATTGAGACTTTTAAAACCTTGTGTCTTACCCGAGGCACAACGGTCCATTTGTAAGGGTTGTTACTACATTTTCATATGTCATCAATGAATCATGGACGTTTTTGTATGCAAAATTTACGCTCTTTGTTCTTCTTTTTCTACATTTTTATTTATTTCAAATATAGCTATGCTCTTACACACACTCACATATCAAAAAGCAGATCCACATCCTCTCAGGATCCCATGGGTAACAATTCTGCTATGGCCTATTGTGACTTTGAAAATCCGATCTACCAAGCCAAAGACGAGGATGAGGAAGATTGTTAAGTGCCAGGGGAACTAGCCAGGTTACTACAACAGGAAGAAAGGACCATACAGCCCCACGAAGAACCAGTTGACACAATTAACTTAGGTACCGAAGAGGACAAGAAAGAAGTCAAGGTAGGTGCCAATCTGGAACCCAATGTCAAGAAGCGCTTAACTCGGTTACTACATGAATATGTTAAGGTATTTTCCTGGTCATACGAAGACATGCCAGGACTTGACGCTGATATTATGGTCCAACGTCTACCGAAAAAAGAAGACTGCCCTCCGGTAAAACAGAAAGTCTGTCGCATGCGTCCAGACATGTCAGAGAAGATCTAGACTGAAGTTATGAAACAATTCAACGCCGAAATCTTAGCTGTCACCTCCTATCCACAATGGGTCGCCAATGTTGTTGAAGTGCCTAAAAAAGACGGTAAAGTAAGCATGTGTGTGGATTACAGAGATTTGAATAGGGCAAGCCCTAAGGATGATTTCCCACTTCCTCATGTCAATATTCTGGTTGACAATACCGCACAACATAAAGTGTTCTCATTTATGGATGGTTTCTCAGGCTATAACCAAATTAAAATGGCACCTGAGGACATGGAGAAAACAACCTTCGTCATACAGTGGGGCACGTTCTGTTACAAGGTTATGCCATTCGGGTTGAAAAACGCTGGGGCAACTTATCAGCACGCCATGGTAGCTCTATTTCATGACATGATCCATCACGAAATAGAGGACTATGTGATGACATGATAGCCAGATCTCAAACTGAAGAGGAAAATCTTGACCATTTGCAGAAACTGTTTGAAAGGTTAAAGAAATACAAGTTAAGGTTGAACCCGTATAAATGCACATTTGGACTGAGGTCCGGTAAACTCCTAGGCTTCGTCGTCAGCGGTAAAGGTATCGAAGTGGACCCTGAAAAGGTAAAAGCAATACAAGAAATGCCTACTCCTCGCACCGAGAAGGAAGTCAGAGGTTTCTTAGGACGGCTAAACTACATTTCCATATTCATTTCTCACCTAACCGCTACTTGTGAACCAATCTTCAAATTACTGAAGAAAGATCAAGTATTCAGATGGAATTATGAATGCCAAGCTACCTTCGACAAGATCAAAGAGTACCTACAAGAGCCTCCTGTTTTGATGCCTCCAGTCGAGGGAAGACCTTTCGTCATGTATCTAACTATCTTGGAAAACTCAATGGAGTGTGTGATGGGGCAGCATGATGAGTCTGGCCAAAAAGAGCATGCTATATACTACCTGAGCAAAAAGTTTACCGACTGTGAAACCAGATATACATTGCTCGAAAAAACTTGTTGCGCTCTGGCGTGGGTTGCTCGCTGTCTAAGACAATATATGTTGACCCATACTACCTTATTTATATCCAAGATGGATCCAATTAAATACATATTCGAGAAGTCTTCCCTCTCTGGGAGAATAGCAAGATGGCAGATGATCCTGACTGAGTACGACATTCAGTACACTACCCAAAAAGCAATAAATAGAAGTGTGCTAGCCGATCACCTTGTTCATCAGGCTGTGGATGACTATCAGTCCATGAAATTCGAGTTCCCAGATGAAGATATCATGTTGGTAAACAGTTTTGAAGAATTCAGACCATATGACGGACCTGAACAAGGATCCCGATGGACCTTGGTTTTTGACGGAGCTTCCAACGCACTCGGTAACGACATAGGTGTTGTGATCATATCCCTTGAAGGATGCCATACCCCATTCACTGCAAGACTTTGTTATAACTATACCAATAATATGGCAGAATACGAAGTGTGTATTTTGGGTCTCAAAGCTGCCATAGATTTGGGAATCAAGTCCTTAAGTGTATTTGGAGATTCAGCCTTAGTCATCAGTCAGATCAAAGTAGAATGGGACACGAAGCACCCTAATCTCATCCCCTACAAAGAACATGTGTTGACATTAATCCCACATTTTGAGGAAATCACCTTTGAGCATTTTCCACAATAGGAAAATCAACTAGCAGACGCGCTAGCCACTATGTCATCCATGTTTAAACTCAAGTGGGGTAACGAGACTCCCCAGATCACCATTGAGCGGATGGATGAACCAGCTTACTGTCACGAGATCGATACTGAAGAAGTAGTGGACAAGCCTTGGTTCCATGAAGTTAAGAGGTATCTCGAGGCCCAAGAGTATCCGGGGGGAGCTTCAGTCAATGATAAGAAGTTCTTGAGAAGATTATCTGCTAAGTTCTTCCTCGGTAATGGCATTCTCTACAAGCGCAACCACGACTCTACTTTGCTTCATTGTGTAGACAAGGTTGAGGCAGACAAGATCATGGCTGATCTACATGACGGAACTTTTGGCACCTATTCTAGTGGGCAGACGATGGCTAAAAATATCCTACGGGCGGGGTACTACTGGTCTACCATGGAGGCAGATTGCCATCAGCATTCACGAACCTGTGACAAGTGTCAGATCTATGCTGACAAAGTACATGTGCCTCCAATTCCTCTAAACATCCTGACTTTTCCCTGGCCATTCGCGATGTGGGGTATTGACATGATTGGAGAAGTCAAATCTACAGCTTCTAATGGACACCGCTTCATCTTGGTGGCCATTGACTACTTCATGAAGTGGGTTAAGGAAGCTTCTTTCGCTTCTGTTACCAAGAACGTTGTGGCTCGATTCATCAATCAGAATCTCATCTGTCGGTACGGTATCCCGGAGAGAATCATCACAGACAATGGTACGAATCTCAACAATACTATGATCACTGCACTATGCGTGCAATTCAAGATCCAGTGCCATAATTCTTCTCCTTACCAGCCAAAGATGAATGGCGCTGTCGAAGCCGTAAATAAAAACATCAAGAAGATCATACAAAAAATGATAGTGACCTACAAGGACTGGTGTCGTACCCCAAAATTTGGCCTCTCGTGTCTCAAGGATTCTTAGAATTACTCCAGTCAAGTTTCAAGCCTCAGACCACATTTTCTAAGAAGAATCATTCAAATTATCAAAAAGGGGGGGCAAAATGAGCAAAATCGGAGTTTCTGCTGGAAAAGTCAACCGAACGCTAAAAAAGTAAAACTTTGACTTTTTGATCAAATTTGAGTCCCAAAAATCACATTATGTCAAGACATCCAAAAAATGAAGTTTGATCATCAAAGGTCAAGAGAATTAAAAATCCAACTTTGCAAGACTTTGAAATTTTCCTAAGTATTTTCTATACTTGGTTAATTTCATTTGCTTCATGGCATTTCACTATAAAATAATTCAAGATGATGCAAGTAATTCAAGTTATTACAAAGTGGCATTCTTACTAAGTTAGAAATTCTACAACTATGCCTTGATTGAATTTTCTCAAAAGACTTTGTCACAATGTTTTGGCCCTTGATATAATATGCATGAACTATTCCACAAGACCCAAAATTGTGACATGCTACAAACTATGTTGTCCAAAGTTGAAGAAAATATGATATCACATTGCCACAACACACTTTGCTGCCCTGCAAGAAAGCTTGTGCCATGCTACATCCTAAGTATGCATGCTGCCCAATACAGTCCAAAACTGCTCTATGCAGTCTGCCCAAGCCTGCACCACAACAGCCCCAAAATTGCACCAAAATGGCAAAGGAAAATTATGTGCAGAAAGTATCAAAGCAGTAGGCAAAAATAATTCAAAATGACTTATTTGTTTTCCCCCCTAAACCACAGTCAAGGGGTCTACAAAAAGAGGACTGTCTCATAAGACAAAGAGGTTAGATTTTGGAAGGGAGGTTAAAAATTTTCTAGAGAGAAGATAGAGAGTTTTGTTGAGCAGAAAAACAATATTTTGTGCAACTAGGACTCATTTTCAAAACCAAAACTGCTCTTGTTCAAAAAAAAAACCCAACTGATTACTCTACCATACAAACTCTCCTTTAAACCAAACAACTCATCACATACAAAGGTGGTCCAAAAACATCACAAAAACAGTTCATGTGTTGCTATTCATCTCCATCTTCAAAACACAAAAAACATTACAGTACAGTCCAGCTTAGTTTCAACAGTCCGGAGTAGCTTTCTGGAGATTCATTGAGGTCCTTATCACATTTTGAAAAAACATTCAGGGTTAAAACAGACAGTGCAGTCCAGAGGTAAGTCTTCTTGACTTGATATCTCTCCATACATCATTAATGATTTGTTTATTTTGAAAACAAGATGTAGTACTTTAATATCTTTTTGAACTAGTAATCTGCACTTTGTTTAGGCTTATTCCATCATTTGTTGTTCATGTTTATCCACCATATGCCATAAGATAACCTGTACATTCAGTAAAATAATGTTTAAGGCAGGAAAATGCAGCATGTATCGACACATATCATCATGTATCGACCCATCCTAGTGAAAAAACAGGGTATGAGTCGACACATGACCTTCATGCATTGACCCATACTGAGTTCAGGTCACAAAGCAGAAGCTGGAAAAGCCTATGAGTCGATACATACGCATTTTGTGTTGATACAAGAAGGTGTGTGAGTCGATACATCCCATTATGTTTCGACTCATACTAAATAGATTTCATTTTACAGGAGCAAGGAAAGACTATGTGTCGATGCATAGCAGCATGGGTCGACACATAGTGGTTCAAAATGCTTTTCTTCCTATATTTTTCACTGTTTTTACATTATCTTCGTTATTGTTCGATATGGTTGTAATATTTTAGTTTCTACCCCATCCCTATTGTAAATTTGTACCCCCCCATCCCTCTAAAATGATGTAATAGCTTAGATTTTATTTTCCTCATTTTTACTTGATTTTCATATATGGTTAGTAAAATAGGATGTATGACAAGATAAAAACTAACAAGTAGCTCACCAAAAATCAAAGACTAATGCATGCAAACTAACACACTCTCACACTAACACCTCTAGGGTAATCTCACTTTGTCGCCTATTCAAAAAATAATCATGTCCCTCGAATATGAGATGTTTTAGCAAAAACCCTTCAATAAAAAAGGATCGTTGTCCCTCAATGACCCTCGATGTTGCCTTCGGTAAACGATCTAGTCCCTAAACGATATTGCTAAAACGTCTCATAAGTTGCCTTCTATGACTATCCAAACGTCCCGCACCCGTCCCTTCACATCCAATGATGGGACTTCTTACCAAAACAATGGTAATATAGCCACATCTAAAGGAGAAGGAAAAGCACATTCAAGACCTTTTGAGTAGGTAGTTTCGCTCTTAGTTACTCGCTTGCTCGCAACTACAAAAAACACTTTTATACATCAACATTCTTATTTCAAAACATTTCCAAAAGATAAAACATTTTGTATACGTTCTTATAGAAACGAGAACCATTGCAAAATATCTTTCCGAAAACCACTTTCCAAATCACAATCCACAAGTACACTTTTGAACTATCTTTCGAAACAAAACTTTGTATACGTTCTTATAGAGACGAGAACCATTACAAAGATATTTCCAAAATACTTTCAAAGCCCACATCACAAAGCACATTCAAACGAAAGTAGGTTGATCTAGCGAGTAACTAAGAGCCCATGGAAAACCATGGATGAAAATGGTGCTAATACTTTCCCTTTTCATAATCTACCCCCTGAACTCAAGAAAACATCTCTAAAGGTCTTTCCTGTGCTTTTTCACCTTTCCTTTTTGGATAAAAGAAAAGTAGGTGGCGACTCTTGCTAAACCGCAACATTTGCAAACACAAACGCAAAACATCAAGTCAGTTCTCCCACCGTATCACAATTGGCATGAGATGTTACCATTCTCTCTCCACAGGTACCGTACCACGGCGCGCACATCAATAGGGGAAACTCCCTTCTCCTTGGTATACGACATGGAAGTTGTTTTACCAATTGAAGTCCAAATACATTCTATGAGAATCATAAAGGATGCAGGGCTGAACAAAGATGAATGGATTCAAACTCGACTCAACCAGTTGAATTTGATTGATGAGAAGAGGCTTTCGGCTGTCTGTCATGGTCAGATGTACAAAAAACATATGATCAAGGCTTATAACAAGAAGGTCATACATCAGGTATATCGGGTTGGTGACTTGGTAATCAAGCGTATCATATTGCCACAAGGTGATCTTAGGGGAAAATGGACTCCTACATAAGAGGGACCATTTGTGATCAAAAGCATATTCTCTGGTGGGGCAATGATCTTAACCACTATGGATGGCGACGACCTTCCACACCATGTAAACGCGGACATAGTCAAAAGATACTATGCATGAATAAGGACCCGCTAGGTCGACTGGCCTAGGAAAAAATTAGGGCATCCCGGTGAACCAAAAAGGTTCGGGCAAAAATTAGGGATAAAACAAAGAAAATATGTACACCCGGCAAGCTGAAAACCTGAAAGGGAGGCTTGGGCAAAAAAGGGTATCCCGGTGGACTGAAAACCCAAAAGGAAGGTCCAGGAAAAAGTTAGGGAATTAAAGCGTATGACTATGTCCCGTTGGATCACCTTACAGACAACCTCCAGTATCGACTGACAACTCAATGGTTCTAATCAATCCAATCAGCTTCAAACAAAGCAGCAAGTGGGCAAGACGCTAAGAGACATGAAGGCTATAGCAGAATTGGAATCCCGTGGGATCATTTCACATAGCTATCTTTTCTTTGTATCAATTTTCATTTTCTACGACAACATTATCTTACTAGAATGTTTGTCTCGTTGTACAAAAACTACTTATTCAAGTTAATACCAAGATATTCCTTTGAAAGTGCAAAACTATCTGTTTTTCTTTTATTTCCGTGTTTTGTTTGCAAAAAACGTCCAATGATTATTTTTGAACATATGCATTTGAACGTGACTACTGCTTACAAATGAATAAAAAAGAGGAATATAAAATAGAAAGACAATCACTAATGGCTTTAAGAAATAGGATAATATCTTTAGACTATTCCATAAG
Source organism: Vicia faba (assembly GCA_948472305.1). Classification (NCBI taxonomy): domain Eukaryota; kingdom Viridiplantae; phylum Streptophyta; class Magnoliopsida; order Fabales; family Fabaceae; genus Vicia; species Vicia faba. The sequence continues at coordinate 1,030,941,140 of OX451739.1, forward strand.
ATCCCCTGTAGGTACTTTTCCAGCAAGAACGGAAAATGAGACATCCCACTATAGGATCGCTATCATATCTCCAGTATGCAGCCTAATGGTATCAAGTGCCCTCACATCCATGCCGAAACAAAACTTCCAGTTATCGCTCCTAAGATTCCCCAGTGAAAGTCTCCCAGTTTCTCAGTATTCCCCAGCGGGATTTCACAAGGTCCACAAGCAATGCACAACGTTTCCCTTCCACAACAGAGTTTATTTAACAAATGGAAACTTATTAACACTTCAACTTCAAAATACGAAGGCTTACACTCCTCATTCCCAGCGGCACTTAGAGATTTATTTTCCTCGACTCCAGCAACACTACGGCATAACGATTAACGTGTCCATACATTACATTCATACATCATAGCATTGAAAACACAGATGCATACAACGCGATCTCATTTATTTTGAGAAACAACATTATACCATGCATTTCATACATCATGACATTACACGCAACTAACCTTTCATCTTTTTCAGGAAAGATCAATCAACAGAAAATTATCGTCAAATTTTCAACAAGTCAATTACAGACCAATTCCCAAGAAAGGACTGGTCAACCATATACATAACAGATATTTCTTTCAGACCCCTGTCAGTTCAGTTTAAATCTCTTAATGGTTTATTCTGATTCTTTCCTGTAGATGTCTTTTGTAGTTCAGATAAATCTCTCAATGATTTGTTCTGATTCTTCCCCAAATCCCTGCCGGTTCAGCTTAGATCTCTCAATGGTTTATTCTGATTCTTTCCCGCAAACGTTTTCTCTGGTTCAGATAAATCTCTCAACAGTTTATTCTGATTCTTCTTTAGATCCATGCCGGTTCATTTTAAATCTCTCAACGATTTATTTTGATTCTTCTCCAGATCCATGCCGGTTCAGTTTAAATCTCTCAACCGTTTATTCTGATTCTTTCCCGTAGACGTTTTCTATGGTTCAGATAAATCTCTCAACGATTTATTCTGATTCTTCTCCATATCCTTGCTGGTTCAGTTTAAATCTCTCAACGGTTTATTCTGATTCTTTCCCGTAGATGTTTTCTCTGGTTCAGATAAATATCTCAACGATTTATTTTGATTCTTCTCCAGATCCATGCTGGTTCAGATAAATCTCTCAACAATTTATTTTGATTCTTTCTCGCAGACGTCTTTTCTGTTTCAGATAAATCTCTCAACGATTTATTTTGATTCTTTCCTAGCAGGCACTTTCTCTGGTTCAGATAAATCGCTCAATACCTACTCTGATTCTCTCCAATTAAAGAACATTCAAGACCTCTTTTGGTTCATCTTAAACTCTCAACGATTTATCCTCATACTTTCCAAATGAACAATTTCTTGTTCGGATAAATCGCTCCGAGATTTATTCCGATTCTTCACAGTTAAACAACATACAAGACTTCTGCTAGTTTCAGATAAATCGCTCCAAAGATTTATTCTGTTTATTTTCCAATTGAAATCAAGTTCAGAATTAGTCCCTTTTCTGTCAACAAACACCTTTGGATGGCATCTACAAGCCCATCTCTGGAAAATCTCCATCATTCCTCCAAATGGCATCTATAAGCCCATTCACAATTTATCTTCGAGTGCAAATTTCTGGGCATTCTAGTGTTCAATCATCTTCCACCTTCAAGTCACGAATGGCGGATCCGCCAATCTAACTCTTATGGTTTAAGAAGATTGAACAAGGGAAGCTATTGTACCCCAAAATTTTCCCTCTCATTTATCAAGTATTTTCTCACAAGATCTCCTTTGGTTCAAGACTGCACAAGGGTTGATCAACTCAAGACACCTCCTTAAGCATTGATGACTTGAAATTAGGGTTTGAGATTGCACAAGGATAATTAAACTTTTAATGCCTCATACAACTTTCATGGATCATTATAGACCCTCAAGATTTCTCATGTAAAGTTTCAAGTCTTGGATCACATTTTTACTCAGTCAATTGATCAGTTGACCTAAAAATCAACTATTTGGGGAAAAAGTCAATTGTGGTAAATTTAGAGTCAAACTTCATAATTTTTTATCCATATCAATATTATGAACTCAAATATGTCATTTGATAAAGTTTGGACCATAATCCCTCAAGAAATTTGATCAGATCATCAAAAGGGCAAAATGGTCAAAATTAGGGTTTTGACTGAGAAAGGGCAATTTCTGATTTTTGGCCTAGCAAATGGTTATTTTGTTTGAGGAATTATCTCAAGATTTCAAATGCATCATTTTGACCTAATGGTATGACTCAAAACTTTCCTCAACATCAATTGATTGATAGTTGATTTTCAGTCAACTGATCAAAAGTCAATTGTACACTGAAAGGTCAAACTTTGACTTTTTGGTCAAAATCAAGTGTCAAAGATCACAATTCATTAAAACATGTCAAAATATGAAACTTGTTCATCAAGAAATCCAAAAGTCAAGATTTTATTTTGAAAAGTCAAAGTTTCCAAACTTAGAAATTTTTCTAAGTGTTGAAAACTTCATATTTTTTCATAACTTTGAGCCAATTTTTCGCCGTGATGCAAGATGATTCAAAGGAAACTTTCAACATGAAAGTTGTAGATATCAATGAGATCTGAAACATTTCTTTACACAACTTCTCCTATAAATGCATGTATTTTAAGTTATTATTTTATGAACACATGTTCATGAAACATGGAAACTTAGTGAAATTTTGCCCTAGTTTAGGCAGGATTTTAACCTAACTTCATGGCAATTTTTCACATGGTTCCAAGGGGAATTTTCGAAAGTGGTTCAAAGAGGGGTTCTAGATCATATTAAAAGCTCTATAAAATGTCAAAGAACTCCTTGAGATCATGTTTGATAAAGTATAATCGACGGCATGAATTTGGCATTTTATTCTTGAATTATAGGTCATTTTCATGATGAACAAGAATTCAAATCCATGCTAGGCTGCATAATCTTTGCTTTGCAGGCCTCAAACTTGCTTGGAACTCCATAATTAATGTTTGGCACAACTGTTAGAGGCTTTAATCCAAGCATTCAATGCATTGCCCATGCTTAATACCATATTAAGAAGAAATTGCACATTGCCATTTTAGAAAACTAGCTTTTGTGCACAAAATCAGTTCTTGAGGTTTGCAATTGTTTTCTTCTGATCACACACAACCTATAACCCAAAAGAAACTTGTCTAAAGTCTCAAAACAACTCAACCCATGCTTGTACTTTGTCTTGAAACTAAATTTTCACTTTTCTTCAAAAACAAGCAAAATCCCATAACTTGTACTTGTGTGATTCTGACTCTCTCAAACCTCACAATCATTTCAATACATATACACAAGTCATTTTCAAGAAAAGGCACGCATGCTTAAGCCCTCAAACTCCCTAGAACTCAGAATCATACACAAAAACTCCCTTGTTGCATAATCTGACCAAAAACTTGAAACTCACATCTCCCTCGTGTGTTTCCAAGCCTTTTGGTTCCTAAAGCTTCTAAACATCAAATACAAACCATCCAAAGTCCTTTTGCATAACTGTAACACCTCCATCATCAAGTTCGATTTTCAAAAACAGGGGTCTGCAAGTGGACTTCTCCAGAACTTCTCAGCTACTTTCAACTTAAGCCAAGCATCACATTAGCTTCTTGGGAACTTGAGGAAGCTAACCCAATCATTGGAACTCATCAAAAGCTGCTCAAACTCAAAACACGATACACTCTTGCAAGGTGAGTTTTCTGACTTTTGAACTATTCATATAGGCATTGATATGCGTCCATTTTCAAACATAAAATGTAGACCTCATTGCCACAAAGCTGTACACATCCATAATTTTCATTTATACGGTTTGAGCTTAGAGAATTTTTGAGTTAAAGTTTCCAAAGTTTTTTAGGTTTCAGATTAGGGCCAATAAAATTCATGCTTGTCTTTGATCTATAGTTTTAATTCTTTACATTTTTGAAATCGTGAAGAAATTTGCCACAAGTTTCATGTTTATATTTTTGGAAATGGTTGAGGAATGAGAAAGTTACAGATCCTTTGGCTGGAGGTTGAAGATAAGGTACAGTCAGGGCAAGTTTTATGTTATGTATTTATTTTTGTGCCAATATTAACGGATGTATCACCACCATAATGGTTAAAGCGCGCGCCTGTCACCCCTTGGACCTGGGTTCGAGCCCCAGCATTCGTTTTACCTTTTTTTTACATATTTTCTGTTTTCCTTGTTTTTTGTTTGAACAAGTGGGGCCTCCAACTTGGGTCTGAGGATTTTTTTTTTCTTTTATTACCCCCTGACTTACTTCAACACCCCCTGACCCAATTTCATTTTTATTTTCTTTTTCTTATTATATTTTATTTCTTTTTTCTTTATTATTATTATTATTATTATTATTAGTATTAGTATTATTATTAATATTAATTTTCATTGTTATAAATAAAAATCCAAAAAATATTTTATTTATTATTTTTATACTTATTTAGTTTATTTATTTATAAAACTACAAGAACAAAAACATTTTCTTAATAAATTAATTTCTTTCTTAATAATTAATATTTAGGTTTAGGTTTAACTATTATATTATTTTCTTGTAAATTAAAATTAATTTAGAACTAAGGTTTATTTGAATTAATTAATTTACCTATTATTTTATTTAAAACCTTTTCATGGAAAAAAATCATTTTTAACTTATTATTCTTTGTGAACTAATTTAGGTTTTAATTTTAGCTAATTTTAAATTAATCATTTTTCTAATTAGTGTTAGGTTAAAATCCTTTCATAAAAATCAAATAAAAGTCATGTTTCTTTACTCATTTTCATTCTTACATTTTTATCTTCAATTTTGTACAATATTTAATATGGTTGTAATAATTATTTAGATTTAATTTTCTTGCAATTTCCCCATTTGTAAATTTGTACACCCCCCTCCCTTAATGATGTAATAGCTTAGTATTTTTATTTTTCGCAATTTAATGTTTTATATATGAATTATAGTAAATTAGGGGTTGTATGGAAAGATAAAATCAATGCTTAGAAAACCCTAATTCAAAGATAAAATAATACATATAAATCAATACACTTGCACACTTACACCCTTAGGGTAAATCCACTTTTTGCCTTGAGAAATAAATGGTCATGTTATGCATGTGGGGTATCTTAGCAAAAACAAATCAAAATACAAGATCATAGTCCCTCGATAATGCTATCAATGTTGCCTTTCAAAATGATCTTATTCCCTCAAAGAGAATTGCTAGGATATCTCACAACATTGCTATCATGGCTATATGATGACCCACGCCCGTCCCTTTACATCCAAAGATAAGGTTATTTACCAATCCATGGTAAAATAATAATGTCAAAGGAAAGAGAAAATAAACAACAAAGAATTTTGAGTTGGTAGAATATTCCTAGTTGCTTGCTCATTTTCAAACCAAAACATCCTTGCTATTTTAAAAAACAAACACCAACACTTTCAAAACACATTTCAAACTTGAAACATTTGCAAAAGATCAACACTTTGAATACAATCTTACGAATGAGAATCATTACAAAGTTTTCCAAAACGATGGCGCCTTTTGAAAATACTTTCAAAAACCACACAAAGCATATTTTTCAAACAAAAGCAAGTGATCTAGCAAGCAACTAAGATCCCATAGATAACTACGGATGAAAAGGGTGCTAATACCTTCCCTTTTCATAATCTACCCCCCGAACTCAAGAAAACACCTCAAAGGTCTTTCATGTTCTTTTCAACCTTTCCTTTTGGATAAAAGAAAAGTCGGTGGTGACTCTTGCTAACTGCAACATTTGCGATCAAACGCAAAACAACCAATTCAGTTCTCCCACCGTGTTACAGGACCCTACCCTAATGCCTACATATCCCTTTTAGGGAATCATAGAAGTCGTAGTTCAGCTCAAAAGTTTTTGTTGATTTATATTTTTTAATGAATAATATTAATTTTGCATTCTGTCGTAGCTCGACCTTTGGAGACTTACGCATCAGCACTGAAGTGAATTAACATGTTCTTTTGAAAAGGTTCAAAAGAAAATCCCTAAGGTGTAAAAGAGTTTGCATTGGTTGATAGCTTTTACCTTAAATAAGGATTTGGAAGTTGTTATATGTTTTATGCTTTATTCTAAGAAAAAGAGTTTTAGTCTTAATGCAAGAATGAAAAAGACAAAAACATCTAAGGGAGATTAACCTAGATCTATCCCTAATGTTATCATACAATGATTGACCCTAAGGTTGAGTTTTAAAAGAGGAATCTCTACCCTATGTTACCATCCATGGACACCTATCCTAATGTCTATCTCGAAAGCTACTCTAATCGAGCAATCCTAAGGGAAGCATGGTATAACAAACAAATAAGCAAACAAGTGCTTTGGCAAAAGCACACAATCAGGGTATACTGACTCAAAGGGATGGGAGAAACAAAAGAAATGCTTTAGCTAAGGGGAGCAGATCACCCGAAGCAAATAAGCGGAAGATAGATGAAATAAAAAATGTGACGTCCAAAGTGACAAAACACCTAACCAAGATATAGAAGATCGAGGTAGGAAACAGAAGAAAATATGAACGATCACGGAGTGTCAGCATCAGCCAATGCGAACTCCTGACAAAGTGTGGGGGTTTGATTGCAAAACCCTTCCCCACTTGATGGACTCGATACACAATATCTGCATGACTCTGAAGTATCGACGTGCAAAGTGAGCTAAGGATGACACGGACTAGAATGTGCGTGGGTCGATTACGGACCCTCCCCGCTCGCCTCCTTTTGAGGACTTATCATCCGTAATATAATGCGGGCACAAATGTAAACACACGTGTAGAATACCTACTTAAAAGGTAAGATTTTAAACAAACACATATAGCATACAAAAAATGGTGCCTGCTACAGGACTTTAAATAGGGACTTTGAGCACACGTTCTTTATTTCCTGCTTCATACTTCACATGATTTATAGAAAGGAATAAACTTCCCTACTATACATGATTCTAGAAAGCGGTAAATGCTGAAATGAGATAAACAAGAGAAAATACCAGACGAACGAATGTTCGTAGCACAGCAGAGAAACCCGGAAAACTTTGAGTAAGCTTCACCAAGAAGTAGAAAAGAGTCAGAAATAAAATGCTCGGCATAAGCGTCGAAGCATCACCGATGTGAAAATAAATCACAATCAGAATCTCAAGCGTATCCGCATATCGCATAATAAACCTAACAGAGAAAATCCGTTGCCTCTTCAACATGCCCAAAATCTCAAGCAATATGTCAGAAGTTTTGCAAGCTATCAACCGAAATAATCCTGAAACATTTCATATCGCCAAAGTCACATCAACATTCTAACACTAAAAATTAATCATGAGATAGTGAAGGAAAATGTTGACAAAACTTTCAATTAAATTCTAAGGAGATTCTAAAAAAATTCTAACATATTCTACTGTTTTATCATGGCATTTTAACAACAAAATTATGGAAATAAATTATCATGGCAAGAACATTTAAATTTAAAATAGAGGGGTGTAAAGCTAAATTATGTATTATAGTTAGCAAGAAATTCAGGCGCTAAGGCCCATACTGTAGTCCATAAGAAGCTTATTTTTACGCTTCAATAATAGGCTTCAAAAAACTGTAATTGGCCCAAGGGATTTGAACAATCTGGCCCCGTTGATCCACCAACAAACTCACCATCATACCTCTCCAACATACCCCATCAATTTTCAAACACAAAAACATTAAACTAAATTAAAAACACGGAATAGCAAAAACAATGACGTTCTTGTAATAGAGCTAGGGCTCAAAGAATTGTGATTGTTTAGACTCTAACGAAGCAGAGACTTTCTTCTTCTCAAACCTTCTTCGCAAAGAGCGGAGGCGGCTCATTCCTCTTCGCAGAAAGCGACGACGTCTCATGTCTTTTTCCTCGAGCACTTCTGCAACCAATTTATGATCGTCACTTCTATTATCGGTGAAAATCACTCCAACTTCCGTCTTTGATTCAACTCCTTTGATGCTCACAGAGTCACCGACGAATTCTCTTCCCGTCGTTTTCTCGTTCCTCATCTTCGCTTTGGATTCTCATCATTTCAGATTATTGCGGTCTTGACACCAGCCTCGTATCATCTCTATCATCATCCTCTTTTTGACAAAGCTCCAATATCAGCCATGGTTTCAACATCGCCTCATCATTGCAATTCAACATTTGCTTCACCTTCGTGAATCAACCTTCATAGACCCTTCATATTAGTCTTTAGATTTCGAAGCTTCAACTCAACCTCCCACACGAAGCTTCAACGCGCCTCATCTCGGTCGTTCATCCACGATCTCACTGGATTGAAAGCAAACTTCAATGAAATAGTCGAGAAAACCAAGTAATCTTTCATTTCTCCTCTTCGCTCTCTTTGATTCAATCTTCTTGTTCTATTTTTTACTCTGATGTGTAATGTTGTGGTGATATCCTTGATGTTATAGAGATGAGGATGCGATGAATTCTTTGTTGTTTATTGAAGATTTTTGAAGATGAAGCTTGAACAATGGCTATGAAGAGAATGGTGATGCTGAAGATGGAGATTCTGCAGAGAGATTGTGGAAGAATGATGATGAATGGTGCATGGTGCGTGGAAGATGAAGTAGGATCAAGGTTGAGAAAGAAATTTTCTGAGTTTTTTTATGGTGATTCTTCTGTAGTTAAAGAATGAAGAACGATGCAAAGTGATTACCCTTTTTATCTTTCTGTTATTAGTAGAAGTTAGTTACAACTTGATTCAATCTTGGCTGTTGATTTTGATTTTCGGTTAAAGAATTTGAATGGTCAGGATTGAGTTTGTCAAACTTGCTTGAGAAGCCTTGGATAAATTGCTGAGCTGTTAATTTTCACGATATTTTCTTATTTAATCTCCTTTTGCAAATTCCTCCTCACGTCTAATTTTCTTTCTATTTTTATTTTCTAATTTAAATATGTCGGCTATCGGTTTGTGTTGGGGACGCTATACAAGATATATAGCCAAGTTATGCTACATACGGACTTAACGTTGGACCCTTGTTAAGGATGGCTTGCAGCTCTATTTTTGGTTCAGCTTCAGGTTTTATTGATATTCTTGTTTAGCACATACTTGATGATGAGGAGAACATGATTGTAACAAAGTTGTGGGTTTATCAAGCTCGCGACAGGATACCAATAGTTGAGGCTCTTCCCGGTAATAACTTTCTGATTCTGACTTTTTCGAAATCTTCTTTTCCTCTTCTCTTTCTCTGTATTCTTAAGGGTTTTTTGAGTGAGGGAAAATGATGATACACAATTAGGGCTTCTATTGGTTTTGAGTTGATAACATGCCTATGAGAATTCGCTTCTGTTTTGGGATTCTAACTTTTTGTTTGTTTTTATTTTCTGAGATGTCATCATTTCATCATTTTTTACTGATATGTTGTAGTTTCTAAAGTGAGAACTTTTGCTGTTGGGATGGACTTATGCGATTCTGTTAGCATTTTGTTTTGCTGCAGTAATTGTGATGTGAAAATGAGTTAGACTTGTGATTTTTGCTATACTTCCTCGTTTTGACAAAACCGTGATTTTTGCATACTTGTTGAACCGTGATGCTGTTTTTGTGAAACTTGTGTAGTAAGCTTGCTCGTTTTGATCTCTACTATGAACCAAAACTCGTTTTTGTGATTTGTAGTAGATGGAGTTTTTCCCATGATTTCTTGCTCAAAAACTGATTTGTGTGAACCAAAACTGTATGAGGCTTTGATTGTGTTGATTGAACATTATTGAAAACCAACCTTATTTTGTGACTCCTATCAACACCCTAATGATGAGATCGCAAAATGAATCTTCCTGAAAACTTTTGACTTGTGTTCAGGTTCTTGATTTCTAACCATTTTTTTGTTTTTCTTATTTCATGATTTGATTATTGATGAGCTTGGAAAGTTGATAGAGGAAAACTTGAAGAAGGCATGACAAATTTGAATAAGATTATGGACAAACTTGAAGATCAATAGTGAAGTTTGGCATAAAGAACATGATGGCTTGAAGAAGCCATAAAAGATTTATATTTTTAGGACTTAGAACCTCTGTATAAATTGTAAGACTAAAGATAAACTTTGTAATAAACTTGTAACTTCAAAGTATAAGACTTGAGTGAATGATGTTTGAAAAGTTATAAAAATATTGAACTTGGAGATTATACCATGGAAATGCCATTTGAAGTTTTATTTTAGGATTTATACTCTTGCATCTTGATTCTTCTAATTGAAAAGTTTAGAAATTTGGGATGATGAACCATCTTGAAAACAAATGAAATTCCATGAATTTAGAATTTGGTCCCTTGTAAACTTAATTCCCAAAAGTCAAACTATGTTTTCAAGCAAAAATCAATGAAAGACTCAAAGAAATTTCCTTGTATTCAAGCGTATAATTGAATTTCCACTTCCTCTCTATTTTGAAACTTTCCACATCCTTTAAAATATTGAATCAAAAATACCAATGAGATGAAAAACCAAAAGAAACTTAATAAGAATTTTAAAATAAAGAATCAAACTTCTATTGGCTTTGACCAAAATCAAAACCCTTATCCACGCTTTAAACTCCCTAGACAATCCTTCAAATTACGCACACATCAAACATCTGTATGAGATAGCTTGAAGCTTAAACCATGCACCAAAGACTTATGTACTTCACTAATAAACCCACTTTACAAGAAAACCTTGTATCATCTCCTGAATAGGGAAATGAACCTTAACTTTTGACCAAAGAGAATTTCCACTGAAATAAGTTTTGTGTAGAAAATCCAAACCAAAAGAAAACCTTAACTCTACAAGATTCTTGGATATCATACCTCAAGTTCTTATTTAAATGAAAGGAAAGTCAAACGAGAAGGATACAAGATATAAACCCTAATCTCCTGATGATCCTCAGTTGATGAGTTGAAAATGTACTGAGACAATACCCACGGTGGTGATGCTTCAAGAATTTGGCTTAGATAAGCCTTGATCACTTTAATTGGATAAAGTTCTAATTTTGACTGATGACTCCTAGAAATGAGATTCCCTTTCAATAAACACAATCTTCAATCTTCTGATGATCCAATGAGATAGATAAGATATCTTAAGATATGTGATACCTTTCGGACTTGAAAGATCTATAGGTTAAGATAATAAGGCTCTCCTTGAGAAAATTTTCAATACAATCAACTTCCAAAGCTTGAGGAAGACTTGATAACCAAAGTAATTTGATCCCATCATAATGTATTAATGCAATGCAATGTGATGTTTATGATAAAACATAAGCCTAAATCAAGAGGTTAATTTTCGGGTACAACATTAACACTGCGGGATCCTCCTTAGAATCCCAACACATCATCTCCAAAGTAAAACCAAAATGCAAAGTGTGTGTGCCATTCCAATAGTCCTGAGCGTGACACCAATGATTGTTGGGCCCTAAAGAGAAAAATCCAAGACATGATTGATGCAAAGGAAATTGAATTTGACCCTCCTGAGACCCCTAATGTGATTACTGCGCACATGCCCAGTCATGGTAAAGGTGTTAATGTTATTGATGATGTTACTTATGTCTCCACCATAAGTTACTTGACCACTCCCTTGATGATCGTTAAGAAGAATTTGTTAAGAGCCAATTTATTTTCGGGTTGTCCTGAAAATTATTACCATTGTGCTTCCCAAACTAATGGTTATATATGGCTGAAGAAGGGTATTCAACGCTTGATTAATAGCCATGAAATTATGTTCGATAAAACTCCATCCATGAAGAGTTTGCGTGAAGGTATATCTCAAGGACAAAGACTTGAAGATATTTCTATAATCACAATTTACAATACTCCTATAAGGATCACCTCTAGAGGCCCTATAAGGATTCCTGCTAAGTCTGGAGTGGCTCCCCCAATCATCATTGCACCAGGGCCATTCCCTTATTCCTTTAACAAGGTTGTTCCATGGAACTATGGGGAAAAAGTTTACTATCATGGTGTCAAGCAAGAGCCATGGATTACCGAAGATGAAGATTCTGAAGTTATCAATCTCAATGTTGAAAATATTGTCAAAACTAGTAAAGTTACCCGAACATGAAGGATCTTCTCCCCAGAGATCTCTACTCCAAAAACTAACACAACACACGTTCATATTCCTACTGCTGGGTCAACTGTTGAAGCCCGAGGTAAAGAGAAAGTGATTGTGCCTGCCCAGACGGAGGCAACCTCAAAAGATGTTACAATTGAAGACCCCTCTAAACAAGAAATGGAAGAAATATTGAAGATCATTCATAAAAGTGACTACAAAATAGTTGAACAACTGGAGAAGACACCCTTCAAGATATCCATGATGTCCTTGTTATTATGCTCTGAAGCCCAAGCCCGGGCTTTGTTGAAATTTATGAAGAAAGCTTATGTACCACAAGAGACCTCTGCTGATCAGTTTGAGAATTATGTTGCAAGCCTAACAGCTGACAATGGTTTAGGCTTTTCTGATGCCGACTTAACTCCGACCGGAAAGAATCATAACAAGGCTCTACACGTCTCTATTGAGTGTATGGGCACTACTTTGGCGCATGTGTTAGTTTATATTAGTTCCTCCCTGAATGTATTACCAAAAGGTATTATGGATAGATTGGACTGTGAAGGGCTTGTGCTGGAACCCATCGATATTGTGGTAAGAGTCTTTGATGGGTCAAAAAGAATGGTGCACGCAGAAGTTGATCTTCTGATCAAGGTGGGATCTCAGGTTTTCAACTCCACTTTTTATGTAATGGATATTCATCCGGGCTATTCTTGTTTGGTAGGAATCCCCTAGATTCATAGGGCAGGCTCTGTTACCTCTACTTTACATCAAAAATTGAAGTATTCGCTGAAAGGGAAGATCGTTACAGTCTGCGGAGAAGAAGAATATATGGTCATCCATTTGAATTCTTTCAAATATGTTGAAATGGATGGTAAATTCATTGAAACTCCCCGCCAAAAATTTGAAGTAATCCCTCCGACGATTGTCGTTGCTAAAGGTACTCTTGCTACTCATAATATCATCAAGGATTCACCAAGAATGGCTTCTCTGAAGGATGCTAAAGCTGTGGTAGAAGAGGGTGGTTGCACTATCTGTGGACAACTTCCCGATATCCCTTACAAGTCCAACAAATTTGGTTTGGGTTTCTCCTCAAAGGCTCAGAAGGAGGTTCGACATGTTCGTGCTGGAGGACCACCTTTCCGTATTAGAAATAATGAATTCAATGCTCTGGAAGACACTGATAGTGATGGTGACTTGGACAACTGGAGATTCCCTACCATTGGCAGTGGACTCAACAACTAGAAGGCTAAAGAATTTGTAACAATCTCCTTTAGTCATGAGTAATTGCTATTTCCTATTTTTATTTCTTTAATAAGTTTGGTTATGTAATTTCTTTTAAAACAATGACTTTAAACCTCGTGTCTTGCCCGGGGCACAATGTTCTATTTGTTAAGGGTTGTCATTTTATATGTCATATTTTCATTTAATGAAAACATTGGACGTTTTGCATTCAAATTTTGTGTTCTCTGTCTTTATTTTACGTTATTTGCACTTTCAAATAGCTATGTGTTCTTACACACACCCACACACTACATTGCAGATCTCATCAACTTCAGATCTTGTTGATAACAATTCTGCTATTGTCGTTTATGACTTTGAAAATCCAATCTACCAAGCCGAAGACGAAGGTGAGGAATATTGTAAGATACCTGGAGAACTTTCCAGACTCTTAATACAAGAAGAAAAGGCTATCCAACCACATGAAAAGTCGATCGAGGTGGTAAACTTGGGTTCTGAGACAAATAGGAAGGAAGTCAAGATTGGCGCCAACCTGGAGGATAGTGTCAAGAGCATATTGATTCAGATGTTGCATGAATAAGGTGAGATCTTTTCTTGGTTATACGAAGACATGTCAGGACTCGATATAAATATTGTGGTTCACCGTCTACCAATGAAAGAGGGTTGTTCTCCAATTAAGCAAAAGTTTCATCGCATGCGTTCTGAGATGTCAGAGAAGATCAAGGTTGAGGTTATGAAACAATTCAATGAAGGTTTCTTAGCAGTGATGTCATATCCTCAATAAGTTTCAAACATTGTTCCGGTACCGAAAAAATATGGCAAGCTACATATGTGTGTAGATTACAGGGATCTAAATAGGGCAAGCCCCAAAGACAATTTCCAACTTCCACATATTGATGTCCTAGTCAACAACACCGCTCAACACGAGGTATTTTCTTTCATGGATGGTTTTTCAGGTTATAATCAGATCAAAATGGCTCCTGAAGACATGGATAAAACTAATTTTGTCACACAGGGGGCACATTCTGTTACAAGGTCACACCTTTTGGGTTGAAGAATGCAGGGGAAACTTATCAACGTGCCATGGTAGCTTTGTTTCATGACATGATTCATCATGAGATAGAAGTCTACGTCTACGACATGATAGCAATATCACAGACTGAGGAAGAACATCTTGATCATCTCCACGAATTATTTGAAAGGTTAAAGAAGAACAAGCTAAGGCTGAATCCAAACAAATGCACCTTTCGGGTGAGGTCTGGAAAACTTTTAGGTTTCGTCGCCAGTGGTAATGGTATTAAAGTCGATCCCACAAATGTTAAAGCTATTAAGTAAATTCCAGCTCCCCGCACCGAGAAGGAAGTCAGAGGTTTCTTAGGATAACTGAACTACATTGCCCGATTTATTTCTCATTTGACTGCTACCTGTGAGCCAATCTTCAAGCTGCTGAAGAAGGATCAAGTAGTTAAATGGAATGACAGTTGTCAAGTAGCCTTTGATAAAATCAAGGAGTACTTACAAAAACCTCTGATTCTGATTCCACCATTTGAAGGAAGACCTCTAATCATGTATCTAACAGTGCTAGAGAATTCAATGGGGTATGTACTAGGGAAACATGACGAGTCTGGTCGAAAATAGCATGTGATATACTACCTTAGAAAAAAGTTTACTGACTGTGAAACAAGATATTCACTGCTAGAGAAAACTTGACGCGCTTTGGCATGGGCTGCTCTCCGACTAAGATAGTATATGTTGAATCATACTACTCTATTGATTTCTAAAATGGATCCCATCAAATACATATTCGAGAAGCCAACTCTCTCCGGAAGAATAGCCCGATGGAAAATGGTCCTGACAAAATACGATATTCAGTACACCACTCAAAAAGAAATCAAAGGGAGTGTATTGGATGATCATTTGGAACATCAAGCTATAGACGACTATCAGTCTATGCACTTTGGATTCCCGGATGAGAACATCATGCTAATAACAGACTATGAAAAACCTGGACCGTATGAAGGACATGAGCTAGGATCCCGATGGACTATGGTTTTTTATGGAGCTTCTAACACACTTGGAAACATAATTGGTGTTGTAATGATCTCTCCTCAGGTTTTCCATACGCCCTTCACTGGTAGACTTTGCTTTGGTTGCACCAACAATATGGTTGAATATGAAGCGTGCATACTTGGAATTAAAGCTGATATTGACCTAAGAATCAAATTCCTAAGCGTATATGGGGATTCAACCTTGGTCATCAGTCAAGTCAAGGGAGAATGGGATATAAAGCATCTGAGTCTTATCCCTTACCGAGAACATGTGTTAAACTTGATTTTGTACTTCGAAGAGATTACTTTTAAGCATATCCCGAGGGAAGAAAATCGGTTGGCAGACGCCTTAGCTACCATGTCATCCATGTTCAAGCTTAGATGGGGAAACCAGGCTCCCAGAATTACCATTGAAAGATTTTACAAACCGGCACATTGCTACAAAATTGATAATGATAAGGTAGAAGAGAAGCCCTGGTTTTATGAAGTGAAAAGGTACCTTGAAGCCCAAGAATACCCTGAAGGAGCATCTCTCAATGACAAGAAATTCCTGCAGAGGTTCTCAGCTAAATTCTTCTTGAGCAATGGAGTTTTGTACAAGTGTAATCATGATTCAACTCTGCTTTGTTGTATGAAAAAGAAGGAAGCAGAGAAAATTATAGAGGATATGCATGAAGGCATCTTTGGTACTCACTCTAGCGGGCATACTATGGCTAAGAAAATCTTTAGAGCAGGTTACTATTGGTCGACCATGGAGCCTGATTGTCATCGCCACTCAAGAACTTGTCATAAGTGTTAGATTTATGCTGATAAAGTTCATGTGCCTCCAGTACCTTTGAACGTCATGACTACTCCTTGGCCATTTGCAATGTGGGGCATTGACATGATTGGAGAAATCAAGCCTACTGCATCTAATGGACATCACTTCATTCTCGTCGCCATTGACTATTTTACAAAATGGGTTGAAGCAGCCTCGTTCGCCTCTGTTACCAAGAATGTGGTTTCCCGGTTCATCAAGCATAACCTTATTTGTCGGTATGGTATCCCCGAGATAATCATCACAGACAATGGTACCAACCTTAACAACACTATGGTCACTGAACTCTGCATGTAGTTCAAGATCAAGCACCACAACTCTTCTCCATAGATACCAAAGATGAATGGCACAATGGAAGCCGCCAATAAGAACATAAATAAGATTATGCAAAAGATGGTTGTTACTTACAAAGACTGGCACAATATGTTACCATTTTCTCTTCATGGCTATCACACTTCAGTGCGAACATCAACTAGGGAAACCCCGTTCTCTTTGGTCTATGGCATGCAAGTTGTCCTGCCTGTCGAAGATCAGATTCCATCTCTGAGGATTATGAAAGATGAAGACTTAGACGAAGACGAGTGGTTTCAGACTAGGTTTGATCTGTTGAATTTGATTGACGAGAAAAGGCTTGCGGGCTGTCTGTCACAGTCAGATGTATCAAAAATGCATGATCAAGGAATTCAATAAGAAGATCAAGCATCGGGTATATCAGGCTGGTGATTTGGTAATAAAGCGCATCATTCTACCATAAGGTGATCCTAGGTGAAAATAGACTCCCACTTACGAAGGGCTATTTGTTGTCAAAAAAGTATTTTCGGGCGGTTCTATGATACTAACAACCATGGATGGTGAAGATTTCCCACACCCTGTGAACGCGGACATAGTCAAAAGATACTACACATGAAAACGACCCGCTAGGTTGACTGGCCAAGGAAAAAATAAGGGCATAGCGGCAAACCAAAAAGTTTCGGGTAAAAATTAGGGATATATATATATAAGATTATACACCCGACAAGTCGAAAACAAGAAAAGGCGGCTTGGGAAAAAAAGAGTATCCCGGTGGACTGAAAACCCGAAAGGGAGGTCCAGGAAATATTTATGGATTAAAAGCGTATGGTTATATCCCGTTGGATCACTTACAACAAGCTTTATTACCAACGTCACATTCAAACAGTGCAAGTTGAATCAATCAACTTCTTCTGACAACAAGGGATGAGATGTTTGAAGACATAGAGGTAATAGCAGAGTTAGAACCCAACAAGATCATTCCCATATAGCTATTTATTTTGTTTTCACTTTGTACTCTTTTGTTTCACGACGAATTCCTCTTACTATGATTTCCGTCTCTTTGTACAAAATTGCCTGTTTATGGGCAAGTTATCAATACAAATACACTCTAAAATTCAAACGTTTTGTTTATTCCGTTTTGTTTGCAAAAATGTCCTATTACTAAAATTGAATGAACATATGCATATAAACATGATTGACTGTTAACAAATATATGCATAAGAACATGAATAAGCATTTACTTAAGATTCTAGGGATCGGGATGACGTTCAAGTTGTCCAGGAATCCCCACAGAGCCACTTCTATGAGATAATCCCCACAGGGTAATCTTCACAAATTAATCCCTAATAAGAATACATTTACCTCATTTTCCAACCTACGAAGTTCCAATCAGTACAATTCATGGAAATTCTCTTCCTCGACTGAGTTTGAAAACTGTAAAGCTAATTTGCCCAGGAGAGTTTGTTTCCTCAGCAGAATACTTATCCGTCAATAGGGTTTATTTCCCCAACAGATTACAATCTCCTCACCTTGAGTCTATTCCTTAAATTGCTACAAATCACCATAAAAATTCCTCTCCTCAGTGAAGCCACCACTATCCCTAGAGAGACGCTACAAAACTTGGAACCGGACCAGATACCAGTTAACTTTATCCTCCCCAAACAAGTCGGAAGGTTATCCACCTCTTTTATCCCCAGTCAAGGTATATAGGAATTATTCTCCCCATACGAATTGGAAGGTTATCCCTCTCTTTTATCCCCAGTCAGGGTATATAAGAATTAAATTCCCCAGTAGAGCAATGAACAACCAAATTTCCTAAAACTCTTCTCTCCAAAGCAGAAATCAACATTCCCCAGCGAATTTTCCTAAAACAAAAGACAAGAATCCTCAGCGGAAGCCTTCTAGACAATATTAAATATACACATACTCTTCATCCCACCAATAGTCAGGGATTTATTTTCCCAGACAAAATACAGCACTGGCTTACAAATACACTTCACAATATTTCACATTCATACGTCATAGCATATGCAGACGAAACGCATGTAGCACAGTCTCATTTATTTTGAGAACATCATTGTGCAATACATTTCATACATCATAACATTGCAAACAACTAACTCTTTACCTTTTCAGGAAGGATCAATCAACATACAAATATCATCAACAATTCTCAAAACAGATTGTAGATTAATTCCCAAAACAAGACGTGGCGACTATCTACATGATGAATACTTCCTTTAGACATCTTCTAGCTCAGATTAAATCGACCAAAGATTTATTTTAATAATTCTTCTAGTAGACATTTTCTGGCTCAGATTAAATCGACCAAGGATTTATTTTGATACTTCTTCTAGTAGACATTTTCTGGATCAGATTAAATCGACCAAGGATTTATTCTAATACTTATTCCACTAGACATTTTCTGGCTCAGATTAAATTGATCAAAGATTTATTATGATACTTCTTCCAATTAAAGATGGATGTAGATATCTTTTGGCTCAGATAAAATTGACCAAAGATTTATTCTGATACTTTTCCAATAGACATTTTGTGGCTCAGATTAAATCGATCAAAGATTTATTTTGATAATTCTTCCAGTTAAAGACGGGCGTATATATCTTCTGGCTCAAATTAAATCGAACAAATATTTAATCCGATACTTCTCCAAGTAGACCTTTTCTGGCTCAGATGAATCGACCAAAGATTTATTCCGATACTTCTCCCAATTAAAGTCTAGCGTAGACTTAGTCTAATTTCTCTACCAACAGTTTCTTTGGATGGTATCTATAAGCCCATCTCCGACAACTCTTCATTACCTCTCCAAATGGCATCTTTAAGCCCATTCCTGGCATAGTCAACCAACAGCATTACTTCGTGCACAAGCGAGTGCAAATTTCTGGGCACTTAAGTGTTCAATCATCTTCCACCTTCAAGTCACGAATGGCGGACCTGCCAATATTACTCTTCAGGTTTAAGAAGATTGAACATGGGCAAATATTGTACCCCAAAATTTTCCTTCCCTTCTTCTCAAGACATTTCTTACAAATGTTCTCAAATGCCCAAGGATTCTCAAGAGCTGGTCAGACAAGCTCACCCCTTAAGCACTGGGTCCACAACTAGGGTTTTGGTTTTCTCAAGGAAAATTGGACTAATAATACCCCAAGTGACTTTCATGGTTCATCATAAGTCTCCAAGAATGCTCATACCAAGTTTCAAGTCTTGCATCACAAATTTGCTCAGTCAATTGCTCAGATGACTGAAAATCAGTTGTATTGGGTAAAAAGTCAATTATGGTCAACATACAGTCATACTTCAAGATTTTTTTCCAACATCAACATTTTGATGTGATATTCATCATTTTATCAAGGTTTGATCATAATTCCTCAAGGAAAGCACTCAAATCATTAAAGGGGTAAAATTGTTAAAATTAGGGTTTTGATTGAGAATGACTGATCATTGACTTTTGACCTAGTACATGACCTAATGACTTGAAGCATGATCTTAAGGACTCAAACACAACATATTTACCTAATTACATGGTTCAAGACATTTCCAAAGGTGAACGAGATTAATAGTTGAAGAATTGAGATCATTTGATGAAAAGTCAACTGTCACACCAAAGTCAAACTTTGACTTTTTGGTCAACTTTGAACTTCAAAGGTCAAGAGTCATCAAAATTTTCAAACTCATCAAGCTTGATCAAAAAGAATCACAAAGTCAACAAAAAGTCAAAATTTCCAAGAATTAGAAAAATTCTAAGTGTTTTGTCCTTAATAAATTCACTACTTCATGACCATTTTTCACTAAGATACAAGATGATTCAAGGAAAACTTTCAGCATGAAAGATGTAGAGCATGATCAATTATACAACTTTGTACTTAAGGTATGATGTCCAAAAAATGCTTTGATTAGGAGATATAGGCCCATGAAGTCATGACATTTTTATCAAACACTTAGAGAAATTTTCAACAAGTTTGGTCAAATTTTTGTCCCAACTTCTTGGTAATTTTTCACCAAGTTCCAATTTGATTTAGCCAAATTGGTCAAAATGAAAGTTGTAGAAAATGTTTCAAGATTTCCAAAATGTCCAAGAACACATTTTTATCATGCCTGAGCAAGGAGATTCGAAGAGATGAAGTTGGGCATCCATTCTTGAAACACAAGTCATTTTGTGATGAACATGAGATCAAATCTCCAACCCATGTTGCATAAATCTTGCTTTACAGGCTTCTGACTTGCAAATATCACCATATTTAATTGTTTACACAAATTATTTAATCATTATCCAAGTATTCAAGCCATTATCCAAGTGATTATTCCATTTTTGGCACAAAGTTAACATTGCCATTCTTGCAATGTAGCTTTAATCACAAAGTGAACTCATCTTAAGCCTCTCACTTGTTCCTTCTGCACACACTCAACATACAAGACCAGATAAGCATGCTTAAAGTATCCAAAAACTCTATGAAGAAAAGTACAAAGCATTGAAACTATGATCTTCAAGCTTGCTTCATTTACAATCCAACCTAGCCATAACATGTGATCTTGCAAATCTGATCAATCCTTGTCCTCAAACCTCTTTCCTATAAATAAAGGAAGTATTTGCAAGCTAACCCATGAGTTAAATAGCGCTTAAAACCTCTCAATCACTCAAAAAGTCACAATTGCCTTAAAACTCCATTTTGTTGCAAGTTTATGACCTTGAACATCAAACTCCTAATCCACTTGTGTGCTTTTATTTTAAATCATTCACAAAGATTCTATAACTCCTATAGAACTTATCCAAGGCCCTGTTTGATCACTGTAACATCATCTCCATCATCCTCCATTTTTAAAGACAGAGCCCTACAACTTGACTTGTCCAGAAGAGTTGAGGCATTCTCAATCCAAAGTAAGCATTGCAATAGCTTTCTGGGAGTTCACTGAAGCTATCCAAATCATCACAAAATCTCCAGGAGCACTCCAACTCCAGATTCAATTCTTACTTCAGAGGTAAGTTTTTCTAACTTTGAAATTCTTATTTAAGCATCATTTGCATATGCTTTTAAAAGATAAAATGTAGATATCACACATATGAAGCTAACCATGTCCTTAGTTTTCATTTTTATTGACTGAATGACGTGAATTTTAAATTTGAAGTTTTTGAGAAATTAGGGTTCTATTTAGTACCAATAGAAATTCATGACTATATTTTAGTGTTAACTTATATTATTTACATGGCTAAATTTATGTTGAGATTTAGATCAAGTTTGGTGATTACATTTTTTGAAATGATTAAGAAATGAAGGAGTTAGCATTTTTAAAATTTTAGTTGTTGTTGCTGGCCGTGCGAAGAAGATGAAGTTTCATCTTCAAACATTTAGAAATGAGTTGATTTTATATTTAATAGTTGTTGTATAATGACCGGATGAAACAGCCACCCCAGTGGTAAAGAAAGCGCGTGTATGACCATAGGGACCTGGGTTCGAGCCCTAGAGGTAACCTTTTATTTGTTTCATATTTTCCTCTTTCAGATCCAATGCAAATGGGTTCAACGCACACATGGTGTTCCTCTCATCATCACCACAGGATCATCACTAGGCTAGATCACACTCCCCAGAAGGCAAACACATGATACACCTTCAAGAGCTTAACCTCAGTGAACCATCCAACGTTTGGGCTTAGTTGTTCTGTGCCTTTTTGCCTTTGCTTAATAACACTCCCAATTTACTTTCACAACGCAGACCCATTTTTCTTTTTCTTTTTTATTTTCTACTTCAAACAAAAACTTCTTTTTGGGCCTAACACTTTCTTTTTACCCCCCCCCCCCCCCCCCCCCCCCCCAATTTCCTTTTACTAATTCCAGGCCCAATCTTTTTTATATTTTCTTTTCTTTAATTTTATTTATTTATTTCATTTAATTAAAATACAAAATATAATTTTTATTTATAAAATATAGATTTAGGTTTTTTTAAAATTAATTAGTTAATTTAATTTTTGACAAAATTGATTTATTTAAATCACCCTATGAATTAGGTTATACTTCAAATATCTTTTTCAAAATAAAGCATCAAAAATATTTTTCTAATCAATCAGTTTCTTTTTAAGTTAACTTAGACCTAGTTTTTTTCCCTTCAATTAAATTAACTTTCCTTTTAATTAATCATCAAAACTCTTTCTAAACAAAAACAATAAAAACAATAACTTATTTTCTTAACACTTAGAAATGTTTTTAGGGTTCTAAAAACATTCCCCTTTTCTTATCATCTTCACACATTTTATGTTTCGTCTTTATTTCCCAATTATCATAATCGCTCAAATACTTATAATAGACAAATTAGGGTTTATTGCATTCCTACCCATTCACAAGTTTGTACCCCCAATTCCCAAAGCGTTGTAATAGCGTAGGATATTTAATTTCTGTAATTTATCGCTTTCCATATTTCTGTTAGTAATTAGGGTTTGTATGGAAAGATAAACAAACAATCATAGAAAAACCCTAGTTCAAGATAAAATAATTGAATCAAACACACTTTGCACACTTACACCTCTAGGGTAACCTCACATGTTGTCTCAGATAAAAAAAATCATGTCCCTCAAACATGAGATGCTTTAGCAAAGACCCTTAGTTAAAAGGTCGTAGTCCCTCTATGATCCTTTGATGTTGTCTTCGATAAACAATCTTAGTCCCTTACGACAATTGTTAAATCGTTTTACAAGTTGCTTTCTATGATTGTACGATGACCCACACCTGTCCCTCACATCCAATGATATGGCTTCCTACAAACTAATGGTAGGATATCACTATCTAAAGGAGGAGGAAAAGAACAAAGACTTTTTTAGTAGGTAGTTCGCTTGTAACCTCTTGCTCACAAACTAAAACAATTTCCACACCTCACACTTTCAAAACAACTATCTTCAAAACACTTTTCAAAACAAACATTTTGTACACATTCTCAACAATACGAGAATCATTTACAAAATTTCCTTACATTGGCATTTTTCAAAACATCTTTTTAAAAAAACACTTCCTTTCACAAGTATTTTCAAAACAAACATTTTGTGTACATTCTCAATGATACAAGAATCATTACAAAATTGCCGCACTTAGACGTTTTCAAAGTATTTTCAAACATACACAAACACAAAATATTATTTTCAAAGTGAGCTAGAAATTAAGAGCCTGAAATAACTACAGATGAAAAGGGTGCTAACACCTTCCCTTTTCATAACCTACCCCCCGAACTCAAGAAATTACTCAAAAGGTATTTCCTATTCTTTTCACCATTTCCTTTATTGGATAAAAGAAAAGTCGGTGGCGAATCTTGCTATCCGCAATATTTGCTATAAAAATAAAAAACCAAGTCAGTCCTCCAACCGTATTACAATTCTCATTGCAACCCCTTCATCTATGATATTATCTTCTTCAATCTTCAAAAACCTCCTCTCCACAATTGATTCTTTCAATTGCTTCAATCTGCAAATCGCATAACATACCATAATCTACCACAAAATGCTATTGTACCTTTCATCATCATCTTTATTCTTCAAGCTTAATCACCAAAAACAAATCCAAGTCTTTTCTTCTGAATCTGCCTTACCAAGAATTTCAATTCATATCATCGCGTACGCACGAGAATTGTAGCAAAAACGCAAAGGAATAGAAATTTGGAGCAGAAGAAGAAATTTCAATTCATATCAATCCAAGTCTTTTCTTAATGGATTTTAGAAATTAATTTTTAGTTTTTGGTGGAATTTTTTTCGCACATAAAAAACTAATAAAAAATAATTTTTTTCTTTTAGTTTTATTCATATTCCGTATCGTCGTGCCTCGTTATTTTTGACGTATTTGTTCATTGTGCAAGGTACATTCTTTTTGCTTTCGATCATGTAACGTAACAAGTTTTTATGTGATCGAAGTATATGGCTTACGCTCAATTCCGATGCAACACGCTTTATTTCTCATCGTCTTGAGAAATTCATATCATATTATATGTTGTCCTGATGCATGCGATATTTTATGAAGATTTATGCAGGAACTTATGATTACACATTGCTGTTGTACCCCAAAATTTTCCCTCTCATTTATCAAGTAATTTCTCACAAGATCTCCTTTGGTTCAAGACTGCACTAGGGTTGATCAGCTCAAGACACCTCCTTAAGCTCTGATGACTGAAAATTAGGGTTTGAGATTGCACAAGGATAATTGAACTTTTAATGCCTCATATGATTTTCATGGATCATTATGGACCCTCAAGATTTCTCATGCCAGGTTTCACATCTTGGATCACATTTTTGCTCAGCCAATTGATCAGTTGACCTAAAAAATCAGTTGTATTGGGGAAAAAGTCAATTATGGCCAATTTACAGTCACACTTCATAATTTTTTATCTATATCAACATTTTGAACAACTATATGTCATTTGATCAAGTTTGGACCACAATTCCTCAAGAAATTTGATCAGATCATCAAAAGGGCAAAATGGTCAAAATTAGGGTTTTTACTGAGAAAGGGTAATTTCTGATTTTTGACCTAGAAAATGGTTAATTAGTTTGAGGAATGATCTCAAGGTTTCAAATGCATCATTTTGACCTGATGATATGACTCAAAACTTCCCTCAAGATCAATTGATTGATAATTGATTTTCAGTCAACTGATCAAAAGTCAACTGCATACTGAAAAGTCAAACTTTGACTTTTTGGTCAAAATCAAGTGTCAAAGATCACAATTCATCAAAACATGTCAAAATATGATACTTGTTCATCAAATAATCAAAAAGTCAAGATTTCATTTTGAAAAGTCAAAATTTCCAAACTTAGAAATTTTTATAAGTGTTGAAAACTTCATATTTTTCACAAGTTTGAGCCAATTTTTCACCATGATGCAAGATGATTCAAAGGAAACTTTAAACATGAAAGTTGTAGATCTCAATGAGATCTAAAACATTGTTGAACACAACTCCTCCTAGAAATGTACGGATTTCAATTTATTAATCCATGAAATCATGGTCATGAAACTAAAACACTTCGTGAAATTTTGAGCATTTTAGTCAGGATTTTGACCTAACTTCTGGGCCAAGTTTAATATAGTTACAATTGGATTTTTCAAAAGTGATTCAAAAAGGGGTTGTATAGCATATTACAAGCTTTATAAAATGTCCTATAACTCCTTGAGATCATTTTTTATCAAGGAGAATCAAAGCTCAGAAGTTAGGGTTTCAAGTTGTTTTACAAGGCAGAATTTGTGATGCACAATGAACCAAATCACATAGCCATGCTACATAATCTCACTTTTCAGGCTTCTAACTTGAAATTCACTCCTTAGTTAAATGTTTACACAACATATTGAGCCATTGTCCAAGCATTTTAACAATTATCCAAGTTGTATTTCCATTTTTGGAAGAAAGGCAAGACTTCCATTTTGGAAAAGTATGATTTTGCAAATGTCAACCCTTCTTGAGCCTCTCAATGGATCCTTCTACGCACACAACATCTACAAGTCAAAAACAAGCTTGTTTAAAGTTCAACCACTCTAAAATAGCATGGTACATGCTTTGGGAAGATGTTTGTCACGTTTGCTTCAAAAACAAGTAAAGTTTTTACAACATGTAAATTCAAATTTTGACTTGTTGTAGAATACAAAACCTCTTGCCTATAAATACATACACTATTTGCAAGATAAAGCACACATTCTTAAGCCCTCAAACTCCCTAGAACTCAGAATCGCACACAAAAACTCCATTGTTGCATAATCTGACCAAAAACATGAAACTCACATCTCCCTCGTACATTTCCAAGCCTTTTGGTTCCTAAAGCTTCTAAAAATCAAATACAAACCATCCAAAGTCCCTTTGCCCAAATGTAACACCTCCATCATCAAGTTCCATTTTCAAAAACAGGGGTCTGCAACTTAACTTCTCCATAACTCCTCAGCCACTTTCAACTCAAGCCAAGCATCACATTAGCTTCCTGGGAACTTGAGGAAACTAACCCAATCACTAGAACTCATTGAAAGCTACTCCAACTCAAAACATGATACCCTCTTACAAGGTGTGTTTTCTGACTTTTGAACTATTCATATAGGCATTGTTAGGCTTCCATTTTCAAACATAAAATGTAGATACCATTGCCACGAAGTTGTACATATCCATAGTTTGCATTTATATGGCCTGAGCTTAGAGAATTTTGGAGTTGAAGTTTCTGAAATTTTTAGGTTTTTAATTAGGGCCAGAAAAATTCTCATGCATCTTTGATTGATAGCTTTAGTTATTTATATGGTTGGATTCGTGGGAAGAAATTCCATAACTTTCATGTTTGTACTTTCCATTTTTGTCGAGAGATGAACAAGTTACAGGTGCTCTTGCTGGCAGAAGGTTGAAGACGAAGTACATGCCTTGGAAGTATTATGTGTTATGTATTTATTATGTCATTTTAATAAACGGATGTATAGCCATCTCACTGGTAAGGCAGCACGCTGGTAACCAAGAGGGCGTGGGTTCAACACCCAGCGCGCTACCTTTTATTCATTTTTCACATTTTCACTCTTTTTTTTGTCACAAGCACACACGCATGGGCCTCAATGCAGTGGGCCTTGGTCTTTTGCTGGCTTCTAACCATGGCCCTACTTAAGCACCCCCTGGTCATTTATTTCTTTATTTTTATTTTATTTTTATTTTTTAGTTTATTTCACTTTCATATTTTCATTTTATTATTTTCATTACTAATATTATGTTTTTTTATTATTAATAGA
Source organism: Vicia faba (assembly GCA_948472305.1). NCBI lineage: Eukaryota > Viridiplantae > Streptophyta > Magnoliopsida > Fabales > Fabaceae > Vicia > Vicia faba. The sequence continues at coordinate 1,030,968,311 of OX451739.1, forward strand.
AAATCCCAAAAAAAAAATTTATTTTATTATTTTTACTCTCATTTATATTTTATTTCTCTTTATAAAAACTAAAATGAACAAAAACAATTTTCTTAGTAAATTAATTTCTTTTTCTTGATTAATATTTAGATAATTAAGTTTAATTATTATATTATATTATTTTTCTTGTAAGTTAAAATTTATTTAGAACTTAGGTTTATTTTAATTAATTTTTTATATACTATATTTTTTTAATTTAAAAAACCTTTCATAAAAAACCCTAAAAATACTTTTTTATTTAATTTCTTTCTTAATTAGTTTTATTTAATTTTCACTAATCATTTTCTTAATTAGGTTGAGCTCCTTTCATAAAAAAATCCAAACAAAGATCCATTTCCTTTCCATTTATATACTTGTATATTTATTCATTTTTGTACATTATTTATTCAATTATTTTGTACAATATTCAATATGATTGTAATAGCTAATTAAATTTAATATTCTTGCAATCCCAATTTGTAAAAATGTATACCCCATCCCCCAAATAATGTAATAGCATAGAATATTTACTTTCCGCAATTTATCGCTTTATATAAATGCTAGTAATTAGGGTTTGTATGGAAAGATAAAACCAATGCTTAGAAAACCCTAATACAAGACAAAACAATGCATGTAAATTAACACACTTGCATACTTACACTCTTAGGGTAAATCCACTTTGTTGCCTTACAAAAATGGCCATGTTATGCATGTGAAGTATCTTAGAAAAACCAATCGAAATACAAGATCATAGTCCCTCAATGACGCTATCAATGTTGCCTTTTCAAAATGATCTTAGTCCCTCAAAGAGAATTGCTAAGATATCTCACAACATTGCTATCATGACTATACGATGACCCACGCCCGTCCCTTTACATCCAAAGATAGGACTTCTTATCAAATCAATGATAAGATAGCAATATCAAAGGAAATGAGGAAATGAACTAAGACTTTTGAGTAGGTAGAATGTTCCTAGTTTCTTTCTCATTTTCAAACCAAAACATCCTTTCTATTTTCAAAACAAACACCAACACTTTCAAAACATATTTCAAACTTGGAACATTTTCAAAAGATCAACACTTTGTATACGTTCTTACGAATGAGAACTATTACAAAGTTTGCCTAAATGATGGCGCCTTTTCAAAATACTTTCAAAAAACCACACAAGGAATATTTTCAAACATAAACAAGTGATCTAGAAAGCAACTAAGAGCCCATAGATAACTATGGATAAAAAGGGTGCTAATACCTTCCCTTTTTATAATCTACCCCCCGAGCTGAAGAAATAATCTCAAAGGTCTTTCCTGTTCTTTTTAGCCTTTCCTTTTGGATAAAAGAAAAGTTGGTGGCGACTCTTGCTAACCGCATCATTTATGATAAAATGCAAAACACCCAAGTCAGTTCTCCTACCGTATCATAGAACTGGCGACTCTGCTGGGGACTTATTTAAAAGTGGGGTTACCTTAGGGATAGATCACCTTTACCTGCTTTCATTGTTTGAATTTCTTGCTTTACATTATTGGTTCCTTGTTTGGGTTTGTTTTGATCCTCTACCCGGATCTGGGGCACCTTTTAGGTAAGTAGCAATAGATTGTGTAAATTGTGCAGGGTATACCGACATGGTCTAAGCAATAGCTATGTTAGTGTGACGCATTTGTTGGTACCCGGTATCCCTTGTGTTGAAAAGAGGAGAATACGGGGCCGCTGAGCGGCGTCATGAAGCACTAACTGACCTTAGAACCTTATTTGACCAACTTGGCCATTAGGAAGTAGTGAGATATCCGGTTTCAGTGTAAAGCTGAAAATTGGTTGATACTTGATGCTACACTCATTGAGACTTGACTCCTGAGTTTTGTTTGGTTGTTTGTCAATCGCCTATCGAACGAAGCTTGTGGGAAAGGTAAGTAATATTGAAATCCCTTAGAACCCTGTTACTATTAACTAGGATAGGTTTAGCCAACTAAACTTCAAGAGGGTACTTATCTACAAACTCCATGCAATCCTAAACCTAAGGAATTATCTTCTTTGTGTGTATATGATTATTTGTACATAACAACTTGTTTACTTTGCATACTTGTACATGACATCATGACATCATACTATAGCATTTTCAATAACCATTTCAAGTATCTCGAGATCCTTTGATGTAGAGTTACGTTGAACCAGACATTTATCAAGAGGCAAGAGGATTTATTTTCCTCTAATCAAACATCGTCAAAGATCGAGTACAAAAACTTGAGTCAAGGGCTACAACCCACTTGACATGGCGAGCTTAATTCTCATGGAAGGACATCCACCGATAAAAATTTCTCCAATCAAAACTGTAAGTGACTACTAACCCCGCAAGATCGTTGAAAACATGCATCCACATATCATGCATCATATCATGATAGGTTTCTCCCATACGCGGCTCATTATCTTCCTACTGTTTATTTCAGTAAGATGGATATGGAACAAACGGTGAAAGATCTCCAAGCCCAAAATTCCCAATTCCAATAAATGTTCTTGGCTTTGGCTAAGAGGCAAGAGGACCTGAAGACTCTTCTTCTCAAAGACAAGAAGAAAAAGTCCAAGAAGTCAGTAGGCGTCCTAAACTTGGGAAGGAGACTTAAAGGACCAGTAAAGGGAGCTCTAGATCTTCCAACTCCATTCAACTTGGGGGATAGTCATGAAGAAGACAATATTCTAGATATTGATGAAGTCGAAGCTGACTACTCTGAGGAACAATATCCTCCCGCTGATGACAAGTACAAACAGTTGGAGGATCGCCTCATTGCTATGGAAATTCAGTAGATAACTGGCTTGGATTTAGGAGAAATGGGTTTGGTTTCTGGAGTGGTCATCCCGCCAAAGTTCAAAATCCCTACATTTTCCCTGTATGATGGAGTCTCGTGCCCTAAGATGCACTTAAAGTCTTATGTCCGCAAGATTCAACCATACACAAATGATCCGAAGTTGTGGATCCATTTCTTCCAAGAGAGCCTGGTAGGGACTCAACTTGAATGGTTCTATCAATTTAAGAGTTCTCGCATCCATACCTGGGAGGATTTAGCCGCTGCTTTCTACAAGCAGTACCAATACAATGTTGATCTTACACCAACTCGTGTGCAATTGCAGAACATGACCATGGGTTCCAACGAGAGCTTAAAAGGATACACCCAAAAATGGAGAGATTTGGATGGTAGGGTGAAGCCCCCTCTAACTGACAGGGAACTCATTGACATCTTTATTGGAACCTTGACGGAACCTTTCTTCAAACAACTAATCAGAAGCTCCTCGGTCGGGTTCACCGAGCTAATACTGAATGGCGAAAGGGTCGAAGCTGGAATCAAAAGCGAAAAGATCCAAGGAGCTATACCCTCTGATGCTCAGAAAAAACCATACAATGGGAAGAAAGAGTCCAATGTTGTGAATGGTCAAAGGAGTCATCATGACCAACATGTGGGGGTAGTCCTGATCTCTGGTTCTACGTTGCACCGGCAACAACAAAAGGGAAATCAATGAAGGCCAGACGAGCCCAAAAAACAGTTTACCAACATCAACATGCCGCTGTCTCAAGCACTACAAAACATGTTGAGGATGAACCTGATTACGTTGATAGGACCTCATCCAAACCCCAAAACTTCTTCTACTAACTATAATCATAATGCAACGTCTACTTATCATTTATGCAGTCCCGGGCATGATACTAACGACTGTTGGGCTTTGAAGTACAAGATTCAGAATTTGATTCACGCCAAGGAGGTCGAGTTTGACCCTCCGAAGACTCCAAACGTGATCACTGATCCTATGCCAAATCATTGAGAGAGTCTTGTTCATTTTGAATTTTCAATTGTAATTTATTTTGTTATTCAAACAATTACCTATTAATGTCAAACTTTGTTTCATTAATGCATTAAATATTTTTGTCTTGAATTAATCCATTCATTTTCATCCTATTTAAATTATTCTTTTTACTCCTTTTATGATATTCAACTCTTGTTTTAAAAGTTGCAAGCCTTTAGAGGGAGGATGACGAAAACAATGCCATAATCTCATACAATATGCTTTTGGATAAACCTTGTTGACGATGTACAGGCGTTTTTTTCAAATCCTAAACACTGGAGTTATTAGGAAGATAATCCCTAGTCAACCCCTTCGAGCAAAAGAAGTAGAAGTTTTATTTTTTTACACAAATTGAAACCTTTAATCAAAACCAGGGGCAGGTTATTCTCTCAGTTAATTCAAATGCGTGTTCAAATTGCAAACTTTTATCTCGTAATACAACGAGCGGCATAAAAAACGTTCCTCCAGGACCAAAAGACAGTGATGGTTCCCTACGAAATAGGAAGTCATTATCTCCCAAGAAAAAAGCCCGCTAAGTTAAAACCTATAAAAGAGACTTAAGAAAAATTAGGGCATCCCGCTGACTGTAATCTCAAAACAAGAACAGTCAGGCAAAAATTAGGGATAATCAAAAAAGAGGTCACTGCAAATCCTCAACAACATGAAAAATGTTGCAAAAAATGACTGCCTTCCGATAAACTTAACTTGTTTGAACCATCACCAAAAATTCATTCCAAAGTCAATTGGAGTTCAAACGCACAATTAACTGAGTTTAGGACTGAAGAACATCACGAAGAACGGGCGGATACAAATACACTTTGAGCCTTTGTCCTTTGTTTCTTAAACTGTGAACCAAGCCACGTTACAACCCTTCAAAAATCCTAAATGAAGCATGGGTTAGTTCGAAAGCATACTGTTACAAAAGGTATCTTGACTCCTGTAAGGCTTTACTCTAAATCCTGAGTTTGAATTTTCTTACAAAATTTCTTTACTTGCTAAAACGCATTTTCAAAATTTCAAGACAAGCGTAAACTTTGCATTATTTGAATATCGTTGTTTGCATATGGCTATTTGTTTGACAACAGAGAAATTCACACAACGAATATCCGATGAACGAAAGCTCTCTCGGTAAACAAAATCACATCAAATGGGATGACACTTCCAATGACAAATCTCCTATAAACAAGGGGGCATGACATATCACTATCCAGCACACCTGGGGAAGGTCACCATCTCCATCACTTGGGGAATTGAATGGGTTACGTACAATCCAACATCTCCTGGCAGTGCCACATACACTTGCTACTAGGGGCAGTGACAAATCTCCCCAAAATCCTTCTCATAGGATGATTCCCCAGCCAGATTTTCAATCTTTGAAAACCTCTTCCCAACTGAGTTGACTTCAAGAATCCTCGAGGATTTCTACCAGTGAAGTCGCCGCCTCTCTAACAGACTAAGCAGCAGGGTTTATTTCCCCAACAAAAGACAAGATTCTCCGGTGGAAACATTCTAAGCAAAGTTTGAAGACACATCAACTCTTTAACAGCAGTCCGGGATGTATTGACTCCTCAACGTTTGTCAAGGATTTATTTTCCCATAAAAAATACATTCATTAACATTTCACACATGATAAGTGAATACGACACAATCTCTTTTATTTTGAGAACATCATGACACCATGCATTTCATACATCATGACATTGCATACAGCTAACATTTTACCTTTTTCAGGAAAAGGTCAATCAACAGATGGCTACCATCAACTATTTTCAAGTTCCAGATTAATACTTGTAACAAGTCAGGGCATTTATCTATACGACCAATTGAAGCAACCCTGCACAGGTTCCTCCTATTTCAAAGATGAAGTTTTACACTGACTCATCATGAAGCAACCCTACATAGGTTCCTCCTATTTCCAAGAAGAACTTTTACACGAACTTGTCATGAAGCAACGCTACACAAGTTCCTCCTATTTGCAAGATGAAGTTTTACACGGACTCGTTATGAAGCAACCCTACACAGGTTCCTCCTATTTCCAAGATGAAGTTTTACATGGACTCGTCATGAAGCAACCCTACACAAGTTCCTCTTATTTAAAAGATGAAGTTTTACACAGACTCGTCATGAAGCAACCCTACACAGGTTCCTCCTACTTCCAAGATGAAGTTTTACACGGACTCGTCATGAAGCAAACCAACACAGGTTCCTCCTATTTCCAAGATGAAGTTTTACGCGGACTCGTCATAAAGAAACCCTACACAGGTTCCTCCTATTTCCAAGATGAAGTTTTACACGGACTCATCATGAAGCAACCCTACACAGGTTCCTCCTATTTCCAAGATGAAGTTTTACACGGACTCGCCATGAAGCAACCCTACACAGGTTCCTCCTATTTCGAAGATAAAGTTTTACACGGACTCGTCATGAAGCAACCCTACACAGGTTCCTCCTATTTCCAAGATGAAGTTTTACACAGACTCGTCATGAATCAACCCTATATACGTTCCTCCTATTTCCAAATGAAGTTTTACATGGACTCGTCATGAAGAAACCCTACACAGGTTCCTCCTATTTCCAAGATGAAGTTTTACACGTACTCGTCATGAAGCAACCCTACACAGGTTCCTCCTATTTCCAAGATGAAGTTTTACACGGACTCGTCATGAAACAAACCTACACAGGTTCCTTATATTTCCAGATGAAGTTTAACACGGACTCATCATCAAGCAGCCCTACACAGGCCCATCATAAATTGAAGTTAATTCAATACCACTGCTGGTTTAGTTTAAATCTCTCAATGGTTTATCCTGATTCCTTCTTGCAGACATCTTTCTTTGGTTTAGATAAGTTTCTTCAAGATTTATTCTGATTCTTTCGAGTTAAATAAAATTCAAGACCACTGCTGGTTTAGTTTAAATATCTCAACGGTTTATCTGGATTCCTTCTTGCAGACATCTTTCTATGGTTCAGATAAGTCGCTCCAAGATTTATTCTGATTCTTTCCAGTTAAATAAAATTCAAGACCACTGTTGGTTTAGTTTAAATCTCTCAACGGTTTATCCTGATTCCTTCTTGCAGACATGTTTCTCTTGTTCAGATAAGTCGCTCTAAGATTCTTCTGATTTCCATTCCAGTCAAAGTTAATCCAAGACCTTCTCTAGTTCAGTCAGATCGACACTAAGATCTCTCTGATTTCTATTCCAATTTAAGATATTCCAAGACTTTTTTATGGTTCAGTTGAATCGATCCTAAGATTTTTCTGATTTCCATTCCAGTCAAAGTTAATTCAAGACATCTACCGGTTCAGTTTAAATCTCTCAATGGTTTAACCTGATTCTTTCTGGTAGACGTTTCTTCTGGATCAAATAAATCGCTCCAAGATTTATTATGATTCTATTCCAGTTGAAATCAAGTTCAAACTTAGTCCATTTTTTGTCAACAGTCACCTTTGAATGGCATCTACGAGCCCATCTCTGGTAAATCTCCCCCATTCCTCCAAATGGCATCAATAAGCCCATTCACAATTCATCTTTGAGTGCAAATTTCTGGGCACTCTAGTGTTCAATCATCTTCCACCTTCAAGTCACGAATGGAGGATTCGCCAATCTAACTCTTCAGGTTTAAGAAGATTGAAGAGGGGCAATTGTTGTACCCCAAAATTTTCCCTCTCATTTATCAATTAATTTCTCACAAGATCTCTTTTGGTTCAAGACTGCACTAGGGTTGATCAGCTCAAGACACCTCCTTAAGCTCTAATGACTGAAAATTAGGGTTTGAGATTGCACAAGGATAATTGAACTTTTAATGCCTCATATGAATTTCATGGATCATTATGGACCCTCAATATTGCTCATGTCAAGTTTCAAGTCTTGGATCACATTTTTGCTTAGTCAATTGATCAGTTGACCTAAAAAATCAGTTGTATTGGGGAAAAAGTCAACTATGGCCAATTTACAGTCAAAATTCATAATTTTTTATCCATATCAACATTGTGAACTCCTATATGTCATTTGATCAAGTTTAGACCATAATTTCTCAAGAAATTTGATCAGATCATCAAAAGGGAAAAATGGTCAAAATTAGGGTTTTTACTGAGAAAGGGTAATTTCTGATTTTTGACCTAACAAATGGTTAATTGGTTTGAGACATGATCTCAAGGTTTCAAATGCATCATTTTTACCTAATGATATGACTCAAAACTTCCCTCAAGATCAATTGATTGATAATTGATTTTCAATCAACTGATCAAAAGTCAATTGCACACTGAAAAGTCAAACTTTGACTTTTTGGTCTAAATCAAGTGTCAAAGATCACACTTCATCAAAACATGTCAAAATATGAAGCTTGTTCATCAAGAAATAAAAAAGTCAATATTTCATTTTGAAAAGTCAAAATTTCCAAAAGAAAATTTTCTAAGTGTTGAAAACTTCATATTTTTTAATAACTTTGAGCCAATTTTTCACCATGATGCAAGATGATTCAAAGGAAACTTTCAACATGAAAAGTTGTAGATCTCAATGAGATCTAAAACATTTCTGAACACAACTCCTCCTGTAAATGTATGGATTTCAAGTTATTAATCCATGAAATCATGGTCATGAAACTAAAACACTTAGTGAAATTTTGAGCATTTTGGTCAGGATTTTGACCAAACTTCTGGGCCAAGTTTCATATAGTTCCAATTTGATTTTGCAAAAGTGATTCAAAGAGGTGTTGTAGCGAATATTACAGGCTTTCAAAAATGTCCAAGAACTCCTTGAGATCATTTTTGAGCAAGGAGAATCGAAGGTTAGAAGTTAGGGTTTCAAGTTGTTTTACAAGGCAGAATTTGTGATGCACAATGGACCAAATCACATAGCCATTCTGCATAATCTCACTTTTCAGGCTTCTAACTTGCAATTCACTCCTTATTTAAATGTTTACACAACATATTAAGCCATTTTCCAAGCATTTGAACCATTATCCAAGTTGCATTTCCATTTTTGGAAGAAAGGCAAGACTTCCATTTTGGAAAAGTATGCTTTTGCAAATGTCAACCCTTCTTGAGCCTCTCAATGGATCCTTCTGCACACACAACATCTACAAGTCAGAAACAAGCTTATTTAAAGTTCAACCACTCTACAATAGCATGGTACATGTTTTGCGAAGATGTTTGTCATGTTTGCTTCAAAAATAAGTAAAGTTTTTACAACATGTAAATTCAAATTCTGACTTGTTATAGAACACAAAACCCCTTGCCAATAAATACATACACTATTTGAAAGATAACACACACATGCTTAAGCCCTCAAACTCCCTAGAACTCAGAATCACACACAAAAACTCCATTGTTGCATAATCTGACCAAAAACTTGAAACTCACATCTCCCTCGTGCGTTTCCAAGCCTTTTGGTTCCTAAAGCTTCTAAACATCAAATGCAAACAATCCAAAGTCCTTTTTCCCAAATGTAACACCTCCATCATCAAGTTACATTTTCAAAAACAAGGGTCTGCAACTTGACTTCTCCAAAACTCCTCAGCCACTTTCACCTCAAGCCAAGCATCACATTATCTTCCTGGGAACTTGAGGAAGCTAACCCAATTACTAGAACTCATTGAAAGCTGCTCCAACTCAAAACATGATACCCTCTTGCAAGGTGAGTTTTTCTGACTTTTGAACTATTCATATAGGCATCGTTAGGCTTCCATTTTCAAAGATAAAATGTATATACCATTTCCACGAAGCTGTACATATCCATAGTTTGCATTTATATGGCCTGAGCTTAGAGAATTTTGGAGTTGAAGTTTCTGAAATTTTTAGGTTTTTAATTAGGGCCAGAAAAATTTTCACTCATCATTGATTTATAGCTTTAGTTATTTATATGGTTTGATTCGTGGGAAGAAATATCACAACTTTCATGTTTGTACTTTCCATTTTTGTTGAGAGATGAGCAAGTTATAGGTGATATGGTTGGCTGAAGGTTGAAGACGAAGTACAGGCCTTAAAAGTATTATGTGTTATGTATTTATTATTTCATTTTAATAAACGGATGTATAGCCACCCCATTGGTAAGGCAGCATGCTGGTAACCAAGAGTGTCTGGGTTCAACACCCAGCGCGCTACCTTTTGTTCATTTTCACTCTTTTTTTGTCACAAACACACACGCCTGGGCCTCAATGTAGTGTGCCTTGGTCTTTTGCTGGCTTCTAACCCCTGGCCCTGCTTCAGCACACCCTGGTCATTTATTTCTTTATTTTTATTTTATTTTTATTTTTTAGTTTATTTCACTTTCATATTTTCATTTTATTATTTTCATTACTAATATTATGTTTTTTTATTATTAATAGAAAAACCCAAAAAAAATATTTTTTTTATTATTTTTACACTCATTTATATTTTATTTCTCTTTATAAAAACTAAAAAGAACAAAGACAATTTTCTTAGTAAATTAATTTCTTTTTCTTGATTAATATTTAGATAATTAGGTATAATTATTATATTATATTATTTTTCTTGTAAATTAAAATTTATTTAGAACTTAGGTTTATTTTAATTAATTTTTTATATACTATTTTTTTTAATTTAAAAAACCTTTCATAAAAAACCCTAAAAATACTTTGTGATTTAATTTCTTTCTTAATTAGTTTTATTTAATTTTCACTAATCATTTTCTTAATTAGGTTGAGCCCCTTTCATAAAAAAATCTAAACAAAGATCCATTTCCATACTTGTATATTTATTCATTTTGTACATTATTTATTCAATTATTTTGTACAATATTCAATATGATTGTAATAGCTAATTAGATTTAATATTCTTGCAATCCCAATTTGTAAAAATGTATACCCTATCCACCAAATAATGTAATAGCGTAGAATATTTACTTTCCGCAATTTATCGCTTTATATAAATGCTAGTAATTAGGGTTTGTATAGAAAGATAAAACCAATACTTAGAAAACCATAATACAAGACAAAACAATGCATGTAAATCAACACACTTGCACACTTACATCCTTAGGGTAAATCCACTTTGTTACCTTACAAAAATGGCCATGTTATGCATGTGAAGTATCTTAGCAAAAACAAATCAAAATACAAGATCATAGTCCCTCGATGACGCTATCAATATTGCCTTTTCAAAATGATCTTAGTCCCTCAAAGATAATTGCTAAGATATCTCACAACATTGCTATCATGACTATACGATGACCCACGCCCATCCCTTTACATCTAAAGATAGGGTTTCTTATCAAATCAATGGTAAGATATCAATATCAAAGGAAAGGAGGAAATGAACTAAGACTTTTGAGTAGGTAGAATGTTCCTAGTTTCTTGCTCACTTTCAAACCAAAACATCCTTGCTATTTTCAAAACAAACACCAACACTTTCAAAACATCTTTCAAAGTTGAAACATTTTCAAAAGATGAACACTTTGTATACGTTCTTACGAACGAGAACTATTACAAAGTTTGCCTAAACGGTGGAGTCTTTTCAAAATACTTTAAAAAAACCACACAAGGCATATTTTCAAACAAAAGCAAGTGATCTAGCAAGCAACTAAGAGCCCATAGATAACTATGGATAAAAAGGGTGCTAATACCTTTCCTTTTTATAATCTACCCCCCGAACTCAAGAAATAATCTCAAAGGTCTTTCTTGTTCTTTTCAGCCTTTCCTTTTGGATAAAAGAAAAGTCGGTGGAGAATCTTGCTAACCGCAACATTTGCGATAAAATGCAAAACATCCAAGTCAGTTCTCCCACCGAATCACAGTTGCATTCGCAACATGCATTTGTTTTTATCTTAGTTGGATATCGTGTTTGACTTTGTTTGTTTCTTGGTGAATCTTGCTCGACGCGTACTCCCTTCTTCTCCATTGCTTTCTTTTGCTTTCGACGATTAGCTTGCTTGTGGTAGTCGGCGCTACTACCATTTGTATTTCTCAGCACTTTACTGCTTTTATAGAGATCATGAGAAGTATGACTTTACTACTTTATGATGCCATGAGAAGTAGGGTAGAGATGTATGAAGGGGATCTCTGTTGTTGATCATTTCAGGAGCCATCTGGTTTATTTAAAGACCCGTTTAGGGCAATTCCGCATTGTGTGCTTTTTGTATGCTATATGTGCTTGTTTAAAATCCTGCCTTTGAAGTAGGTATTTTGCACGTGTTTATACTTATGCTTGCATATGTTATGGATGATAAGTCCTCAAAAAGAGGCGATCAGGGAGGGTTCACAATCAACCCCCGCAATTTCATCCATGTCATCCTTAGCTCGTGATACACCACAATACTTCAGAGTTGTGCCTGCTCTTGTTATCGAGTCGTCAAGTGGGGAAGGGTTTCACAATCAAACCCCCACATTTTATCAGGAGTTTGCATTGGTCGATGTTGACACTTCGTGATTGTTCATATTGCCTTATGTCGCCTACCTCGATCTTCTATATCTTGGTTAGGTGTTCAATTGCTTTAGACATCATATTTTTGTTTTACATCCTATTCACGCTTGTTTGTCTCGGGTGATACGCTCCCCTTAGCTAAAGAATTTTGCTTTTATTCTTTACCATTGTATGTGTGTGCTCCTTCTAGGTTGCTTGTCTTATCCTTGTAGATATCATGTTCCCTTAGGATGTGCTTATTCCCTTCGGATGCAAGTTAGACCTTAGGCTGCAAACCATGCATGCTAACATTAGGTAGACATTTCCCTTTTTGATAATCCAAACCATAGGACCACCATTGAATGATAACAGTAGGATTAGAAATAGGCTAGTCTCCCGTAGAATCTTTTCTTCCCATTTTTGCATATGCATTTAAAACTAAAACTCTTTTTCTTAGCAAATCATAAAACACTCTCTAATAACAAAAACCCTTTTTCAAGGTAAAAAAAATACAAACCAATCAAATGTGGCATCTTTCATTGAGGGCGTAACTCGAAACCATTACCAGGTAAGTACATGATTAATTTACTTATGTGCCAATGCGTGAGTCTCCAAAGGTCAAGCTGCGATAGAAGGCGGAATTAATATTATTCATAAAAAACACAAACAAACAAAAACATGTGAGATGAACTACAGTAAATTTGATTCCTCAAAAAGGATACATAGGCATTAGGGTAGGGCCCAAGCGAGCACAACTTTATTTTCCCAACATTATTTTCTCATTTCTTTTGCATGCATTCTTCCTCAATAATAAACAGTAAGCATAGTTTAGACACACCCATAAGATAGATAACAAGAGTGGATACTGTAGAGTACTACGGGCATGTGAGGTGCTAATACCTTCCCCTCGTGTAACAAACTTCCTTATCCGATTTCTCGATCACAAGACCGCGACTTCTCCCTTCTCAGGTTTTCTTGATGTTTACCTTTCCCTTCATGTTGGATAAAAGACGTTCGATGGTGACTTTATTGTCTAATGATTTCCAGCCGGATGTTTCACGAACTATCTCCCTTAATGAAGAGACTACCATCCATCGGATTACAAACCTCAACAATGAACTATCTTCCATAACGAAGAGACTACCATCCATCGGAGTACAAATCTCAACAAAGAACTATCTCCCTTAATGAAGAGACTACCGTCCATCGGAGTATAAATCTCGACAATAAACTATCTCCCTTAATGAAGAGACTACCATCCATTTGAGTACAAATCTCAACAACGAACTATATCCCTTAATGAAGAGACTACTATCCATCGGAGTAAAAATCTCAACAACGAACTATCTCCCTTAATGAAGAGACTACCATCCATCAGAGTACAAATCTTGACAATGAACTATCTCCCTTAATGAAGAGACTACCATCCATCAGAGTAAAAATCTCAACAATGAACTATCTCCCTTAATGAAGAGACTACCATACATTGGAGTAAAAATCCCAACAATGAACTTTCTACCTTAATGAAGAGACTATCATCCATCGGAGAACAAATCTCGACAACAAACTATCTTCCTTAAAAAAGAGACTACCATCCATCAGAGTAAAACTCTCAACAATGAACTATCTCCCTTAATGAAGAGACTACCATCCATCGGAGTAAAAAAATATTCTCTGGCATTAACAAACTTACTGGGGAAGTACATGTTGATCAAATAAAGAGACGGCCACGTGCTGTTATGGAAAGGATTGAGACAACACTGCTGAAAAATGAACCTTGATTTCATGGAGAAATACCAATACATTCCTGCTGAGGTGATAAAGTCTTCATGTGCAAAAGAAATGCACATTCTCAACCCAGGGATCACAACCTAGAGAGGTCAAAGTAACATTGCTTCTGGGAACCATAAATTTAAACCAAGAATGAACTGGGGTGAAGAAGTAAACCAAGACGCCATCCAATGAGGAATAAACTCAAATGGGAATCAAATTCCACCTAGGTAATGAACTGGGTAGGAAGGCTAAAGCAAAATTCTTCCACGAGGGATAACTCAATGGTGAAACTGAAAGGATATAAATTTTCTTCTTAAGATTGATAATCTATTGGAGAAATGGTAATATAACTCTCCAAAGAAATATGCCAACAAAAACAAAAATGAACGCAAATGAGCAATGAATTTTAATTCAGTTATGCATGATGTATGTATGAATGTATGAATGTTATCATGTATATATGCTGACAAAACAGACATACTCCACTGGGGATAACCAAACAAAACCAACATGGGTAAGGAAAACACTCGGCTCATTAAGGATGAAGATTCCATAAGAGAATAAGCACTGACTGAGAAAACAAAGTTCTACTTCATGGTTTAACTTCACTGGCAAGAAACATGGCTTGAAAATAATCATAGCACAATATAATAGTGATAAACCACTGCAGTTGCAGGGATATAACACCCTCCTCCAGGCTTCACTGGGGAATAGCATAAAGACTTCACTAAGGAAGACAAAATCACATCATCTTGTCTTCGAGTAGGGATTTCATATTGACTTCACTAGGGAAGACAACCCACATCATCGAAGGGAGCCCATATAGAATCTTCAATATCAAGAGTAATGGTTATGCAAACTTCTATGGGGAGATATTATGAAACATCATGGGGATAACAACTTTTATAGAGAAGCATCATCTTCGCTTCATTTAGGGATCTAATAAGTTAACAACGCGGCAGGAATTCAAAATTATGGGCATTTTAAACCAAACTCAACACTTGCCGAGAGAAAACCCAAAAAGTCGACAGCTGTCTCAACATTTCTTAGAAAAGATATTGCCCTTGTATGACTACTCGAGGAGCACACCACAACAACAATTTCATAACTATATAGAACAATAATCTGCAAGAGGTTTTACATCAATTTTCAACATACAAAGGGAGAGAGAAACTCATCAAATGAGAAAAGGCTTCATCACTTTACCAACTCCGCTTGATCACAACCTAGCTGGGGAAGGATCACACTTAGCTAAAGCAATTCGCATCAAGGCCTGACTGGGGAATATGGGATAAAGGCATCAAACCACCTAAACCCAAAACCATATAACAATTTGGACAAAATATTAGCAAAGACTTAACTGGGGAAAATGGGATCACAATCCCAACACCACACCACATATCAAATGGTATGAAATCCAACTATCCAAGGAACAATCACAATTGGATTATATGCATATCAGAAAGAGTAACCCGTGAATACCTCTTGGGGAATCTTTTCAAAATTTCAGAGTTTGTTCATCCTTGGAACCACTACTTTTGTTCCACTTGAATCACATAATAGAAGTAACTTGCGAATTCTTCTCAAAAATATGTTTTTATTATTAGGTCTTTTGTTTTGAAAATTACTATCAATAATAAATGAAATCTTTGTAAATAAAATAAAAATAAGAACTACAAAGAATTAGATAAAGGCTCGAACTTTATTAATAGAATGGTAGTCCGCAAATGGTGAGACTCCCTGGATGATTACAAAGTTTATAAAATGGTAAATATAATGGAAAAAGTACATTGAAATACAATGACCACTATTCTCCCTACCAAATTTGAACTTTTGAGTAGAGGCTTCAGTTGAAGTGTGGTGAGAATCCAAGAAGATTGTTGCTTCAATGATCAAATCTTGTCTTAAGCAGTTACTTGCCAATAAATCCATAACTTTTGCCTAGGTTTCTTATGCGGCATTTCAACCCACCGGGAAAATTTATTTTGTTTATGTCTCTAACTTTTGCATAGACCATCCTTTCGGGTTTTCAGCCTATTGAGACACTCTTTTTTGCCTAAGCCACCCTTTCGGGTTTTCAAATTAGTGAGTTGTTCTTTTATTTCTTTAGATGAATTATTCTTGACTACGTCAGCATTCATAGGATGTGGGAACTCTTCACCTTCAATAGTTTCAAAAATCAATGCACCGCCAGAGAAGGCTTTCTTGACAACATATGGGCCTCCATAATTGGGAGTCCACTTACCCCTAGAATCAGTGTTAAAAGAAATGAACTTTATGAGCACGAGGCCGCCTTCTCTGAATTCATGAGGCTTGACCTTCTTATCAAAAGCTTTCTTAATTCTTTTCTTATATAACTGACCATGGCACAAGGTTGTCAGTCTCTTTTCTTCAATCAGAATCAATTGGTAGAACTTGTTCTGGACCCATTCAGCCTCTGACGATTTGGTTTCCATTATTACATGCAAAGAGGGAATCTCATCCTCAACGGGGAGCATTACTTTCATACCATACACAAGAGAAAACGGGTTTTCTCTTGTTGAAGTGTGGACGGATGTACGATACCCATGCAAAGTAAAAAGGGAGTATCTCATGCCAATGCTTATAAGTAACAATCATCTTCTGGATGATCTTATTAATGTTTTTATTAGCAGCTTCAACAACCTCATTCATCTTAGGTCGATAAGGAGAGGAATTGCGATGGGCAATCTTAAATTGTTCACAAAGTTCTGTCATCATTTTGTTATTCAAATTTGAGTCGTTTTCAGTGATAATCAGGCTTGGCATACCATACCGACATATAAGATTGTTCTTGATAAAGCATACTACTACTTTCTTGGTGGAATTAGCATAGGAAGATGCTTCCACCCACTTGGTGAAGTATTCAATTGCCACTAAGATGAAACAATGTCCATTCGAAACCTTGGGTTCAATCATTTCAATCATATCAATACCCCACTTATAAAAAGGCCACGGGGAAGAAATAACATTGAGAAGCGTTGGAGGCATAGGAATCTTGTCAGCATATATCTGACATTTGTGGAACTTCTTCATAAATTTATAACAGTCAGATTCCATTGTCCGCCAGTAGTAACTTGCCCTAAGCATTTTCTTTTCCATCGAGTGTCCATTGGCATGGGTACCAAAGGAACCTTCATAGATTTCACGCATCAACATGTCTGCTTTGTTTCTATCCACGCATATGAGCAAGACCATATCATGATTTCTTTTGTATATAACATCTTCATTGAGGAAAAAGTTACCTTCCAACCTTCTCAATGTCTTTCTATCTTTGTTCGACATACTAACCGAGTATTCCTAAGTCTAGAGAAAGTGCTTGATATCATAATACCAAGATTTTCATCTGACATCCCCTCTGTAGTAAACGCATGAGCTGGTCTATCAAGACGTCAAACCGTGATATGAGGTACATTGTTCCAAGCATTTACTTGGTACATGGAAGCTAAAGTGGCTAAAGCATTTGCCATCTGATTCTCATCTCTGGGAATATGATGGAATTCAATTTTATTGAAGAAAGGTAATAATCTTCTTGTATAATCCTTGTATGGAATCAATCTAATGTGACGAGTCTTCCATTCTCCTTTGATCTGATTTATTACAAAAGCTGAATCACCATATACGTCAAGAATTTTGATTCTGAGATCTATAGCGTCTTCAAGACCCATGATACAAGCTTCATATTCCACCATGTTATTGTTACAATCAAATTCCAACCTTTCAGTAAAAGGGATATGTGACCCATGGGGAGTGATAATCACAACACCAATTTCTTTTCCATAAGCGTTTACAGCTCCATCAAACACCATACTCCGTCGGGATTAAGGATTAGGACCTCCCCCAAGAAAAGGTTTGTCATAATCTTTAACTTTAAAATACATTACATCCTCATTAGGGAAATCATATTTAACATATTGATAATCATCAACTGGTTGGTGAGCAAGGTACTCCGCAAACACACTGCCTTTTATAACCATCTGAGTATGGTATTTAATATCATATTTAGACAAAAACATCTGCCAACGAGAAATTCTTCCATTAACAGCAGGCTTTTCAAAAATATACTTAATTAGATCCATTTTGGAAATCAACCAAGTAGTATGATTCACCATATATTGCTGCAATCTCTTTGCGGCACAAGCCAAAGCACAACATGTTTTTTCTTATAGAGTTAACCAAAATAGTCAGATACATAATCAACGGTCTTCCTTAAACTGGAGGGAGCAACATAGGAGGTTTAAGAAGATACTCTTTAATTCTTTCAAATGCCCTTTGGCAATCATCTGTCCACACACAACCTTGATTCTTCTTCAACAGCTTGAAGATTGGTTCACATGGTGTAGTCATATGGGAAATAAATCTGGTAATGTATTCAAACGTCCAAGGAAGCCTCTAACTTGCTTTTTAGTTCTTGGCGCAGGCATTTCTTTAATTTCCTTGACTTTATCAGGATCAACTTCAATTCCTTTTTGGCTGACAATGAAACCTAGCAACTTTCCTGAACGAACACCAAAAGTACACTTATTTGGATTTAAGCAGAGATGATACTTCCTCAAACAGTAAAACAAATTCAACAAGTATTCTATATTCCCTTCCTCAGTCTGAGATTTGGCGATCATATCATCAACATATACCTCAATTTCCTTATGCATCAGACCATGGAATAGGGTTGTCATAGCCCTCTGGTACATTGCATCAACCCGAAGGGCCTCACTTTGTAACAAAATGTTCCCTAGAGTGTGATAAACATTGTTTTTTTCCATGTCATCAGGAGCCATTCTAATTTGATTGTATCCAGAAAATCCGTCCATGAACGAGAACACGTTAAATTTTGTTGTACTATCAACCAACATATCAATATGGAGTAAAGGGAAGTCATCTTTCAAACTTTCTTTATTTAAATCTCTATAATCAATGCACATGTGGACCTTTCCCTCCTTCTTTGGTACTGGAACAATATTGGCAATCCACTGAGGGTACATTGATGTCACAAGAAAACCAACATCAATTTGTTTTAAAACCTCTTCGTTACTCTTTATTTCCATGTCAGGATGAGTTCTTCGCAGCTTTTGCTTGATCGGAGGACATTTTGGATTAAGAGGCAAATAGTGTTCAACAAGATATCTAAACCAGGAATGTCTTGATAAGACCAAGAAAAGATATCCATATACTCTTTCAGAAACTCAATAAACCAGTTGTTCACCTCAGGATGAAGCGGTGTCCCAATCTTAACTTCTTTCAGATTTTCCTCTGTACCCAAGTTAATCGTATCCAACAACTCTTTATACGGCTCAATAGAATTTTCATCGTGCTCAAGCAACCGTGAAACCTCTTCTGGGATTTCATCATATTTTTATTCTTTATCCACATACACAAGATATTCAAAGTTTGGAGAGGGTGCACAATCATTGCACTCAACAGGTTTTTTAGTTAATCTACACTTATAATTTATGATTGTTTTTCGAAACTGAAACATGTAACAAGTGACTATGCATATTTATTTATATGTATTATTTATTTTGAAAGGTTTAAAGAATTGAAAAACACAAGAAGGGGGGTTTGAATTGGGGTTTTCAAAATTAAAACAGTAAACATGTTGGTTATCCGGGTTCGTTTGAAATCAAACTACTCAAGTCCACCCGCCAAGGTGATTTCGCCTCTCTCAAACGAGGTCTTAATCCAATATTCAAATTTTGGTTACACAGATACAATGACTACTGTCAATGTCTTCTTGATTTTAAACCATAACTCGGTTTTCTCAAGATATTACAAGATAAAGGAATTAACAGTGTGTACAAAGATGTTTTCTAAATAAAACTATATCACAACACTGATGTATACATAATTGAAAGCACAAGATAGAACATGGTAATAATATTTTTCTTAGACAGTGCGTATTAGAGTTGTGTTCAATTTCTTCTTCAAGTTTTCTTTATATAGGCGATGCATGAGAGACATTAGAAGATACTTTTGGAAGGTTGATAAAGTGTAGTAAATGTTCTTTCCAAAAATATAGATATTGTCTTGGTTCAGCCGTTACTTTTGATTTGTAATAAATGAGTTGTAACACATCAAAACATTGCTTTCTTGGGATCATATCAGAAGATGAAATTACCATTGAGACTACTTTCGTTCTTCCAAAACTTTACTTTATCAGAAAATCAGAGTTTGGCTTGCTGTGTTGGTGCAATCAGAAGTTGTAACATTAGAACTTCTTCATGTAAGCGTGTTACACTGATTTGCTTCTAAGTATGATGTGTCACAACAAAGCTTCCAAAATGTAACTCTCTCATCTTCTATGCTTCTTACATCAAAATTTCCCTGCATATTAAAATACATTGTTAGAGAGTATATTTGTTCTTTATATATATCATGTGTTTGTTATCCTCAAAACTCTTACAGGGATGTAGAACCAAAGTATGTTCTAACAATATCCCCATTTTTGATGAAGGAAGGATATCCAGAAGAAGTAGGGGTATATTTATCCAGTGTCACAGAACTTGATCCTTGAATACTTTCAGGAAATCGCAAAAGTTATATTGAGAGATTTCATAGTTGAGCTCCTTTAACTTCAGAGATTCAAAGTTAAACCATTTTCTGAACTGATTCTAGTGAGAATTAGAAGCAACTGGGTTAAGATTCTCCATGCAATCTAGTTGTAAAGGGTTAACCATTCCTGTATTTCTATTCCAAAAATCAATAAAGATTTGCCAACATCTGATTTGGATATTTTTGGTGTTGGTTTAGGAACGACTATTTTCTGGGAACTTGTGACAAGATTGTCCCAAGCTTTTAAATCAATGATTGTTCTGAGGAGATCTTCTAGGTAGTTATTGGGAGAGGGAAAGTCGGGAAGAATTTTAGGTGAGTTAGGTGATGTTGAAAGATAGGGAGATAGAATATATAGAATGGAGAAGGTTTGTGATGAAGTTGTGGGGATTATTGGTGGTTGAGAGATCGTGAGAGCGAAAGTGATGCCTGGGATGATTGTTGTGGTAACAGAGTCAAAATTTGGATTTTTGGTTTGGGTAGCTTTAAACAGTGGATCAAATTGATCAATATCAAAGAGAACTTGTGAAAGTTCTAGCTGAGTCTGATTAAAATGGGTAGAAGGTGGATTAATCAGAGGATTATTTATAGGTATTGAGGCATAAATATCTAAGTCAAAATCATTGAGGGTTTGAGGAGATGGATCTTTAGTGGGTTGTGGAGATGAGGGGGTTTCAAATGTTGATAAAAATACTAATTCAATAACAGAAATAAAAGACGAGTTGCCTTTCTTTTTGGCAGCTTTGGGGGTTTTCTGAGAAGTTCCTTCTCCAGCAGCTTTCCTTTTCCTTGATATTTTGGGAGAAACTTCCAGAGGTTGTTGCCTTAGATCAAGAATGTTCACATCTGGAATCGTACCATCACTCTTGCAGGCTTTCAGATACCTAAGAACAATTTCTAGAGATGAGTCTGCTTAAGTGAAGAGAAGAAACTCCTTCAGAGGCACTCTTCGGGTTGTGATGACTTCCTTGGTGGTGATTGTTGGATCCTTATTAATAGTTTCAATAATGTTCATCTTCTTCAGATTCTTGGTGTTTAGAGGCTTTCCAACACAGGCTTCCAGAAAAGTTTCTTGTTGAGCCTCAGTCAGATGTCCTATCAGTCTGTTTTCTGTCAAAATATCTGAAATGAGTCTTCCCAGAGGAATCCAATCTCTCTTTGTTCTTTCTTCTTCTCTTTTTTCTTTGATGCTAGTCTTCAAATGATTGAACATAATATATGGAAGATGAACTTTTTCTTTGGTGATGATGAAGTATAAAAGGTACTGTTGATTAATGTTGATGTAATCTGGAGAGCTAGTTGGTTTTCTGTGATTGATGAACCCCAAAATTATTTTGGACCAAATTCTGAGGTAATCCTTCATATCTTTGATTTTGTTGGATGGTTGGCCAGAAGAAAAAATTTCTATTGAGATAATCGATAGTTCAAAACCTTTTTCTGCCATATCACCCATCTTATACCGTTGCCTTCATGGATCCAATAAGGTTTCCAATAAGTTCTTTAGTGATGATGATTTTCTTTCCCATAACGTAAGATGTCACCTGATGATTTGAAGTTATGGCATGGATCCAAAATTCTTTCACTAATTTTGGGAAAAATGGACCAATGAGACAATCAAAGTATTTCCCTCATCCATGGAAATCAACATCGGGGGTTAAGTCAGATCCATTTATTTCATGCTTATGAAATAAATAATAAGCTCACATAGAACTTCTATAGAATCAATGGGTGTGAGAAGTGTTCTTGATGGTTCAACGTACCTTTATTTATTTGAGGAGGAAGAACCAGGAATGATTTGAGAAGCTTGAGGAATTTATTGAGAGGAAGCCTTTTGTTCATAGACTTTTTTAGGGTTTTTAAAATATGAACATATGAAGAGAGAAAAGTGAGTGAAAGTGAATATGTGATAGTGTTTGTGAAGGGGTGAAGTATAAATAGCCAACGGAAGAAAAAAAAAGAAGTTTTGATTTTAATTTAAAAGGGTTAAAGAGAATGATTATGTGCATTTAATGATTCCTGAAAATAGGGATATCGTGAAGATATCGAACGATTACTATTTTGACTTGCGCCTCAATGCATCAACTCAATCGTTTCAGTCCCTTCATATTTTAAACACGTGTTCAGCCTTAGAGGGTGACTTTGAATTTATAGTTGACAGATGTTGATATTGTGAACTGCTTGATTCTATCTTTGAAATGAAATGTTTTTAGAGAACGTTCATATCTTCTGCATAGTTCTTGATACAACTTTCCTTATCACTTATAAAGAACAATTGTTCAGATGTTCATAAAAAATTAAAGCATAAAGTTCTGAGAGTTAAATATATAGAAGCTACATTTTCATTCTGGACATAATTCCATACTAAGATGATTCAGAATAAAATTAAAACTATCTTTAGGAAAGGGTTTAGTGAAGACGTCAGCCCATTGATGGTCTGTGTTTATAAATTTTAACGAAAGAATTTCATTCTGAATATAGTCCCCAATAAAATGGTGTTTAATTTCTATATGTTTAGCCCTAGAATGTAAAATGGTATTATTTTAAAGACAAATAGAAGAAGTATTATCGCACAGGATAGGAATGTTACTCTCATATATGTTAAAGTCTTCAAGTTGATTCTTCATCCAGAGCATCTGTGTACTGCATCCAACTACAACTATATATTCAGCTTTAGCAGTTGACAGTGCAATAGTGGATTGTCTTTTGCGGGACCACGAGATTAGATTGTCTCCCAAAAACTGGAAGCTTCCAGAAGTACTTTTTATTTCTATTTTGTCTCCGGCAAAGTCAGTGTCACAGTACCCTAATAATTTATATTCTCTGGATTTTCTATAACAAAGACCAAGATTAGTAGTACCTTTCAGATACATGAAAATTCGCTTAACTGCTGTTAAGTGAGATTTTCTAGGATCTAATTGGAATCTATCACAAAGACAAACGCTATATAGAATATCAAGTATTGAATTAGTTAAATATAAGAGAGAGCCAATCATACCTCTGTAGAGCTTCTGTTATACCTTCATGTAGGGTGCATAGGAGTTTTGGATGGCTTACATTCTGACAAATCAAATTTCTTCAGAAGTTCTTTGACATACTTGCTTTGATGAATGTAGGTTCCTACTGAAGTTTGATTAATTTGGATACCCAGAAAAAACTTGAGTTTACCCATCAAGCTCATTTCAAATTCTGCCTACATAGATATAGCAAATTATTTTCCCAAAGAGGCTTTAGTAGATCCAAAAATTATATCACCTACGTAAATTTGACAAACCAAAATGTCCTTTTTAAACAGTTTACACAATAAGGCTGTGTCCACCATCCCTCTGGTAAAATCATTTTATAACAGAAAATTACTTATCCTTTCATACCAAGCTCTGAGAGTTTGTTTCAAATTGTATAACAATTTCTTAAGTTTATAAACATAATCTTGATGTTTTTTATTTTCAAAGCTAGGGGTTGGTGCATATAAACTTCTTCATTAATGCAACCATTTAAAAAAACACCTTTAACATCCATCTAATAAAGAGTGATGTCATTATTTACAGCAAAAGAAATTAAAGTCGTATAGAATCTAACCTAGCGACTGAAGCAAAGGTTTGTGTATAGTCTATCCCTTCTTGCTAACTATAACCTTGTGCCACCAGTCGTGCTTTGTTTCTTACTACTTCACCTTGTTTGTTTAGCTTGTTTCTGAAGACCCATTTGGCTCCAATGATGTTGAAGCCTTTTGGTTTAGGAACCAGATCCTACACATTGTTTATGGTGAATTGATTTAGTTCTTCCTGCATTACAAGGATCCATTCATTGTCTATAAGAGTTTCGTCAATGGAGGTTGGCTCGACCAGAGATACTAATCCCATAAATGATTCTTCAGAATTTCTGAATGTAGATCTTGTTTTGATTGGGTCATCTTTCTTTCCCGGAATCTTCGGATAGGCTAAGCTGCTTCTGGATTGTCTCTCCTAGATGGGGTCTTCAGAAGTTGTTGTGATGTTTGTGACATCTTCTTCTATATTTAGCTAAGATTCTTTATTAAGAATTTTTGAGAATCTATCTTCAGTACCTGTAAGTTGAACTTCTATATCTACAAAAACTTTTCCTTGCATTAACTTTTGAGAGCCAAGCTTATCATCAAATCAGACATTAATAGATTCCTCCATAATTTGTGTTTCTGTATCATATAACCTTTTGAGCGTTCAGAGTATCCTAACCTGAGACACTTTTGTGCTTTAGAATCAAACATGTTCAGATGTTCTTTGGTGTTTAATATAAAGCAAGTACATCCAAAATGATGGCAATAAGAGATGTTGGGCTTTTTGTTCTTCCATTTTTCATATGGAGTCTTATCTAGAATAGGTCTTATGGAGATTCTATTTTGAATATAACACGCTGTGTTAATTGCTTCTGCCTAAAAGTTTTAGCAATGTTAGTCTCATTGATCATGGTTCTGGCTATTTTTTGTAAAGTTCTATTCTTTCGTTCTATAACTCCATTTTGTTGAGGATTTCTAGGCCAAGAGAAATCATGAGAGATGCCATTCTCGTTAAAAAAGTTTTCAATTCTTTTGTTTTCAGATTCCCCACCATGATCACTTTTGACTTTAGCAATTCTAAAATCTTTTTCATTTTGAACTTGGTTACAGAAGGTAGAGAACACAGAGTATGACTCGTCCTTGTGTCTTAAGAACTTTACCCATGTCCATCTGCTATAGTCATCTACGATCACTAATCCATACTTCTTGCCACTGATGGATGCAATTTTCACTGGCCCAAACAGATCTATATGTAGAAGTTCTAATGGTCTAGAGGTAGAAACAACATTCTTTGATTTGAAAGGAGGTTTTGCAAACTTGCCTTTTTGACATGCTTCACATGGAGCATCTGAGCTGTACTTTAGGTTAGGAAGTCCTCTTACCAGAATGAGTTTATTAATATGAGATATTCTTCTCATACTGACATGCCTCAATCTTTTGTGCCAGACCCATTTCTTGTCGTTAACAGACATAAGGCATTTTACATTCTGACTTTTTAGTTCAGAAAGTTTTATTTTATAAATGGTGTTCTTTCTCTTACCATTAAAAAGGATAGACCCATCTTTCTGACTAACTTCTTTACAGGAATTTTGATTAAAGATTATATCAAAATCATTATCACTTAATTGACTTATGGATACAGATTATGTATTAATCCATCTACTAATAGAACATTAGTTATAGAGAGAAGTGTACCGTTACCAATAGTTCCAGAACCAATAATATTTCCTTTCTGATTGCCTCTGAAACCGACATAGCCTCCAGATTTAAGCTCCAGACTTTGGAACATATGTTTTCTTCCCGACATGTGTCGAGAGCATCCAGAGTCCAGGTACCAAGATTGGTGTTTCAACTTTGTTTTTAAAGACATCCACAACATAGACGCTTTTATCTTTAGGTACTTATATTTTTTTGGATCCTTGTTTCTTAGAGTTTCCAAAATTATGTTTGAATTTTGGTTTTGTAGAAAAAGCATTACTAGTATATTTTATATCATGTGTATATCCATATGTAAAGTGTGAATAGAGAGGTGTCTATTTTATAACTATTTCATCAACTTTCTTTGGTTGAGATGTTTCTTATCCCCTTAGTTTCACATATTCTGTACCATTTTTTTCGTTTCTGCTAACTCCATAGATCATTGAAGCCACCTTGCTCCTATCTATGTTTTTAGCTAAAAAATTTTGAAAGTTGTGATCATATTCTTTTATGATTTTATCAGAACTATTCGAAACTTCTGAAACAGTTTCTTTCTGAGCTTTTTGAAATTCATTTTTAATAACATAGCTTTCATTTTTATGTTTGGAAATGGTTTCTTTTATCTCAGAGTTTTCTGCTTTAAGTTTCTTTGTTTCTTCAGAGTCAGATACTAGATCCTTTTTTAGGTTCTTGTTTTTGACTCGCAGTTGCTGATATCTTTCAAGAATTTCTGACAAACTTTCTTCTAATTGAGATGTAGAAAAGTTAGAGAATACCTCTTCTTCCTCTGAGTCTGACTCTGATTCAGATGATCCAGTTTAATCATTAATGTTGGCCATTAAGGCTATATTGGCTCGTTCATCTTCTGATTTTGTTTCGGCTTCAGAAGATTTTGAGTCATCCCATGTTGCCATAAGACTTTTCTTCTTTTCTTTGGAGAGGTTATTTTCAGACTTTTCTTTCTATAGATTTGGGCAGCCGCTTTTGTAGTGACCTGGTTCATTGCATTTGTATCATAAAATGTCTTTTTTGCTAGATTTTTTGTATCCAGAAGATGTTTCAGAGTGATTTCCTGTTCTTCTTGGCTTTCTAAACTTCCTCTGTTTGTGCTTCCATAGCTGATTAAATCTTCTGGAGAGAGGAGATAGTCTGTCTTCTTCTGACGAGGATCCACCAGTGTTTTCTTCTTTTGCCTGAAAAACTTTATGTTCATATTTTTAATAGATTTAAGAGCGAGAGACTTACCTTGCTCCTAGGGAACATCTTCTTTAAGTTCTATCTCATGACTTCTCAATGAGCTGATAAGTTCTTCAAGAGATATTTTATTCAGAACTTTGGATAGTTTTAAGGCTGTTTCCATGGGTCTCCATTTCTTGAGTAAACTTCTGATAATTTTCTTTACATGATTTGTTGTTGTGTACTCTTTGTCCAGAACTTTCAGTCCACCAACAAAAATTTGAAACCTTGAGAACATGGTTTCAATTATTTCATCTTCTTCCATTTTAAAGGCATCATACTTCTAAATTAGTGCAATAACTTTGGTTTCTTTGACTTGCGTGTTTCCTTCATGCATCTTCTCAATGAGTCAAACATTTTTTTAGTTGATTCTTTGTTCGTGATTTTTTCATACTCGGTGTACAAGATGGCACTCAAGAGGATTGTTCTGACTTTGTGATGATTTCTAAATTCATTATTTTGTTGATATTTCATTCTCTTTATTTTGATCTTCTGACCGCTTTCGTCCACTGGATGATTGCATCCACCAGTTACCATATCCTAGAGATCAGCGTCATGAGCTAGAAAGAAACTTTTGATTCTGTCTTTCGAGTAGTTGAAGTTCTCACCATCAAATATTGGAGGTTTGCCATTGATTCTAACTTTATCATCATGATTATCATTTTTGATGCTCTGACTTGGTCCCACCATAGTGTTTTTCTTGCTAGGATCTTTATCTAACATGGTTAAGTGTTTGCATCCATAATGAGGCGCTCTGATACCAATTGAAGAATGGAAAAACACAAGAAGGGGGGTTTGAATTGGGGTTTTCAAAATTAAAACAGTAGACATATTGGTTATCCTGGTTCATTTGAACCCAAACTACTTCATTCCACTCGCCAAGGTGATTCCGCCTATCTCAAATGAGGTCTTAATCCACTAATCAAATTTTGATTATGCAGATACACTGACTACTGTCAATGTCTTCTTGAGTTTAAACCGCAACTCGGTTTTCTCAAGATATTACAAGATAAATGAATTAACAGTGTGTACAAAGATGTTTTCTAAATAAAACTATATCACAACAGTGATGTATACACAATTAAAAGCACAAGATAGAACATGGTAATAATATTTTTCTTTGACAATGCGCAGTAGAGTTGTGTTCAATTTATTTTTCAAGTTTCTTTATATAGGAGATGCATGAGAGAAATGAGAAGATACTTTTGGAAGGTTGATAAAGTGTAGTAAATGTTCTTTCCAAAAATATAGATCTTGTCTTAGTTCAGCCATTACTTTTGATTTGTAATAAATAAGTGGTAACACATCCGAACATTTCCTTCTTGGAATCATATCTTAAGATGAATATTACCATTGAGACTTCTTTCATTCTTCCAGAACTTTACTTTATCAGAATATCAGAGTTTTGCTTGCAGCATTGGTGAAGTCATAAGTTGTAACATTAGAACTTCTTCATTTAAGCGTGTTACACTGATTTGCTTCTAAGTATCATGTGTCATAATAGAGCTTCAAGAATGTAAATCTCTCATCTTTTATGCTTCTTACATGAGAATTTCCCTACATATTAAAATACTTTGTTAGAGAGCATATTTGTTCAATATATATATATATATCACGTGTTTATTATCATCAAAATTTTACAGGAATGTAGAACCAAACTATGTTCTAACAAGGTTTTTTCTTATTACCATTTTCCAAGAAAAAGCAGAAAAATAAAGACATGGTTTAGAAATCAAAAAAAACTTTTATTAATGATTTTAAAAATCAAAACAGCAGACATGCCCATACAATATCTTTACTTTCACCTTGGGCAGAGTGAAATATTTTTAAAAAGACGAACAAACAAATTTCTTTGATATGTGAATGAAAGAAGGAACATCAACAGTGATCCAATTCTAGACTCTAACTCCATGTGTCACAAGGTTCGATATCTCTTACTATGATTCATCTTCGAGAATAGCATTGATCTTTGGAGTAGTCGGATGAATATATCCTGCACTGTGAAAGATGTCTTGATATTTACTCAAAGCTGACTTCAACTTCACAACTTCCTTCTTCATGGAGAAACCCAAACCAGTTCCATTCCTGATCACAGGTGGATTGATAACTTGCCCCCACACCTTAATAGCGCCCTTTTTCACTACCTGTTGCGTATCCTTAAATGAGGTGATAGAATCTTCATTTTCTTATATTGTCAATGGACAAAGCTTGGAGCTAAGTTCCAACAGTGGCTTCATCAACTTCTATAATGTTAAAGTAAGACGAATGAGATATCAATAGAGCTTGCTCACCGTTCACAATGACTACCTTTCCTTTAGGAACAAATTTTAGCTTCTGATGCAAGGTTGAAGTAACAGCTCCTGCTTCAAGGATCCATGGTCATCTCAATAAACAACTATAGGCTGGGATAATATCCATAACCTGAATGGTGATTTGGAATATTTGGGACCTATGTGAATAGGTAAATCCACTTCTCCGATGACATACTTTCTCGAATCATCAAATGCTTTCACTATAATGCCACTAGGGTGCATAGGAGTTCCTTGGTACTTAAGCTTCATGAGAGTACATATCGATATGAAATTCAAAGAAGATCCATTGTCAATCATCACATTGGATAAAGAATCATTCTTACAATTCATAGATATATGCAGAGCTAGGTTATGATTTCTCCCTTCATCATGTAACTTGTTATCACAAAAGCTCAGATTGTTACAAGATGTAATATTACCCACAACACTATTGAGCTGATCCAGAGATATATCATTTTCAACTAAATGTTGATCCAACACCCTTGTAATACTGTGGGAGAAATGACTTGGGTGTTTTACGTTTTGTCGCAATTATTGCAGATAGCAAGAGTCGCCACCGACTTTTCTTTTATCCAAATAGGAAAGGGTGAAAAGAACAAGAAAGACCTTTAAGATTGTTTTCTTCAGTTCGGGGGGTAGGTTATGAAAAGGGAAGGTATTAGCACCCTTTTCATCTGTAGTTATCTACGGGCTCTTAGTTGCTTGCTAGATCACTTGCTTTTGTTTGAAAAATATGTCTGTGGTGTGGGTTTCAAAATATTTTGAAAACGTCTTTGTAATGATAAGAATGTGTACAAAGTGTCAGTTTTGAAAATAGTTCAAAGAAGTGTTTGTGGAAGGTGTTTTTTAAAAGTTATTTTGAAAAGTGTATTTGTAATAATTCTCGTCTCTATAAGAATGCGTACAAAGTGTTTTAACTTTAAAAAATGTTTCAATTGAAAGCGTTGGTGTGAAAATGTTTTTTGTTGCAAGCAAGCGAGCAACTATGAGCATCCTACCTACTCAAAAGGTGTAATGTTCTTTTCCTCCTCTTTTAGATGTTATTATCTTACCATTGATTGAAAAGAAGCCCCATCGTTTGATGTGAAGGGACGGGCGTGGGTCGTTTGTATAGTTATAGAAGGCAACTTATGAGAGGTTTTAGCAATTTTTGTTTAGGGACTAGATCATTTACCGAAGGTGTTATACGGTGGGAGAACTGACTTGGTTGTTTTGCGTTTTGTCGCAAATGTTGCGGTTAGCAAGATTCGCCACCGACTTTTCTTTTATCCAACAGGAAAGGCTGAAAAGAACAGGAAAGACCTTTGATATGTTTTCTTGAGTTCGGGGGGTATATTATGAAAAGGGAAGGTATTAGCACCCTTTTCATCCATGGTTTTCCATGGGCTCTTAGTTACTTTCTAGATCACTTGTTTTTTGTTTGAAAATGTGCTTTGTGTGGTTTTTGAAAGTATTTTGTAAAGGCGCCATCATTTAGAAAAACTTTGTAATGATTCTCGTTCGTAAGAATGTATACAAAGTGTTTGATCTTTTGAAAATGTTTTCAAGTTTGAAAGATGTTTTGAAAGAGTTGGTGTTTTGAAAATAGAAAGGATATTTTTGGTTTTGAAATTGATCAAGTAACTAGGAGCATTCTACCTACTCAAAAGTCTTTCATGTTCATTTCCTCTTTCCTTTGACATTATTATCTTACCATTGATTTGGTAAGTAACCCTATCTTTGGATGTAAAAGTGATGGGCGTGGGTCATCGTATAACCATGATTAGCAATGTTGTAAGATATCTTAGCATTTTCTTTAGGGACTAAGATCATTTTTGAAAGGCAACTTTGATAGCGTCATCGAGGGACTATGATCTTGTATTTTGTTTGTTTTTTCTAAGATGACTCACATGCATAATATGGCCATTTTTGTAAGGCAACAAAGTGGGTTTACCCGAAGGGTGTTTGTGTGCAAGTGTATTGATTTACATGCTTGATTTGTCTTTGATCAGGGTTTGCTAAGCATTGATTTTAATCTTTCCATACAAATCCTAATTACTAGCATTTGTATATAAAGTATTTAAATTGCGGAAAATAAAAATACTAAGCTATTACATCATTTAGGGGAGGGGGTGTACAAATTACAAATGGGAAATTGCAAAAAATTAAATCTAAATAATTATTACAACCATATTGATTATTGGATAAATGTGCAAAAATGAATAAATAAAATGGAATAATGTAAATGCAAAAAGAAATGGGATTTTTGTTTGAATTTTATGAAAAGCATTTTTTTACCTAATTAATTAAAATCAAATAATTAACTAAAAATAAGAAAATTAAGATTTAGTTAGTAAAATAAATTTATTTAAAGAAAACAAGTTTTTTTTAGAGTTTTTGTGAATTTAATTAAACTAGTAAATAAAAATAATTAAATAAAAGATCCTAAGTTCTAAATTGATTTTAATTTAACAAGAAAAATAATATAATACAATGATCAAAATTAAATTATCTAAGTATTTAAAAAAGGGTAAATGAAATTATTTAAAGGAAATGTGTTTGTTCTTTTGTTTTTATGAAGAAAAATAAACTAAATAAATATAAATAATAAAATATAAATATTTTTTGGATTTTTTATTAATGAAAATGATAATAATAATAATAATAATAATAATAATAATAATAATAATATTAATAATAAATAAAATGTAAAATGAAAATAAAAATGAAAAAAAGAAAAAAAAATAACAAAGAAAAATAAATGGGCCATGGGGTGTAAACAACAAGGCAGGGGGTCAGAAACAGCAAAAAAAAAATAAAGCCCAATCAAATGGAGGCCCAGGCGCTGCAAGGACAAAAAGATGTTGAAAAAATGTGAAAAAAATGCAAAAGGCAGCGCGCTGAGGTTCGAACCCATGACCTCTTGATTACCAGTGCGCTGCCTTACCATTAGGGTGGCTATACATCCTTTAATATAACTGAAATAATAAATATATAATGTAAAACAAGTCTTGAACACACTTCATCTTCAACCTCTAGCCGGACCACCTGTAACTTCACCATTTCTCAACAAAAATGGAAAATGCAAACATAAAAGTTGTTCCATTTTTCCATACGAATCCAACCATATGAATATCATAAACTATAAATAAAAGGTGAATGAGAATTTTTGAAAGTACCAAATCCTGACCTAATCATTTTCAGAGGTTCAGTTTTAAAATTCTAACTACTCAATCAACAATAATGAAATCTAAGGATATGGTTAGCTTCAAGACAATGATATCTACATTTCTTGTTCACAAATAAACCATTAATGATGCTTGTATGAAGAGTTCAAAAGTCAAAAAACTTACCTTGTAAGAGGGTATCGTGTTTTGAGTTTGAGCAGCTTTTGATGAGTTCCAGTGATTAGGTTAGCTTCCTCAAGTTCCCAGGAAGCTAATGTGATGCTTGGCTTGAGCTGAAAGTGGCTGATGAGTTCTGGAGAAGTCAAGGTGCAAGGTGTTGCTTTTGAAAATGTGGGTGATGATGGAGGTGTTACAGTCGTGTTGCAGGTGTTGGAATTGTTTGTGTATGTTATTTAGAAGCTTTTGAAAGTAAAAGGCCAAGAAACGCACGAGCAAATTTAGAGATTAGATTCAAAACTCAGAAATGGCAAGTGTTGAGATGTTTTTGGTGGTTCTGTGTTTTAGGAGGTTTCAGGGCTTGACGTGCGTGTGTTTTCTTGCATGTGACTTGTGTTTCTATAAGCAAAAAGTTGGAGAGCCTTTTCACAAAAGATTTATGAGTTATAGGGTTATGGCTCAATTGCTTGGTTTTGAAGAAAAGTGAGAAATGTGGTTTCAAGGCAGCAAGTACAAGCATCTAGAGTGGTTACCAACTTTAAACATACTTATCTGACTTTGTAGAGGAAGCTTGTGCAAAAGGAACAAATGCAAAGCTCAATTCAAGTTGACTTTGCATAAAGCTTACTTTATGTAATTGGCAATGGTGCCTTTGTGCCATTAATGGAAAATTAACTTGGATAAAACTTGAATCAAGTGGATAATAGCTCAAAATCAAGTGTAATGTTATGATTATGGAGAGATCTTAGGGTTTAGAGCCCTGCAAAGAAATATTGTGCAGCATAGGTTTGAGATTTGAATTTTGTTCATCCCAATATTTGTTTTGTAAAACAACTTGAAACCCCAACTTCTGACCTTCGATTCTCCTTGCTCACAAATGATCTCAAGGAGTTCTTGGATATTTTGGAAATCTTGTAATGTTCTCTAGAACCCCTCTTTGAATCAATTTTGCAAAATCCAAATGGAACTATGTGAAACTTGGGTCAGAAGTTAGGTCAAAATCCTGACTTAAAATGTTCAAAATTCTATTGTGTTTTAGTTTCATGATCATGACTTCATCGATTAATAACTTGAGATCCAAGAATTTATAGGAGAATTTGTTTAAATAAATGTTGTATATCTCATGGAGATCTACAACTTTCATGTAGAAAGTTTCTTTTGAATCATCTTGCATCATGGTGAAAAATTGGCTCAAAGTTGTGAAAAAATATGAAGTTTTCAACACTTAGAAAAATTTCTAAGTTTGAAAACTTTGACTTTTCAAAATGAAATCTTGACTTTTTGATTTCTTGATGAAAAAGTTACATATTTTGACCCGTTTTTATGAATTATGATCTTTGACACTTGATTTTGACCAAAAAGTCAAAGTTTGACTTTTCAGTATATAGTTGACTTTTGATCAGTTGACTGAAAATCAACTATTAATCAAATTGATCTTGAGCAATGTTTTGAGTCATATAATTAGATAAAAATGATGCAATTGAACTCTTGATAGCATGCTTTAAAACAAATAACCATTTGCTAGGTCAAAAATTAGAAATTTCCCTTCTCAATCAAAAAACCCTAATTTTGACCATTTTGCCCTTTTGATGATTTGATCAAATTTCTTGAGGAATTGTGGTCCAAACTTGATCAAATGATACATATGAGTTTATAATGTAGATGTGGATCAAAAATTATGAAGTTTGATTGTAAATTGGCCACAGTTGACTTTTTCCCCAATACAGTTGATTTTTAGGTCAACTGCTCAATTGACTGAGCAAAAATGTGATCCAAGGCTTGAAACTTGACATGAGTAATCTTGGGGGTCCATAATGATCCATGAAAGTCGTATGAGGAATTGAAAGTTAAATTATCCTTGTGCAATATCAAACCCTAATTTCAGTCGTCAGTGCTTAAGAAGGTATCTTGAGCTGATCAATCCTTGTGCAGTCTTGAACCCAAGGAGATCTTGTGAGAAAATATTTGATAAACGAGAGAGAAAATTTTGGGGTACAACAACTGCCCCTGTTAAATTTTGTTAAACCTGAAGAGTTAGATTGGCGGATCTGCCCTTCTTGACTTGAAGGTGGAAGATGATTGGACACTAGAGTGCCCAGAAATTTTCACTCGAAGATGAATTGTGAATGGGCTTATAGATGCCATTTAGAGGAATGGTGGAGATTTACTGGATATGGGCTTGTAGATTCCACCCAAGGGTGACTGTTGATAGAGAATGGACTAAGTCTGAACTTGATTTCAACTGGAAAAGAATCAAAATAAATCTTTGGAGCGACTTATCTGAACCAGAAGAAGTCTTGTATGTTGTTTGACCGGGAAGAATCAGAATAAATCTTTGTGCGATTTATCTGAACCAGAGAAAGTTCCTGGAGGAAAGAATCAGAATAAATCGTTGAGAGATTTATCTGAACCCGAAATGTTCCTTTGGAAAGTATCAGGATAAACCGTTGAGGGGTTTAAACTGAACCAAAAGAGATCTTGAATAATATTTAACTGGAAAGAATCAGAATAAATCTTTGTGTGATTTATCTGAACCAGAGAAAGCGTCTGCGGGAAAGAATCAGAATAAATCGTTGAGAGATTTATCTGAACCCGAAATGTTCCTTTAGAAAGTATCAGGATAAACCATTGAGGGGTTTAAACTGAACCAAAAGAGATCTTGAATATTCTTTAACTGGAAAGAATCAGAGTAAATATTTGTGTGATTTATCTGAACCATAGAAAGCGTCTGCGGGAAAGAATCAGAATAAATCGTTGAGAGATTTATTTGAACCCGAAATTTTCCTTCGGAAAGTATCAGGATAAACCGTTGAGGGGTTTAAACTGAACCAAAAGAGATCTTGAATATTCTTTAACTGGAAAGAATCAGAGTAAATCTTTGTGTGATTTATCTGAACCAGAGAAAGCATCTGCGGGAAAGAATCAGAATAAATCATTGAGAGATTTATCTGAACCGGCAGGGATCTGGAGAAGAATCAGAACAAATCATTGAGATATTTATCTGAACCAGAAAAGACAGTTGCGGGAAAAGAATCATAAATTTTTTTTGAGATATTTAAACTAAACCGGCAGGAATCTGAAAGAAACATCTGTTGTGTGGATAGTTGACCAATCCTTTCTTGGGAATTGATCTGTAATAGACTTGTTGAAAATTTGATGATAATTTTTTGTTGATTGATCTTTCCTGAAAAAGATGAAAGGTTAGTTGAATGCAATGTCATGATGTATGCAATGCATGGTGTAATGATGTTCTCAAAATAAATGAGATTGTGTCATATGTATTTGTGCTGTCAATGTTATGACGTATAGGAGTGATGTATGGACATGTTAATTGTTATGCCGCGGTGTTGCTAGAGTTGGGGAAAATAAATCCTCGAGTACTGCTAGGTACAAAGATTTTAAGTCTTCATGTTTTGAAGTTGACGTATTGAGTTGATGAGCTTTCATTTGTTAGAGAAATAAACTCTGTTATGCAAAGGAAACACCGTGTATTGCTTGTGAAATCCTGTTGGGGAATCTTGAGAAATTGGGCGACTTTTACTGGGGAGTGATAACTGGAAGTTTTGTTCCGTCGGGGATGTGAGAGAGCTTGATATCATTAAGTTGTACATTGTGGGGGATTTTATGGAATAGTCTAAAGATATTACCTTATTTCTTAAATCCATTAGTGAATGTATTTCTATTTTCTGTTCACATCTATGAGTTGGTCAGGATTTGGAAACAAAACCATCCCATAGATGAGGAGAGCTACAATTTCTTCAAAAGCATGCAAATCCAAAGAGTTCCAACAGTTTTGGGCTTTCTCAAACAAGAACTTTGCTAGGAAACCCTTGACACCACTCCTTGTTTCCCAATTAGTTGTGACATCAGATAGTTGCAAGTGTAGAGCTTGAGCAATCTCTTCTGGATTTGGATCTCTTTCTATACCGTTGAAAGGTAGTTGATTGAGAATAGGAATCCTCAAGAGTTGGGAGAATTCTTCCAAAGTTGGCACAAGTTGATAATTGGGAAATGTGAAGCAATGATGTAAAGGATCAAAGAACTGAAAGAGCACCTTCATCATCTCTTCATCGGAGTTAGAGGTGACCAAGTTTAGTAAGCGACCATGTCTTTCGGTAAATGGAGAATTTTAGGGAATCCTTGAAGTTAGCTCTTTAAGTTGAGGAGGGATCCTTACGAGATTGACTTGAATGGTTTTCCTGCAAATAGATTCCATGTCCTACAAAACAGAACAAAAATAAATCCTAAGATCCTTGAAATGGTTAGTGAATATGAGTATGATGTTATGATGTTTATGATGTTATATACAAGTAAATATACACAAACAAAGCAAACAAATCCTTAGGTTTAGGCTTGCATGGAGTCTCATAGGTAATTACCCTCTTGAAGTTTAGTTGGCTCAAACCTGTCCTAACAATAGTAACCGGGTTCTAAGGAGCTCAATATCACTGGTTTGTTTCCTTGGTCATTGTTTCAGTACAAGCCTCTTTAATGGCGACTGAAATATCCCAAAAAACCAAACCTTAATGAGTGTAGTGTCGAGTATCTAACAACTTCGGACTACACCAATGTCGGTCATCTCACTACGTCTTAATGGCCAAGTTGGTCAAGTAAAGGTTCTAAAAGTTCATTAGTGCTTTATGACATCACTCAGCGGCCCCGTACTCTCCTTGATTAACTCAAGGGCTACCGGTACCCACAAATATGTCGCACTAACGTAGCTATTGCTTAGACCATGTCAGTATACCCCGCACAATTTCCATAATGTATTGTTACTTACCTATAAGGTATCCCAAATCCGGGTAGAGGATTCAAACCCAAACAAAGAACCAAAATGTAAAGCATACAAGTCAAACAATGAAAGCAAGTAAATGTGATATAACCCTAAGGTAACCCCACCTTTAGAATTTTCCCCAGCAGAGTCGCCAGTTTTGTGATATGGTGGGAGAACTGACCTGGGTGTTTTGCGTTTGATCGCAAATGTTGCGGTTAGCAAGAGTCACCACCGACTTTTCTTTTATCCAAAAGGAAAGGTGAAAAAGCACAGGAAAGACCTTTGAGATTATTTCTTGAGTTCAGGGGGTAGATTATGAAAAGGGAAGGTATTATCACCCTTTTCATCCATGGATTTCCATGGGCTCTTAGTTACTTGCTAGATCACTTTCTTTTATTTGAAAATGTGCTTTGTGTGGTTTTTGAAAGTATTTGGAAAAAGGTGCCATTGTTTAGGCAAACTTTGTAATGATTCTCGTTCGTAAGAATGTATACAAAGATGTTGATCTTTTGAAAATGTTTTCAAGTTTTGTAAGATGTTTTGAAAGTGTAGGTGTTTGTTTTGAAAATATCAAGGATGTTTTGTTTTGAAAGCGAGAAAGTAACTAGGAGCATTCTATCTACTCAAAAGTCTTTCATGTTCATTTCCTCTTTCCTTTGACATTGTTATATTACCATTGATTTGGTAAGTAACCCTATCTTTGGATGTAAATGGGACGGGCGTGGGTCATCGTATAACCATGATTAGAAATGTTGCAAGGTATATTAGCATTCTCTTTTAGGGACTAAGATCATTTGGAAGGCAACATAGATAGCGTCATCGAGGGTCTATGATCTTATATTTTGCTTGTTTTTGCTAAGATACCTCACATGCATAATATGGCCATTTTGTAAGGCAACCAAGTGGATTTTACCCTAAGGGTGTTTGTGTACAAGTGTATTGATTTTCATGCTTGATTTGTCTTTGATTAGGGTTTGCTAATTGATTGGTTTTAGTCTTCCCATACAAACCCTAATTACTAGCATTTGTATATAAAGCGATAAATTGCGGAATTTAAAATAAATACACTATTACAATACTTGTGGGAGGGGGTGTATAAATTACAAATGGGGATTGCTTAGAAAATAAACCTAATTATCTATTACAACCATATTGAATTTGGATAAATAATGTACAAAAATGAATAAATACAAGAATATAAATGGAAATAAAATGGACTTTTATTTGGATTTTTTTAGGGAAAAAGGGGTTTTGTTTTAACCTAATTAAAAAGAAGAATAATTAATTAAATTAGTGAAAAGTAGACTTAAATTTACTAAGGAAAAAATTTAAATAAAACCCTAATCTATTAATTGATTAAAAAAGAAATTAAGTTTATAAGAAGAATATTTTTGGTATATTTGTCTTTAAAATAGTTTATAGTATTATAAAATATTTTTGGTCTTTTTACATTTTAAAATAATATATTTAAATTGTGTAAAAGAAAATAACTAAAAAAACTAGTTTCTAATTAAATTTACAAATCTATTAGTACAATAAATAAAGTATGATTAAATAAATAAAAAAATTTGTGTAAAAAATAAATAAATAAACTATATCAAAATATAAACCTAATGTTTTTTTATATTTTTTATTTTTTATTTTTTAGTATTAGATAAAATATTTTAGAAAAAAAATAAATAAAAATGAGAAAAATAAAATAAAATGGGCCAGGGGTGTGAAAAGCCAGCAAGGGGGGTCAGAAGTAAAAAAATAAAGCCCAAGGGGATGAGGCCCAACGCTACCAAAAAAAGTCAGAATATGTGAAAAATATGAAGAAAAAAATCCCAAAAGGGTACCAATGGGGCTCGAACCCAGGTCCCTATAGTCATAGGCACACGCTTCTACCACTGGGGTGGCTATACATCCGTTTATTAATATCAAACCATAAATATATATGGTAAACACGTTCCTGAAGACAACTTCATCTTCAACCTCACGTCCAGCCTGAACCTCTGAATCTTTTTCAATTCTCGACCAAAATGAAAAATGTAAACAGGAAACTTGTAGCAAATTTCCTCACGATTTCAGAAATGCAAAGCAATAAAATTATAGATCAAATACAAATATGAATTTTAATGGCCCTAATATGATACCTATAAATTTCAGAAACTTCAATCTTAAAATTCTCTAAGCTCAAAAATTATAAATGAAAACTATGGACATTGTTAGCTTTAGGGAAATGATATCTACATTTTTTATTCACAAATAAACCATTAATGATGCTTGTATGAAGAGTTAAAAGTTTAGATAACTTACCTCAAAACTGGAAATCGTATTCTGAAAATGAGCACTCCTCAAGGTGTTGTGATGATCAGTATAGCTCCACTGAGGTCCCAGGAAGCTAATGCAATGGTTAGCTTGGTTGGAGAGTGGTTGAAATGATCTGGAGAAGTCCACTTACAGTGTTATATTTTTGAGCTTGGAAATGGAGGAAGATGGTGTTACAGAACTGTAACAGGGGAAGGGATGACTTCTAAATGATGTTTAGAAGCTTTTGGAAGCAAAAAGCCAAGAAACGCACGAGTAGTTTTTGGTTTTGGGATTTTTGGCCAGAATCTGCAACAATTGAAGTGTGATATGAAAATATGTGTTCTTGGTGTTTTCAGGGCTCAAGCATGCGTGGGTTTTGTGGCAAATAACTTGTGCATGTATAAGAAAAAGGTCTTAGTTCTTGAGAGAGTCAGAGGTACAAGTTACAGGCTGATTGCTATGTTACTTGATTTTGAAGAAAAGTGGGAAAACAAGTTTCAATGTGTAGTACAAGCATGGGCTGGGTGATTGTAAGTGTTCAACTTCTCTTGAGTTATAAGACATGTATGATCAGAAGAGAACAAGTAAAAGGCTCAAGAACAAGTTTTATGCAAAAAGCTACTTTATCAAAATGGCATTGTGCACTTTCTTCCCAAAATGGATATAAAGCATGGCCTTGCATATTATGCTTGAATTGAGCCCTCTAACAGCTGTGAAAGCAATTAATTATGGAGTTTCTAACAAGTTTGAGGCCTGCAAAATAGAGACTATTCAGCATAGGTTTAAAATTTGAATCTTGTTCATCACAAAATGACTTGTAATTCAAGTGTGAAAACCCTAACTTCATCTCTTCGATTCTCCCTACTCAAAAATGATCTAAAGAAGTTCTTTGACATTTTTGGAAGCTTGTAATGTGCTCTACGACCCCTCTTTGAATCAATTTTGAAAATTCCCCTTGTAACTAAATGAAAAAGTTCCATGAAGTTAGGTCAAAATCCTGACCAAACTAGGGCAAAATTTCACTAAGTGTTTTGTTTCATGACCATGTGTTCTTAAAATTATAACTTGAGATCCAAGCACTTTTGGAAGGAGTTGTGTAAAGAAATGTTGTAGATTTCATGGAGATCTACAAATTTCATGTTGAAAGTTTCTTTTGAATCATCTTGCATCATGGTGAAAATTTTGCTCAAAGTTGTGAAAAAATAAGAAATTTCCAACACTTAGAAAAAATTCTAAGTTTAGAAATTTTAACTTTTCAAAATGAAATATTGAATTTTTGATTTCTTGATGAATAAGTTTCATATTTTTACATGCTTTGATTAATTGTGATCTTTGACATTTAATTTTTACCAAAAAGTCAAAGTTTGACTTTTCAGTATACAGTTGATTTTTGATCAATTGACTAGAAATTCATATGTCAATCCATTGGACTTGAGCAATGTTTTAAGCTATGTTATTAGGTCAAAATGATGAAATTGGGCTCTTGATATCATGCCTTAAACCAATTGATTATTTGCTAGTTCAAAAAATCAGAAATTGCCCTTTCCCAATCAAAACCCTAATTTTGACCATTTTGCCCTTTTGAAGATTTGATCGAATTTCTTGACGAATTATGGTCCAAACTTGATCAAATGATACATATGAGTTTAAACAGTTTATGTGGATAAAAAATTATGAAGTTTGACTGTAAATTGGCCACAGTTGACTTTTTCCCCCAATACAGCTGATTTTTAGGTCAACTGCTCAATTGACTGAGCAAAAGTGTGATCTAAAGCTTGAAACTTGACATGAGTAATCTTGAGGGTCCATAATGATCCATGAAAATCATATGGGACATTAGAAGTTCAAATATCCTTGTGAAATCTCAAACCCTAATTTTGGTCATCGGTGCTTAAGGAGATGTCTTGAGCTGATCAACCCTAGTGCAGTCTTGAGCCAAAGGAGATCTTGTGAGCAAATTCTTGATAAATGAGAGGGAAAATTTTGGGGTACAACATCGAGCAACATTCTCCTATCCCCGTGGTTATAAATGTGTCGACTTTTCTACTTGAGTACTAGAGGCGTTCTCAAACCCTTACTCTTGTTGACGCATGGTCCATCTTTCTCACACCTTGTGGGCGTTAGTCGAGATTTCTCTCCTAACAATGACGACTTGTCTCCTTGTTTAAAATAAACCAACAGACAAGCCTTTTCTTGCCGAGCTACGGTGCTCTGACTTTTCCATTGCACGAGGGAGTACGTAGGCACTGAGTCTTACGACCCAAGGTGAGCAACAAAAATAATAAAAAAACATTTCATTTTCTTTTGTTTACAAATACTCATTCATTATTTTCCTTTAGAAAGTAAACCTTTACATAACACTCCTTTTAAAAGAAACCAAACAAAGTGGATCCTGTGGAGTACCATAGATGCTTAGGGTGCTAATACCTTCCCTTTGCATAACCGACTCCCGTACCTCGATCTCTGACCTTTTATTTCATTGTGGGTTTTGTTCGCTTTTTTCCAATTTCCCTTTGGAAAGAATAAAGTGCGGTGGAGACTTCATTGTGTTGAGATAAGTCAATTGATGGCTTAAATCTCAAATCTTTACCGCTACATTTCTTTTCATATCATCACTGTCGCAATTTAGTTCGTTCTCTACTACATCTTCAACGACGACGGCGATTTTGCGCGCGACAGAAAAAAGTGGTGAATTCATTGGGGATAGATTGACCTATTGCTCGTCCATTCCTAAGTGGGTCAATCCTAGATTTGTTTGTTTCTCTTCTATGAGTGTGTACATATTGTTTTACTTGCTGTTTATTACTTCCCATTATGCTGTATATATATTTGTCTGGATTTTCTTGGTTTTCAAGGGCTTGGTGATTTCTTATAAGTCTTCTACCCGGACTTTGGGCAAACATAAGATAGGACGGGTGGTATAATCATGTTAACTTTGAGGGAGTAATCCCAAAAAAGGAGACAAGAGATCCCCCACTCAGCGGAGGCCCATTTGACTGTAGTGTCGTATACCGAGTAATTGAAAAGACGTATTGCTTTCGACTTGGGAGCCTACTGAAGCTAAGGACGGTAGATTACCTAACCCATCTTCCCCTTTTACGTGTAGTGCGGAAGCTATGACAGAGTAATCTGGAAGTAGTTGTCACATGATACTACGCTCAGATGAGTTTTTCTTGAGAATATTACTAATTACTGAGTTAATTGGGATGTTGGTATTATCCGAAGGAAGGATGTAGACTCTAGGAACCTCTTAGAACCTTGTTCGGTAGGTGATAACCGTTAGTCCATACCTTATGGGTTGTACCTTTGACTCCAGGCTCGTGACTCTGAACCATGTGATCCTGTTACTTTGTAGTGCATTGCATAACATTGTCTTGTACCACAAAATTTGCCCTCTTATTTTACTCAACACATGCCCATTAAGGTCCTCAACTTGGTCAAGGATGCCCAAGAGTTGACCAGACAAACTCTCTCCTAAGACAATGTATCTCAAACTAGGGTTTCCATTTTTATCCGGATGGTTAAAGTCCAAAGGCCCCAAATGCCTTCCATGGTCCTAATATGTTCTCAAGATCATCCATGTCAAGTTCCATGCCTTGCACAAGATGTTTGCTCAGTCAACTACTGAGATGCTTGAAAATCAACTACACTAGGTCAAAAGTCAATTGTGGCCCACATACAGTCAAACTTCAATATTTTTGGTCAACACCAACATTTTGAAGTGATATTTATCATTTGATCAAGTTTTGATCATGATTCCCCAAGGAATTCCCCAAATTCATCAAAACCCAAAAGTTGCTAAATTAGGGTTTCTTAGGAAAAGTCAACCAAACTTTGACCAAGCATAACTTCTTCATATTTTATCAGAAATTTTCCATCTAAGGCTCATTTTGAATAGGATGCAATTACCTACAACTCATCTTCAGACCAAAAGTTAAAAATATGCACTCATCAAAAGATATGAATTTCTACATTATAGGTTCTTTTGAAAAGTCAACAAAAACACCTTTTGGGTTAAAGCTTCTTACATGAACATGGAATACCCAATTGAGATGAAACTAAAAGGGTTTTTTAGAGGACATCCTAATATTTCTAAAAAGTCTAAGAACACCTCTCTAGGGTTAAAATTGGAGGAGATATGCCTTGTCAAAGTTGACCATTTTTGCAAGATTGCCAAAAGTCAAATATGCTCAAAAGTGCATTTTTTATCAAATGGGCCTAGCTTCTCATGTTTGAATTTTGTTTGTGACATGGTCCACGACCCAAATCAACATCTACACTTTATTTGCTTCATTATTTATTTTATTTTGATTTTTTATTATTTAAACTTTAAATTAAATCAAATAAATTGCAAAAAATACAAAAGATTGATTTTTGATCTGATTTTTTTGTAGGAATCACAATCTAATCAAGCTGGCATATCATATCAAATCGTGCAAAGAAATTCGAAGCAAAAATTGGCATGATTAGACCTATTTTGGAAAGATATCATACAAGGATAAAATCAAATCCAATCTCCTTAATTCACCAACATACAATGTGTTTTTGTTGACCTAATGTATTCTAGTACAAATACATAACATAACCAAGGCGCAGGGAGAAGGTTTTGCAGTCGTAGAAAGCCTGAAACGAAACTGAAAATTTGGCAAAAAGTGGTGAATTGGTTTCAATCCTAGAGGACTATTCAAAGCAATTCAAAGCCACCAATCGCTTCCTGGATATCTCCTGAAGCTAACCGGACCAGTTGCACGCGTCAAAGCTCCAGGAATCATCACATATTACTCTCACGGTTTGTCACTTCTTCCAAATTAGTATCTCTTCATTCTTGCATTGTTAACATATTTTGAATGCATATTTGTGTTCATATGAATGTCTGGAATCTTTCTGTATATTTAATTCCCAGCTTTGATGCATAAATGATGAATTGCCATTATTAGGGTTCATGCTTGCGTTTTAGGGCTTTATT
This sequence comes from Vicia faba, assembly GCA_948472305.1. Classification (NCBI taxonomy): domain Eukaryota; kingdom Viridiplantae; phylum Streptophyta; class Magnoliopsida; order Fabales; family Fabaceae; genus Vicia; species Vicia faba. Next base: position 1,031,012,986 of record OX451739.1, read on the forward strand.
GTACAGGTAAAATTAGGGCCAAAAAAGGGTGCCATCGTACTCGTGAGGTCAAAACAAATTGATTTATAGTATTACATTGCATTTATATTGCGTGCTATTGATTTTTGAAACTTGCAGTGTTGTAGCTATGGCAACTTGTCTGTAGGTATAAGTATACTGGCCTAACACGATGAAGGAGGAAGGAGACGATGATGTGTTCAACCATCATTAGGCCATTCAAATAAAACGCGCGTTTTTTTTAATTCAGTAACCCACTTTGTTTTTATATATTATTCATTGTTTTTATTATTATAACAAATAAGAACATGTGGTCCAGTGGCAAAGGCGCACGTTGGTAAGCGAAAGGACCTAGGTTCGATCCCAGGTCCCAGCATTTTATTATTTTCCTAAGGTTTACATGCAGATTCTATACCCCATGCTTCCAGGCGCCTATCATGCACTACTACAATCCAGCCAACGGGTCGTTCACATTCCAGATCTAGCGTTCAAGCAAGGAAGGACCATGGTACACCATCAAAAGGGAATTCCACTTGATCCCACGCAGTGACTGGGTTCAGAAACTGATGGGCCTAACAATTCAGACATACACCCCCCCCCCCCCCCTTTTCAACTTCAATACAGGCCCATCTCTAATTCTTTTATTTTAATTCTTATTTTTTTATTATTCATTAATTATCTTTTTTATAACATAACAAGAAATCATTTTTTATCATAAAATCAAAAATCACAAAAAACATAAAAATCATTTTTTTCATAAATCTTTTTATTTCCTTAATTAATTAGTTAATTTAATTTAGGGTAATTTAATTCTTTTTTATATAATTTAAAACAATTAGAAATTAGGGTTTAATTTGTACATAACCTAATTAATTTTTTCTCAAAAACTAACCTAAATATTTTTCAATTAGGTTTTTAGGATTCTTAAATTCACTCTCGCATTTAATTCGCCGCGCACATTTTAATTCTTTTTTCTATTAATGTATCTGCTTCAGGTTGTAATAGATTTAATTAGGGTTTTAAATTTCTGCATCTTTATTTACAGTCAAGATAATTATGTATCTGCGAAAGCCCTATAATAGCTAGGACTTTAAACTTTCCCGTGTTTTAATTTCCGCAAACTATAAACTGCCTAGATGTATGTTAATATGATTGTATGCAAAGACAAACTGAAAATTAATACGGTAGAAAACCCTAAATATGCAAAGATAAATTAACTGAAAATTAAACTCGCACATGCTCACTCCTAGGGTTTACTCCACTCCGGTTTCCTTTGATAAACGGTCATGAAGTATAGGGTTTGTTAGTGGTTGTCCTCTATCCCCGAAAGATCTAAAATGACCCATTCAGATGTTGCCTCGGAAAAGATCTTTAAGGCTTTAGGATGATTACTAACATTTCCTAACATTGCTTTTGTGATCGTATTTGTCCCTTCGAATGTCCCTAAAAAACTCCAACGACGATGCTACCTATTTCTCGATAATGGGATGGCATTGTCTAAAAGGAAAACGAACAGACATTTTTCGAGTAGGTAGACTAGTTCCTAGGTACTTGCTCAAACAAGCAAACAAAAACTTTTTCACACCAACACTTTCCCAAACAAAGTTTTCAAAACAACTTCATAACACTCTTGAGGACAAAAACAAGGGTTAAAATGAAGTAAAACAAAACTTTTCAAAGAAAGCACACACAAGCAATTTAAAAATGAGCAAGTACCTAAGAGCCCATGGAAAACCATGGATAGAAAGGGTGCTAACACCTTCCCTTTCTATAATCTACCCCCCGTACTCAGAAATATATCGAAAAAAGGTTTTTTCTGTTATTTTTCCTTTTCCTGATTGGATAAAATAAAACTTGGTGCCGACTCTTGCTTACTGTGACATTTTCGAACAAAAAACGCAAGCCAGTATTAATAGTCGGTTATGCCACCGTATCACAGAACTGGCGACTCTACTGGGGAGAAGAATATAAAGCGGGGTAAACCTTAAGATCTAGGTCATATTTAATTGCTTTCTCTTGATTGTCTTGCTTGCTTTATATTTATGGGAACTGTTTGGGTTATTTGATCCTACACCCGGATCGGGAAAGACCTTTTAGGTAAGTAGCAATAAACTTTGAGGGAGTTGTGCTGGGGTATACCGACACGGTTGAAGCAGTAGCCACGTTGATGTGGCAATTGGGTTGGTACCCGTAACACTTGAGTCAATCAGGGAGATGTACGGGGCCACCGCGTGGTGTGATAAATTATCAACTGAACTTAGAACCTTTAATTGCACAACTTGGCCAGTAGGACGTAGCGAGATGGCCGGCTTTGGTGTATGCCCAAGGTCGACAGATACTCGATGCTACACTCATTGAGGTTTGACTTCTGAGTTTTGTTTGATTACGAGTCAATCGTCGATTGAACAAGGCTTGGGGGAAAGATCAGTGATATTGAGATCCCTTAGAATCCGGTTACTATTTATAGGACAGCTTGAACTAATCCAGCTTCAAGAGGGTATGACCTTAAAACCCATGCAAGCCTAAACCTAAGGTTGTTTGTGTGACTTGTGTGATTTCAACTTGAACTACTTGCAGAGTTTTATTACCTAACAACATGAGTTCCTTGCAGGTTTTGTTTACAGTTATCATCCAATAACTTGGATTTCTTGCAGGGTTTACTTGCTTACATCACTTCGCACCATTTTTTAAAAGCATAGCATACACATCATAACATCATGCCTTAACATTTCCTTAACCATTTCAAGGATGTCTAGGGCCTGTGATGCAGGTTATGATAAATTAGACGTCTAGCAAGGGGAAAGGGGATTTATTTTCCTCTAGCCAATGTCGTCAGAAGATCAAAACTTAACAACTTGAGTCAGGGGCTATGACCCACTTGATATGGTGAGCTTGACACTCGTAGAAGGACTCTTAACGATACAGAGTTCTTCAATCAAAGTTGCAAAATTCAACTTCTGACATTTTCTTGTTTACCCCGCGAGATCTTTGAAAACATTGCATACATATATAATACATATCATTGCATAAGCAGGTTTCAAAGAAGGTCCCTCATGTTCTCGCTGTTTATTTCAGCAATGACTCTCCAACAAGACAACAGAGATCTCCAAGCTCAAGATGCCCATTTCAAGGAATTTCTCCTGAATCTATCCAAGGGGCAAGAAGACCTGAAAACACTCTTCGTCGGGAATATGACCAAGGAACATCCTGACAACAACAAGGATGAACAATTGGAACAACTGCAAGTTGAGGTAGGAGCAATGAGAATCCAAATGCAAGATGTGCGTACCACTCCAACAGTCCTAGATATGACACCAACAATTGTTGGGTGTTGAGAAATAAAATTCAAGACCTGATTGATGAAGGACAGCTAGAATTCGCACAAGATGGTCAGGGTGAGTTCTTCTGCCATCCCTCCAAGGCATACCATCTGAAGTGACAAGTTCTCACAAGAATTTGTTCATTATAATTTTCAATGTGTAATTTTCTTTTGATTTGTTTGAACATTTATTCATATCAAACCTCGTTATTTCATCAATGCATTGCACATGTTTGTCTTGAATCAATTCATTCGTATTCACTATTTCAAAAATGCGTTCTTATTTCCTTTTATGATATTCAACTCTCGATTAAAAACTCTAAGCCTTAGAGGGAGGATGACGAAAATTATACCACAATATCTACAGTATGCTTTTGAATAGACCCCGCTGACGATGTATAGACGTTGTTTCAAATCCTAAATAGTGGAGTTATAAGGATGATAATCCCTAGTCAACCCCTTCGAGCCAAAGAAGTAGGAGTTTTTCTTTCACACAAATTAAAACCCTTAATCATAACCTGGGGAAGGGTAGTTTTCTCAGTTAATTCAGAGGCGCATTTAGTCACAATCTGCCGCTTCGTACACAATGGATGGCATCGAAGACGTCCTTCTAAAATAAAAGACGGTGATGGTTATGTATAATCGACAAGACAGGCAGTCATTATCTCTCGAAATAAAAGCCCATTTAGTCAAAACCTATGAAGGAGACTTAAGAAAAAACTTGGGCATCCCGCTGACTGTAATAAAAAAAGAAACAGTTCAGGCAAAATAAGGGATAACGAAAACAAAAAAAAAGAGGTTACTATAAATCCTCGACAAAAAGAAGATTACAAAATGACTGCCTTTTCAAAACAAATGTTCAATTTTTGAATCATCACCAAGTATCAGAGCAAAGATTCCAGACTCAATCGGGATCTAAGCGCGCAATTAATTAAGCATATGACTGAAGAACATCACGAATAGCGGGTTGGGTACAAATAAAATTTGAGCCTTTATCCTTTGTTTCTTAAACCGTGAACCAGGCCACGTTATAACCCTTAAAAGTCCTAGCTGAAGCATGGGTTAGTTTGAGAGAATACTGTTACAAAGGTATCCTGACTATTGTAGGATTTGTTACGAATCCTGAGTTGATATCACATTCTTGCAAATTTCGTTTTACTACACAAAACTCATTTTCAAAAAAATTTCAAGACAGACATGAGTTTTGCATTCTTTAAATGACATTGTTTGCATATGACTAATTGTTTGACAGCAGAGAAATACGCATAATGGATATTCAAAGAATAGACATCCTCTCAATGGACAGAATCACCTCAGTGGGAAAGACATTTCCAATAACAGGTCTTCCATAAGCAAGGGCATGACATGATGTTTAAACACACTTGGGGCAGTCTCTCCAAAAGTGCTAAATAACTAGGGGCAGATCTCCATCTTAATTTCTAGGGGCATTACGCATGCATTCCAGCAATGAATCATGTGCCATCAAGAAAACATTTTTGACAGTACTACAACACAACACTATGGACAGTGACAACTCTCTACATCATGAAAGCGTGGACATAGTCGGAAAATACTACGCATGAAAAAAAGACTTGCTAGGTTGACACACCTAGGCAAAAATAAGGGAATCTCGGCGAACCAAAAGGGTTCGGGAAAAAGTTAGGGATATACATAAAAAAAATTGTACACCCGACAAGTCGAAAACCTGAAAAGGCGGCTTGGGCAAAAAGGTATCCCGGTGGACTAAAAACCCGAAAGGGTGGTCCAGGAATAAGTTAGGGATTTATAACGTACGACTATGTCCCGTCACCTGTCTATCAATGGAAGACTTATATCTTGATCATCATTCATCAAGAGCACTAGAATCGAGAACGGTTCAGATACGATCCGGATACGGGTGTCATTCTGCTACTTATTCAAGATTTTCATACATCGAGAAACGGTTCAGATACAATCCAGATACGGATGTCATTCTGCTACTTATTCAAGATTTTCATACATCGAGAAACGGTTCAGATACGATCCAGATACGGATGTCATTCTGCTACTTATTCAAGATTTTCATACATCGAGAAACAGTTCAGATATGATATAGATACAGATGTCATTCTGCTACTTATTTAAGATTTTCATACATTGAGAAATAGTTCAGGTACGATCCAGAGACGGATGTTATCCTGGTACTTATTCCAGATTTCTCTTCTAGAAATAGTTCAGTTACGATCTAGAGATGGATGTTATCCTGGTACTTATTCCAGATTTCTTTTCTAGGAACAGTTCAGGTACGATCCAGAGACGGATGTCATCCTGATACTTACTCCAGATTCTCCTCTAAATATAGTTCAGATACGATCCAGAGATGGATGTCATTCTGAAACTCATTCGACACATGTTTCAAGTACAGTTCAGATACGATCCAGAGACGGATGTCATTCTGACACTCATTCAACACATGTTTCAAGTACAGTTCATATACGATCCAGAGACGGATGTCATTATGAAACTCATTAAATACATGTTTAAGTACAATCACGACATAAATCCATCCATAAAATCTCTGCATGTACTTTTTCCATCATGGTACAAGGGGCAGAGACAGTTGGAAGCGAAGTCACTATCACATACAAGCCAGTGATACCTATACTCCCCATAGAGCCGAGACAACCAAAGTCCGACCTCCGTATCCCCAAGCAGGAATTCCTTCCCCAACAGGTTCCTTCAGAAAGCTGATATCTGCATTCCCCAGCCAAGTTTTATAACCATGAGCAGTTTATAAATCCATCTCCCGAGCAGAGTTTATTTCTCTGACAGCAGAAGCTCAATTTCCAATAGATCTCTTCTCTCCAGCAACGGAAGTTCATCCCCAGCTGAGTTTATTTCTCCAAATCAGCAGACAGAGTATCTCTCTTCCCCACAGAGTCATTCCCCTGCAGGATTATTCTCATACAGAGTCTCCTCCGACAGAATGTTCTCAAGAAGAATGAATGTAAATCCCCAACTAATCATCTTCGGTCACTATCCCCAGCAGAATCAAAGAACTCAACTCCTTATACTCTCCAGCAGTAGTCCAGGATTTATTTTCCCCAGCTAGAGAATATCACAATAGCATTACATATCCATACATCATGGCATGTGAATACATATTATACAACACAATCTCATTTATTTTGATAACATCATTACTCAATACATTTCATACATCATGACATTACATACGACTAACTCTTTACCTTTCAGGGAAAGATGCAATCAAGTTCTCACGAGTTCTCTCTGATTCAGTGAAACCGACACAGAGGTTTCTCTTCCAGTCGAAGATATTCCAACACCTTCTCTGGTACAGTCAAACCGACACCAAGGTTTCTATTCCAGTTGAAGATATTTCAACATTTTTTCTGGTTCAGTCAAACCGACACCAAGGTTTCTATTCTAGTTGAAGATGTTCTAAGACTTTCGTCTGGGTCAGCCGAATCGCCGCTAAGATACCCCTGATTTCTATGCCAGTCAAAGTTAATCCGAGACCTCTCCCGGGATCAGTCAAATCGATACTAAGATTTCTGTCCCAGTTAAGTTCTCATAAGTTTTCCCTGGTTCATTCAAATCGATACTAAGATTTCTATTCCAGTTCAAGCTATGAAGCCCGGAAATCGACTGGATAATATCTTGATTTCTCCAAAATACTACGAAGCCTGGAATCGACTAGATAGTGGTATATCTCAAATTCAAGCTATGAAGCCTGGAAATAAACCGGATAACAGCTTAATTCCCCCATCATATTGTGAAGCCTGGAAATCGACCGGATAACAGTACAAGATACTATAAAGCCTGGAATCAACCAGACAGTGGTATATCTCATATTCAAGCTATGAAGCCCAGAAATCGACCGGATAATATCTTGATTTCTCCAAAATACTACGAAGCTTGGAGTCGACCAGATTGTGGTACAAGACACCGTGAAGCTTAGAGCACGACCAGATAATGGTATAAGACGCTGTGAAGGCTGGAGCATGACCAGATAGCGGCAAGAGACACTGTGAAACCTGGAGCATGACCAGATAATAGTATGAGGTACTGCAAAGCTTGGAATTCGACCAAATAGAAGTTTACTCAGCCAATTACTATTGAAGCCTGGAAAATAGTGGATATTAGTATGCCTTAAATTCAAGTTGAAACCCGGGTGCGACCGGATAACCACTTAATTCCTTCTGAAGCCTGGAACACGACCAGATAAGAATTGAGAAATTGCAAAGCCTGGAGCACGACCAGATAGCAAGTTTAATCTCATCTCCCCAATAAGTCACTGTGAAACCTGGAGCACGACCAGATAGCAGTTAATCTTATTATCCTCAGCAAATCACTGTAAAGCTTGGAGCACGACCAGATAGCAGTTCATTTTCATCTCCTCGACTAAGAGACGATTCCCCAGTAGAGTAACGGACGACTGAAGCTCCTAAAATTCTATTTCTCCTAAGACAGGGACCACCATTCCTCAGCAGATTCCTCCTCAATGACAGGAACATGAATTCTCATCGAAGGAATATCTCATAAAATCAACTTTATTCTGGATGGCATCTTTAAGCCCATCTCCGACGACTCTCCGTCATCATCCTGGATGGCATCTTTAAGCCCATCTCTGACAGCCTTCTGTTATCTCCTTTAAATGGCATCTGTAAGCCCATTCCCGATACTACCTACACAGTCAACACCATCTCAGATGAGTGCAAATTTCTGGACACTTAGTGTTCAATCATCTTCCACCTTCAGACTACGAAAGGCAGACAGCCAATCTACATCCTCAGGTTTAAGAAGATTGAACAAGGGCAGTTTTAGTACCCCAAAATTTTCCCTCTTATTTTAATCAACACATGCCCACTAAGGTCCTCAACTTGCTCAAGGATGCCTAAGAGTTGACCAATCAAACTCTCTCCTAAGGCAATGTATCTCAAACTAGGGTTTCCATTTTTATCAGGAGGGTTGAAGTCCAGAGGTCCCAAATGCCTTCCATGGTCCTAATATGTTCTCAAGATCATCCATGTCAAGTTTCACGTCTTACTCAAAAAGTTTGCTCAGTCAACTACTCAGATGCCTGAAAATCAACTATACTAGGTCAAAAGTCAATTGTGGCCCACATACAGTCAAACTTCAAGATTTTTGGTCAACACCAACATTTTGAAGTGATATTCATCATTTGATAAATGTTTGATCATGATTCTCCAAGGAATTCCCCAAATTCATCAAAACCTAAAAGTTGCTAAATTAGGGTTTCTTAGGAAAAGTCAACCAAACTTTGACCAAGCATAACTTCTTCATATTTTATCAAACATTTTCCATCCAAGGCTCATTTTGAAGAGGATGCAATTCCCTAAAACTCATATTCATCCCACAAGTTCAAAATATGCACTCATCAAAAGATATGAATTTCTACATTATAGGTCCTTTTGAAAAGTCAACAAAAACACCTTTTGGGTCAAAGCTTCTTACATGAACATGGAAGACCCAATTGAGATGAAACCAAAAGGTTTGTTTAGGGGACATCCTAAGATTTATAAAAAGTCCAAGAACACCTCTCCAGGGTTAAAATTGGAGGATATATGCCTTATCAAAGTTGACCATTTTTGCAAGATTGCCAAAAGTAAAAAATGCTCAAAAGTGCATTTTTTGTCAAATGGGCCTAGCTTCTCATGTTTAAATTTTGTTTGTCACATGGTCCACGACCCAAATCAGCATCTACACTTTATTTGCTTCATTATTTATTTTATTTTTATTTTTTATTATTTAAAATTCAAATTAAATCAAATAAATTGCAAAAAATACAAAAAGATTGATTTTTGATCTGATTTTTTTGTAGGAATCACAATCTAATCAAGTTGGCATATCATATCAAATCGTGCAAAGCAAATTGAAGCAAAAATTGGCATGACTAGGCCTATTTTGGAAAGATATCATACAAGGATAAAATCAAATCCAATCTCCTTAATTCACCAAGATACAATGCGTTTTTGTTGACCTAATGTATTCTAGTATAAATACAGAACATAACCAAGGCGCAAGGAGAAGGTTTTGCAGTCGTGGAAAGCCTGAAACAAAACTGAAAATTTGGAAAAAAGTGGTGAATCAGTTTCAAGACTAGAGGACGATTCAAAGCCACCAATCGCTTCCTGAATATCTCCTGAAGCTAATCGGACCAGTTGCACGCCTCAAAGCTCCAGGAATCATCATATATTACTCTCATGGTTTGTCACTTCTTCCAAATTTGTATCTCTTCATTCTTGCATTGTTAACATATTTTGATTGCATATTTGTGTTCACATGAATGCCTGGAATATTTTTGTATATTTAATTCCCAGCTTTGATGCATAAATGATGAATTGCCATTATTAGGGTTCATGCTTGCGTTTTAGGGATTTATTGTACAGGTAAAATTAGGGCCAAAAAAGGGTGCCATCGTACTCGTGAGGTCAAAACAAATTGATTTGTGGTCTTACATTGCATTTATATTACGCGCTATTGATTTTTAAAACTTGCATTGTTGTAGCTATGGCAACCTGCCTGTAGGTATAAGTATCATGGCCTAACACGATGGAGGAGGAAGGAGACGATGATGTGTTCAACCATCATTGGGCCATTCAAATAAAATGCGCTTTTTTTTTAATTCACTAACCCACTTTGCTTTTATATATTATTCATTATTTTTATTATTATAACAAATAAGAACATGTGGTCCAGTGGCAAAGGCGCACGTTGGTAAGCAAAAGGACCTGGGTTCGATACCAAGTCCCAGCGTTTTATTATTTTCCTAAGGTTTACATGCAGATTCTATACCCCATGCTTCCAGGCGCCTACCATGCACTACTACAATCCATCCAATGGATCGTTCACATTCCAGATCTAGCGCTCAAGCAAGGAAGGACCATGGTACACCATCAGAAGGGAATTCCACTTGATCTCATGCAGTGACTGGGCTCAACAACTGATGGGCCTAACAATTCAGACATACACCCCCCTTTTCAGCTTCAATACAGACCCATCTCTAATTCTTTTATTTTAATTCTTATTTTTTTATTATTCACTAATTATCCTTTTTATAAAATAACAAGAAATCATTTTTTATCATAAAATCAAAAATCACAGAAAACATAAAAATCATTTTTTTCATAAAAATATTTTATTTCCTTAATTAATTAGTTAATTTAATTTAGGGTAATTTAATTCTTTTTATATAATTTAAAACAATTAGAAATTAGGGTTTAATTTGTACATAATCTAATTAATTTTTTTCTCAAAATCTAACCTAAATATTTTTCAATTAGATTTTTAGGATTCTTAAATTCATTCTCGCATTTAATTCGCCGTGCGCATTTTAATTCTTTTTTCTATTATTGTATCCGCTTCGGGTTGTAATAGATTTAATTAGGGTTTTAAATTTTCGCATCTTTATTTACAGTCAAGATAATTATGTATCTGCGAAAGCCCTGTAATAGCTAGGACTTTAAACTTTCCCGTGTTTTAATTTCCGCAAACTATAAACTGCCTAGATGTATGTTAATAGGATTGTATGGAAAGACAAACTGAAAATTAATATGGTAGAAAACCCTAAATGTGCAAAGATAAATTAACTGAAAATTACACTCGCACATGCTCACTCCTAGAGTTTACTCCACTCTGGTTGCCTTTGGTAAACGGTCATGAAGTATAGGGTTTGTCAGTGGTTGTCCTATAGCCTCGAAAGATCTAAAATGACCCATTCGGATGTTGCCTCGAAAAAAGATCTTTAAGGCTTTAGGATGATTACTAACATTTCCTAACATTGCTTTTATGATCATATTTGTCCCTAAAAAACTCCAACAACGATGCTACCTATTTCTCGATAATGGGATGGCATTGTCTAAAATGAAACTGAATAGACCTTTTTCGAGTAGGTAGACTAGTTCCTAGGTACTTGCTCAAACAAACAAACAAAAACTTTTTCACACCAACACTTTCCCAAACAAAGTTTTCAAAAACAACTTCATAACACTCTTTGAGGACAGAAACAAGGGTTAAAACGAAGTAAAGCAAAACTTTTCAAAGAAAGCACACACAGGAAATTTAAAAATGAGCAAGTACCTAAGAGCCCATGGAAAACCATGGATAGAAAGGGTCCTAACTTTTTCCCTTTCTATAATCTACCCCCCCCCCCCCCCCCCCGTACTCAGAAATATCTCGAAAAGAGGTTTTTTTCTGTTCTTTTTTCCTTTTCTTGATTGGTTAAAATAAAAGTCGGTGGCGACTCTTGCTTACCGTGACATTTGCGAACAAAAAACGCAAACCAATATTAACGGTCGGTTCTTACACCGTATCACACATTGCATATCATTTGCATCCTCTGAATCATTCTGCATACATCCAGGTTGTTTAGGATCTTATTCTCAGTTGCTTATTTCTTCCAGTTGGTCGTCTATCGTCAAGCTAATTCATCAACACAACTACGGGACTAGAGCGGCTGTCAGATTGAGAATGCAAAACCAAGAACAACACATCATGGAAGTCATAATGGAAATCGACGAGTTGAAGTCAGGAATGGGCAAACTTACTAAGATGATGAAAGTCCTGATTTCCAGAGGAGAGCCACCTCAAAGGACTGCGATATCTGAAATCCCAACTGTTGTTGTTGATAATCAACCTATCCAGCATACATCTACTACATGGCCAGAGATTGGGTTACCTCAGAACTACTCTTCGCCTGTTGAAATTACTTCAATGGTTGGCCAATCTTCCCAACCAGTCTTTCAAGCTCCGGTTTTCACTGAACCTCAGCCAATTGTTCATACTACTTCTCGTCAACCTGCTGCACAAGTTGCTTTTGGGAACACTCTCTTTGAGTACCATGCTACCAGTCCTCGAAGTGTGAGTCAGGGAGACTTAGGTGAGTTTGAAGAGTTCAAAGAACAGTATCAGACTTTAGAGAAAAGACTTAGAGCTACGGAAGGAAATGAGTTATTCAGTATTGATGCTGACAACATATGCCTAGTTTCTGATCTGGTTATGCCTAAAGAGTTCAAAACTCCCGAGTCTGAGAAATACTACGGGCACACTTGTCCAAGAGGTCATTTGGTGATGTACTTTCGAAAGATGTCTGCTTACACAAAAAATGACAAGTTGCTTATCCATTGTTTCCAAGATAGTCTGAGTGGAGCTTAATTGAAATGGTATATAGGACTTGAGAAAGGCCGTATCCAATTCTTCTAAGATCTTGTTGATGCTTTCATAAAGCGATACAAATACAACCTTGACATGGCACCTGATCATCGCCAACTGCAAAATATGTCTCAGAATGAGAAAGAATCTTTCAAGGAATATGTTCAATGATGGAGAGAATTGGTGTCATACGGTGGAAGAACCGACTGTTTAACACTGGTTTTGCATTTTTTGTTCGCAAATGTCGCAGTAAGCAAGAGTCGCCACCGACTTTTCTTTTATCCAACAAAGAAAAGGGTGAAAAGAACAGAAAAAGACCTTTTTTTGAGAGTTTCTGAGTATGGGGGGTAGATTATGGAAAGGGATGGTGTTAGCACCCTTTCCATCCATGGTTTTCCATGGGCTCTTAGGTACTTTCTCATCTTTTGAAAATAGCTTGTGTGTTTGTGTGAAAAAGTTTTTGTTTGAAAATGCCTTAGTGCGGCAATTCGCTTTATGATAACCCTTGTATCAGTCCTCAAGAGTGTGATAAAGCGTTTTTGATAACTCTGTTTGAAAAGTGTTTAAAAGTGTGATTGTTGTACCCCAAAATTTGCCCTCCCACTTATCAAGAATTTTCTCACAAGATCTCATTGGGCTCAAGACTGCACTAAGGATTGATCAGCTCAAGACACCTCCTTAAGCACTGATGACCAAAATTAGGGTTTAAGTTTGCACAAGGATTTTTGAACTTCCAATACCCATATTACTTTCATGGATCATTATGGACCCCCAAGACTACTCATGTCAAGTTTCAAGCCTTGGATCACACTTTTAATCAGTCAATTGAACAGTTGACCTAAAAATCGGCTATATTGAGGAAAAAGTCAACCATGGCCAATTTACAGTCAAACCCCGTAATTTTTTATCCACATCAACATTTTAAACTCATATGTATCATTTGATCAAGTTTGGACCAATATTCCTCAAGAAATTTGATCAAATTTCCAAAAGGGCATAATGGTCAAAATTAGGGTTTTGACTAGGAAAGGGAAATTTCTGATTTTTGACCTAACAATTAATCAATTGGTTTAAGGCATGATCTCAAGAGTCAAATATCATCATTTTTACTCAATTATAGGGTTCAAAACATTGCAAGTCCATTGGATTGACAGATGAATTTTGCAGTCAACTGATCAAAAGTCAATTGTATACTGAAAAGTCAAAGTTTGACTTTTTGGTCAAATTCAAGTGCCAAAGATCACAATTCTCCTAAAAATGTTTGGATCTCAAGTTATCATTTTGTGAATACATGCTCATGAACTAAAAAAAGACTTAGTGAAATTTTTCCCTAGTTAGGCAGATTTTTTATCTAATTTCATGGAAATTTTTCACATAGTTCCAAGGGGAATCTTTAAAAGCAATTCAAAGATGGGTTGTGGAGCACATTGAAAGCTTTCCAAAATGTACAATAACTCATTGAGATCATTCTTGAGCAAGGAGAATCGAAGGCAAGAAGTTAGGATTTTCAAACTTGAATTATAAGCCATTTTGTGAAGAACACTTGATCCAATCTTCAAGCATGTTGTACAAATCTTGCTTTGCAGGCTTCAAACTTGCTAATCACTCAATAATTTAATTTTTACACAACTGATAGAGCCATTTCCCAAGCATTTGAGCCATTATCCAAGTTGCATTTCCATTTTGGGAAGAAAGTCACCACTTCCATTTTGGAAAAGTGACTTTAATCACAATGTTAACTCTTCTTGAGCCCATACATTGTTGTTTCTAACTCAAAAACATTTAAAACCAAGAAGCAACATATCTACAACCCGCTAACCACCCTACAAATCCTTGTACTTCACATTGAAACCATGTTTGTCAACTTTGCTTCAAAATCAAGTAACCAAGCCATAACATGTGATTTCAATTTCTGAGTTGTTTCAAGCCTCAAAACCTCTTGCCTATAAGCACATACACTATTTGCAAGCTAACACACGAATACTAGTGCCCTGAAACTATCTCAAACACTCAAAAACCATAAATCTGCTCAAAAACACCATTGATACACAGTTCTGACCTTGAACTTGTATCTTCATTTCCACTCGTGCGTTTTGAAAACCAATCATTCAAACACCTTCTATACATCATACCAAAGTAATCCAGGCCCCTGTTTCAAGACTGTAACTCCTCCATCACTATCCACCATTTTCAAACATCAAGCTTGCAGGTTGACTTAAGTAGAGAGGTTCAGGAACTTTCAAGGCAAAGTAGGAGTTGGAATACACTCAAGGAAGTCCAGACAAGCTAAACAGATCCTCAGGCCATCTCAAAAGTTTCTCAAACTCCATTTACGACTCCAGCTGCAAGAGGTAAGTTTTCAAACTTCCATATCTTCATACAGGCATCATTTGTTTCTGATTTGTGAAGATAAAATGTAGATATCATTGCTCTAAAACTGACCATGTTCATAGTTCCCATTTATATTGACTGTGTATAGAGAATTTTGGATTTAAAATTTCTGAGAAAATTAGGTTTCAATTTAGGGCCAGCAAAATTAATTTTCATCTTTAACTTTTAGCTTACATAAGTTATATGGTTAGATTCGTGAGGAAAAATAACACAACTTTCATGTTTTCATTTTCTATTTTTGTTGAGAAATGAATGAGATACAGGTGGTCCAGCTGGCTGAAGGTTGAAGACGAAGCACAGGCCATGGGAACATTTTACCTTATGTATTTATTCTTTCATTTAAGTTAACGGATATACATCCACTCCAGTGGTAAGGCAACGCGCGTTATTGATAGAGTTCGTGGGTTCAAACCTCAGCGCTGCCTTTTGCAAATGTTTTTACATTTTCTGTCTTTTTTTGGTTCCTTCCAGCTCATGGGCCTCCCCAATCCTGGGCCTGACTTTTTTCTAACCTTCCCCCCCTTGCTTCATATTTGCACCCTGACCCATTTGTATTTATTTGTTTGTTTGTTTATTTATTTCATTTTTATTTTTCTTAAGTATTTCTTTTCTAAAAAAACTAAAAATCATAAAAACATAAAAAAAATGATAATTTTATATTTTGACTTTATTTTTTTTTTCTATAAACAAAAAACTAATTTATTTACTTTACTTTATTTGTTTTTATTAACTAAATCTTATAGACTTAATTAATAATTCTATTATTTATTTTTATTCATACCATTTAAAAATATATTATATTTTTATTTCTATAAATATTTTTCAAGATAAAAAAATGCTAAAAAAATATACTTTCCTTAACTTATTTTATTTTGATTAATTAATAGAATTAGGGTTTCCTTTTAAAATATTTTTCTTAATAAATTCAAACTTAATTAATTATTTTCTTTATTTAAATTAGGTTAAGACAAAAAATCTTTCTTTATGAAAATCAAACAAAATTCATTTTCTTTACAGTTTTCATCCTTATACATTATTCATCATTATACTTTGTAATTCTTGTACAAATTAAATTTGGTTGTAATAGATTAATTAGGTTTATATAATTGCAACCCCCATTTATAAATTGTATACCCCCCCCCCCCCCCCCCCCCCCTCCCACAAATGTTGTAATAGTGTAGTAACTTTAAATTTCGCAATGTATGGAAAGAATAAAATCAACCAAATAGAAAACCCTAATCCAAGACAAAATCAAGAATGAAAATAATACACTTGCCCACAAGCACCCCTAGGGTTATCCAACTTTGTTGCCTTATACAAAATGGCCATATTACGCATGTAAGGTATCTTAGCAAAAGCAAGCAAATACAAGATCATAGTCCCTCGATGACGCTATCTGAAGTTGCCTTACAAATGATCTTAGTCCCTCAAAAAAGAATGCTAAGATACCTTGCAATATTTCTAATCATGTTTATACGATGACCCACGCCCGTCCCGTTTACATCCAAAGATAAGGTTGATTACCAAATCAATGGTAAGACAACAATGTCAAAGGAAAAGAAAATGAATAAGAAAGACATTTGAGTAGGTAGATTGCTCTAAATGACTTGCTCAATTTCAAAACAAATATCCTTGCTATTTTCAAAATAAACACCTACACATTTAAAAACATCTTACGAAACTTGATAACATTTTCAAAAGATGAAACATCTTTGTATACATTCTTACGAACAAGAATCATTACAAAGATTGCCTAAATAATGGCCTCTTTACAAAATACTTTCAAAAACACACTAAGCACAATTTCAAACAAAAGCAAGTGATTTAGCAAGTAACTAAGAGCCCATGGAAAACCATGGATGAAAAGGATGCTAACACCTTCCCTTTTCATAATCTACCCCCCGAACTCAAGAAACAATCTCAAAGGTCTTTCATGTGCTTTTTCACCTTTCCTTTTTAGATAAAAGAAAATTCGGTGGCGACTCTTGCTAACCGCAACATTTGTGATAAAACGCAAAACCCTCAAGTTAGTTCTCCCACCATATCCCAAAAATGGCGACTCAGCTGGGGAAAATTCTAAAAATGGGGTTACCTTAGGGATATATCACATTTATTTGCTTACATTGTTTGACTTGTATGCTTTACATTATGGTTCTTTGTTTGGGTTTGAATCCTCTACCCGGATTTGGGATACATGATAGGTAAGTAGCAATACATTGTGGAAACTGTGTGGGGTATACCGACATGGTCTAAGCAATAGCTACGTTAGTGCGACATATTTGTGGGTACCGGTAGCCTTTGAGTTAATCAAAGAGAATACGGGGCCACTGAGTGATGTCATGAAGCACTAATGAACTTTTAGAACCTTTACTTGACCAACTTGGCCTTTAGAATGTAGTGAGATGACCGACTTTGGTGCAGTCCGAAGTTGGTAGATACTCGATACTACACTCATTGAGATTTGGTTTCTTGGGATATTTCGGTCGCCATTAAAGAGGCTTGTGCTGAAACAATGACCAAGGAAACAAACTAGTGATATTGAGCTCCTTAGAACCTGGTTACTATTACTAGGACAGGTTTAAGCCAACTAAATTTCAAGAGGGTACTTACCTATAAAACTCCATGCAATCCTAAACCTAAGGATTTGTTTGTTTTGTTTGTATATGCATACTTGTACATAACATCATGAACATCATATACATCCACTAACAATTTCAAGGATTTTTGGATTTATCTTTGTTCTTGTTTTGTAGGATATGGATTCACTTCGCAGGAAAACTATTCAAGTCAACCTTGTAAGGATCCCTCCACAACTCAAGGAGCTAGCTTCAAGGATTCCTGAAAACTCTCCATTTACCGAGAGACATGGTCTCCTACTCAACTTGGTCACCTCCTACACAGATGAGGATATAATGAAGGTGCTTTTTCAGTTCTTGGGTCCTTTACACCATTGCTTCACATTTCCTAACTATTAACTTGTGCCTACTTTGGAAGAATTCTCCCAACTCTTGAGGATTCTTATTCTCAATCAACTACCTTTCAACGGTATGGAAAGAGACCCAAAGCCAGAAGAGATTGTTCAAGTTCTATACTTGCACTCATCTGATGTCACAACTCATTGGGAAACAAGGGGTGGTGTCAAAGGTTTCCTAGAAAAGTTCCTGTTTGAGAAAGCCCAAAATTTTTGGAATTCCTTGGACTTGCAAGCCTTTGAGGAAATTGTGGCTCTCCTCATCTATGGGATGGTTTTGTTTCCAAATCCTAACCAACTCATAGATGTCAACGCCGTCAAAATCTTCATATCCCGCAACCCGGTGCCTACATTTCTAGGAGATATCCTACACTCTTTTCACACTCGCACAATGAGGAAAAGAGGTGTCCTTATGTGTTGCACTACTCTCTTGGCAAGGTGGTTTATTTCTCATCTTCCCTAATATGTACTAAAGAATGAGCAAGTTTCAAGGTGGTCACAAAGGTTGATGGAGCTCAAACATTCGGACATTCATTGGTGCTCCCGATCCAAAGAGAATGTTATCATTGTCGACCGTTGTGGAGAATTACCTAATGTCCCTTTACTTGGCATTAGGGGAGGTATCACCTACAACCCATGTTTAGCCTTAAGACAGTTTGGTTACGCCCGAAGGGATGACCCGCATGAGATGCTGATTCAAGGTTTGGTATTTGACTACGACAACGACAATCAAGGTCTTCGCCAGAGATTTATCCGAGCTTGGAGGATGTTAAACAAGGTGGATAGCAAGACTTTGGGGCATAAAATTTCCAACCCTCTTGAGCCTTACCTCAAATTCATATGAACTCGTGCTCAGAGTCTTATGATGCCTTACCCCTCCATTCTCCAGGTAATCATTCAGCCTATCATGGAAGGAGATGTTCCATACACTATCCTACATCCTGATATTCCCACCTCTCTTGAAGACCTACAAAGAGATTGGATACAACTCAAGGGGGAGCGAGATACTTTCGAAGCCCAATTCTACGCAAGCGAGAAGAAGGTTTTGGAACTCACTAGGCTACTTCATGAGGAGCAGACTCTCAATGCCTACATTTCACTAAAGAGGATGTGTACTACCTTCCTATCTTAGAGTTTTTGTATTATTTTTCCCAAGGGGCATTGATGTACTCAATCTTTAATTTATTAATATAACGTGTGTTTCCTTTTTGTCTAAAACAAATCTGAATCTTTAAATCCTTGAAATCATTACATATGCATACACCATTCATCATAACATAAGCAGATCTTTTGCAACAAGTTTCCTCGTCTATCTACTATTAATTTCAGTAAGATGGATCTCGAGCAAACAGTGAAGGACCTCCAAGCTCAGAATACACAGTTTCAACAGTTTCTCTTAACCCTAGCCAAAGGACAAGAAGAGTTGAAGACTTTGCTAGCTGAGGAGAGGAAAAAGAAAACAAAAGAGGTAATCGGAGTCCTAAACATGGGAAGAAGATTTCATGGGCAGACAAGAAGGGCCTTAGACTTTCCAACAACATCCGGTGAAAGAGACAACCAAGATAGGAAAGGCAAGGAAACAGTTGTCCCATCAGAATCAGAAGAGGAAGAGGAAGAAGAAGACTATTCTGAAGAACAATACCCTCCAGCTGATGACAAGTATAAACATCTCGAAGAGCGGTTGAGTGCGATGGAAATCCAAAAAGTGTCTGGTTTGGACTTTGAGGAATTGGGGATAGTATCAGGGATTGTCATTCCTCCGAAATTTAAAGCACATGTGTTCACCAAGTACAAAGGAATTTCGTGCCCTAAAATGCATCTCTGATCTTATGTAAGGAAAATTCAGCCCCATACCGCTGACAAAGACTTATGGGTACATTTCTTCCAAGACAGTCTGTCTGGAACTCAACTTGACTGGTTTTACAAACTAGAAAGATCCAACGTTCATAATTGGGATGATCATGTTGTAGCCTTTTACAAATAATACCAATATAATGCTGATCTGGCGCCTACCCGTACTCAACTCCAGAGTATGGCCATGGTTTCCAATGAAGGTTTCAAGGACTATACACAAAAATGGAGAGACTTGGTTGGAAGAGTTCAACCCCCTCTATCATAGAGAGAGTTAGTAGACATGTTCTTGGGTACCTTGTCTGGTACCTTCTTCAATCATTTAAATGGAAGTTTATCTGCAGGTTTTACTGAACTGATATTGACCAGAGAAAGGGTGGAAGCTGGTATAAAGAGTGGAAAGATTCAGAAAGATACATCCTCCTCCGCTGCCATAAGGAAGCCATTTATCGGAAATAAATAAGCGGTTGCTGTTTATCCTCAGAGAAACCAAGATAGGGTCGAACGCCGACCAATGGTGGGGGTTGTTATGATTCCTAAGCCTGCACTTGATCAGCAAAGAAACTATCAACCAAGGATGGAAAGGCCAGTCAGACAATTCACCAGAATTAACATGACCCCATCTCAGGTATTACCGCATCTACTAAGATCCAATTTAGTGACCTTGAAAGAAGCTCCGAAAAACCCCAATACAACATCTCCTCACTATCATCCCAATGCACATTGAGCATACCACTCTGAAAGTTCCGGCCACGACACTAATAACTATTGGGCTCTAAAGAACAAAATACAAGACCTCATTGAAGCAAAAGAGATTGAATTCGATGCGCCCGAAAAGCCAAATGTCATTTATGCCCCTATGCCCAGACATGGCCATAATACCAATGCCATTGAAGAAAAAATGTTTGTTACTTTAGTTGATGAACTTATGACCCCACTTCTGACTATTAAAGTGAACTTATTGAATGCCGATGTGTTCCCGGGCTGTGATGAAGTTTTCCATTTCTATTTGTCCTCACCAACCAGTTGTCCTTTGTTGAAAGCAGGCGTTCAGTTCCTAATAGATAACAAATAAATTTTATTCGAGAAGACTTTTGTTCCACCTGTTCCTTTTGAAGATGTTTCTATCATTACCATTTCCGCCAATTCTTCCAGGGTCTCCACCAAAAGACCCGTTAGAATTACATTAGTTCCGAAACCAACTCCTTTAATAATTGCAATGCCTGGACCAATCCCATATTCTTCAGACAAAACTATACCATGGAATTATGGAGGGGATGTCTACTACCATGGTATCAAGCAGGACTAGCCAGCCGCCAAAGATTCAAGCTCTGAGAAAGTCAACTCCGGCATCAGTAACATGGCAGGAACTAGCAAGATTACCCGAAGCGGAAGGATATTCTCTCTAGATATTGCTCCCTCAAAAGCAGTTTCTGGACCCGTAATCATTCTTGTTGTTACTCCTCCAAAAGTTGTCCCCGGTCCTACAATCATCTCAGCCAATACTCCAACTGACAAAGCTGTTACAACCCTTGTTATCATTCCTACCAACACTCCTGCTGCAAAATTAACCGAGACTCGAGGAAAAGGTGTTCTGGTTGAGTCTGTCAAGATGAAGACACAATCATTGGCTATCCCTGGGACCTCCTGGAAAGAGATGGAGGAAATTCTGAAGATCGTAAAAAGAAGTGACTACGATGTAGTTGAACAACTGGGGAAAACTCCCTCTAAAATTTTCATGCTGGCATTACTACTATGTTCCGAGGCACATGCAAAAGCTTTGGTAAAATTCCTAAAAACTGCCCATGTACCCCAAGAGACATCTGCCGATCAGTTTCAAGACTACGTAGCCAGACTAACTGCAGATAATGGTCTAGGTTTTTCAGATGCTGATTTAACGCCAAGGGGAAGGAAGCATAATGAGGCATTGCATGTCTCGGTTGAATGTAGAGGCATAACCCTGGATCATGTTTTGGTAGACACTGGCTTATCTCTGAATGTATTGCCTAAAAAAGCTCTTGATAGGCTTGACTGTGAGGGATTGATATTGAAGCCAAGTAACATAGTAGTAAGGGCTTTTGAAGGCTCAAAGAGGATGGTACATGGGGAGGTAGACATTCCCATAAAAGTTAGAACACAAACTTTTGATTCAACTTTTTACGTAATGGATATTCGTCCCTCATATTCCTTCTTACTAGGCCGACCATGGATTCACAATGTTGGCGTTGTCACTTCTACGTTGCACCAAATGCTAAAATATCCGATTCAAGGGAAGATTATCACCGTTCATGGAGAAGAAGAGTATATGATCAGCCATCTCAATTCCTTCAGATATATGGAATTAGATGGTGAATTTATTGAAACACCATTCCAACACTTTGAAGAGGTCCCACAAGATATAGCAGTAACCAAGGTTTTTCCCAAGATCACAAGGGCTCCACTCTGGATGTCATCTCTGAAGGATGCCAAAGCAGTGGTGGAAGAAGGTGGGTGCACTATCTGGGGGAAACTCCCAGATATCCCATACAAGTCTGACAAGTTTGGCATGGGTTTCACTTCAAGTGCTCAGAAGGCTGTACGTCGCGCTCACACCGGAGGACCACCCCTAAAGATCAGCAACCGCGAGGTTAACGCCGTAGAAGGAGATGAAGATAGCTATGACATGGAGGATTGGATATTCCCGACTGTTAGTGGAGGGATCAACAACTGGGAGGCTAGAGATTTTGTCCCTATCACTTTTATCCCATAGTAATTTGTCTTTACATTTTGTTGGATCTGTAATATTAAAACAATTCGCACTCTTAAAACCTTGTGTCTTACCCGAGGCACAATGGTCCATTTGTATGGGTTATTATCTCATTTTCATATGACATCAATGAATCATGGACGATTTCTCATACAAACTTTTATGCTCATTGTTTTTCTTTTTACATTTCGTTCAAAGATAGTTATACCCTTACACACACTCACACTCACAATGCAGGTATACATCCATTCGAGATCCCATGGGTAACAATACTGTTATGGCCTTTTTTTACTCTGAAAATATAATCTACCAAGCCGAAGACGAAGGTGAGGAAGATTGTGAAGTACCAGGGGAACTTGCCAGACTACTACAACAAGAAGAGAGAACCATTCAACCTCACGAGGAACCCGTGGATACAATCAACCTAGGTACCTAAGAAGACAAAAAAGTGGTCAAGGTGGGTGCCAATCTGGAACCCGGTATCAAGGAGCGTATGATTCAGTTGTTACACGATTATGGTGAAATCTTTACCTGGTCATATGAATACATGCCAGGACTTGATGCAGATATTGTGGTACATCATCTGCCTACAAGAGAGGATTGTCCGCCAGTAAAACAAAAGGTTCGCCGTATGAGGCCTGATATGTCAGAAAAGATTAAAGCAGGAGTCATGAAGCAATTCAACGCTAGATTCTTGGTTGTCACCTCTTATCCCCAATGGGTTGCCAATGTTGTTCCCGTGCCCAAAAAGGACGGCAAAGTACGAATGTGTGTGGACTACAGAGATTTGAATAGGGAAAGCCCTAAGGATGATTTTCCACTCCCCCACATTGATATTCTAGTCGACAATACGGCACAACACAAAGTGTTTTCCTTCATGGATGGTTTCTTAGGTTACAACCAAATCAAAATGGCGCCTGAGGACATGGAGAAAACAATGTTTATCACGCAGTGAGGCACTTTCTGCTATAAGGTGATGCCATTCGGACTGAAGAATGCTGGGGCAACCTATCAGCATGCCATGGTAGCTCTATTTCACGACATGATACATCACGAAATAGAGGTCTATGTGGACGATATGATAGCCAGATCTCAAACAGAAGAAGAGCATCTTGATCACTTACAAAAACTGTTTGAGAGACTGAAGAAGTAAAAGGTGAGGTTGAATCCAAACAAATGCACATTTGGGGTACGGTCTGGTAAACTCCTAGGCTTTATCGTCAGCAATAAAGGTATCAAGGTCAATCCTGCCAAAGTTAAAGAGATACAAGAGATTCCTGCTCCTCGTACTGAGAAGGAAGTCAGAGGATTCTTGGGACGTTTGAACTACATTGACAGATTCATCTCTCACCTGACAGCTACTTGTGAACCAATCGTCAAATTGTTGAAGAAAGATCAAGTAGTCAAATGGAATGACGAGTGCCAAGTTGCTTTTGAAAAAATCAAAGAATACTTACAAGAGCCTCCTATGTTGATGCCACCAGTCGAGGGAAGACCATTGATCATGTATCTGACTGTTTTAGAAAACTCAATGGGGTGTGTATTGGGGCAGCATGACGAGTCTGGCCGAAAAGAGCATGCTATTTATTACCTGAGAAAAAAGTTTACCGACTGTGAAACCAGATATTCACTGTTCGAGAAAACTTATTGCGCTCTGGCATGGGCTGCTCGCCAGCTAAGATAGCATATGGTGACTCATACTACTTTGTTGATATCTAAAATGGATCCGATAAAATACATCTTTGAGAAGCCTGCTCTTTCCGGGAGAATAGAGAGATGGAAGATGATCCTGGCGGAATATGACATACAGTATACTACCCAGAAGGCTATAAAGGGTAGTGTACAAGTTGATCACCAGACTCACCAAGATGTGGAAGACTACCAGCCCATGAAGTTTGAATTCCTAGATGAAGACATCATGACGGTAAACAACTGTGAAGAATTCAGGCCATATGACGAACCTGAACAAGGATCCCGATGGACCCTGTTCTTTGATGGGGCATCCAACGCACTTGGAAATGGTATCGATGCTGTAATCATATCTCCAGAAGGATGTCATACTCCCTTTACCACAAGAATCTGTTTCAATTGTACAAACAACATGGCGGAATACGAAGCATGCATCTTTGGCCTCAGAGCTGCCATAGACCTAGGGATCAAATCTTTGAATGTATTCGGAGACTCAACTTTGGTTATCATCCAGATCAAAGGGGAATGGGACACCAAACACCCAAACCTTATCCCTTACAAAGAACATGTTTTGACGTTGCTACCAGATTTTGAGAAGATTACCTTCGAGCATTTCCCGCGAGAAGAAAATCAGCTAGCAGACACTCTAGCCACAATGTCATCTATGTTTAAACTTAATTGGGATAATGAGGATCCCCAGATCACCATCGAACGAATGGGAGAACCAACGCATTGTCACAAGATTAATACTGAAGAAGTAGTGGACCAACCTTGGTTTCACGAAGTCAAGAAGTATCTCGAGGCTCAAGAATATCCATAAGGAGCTTCAATCAATGATAAGAAGTTCTTAAGGAGATTCTCGGCTAAATTTTTCCTTAGTAATGGCATCCTGTACAAACGCAATCATGACTCTGTGATACTTCGGTGCGTAGATAAGGTTGAAGCTGAAAGGATCATGGCTGAATTGCATGAAGGCACTTTTGGCACCCATTCCAGTAGGCATACAATGGCAAAGAAAATCCTACGGACAGGCTATTACTGGTCTACCATGGAAGCAAATTGCTATCAACACTCTCGAACCTGCCATAAATGCCAGATTTATGCTAACAATGTGCACGTACCTCCGGTTCCTCTGAACATCTTGACGGCTCCTTGGCCCTTCGCTATGTGGGAAATTGATATGATTGGGGAAATCAAGCCGACGGCCTCCAATGGACACCGCTTCATCTTAGTGGCATTGATTATTTTACAAAGTGGGTGGAGGCAGCTTCCTTCGCTTCCGTTACCAAGAATGTTGTTTCCCGTTTCATCAAGCAAAATCTCATTTGCCGGTACGGTATCCTGGAAAGGATCATCACTGACAATGGTACAAATCTCAACAACACTATGATCACCGCCTTGTGCGAGCAAATCAAGAACCAGCATCATAATTCTTCCCCTTACCGGCCAAAGATGAATGGTGTTGTCGAAGCTGCAAATAAAAATATTAAAAAGATCATACAGAAAATGACAGTCACATATAAATAATGGCATGAGATGCTACCATTCACTCTCTACGGGTATCGTACCACAACTCGCACATTAACTGGGGCAACACCCTATTCTCTGGTTTACAACATGGAGGTTGTCTTGCCTATCAAGGTCCAGATCCCCTCTTTGAGGATTATGAAGGATGCAGGGTTGAACGGAGATGATTGGATCCACACTCGACTTGATCAACTGAATTTGATTGATGAGAAGAGACTTACTGCTATTTGCCATGGTCAAATGTATCAAAAACATATGATCAAGGCTTTCAACAAGAAGGTCAGACGCCAAGTGTATCAAGTTGGAGATCTAGTGATCAAACACATCATACTGCCACAAAGTGATCCCAGGGGCAAATGGACTCCTACCTATGAAGGACCATTTATAATCAAAAACATTTTCTCTGGTGGGGCAATGATCTTAACCACCATGGATGGCGACGACCTGCCGCATCCTGCAAACGCAAACATAGTCAAAAGATACTACGCATAAGAGACCTGCTAGGTTGACACACCTAAGCAAAACAAGGGCATCCCGACGAACCAAAAAGGTTCGGGCAAAAATTAGGGATAAAACAAAAAAATATGTACACCCGGAAAGTTGAAAACCCGAAAGGGAGACTTGGGCAAAAAATGGTTTCCCGGTGGACTGAAAACCCGAAAGGGCAGTGCAGGCAAAAGTTAGGGAATTAAAGCATATGAATATGTCCCATTGGATCAACTTACGGACAACCTTTGGCTTCAACTGACAATCTCAGAGGTTTTGATCAATTCAATCATCTTCGGACGAGGCAACAAATAGACAAGATGCTCAGAGATACAAAGGCTACAGCAAAATTGGAACCCCATGGGATTTTTACACATAGTTATCTATTCTTTCTATCAAAATTTTCATTTTTTACGACGGCGTTCTCCTACTAATATGTTCGTCTCATTGTACAGAAATACTTACTCAAAGCTAATACAAAGATATTCCTTTGAAAGTGCAAAACTATTTGTTTTCTTTACTCTTGTGTTTTGTTTACAAAAACGTCCAATGATTCATTGTTGAACATATGCATTTGAACATAATTATTGTTTACAAAATAAAAAAATAAAAGACAATTACTAAAGAGGTAGGGATATATATCTAAGCTATTTCCACAAATCCCCCACAATTTGAAGTTTAATTCCCAGTGGAACAAGCTTCCAATTATCGATCCCCAGTAGAAGTCGTTCAATTTCTCAGGATTTCACAACGGGATTTTACAAGCAGTACACGTAATTTCCCTTACAATAGAGTTTGTTTCTCTAAGCGGAAATTCATCAACACTTCAACTTCACAACATGAAGACTTACACTCCATATCCTCAGCAGCGGTTATGGATTTATTTTCCCCAGTCCAACAGCAGTGCAGCAAACTAGCTCACATACGCATACATAGCATCCATATATCATAAACATTGATAACACGAATGCATTATACTATGCATTTAATACAACATAAACATTGCATTTTAGATAACATTTTAGCATTTTCAGGATAAGGTTAACAGCTACCATTAACAATATTCAAAGTTTTCATATACAGTTCAGATACGCTCCAGATACGGACGCTATTCTGATACTAATTCAGATTCAATCACTTTTGGATGGCATATTTTAAGCCCATCTCCTACAGCTTTCTATCCCCTCTCCAAATGGCATCTTTAAGCCCATTCCCTCAACCATCACATCACCGAGTGCAAATTTCTGGGCACTCTAGTGTACAATCATCTTCCACCTTCGAGTCATGACTGGAAAAACACGCCAATCTAACTCTTCAGGCTTAAGAAGATTGAACAGGGGAAGTTGTTGTACCCCAAAATTTTCCCTCCCACTTATCAAGAATTTTCTCACAAGATCTCATTAGGCTCAAGACTGCACTAGGGATTGATCCGCTCAAGACACCTCCTTAAGCACTGATGACCAAAATTAGGATTTTAGTTTGCACAAGGATTTTTGAACTTCCAATTCCCCATATAACTTTCATGGATCATTATGGACCCCCAAGACTACTCATGTCAAGTTTCAAGCCTTGGATCACACTTTTAATCAGTCAATTGAACAATTGACCTAAAAATCAGCTGTATTGGGGAAAAAGTCAACCATGGCCAATTTACAGTCAAACCCCATAATTTTTTATCCACATAAACATTTTAAACTCATATGTATCATTTGATCAAGTTTGGACCACTATTCCTCAAGAAATTTGATCAAATCTCCAAAAGGGTAAAATGGTCAAAATTAGGGTTTTGACTAGGAAAGGGAAATTTCTGATTTTTGACCTAGCAATTAATCAATTGGTTTAAGGTATGATCTCAAGAGTCCAATTGCATAATTTTGACCCAATGACATGGTTTAAAACGTTGCAAGTCCATTGGATTGACAGATGAATTTTGCAGTCAACTGATCAAAAGTCAACTGTATACTGAAAAGTCAAAGTTTGACTTTTTGGTCAAATTCAAGTGCCAGAGATCACAATTCATCAAAACATGTCAAAATAGGAAACTTATTCATCAAAAAATCAAGAAATCAAGATTTTATTTTGAAAAGTCAAAATTTCTAAACTTAGAAATTTTTCTAAGTGTCAAAAATTTCTTATTCTTTCATAACTTTGAGCCAAATTTTCACCATGATGAAAGATGATTCAAAGGAAACTTTCAACATGAAAGTTGTAGATCTCCATGAAATCTACAACTTTTCTTCACACAACTTCTCCTAAAAAATGTTTGTATCTCAAGTTATAATTTTGTGAATACATGCTCATGAACTAAAAAAAGACTTAGTGAAATTTTGCCCTAGTTAGGCAGATTTTTTTATCTAACTTCATGGAAAATTTTCACATAGTTCCAAGGGGAATATTCAAAAGCAACTCAAATATGGTTTGCAGAGCACATTGCAAGCTTTCCAAAATATCCAAGAAATCCTTGAGATCATTCTTGAGCAAGGTGAATCGAAGGCAAGAAGTTACGGTTTTCAAACTTGAATTATAAGCCATTTTGTGAAGAACACTTGATCCAATCTTCAAGCATGTTGTAAAAATATTGCTTTGCAGGCTTCAAACTTGATAATCACTCAATAATTTAATGTTTACACAACTGATAGAGCCATTGTCCAAGCATTTGAGCCATTATCCAAGTTGCATTTCCATTTTGGGAAGAAAGTCACCACTTCCATTTTGGAAAAGTGACTTTAATCACAATGTCAACTCTTCTTGAGCCCATACATTGTTGTTTCTGACTCAAAAACATTTAAAAGCAAGAAGAAACATATCTACATCCTGCTAACCACCCTACAAATCCTTGTACTTCACATTGAAACCATGTTTGTCAACTTTGCTTCAAAATCAAGTAACCAAGCCATAACATGTGATTTCAATTTCTGAGTTGTTTCAAGCCTCAAAACCTCTTGCCTATAAGTACTTACACTATTTTCAAGCTAACACACGAGTACTAGTGCCCTGAAACTATCTCAAACACTCAAAAACCATAAATCTGCTCAAAAACACCATTGATACACAGTTCTGACCTTGAACTTGTATCTTTATTTCCAATTGTGCGTTTTAAAAACCAATCATTCAAACACCTTCTATACATCATACCAAAGTAATCCAGGCCCCTGTTTCAAGACTGTAACTCCTCCATCACTATCCACCATTTTCAAAAATTCAAGCTTGCAGGTTGACTTGAGTAGAGAGGTTCAGGAACTTTCAAGGCAAAGTAGGAGTTGGAATACACTCAAGGAAGTCCAGGCAAGCTAAACAGATCCTCAGGCCATCTCAAAAGTTGCTCAAACTCCATTTACGACTCCATCTGCAAGAGGTAAGTTTTAAAACTTCCATCTCTTCATACAGGCATCATTTGTTTCTGATTGGTCAAGATAAAATATAGATATCATTGCTCTAAAACTGACCATGTTCATAGTTCCCATTTATATTGATTGTGTATAGAGAATTTTGGATTTGAAATTTCCGAGAAAATTAGGTTTCAATTTAGGGCCAGCAAAATTAATCTTCGTCTTTGACTTTTAGCTTACACAAGTTATATGGTTAGATTCGTGAGGAAAAATAGCACAATTTTCATGTTTTCATTTTCTATTTTTGTTGAGAAATGAATGAGATACAGGTGGTCCGGCTGGCTTAAGGTTGAAGACGAAGCACAGACCATGGAAACGTTTTACCTTATGTATTTATTCTTTCATTTAAGTTAACAGATGTATAGCCACCCTAGTGGTAAGGCAACGCGCGTTATTGATAGGGGTCGTGGGTTCGAACCTCAGTGTTGCCTTTTGCAAATGTTTTTATATTTTGTCTTTTTTTGGTTCCTTCCAACGCATGGGCCTCCCCCATCCTGGGCCTGACTTTTTTCTAACCTTCCCCCCCTTGCTTCATATTTGCACCCTGGCCCATTTGTATTTATTTGTTTGTTTATTTATTTCATTTTTATTTTTCTTAAATATTTCTTTTCTAAAAAACTAAAAATCATAAAAACACAAAAAAAAATGATAATTTTATATTTTGACTTTAATTTTTTTTCTATAAACAATAAAATATTTTATTTACTATACATTATATATTTTTATTAACTAAATCTTATAGACTTAATTAATAATTATATTATTTATTTTTCTTCATACCATTTAAAAATATATTATATATTTATTGCTATAAATATTTTCAAGATAAAAAAATGCTAAAAAAATATACTTTCCTTAACTTATTTTCTTTTGATTAATTAATAGAATTAGGGTTTCCTTTTAAAATATATTTCTTAATAAATTCAAACTTAATTAATTATTTTCTTTATTTAAATTAGGTTAAGACAAAAAATCTTTCTTTATGAAAATCAAATAAAATTCATTTTCTTTACATTTTTCATCCTTATACATTATTCATCATATACATTTGTAATTCTTGTACAAATTCAATTTGGTTGTAATAGATTAATTAGGTTTATGCTATTGCAATCCCCATTCATAAATTGTATACCCCCTCCCACAAGTGTTGTAATAGTGTAGTGTGATCGGTGGATCTGGAACTGATTGTTTAACGCTGGTTCGCGAAATGTCGCGGAAGCAAGAGTCGCCACCGTCTTTTATTTTCTCCAAATGGAAAGGACAAAAGCACAGAAAAATTCCTTAAAGAGATTGCTCTCGGTTCGGGAGGTAGGTTATAGAAAGGGAAGGTGTTAGCACTCTTTCTATCCATGGTTATCCATGGGCTCTTAGATACTTGCTCAATGTGTTTTCAAAATTGTTTGTTTGCTTTTCAATGTGGGTTTAAAAGTTTCTTTGAAAAATTTCAGTTCGACTCGTACGTCAGAGTGTTTGAAAAATTTGCTTTGAAAGCTTTTGAAAATGTGTTGGTGTGAAAAGAGTTTTGTTTGTTTTGAGATTAGAGCAAGTATCCTTGAGAACCTACCTACCCTAAGGAATTCGTCTGTGTAAATGTCCTTAAAAGTAGTGCCATCCCACCATTGAGAGGTAGGTAGCACCACCGTTGGAGGTGTTCGGGTCAATTCGAAGGTTCGGGACATGGTGATCACCAGAGCAATAGGAAGACACCTTAGAAGCTACCCTCATGCCAGGTTCCCGGATCATGAGGACTTACTAAGACATCCTCTACTCGACGATCACCTTTCGAGGCAAGGCAACAGCGAGGCGTACCCTAGGGGTGGTGTGTGCGAATCGTGTGTCGTTTTCATTGATATTTGTCTTGTCATATTCATTGTGATCTACGCTTGATTTTAATTAAGTCATTCATTCTTTCATGCATATTTAACAGTTAAAATATTTGCGGAAAAATAAAGATCTAAGCTATTACAAAGGCGCGGGTCCACATCGCCAAAATTAAACCGGACCCGATTTGACAGAAAAGTAAATAAAGCGAAGTAAAAGTGCGAGAAGTTTAATTATTACAACGCTTTGGGAGAGATACATAATTATAATAAATGACATAAAATAAATACGCACAATTAGATAAGAATTGGAACGAGGGCGTTGGACCCTTTCGCAAAATACTAAAATTAACGAGGAATTAAGATTAAAAATTAAAAGAGCATGTTTTTGGTATTTTTATGTTTTTAGTATTTTTTATAGAAAGGAATTAATTAGAAATTAAAACAAAATATTAAACCTAGTTCTAATTACTTTTAAGTTTGTTATGAAAAGAATTAAAAATAGACCCTAATTTAGACTAAATTCACTTATATAATTTATTTATGAAAATGATTAAAATAAAATAACATTTATTACATTTTTTAATTTATGAAAATAAATAAGATAAATATTATTATTATGAAAAAAGGAAAATTAAAAAAAAGGAATAAAATTTATGAACCCTAATTCTACTTTTCTTTGGATTGGTTATTAAAAGGAATTGAAATTATATCCTAATTAAAACTAAATATTTACATGCATTTATTTAGAAAAATAATTAAAATAGAATAATTATTAAATTTTGTCTTTTCTGATTTTTTTCTTTTTTTATGATGTTTTTGTATTTTGTTAAAAAAATAATTAATTAAATTAAAACAATAAGAATAAATAACACAATAATTAAAAAAAATATGAAGGGAAAAGCAAACCAGGGGGGGTGGAGGTCCCCAATATGGAGGTGTGGCCCAGTAGTTTGAGCCCAATATCCCTCAGGTCCATTGACTTTCTCATCCAGCGTGTACCTGCTTTGACCAAGCTTATGATGTACATCCACTCCCCGCCTTTGATTTGGGTTTGTCAGATACGTGGATGGCTAGATGATGAAGGAACATGATGCGCTTCAACGTTGTACCTGCATGGGATTTTACATGGAAAAACAAGATTGAAATATGCAAGACCTGGGACTTGAACCCAGGTCATGAGGGTTACTAGCGCTTCCTCCAACCAACTGTGCCACTTCACGCGTATTAACATTAAACATTAAACAAATAATATAAAACAAGTAACGCATATGGATAAAGTTTTAGCTCGAAATTCAAAAGAACGTATCACTGGCTTCCACGATGTCATCGTTCTCCCTGTTCCTGAAACATTAAACGCATAGGCCACGGTTTTCTGGGCGTGGCTTTAGGCAGGTTTTCAGAAAATAGCGATTAGAGCTATGTAATTCATAAATTGGGCGCGACTATATCAATCTCTTCGTCCAGATGCGTTGAGTGTAATGGTGTGGGTCTGGAACCCTAATTTTGCTTGGTCTGAAAATCCCTAATTCAAAAAAACTGCAACCCTAGAAATCGATTATGGCGAAATCACATATGATGCATAATAATTCAATTAAATACCATGGTTAGCTTTAGAACTTCACAAGGAACAAGAATCAACAAATAAAATTCACAAATAACGCATAGAATAGAATGTATGATTATGCAATTTGTTTGATACAGTTCCGGTTCTAGGTACCGATTCCTGGAGTTTTGATGGTGGTTTTTGATTGGCACACGTTCAGAGAACCACAATGAAGCTATTGGAATCAAGATTAAGGCTTGAATCGTCCTCTAGAGTGCTTTTCAGTTTTGCTTTTTTTTGAGAAAAATCAAGTTTTACAATGGCTTTTTGGGCGCAGCTTAGAGTGTTCCAGCCTTAGGGTTTGATTCCTGGTTATGTAGTGAGCATATTAGGTTAAGAAAATTGCACAAAATCTTTTGAATTCAATGGTTTCAATATTTGATTTTATAAGATCTTTTTTGAATCTTTTTTCATGTGTATTTGGTGTCAATTAGCTCAAATCAAACCAAAACTTGCCTAATTAGCATGTGCACGAAATATTGAATCTAGAATGTGTACAAAAAGATTTTTTAGGTTCATTTAGATATTTTTCACATTTTTAATTGATTTAATTGAATTAATATAAATAAAAATTCAAATAAATAAATAAAAAAATGAGAAAATGCTTCCCTTTGGGCCAAGTGGTCGTGCCTAGGCTTGGAATGATGAATCATGGAAGAAAAATGGGCCCATTAGCAAATTTAGGTCATTTGAAGTAAAGTTGACTTTTCAAAATTCCTAAAAATTTCCCAACTTCCACAAGGCATAACTTGCTCAATTTTTAATCTTTTCACATGTTCTTGGACATTTTGGAAAGGTCTTTGAGTCCTTTAATCAATGCCTTTGGTCCCATGTCATTTTGATTTACCAATCGCAAGTTATGGCCTTTGACTTAAAGTCCCTTTTTGTTGACTTTTGAAAATGACCTATAATGTTGAAATTGATAACTTTTTGTGAGAGCATTTCTTGGACTTGAAGTATGAAGATGCGTTGTAGGCAATGTCTTTCTCTTCAAAATGAGCTTTGGATGGGATTTTTCTGATAATCCATGTGAAAGTTATGCCCTGGTCAATTTCAGTTGACTTTTTCAACTGTCCAAATAAGGAAACTTTTGCATCTTTGATGATTTCTGAGCCAAACTTTGAGAATCATGATCAAGCATTGATCAAATGATGTTTGTGGCTTCAAAATGATATGTTGTCCAAAAATTTGAACTTTTGACTGTCAAATGACCATTTTGCCCCTACAGTTGACTGTAGTGCAATCTAGGGTTTTGACTGTGCAATTTTGAGCTGAATGTCTTGAAACTTGATATGAGGATACTTGACCATATTTGTAGGCATATGAGACTTGGTTGGACCTTTGAAAACTTCCTTTTCTTGATCAAAACTCAAACCCTAGTTTTGGCTGTATAGGAGGCTCTTTGACTGTGCAACCCTTGGGGAATTTTGCAGCTTGGCTTGGCAATTTCTTGAAGAATATGGGAGGGCAAATTTTGGGGTACAACAGTTGCCCCTTTTCAATCTTCTTAGACTTGAGGATGCAGATTGGCTGACGTGCCTTTCGTAATCCGAGGGTAGAAGATGATTGAACACTAGAGTGCCCTAGAAATTTGCGCTCACATAATAGTAGTGTGATGATGGGAATGGGCTTATAGATGCCATTTGGGAGAATGATGAATAGGATGATGGGCTTATAGATGCCATCTGGATGTTGATCGCGTAAGAGATTCCTTAGCGAGAACCTGCACACCTGCAAAAGAAAAATGAGTACCTGGCACGTTGCAGGAGCTGATTTTCAGATGCTTGATACAGATGTGTCCTGACTGGTTACAGGAGCTGAGTCTGGAGCTTCACAAGATGATGAATGAACCAGGGATGGTTACCACCTTAGCACGAATGGTCAGATAACCTTGGATGATTTTAACCTCAACAACGCTCGTTGAGAAAATCTTGGTAGGAACTACCGTCTTTGTAGTGTCAGGAAGAGGACCAAAGGACATTATAATCTCAAAGGGAGTCACCTCACTCACCGTTGGAGAGGGAACTATAGGAAATTATAATCTGAAAGAGATTATCACCTCACGCTCATGTCGGAGAGGGAGACATCTGAAAAAGGACTTACCACCTCACTCGCCGTTGGAGAGGGGACCATAAGAGACTATCACCTCACGCTCATGTCGGAGAGGGAAACATCTGAAAAAGGGATTACCACCTCACTCGCCGTTGAAGAGGGGACCATAAGAGACTATCACCTCACGCTCATGTCGGAGAGGGAAACATCTGGGAAGGAATTACCACCTCACTCGCCGTTGGAGAGGGGACCATAAGAGACTATCACCTCACGCTCATGTCGGAGAGGGAAACATCTGAAGAAGGAATTACCACCTCACTCGCCGTTGGAGAGGGGACCATAAGAGACTATCACCTCACGCTCATGTCGGAGAGGGAAACATCTGAAAAAGGAATTACCACCTCACTCGCCGTTGGAGAGGGGACCATAAGAGACTATCACCTCACGCTCATGTCGGAGAGGGAAACATCTGAAAAAGGAATTACCACCTCACTCGCCGTTGGAGAGGGGACCATAGGATAACTTCTACTGAGTCCTTATCAGAAAAATCTGTTGGGAGTCGATTT
The DNA here is from genome assembly GCA_948472305.1 of Vicia faba. NCBI lineage: Eukaryota > Viridiplantae > Streptophyta > Magnoliopsida > Fabales > Fabaceae > Vicia > Vicia faba. Next base: position 1,031,048,570 of record OX451739.1, read on the forward strand.
AGCTGGACTAGAGAAGGCCTTGAAATATGTTTGAGAATTTCAACTGCGTCTTTCCTGAAAGGTAAAGGTCAGTCATATGCAATGCATGATATGGATCAAGCAATGATGTTCTCAACATAAATGTGATTTGTATGATATGATGCGTCTATGCATGCTATAATGATGTATGTGATGTTTTATGTATGTTTTCGTCTAGGAAAATAAATCCTTGACGGGTGCCGGGAAGTCATATCCTGGGCTGATGTTGAGGAAGAGATTTTGCTTCCGCTGGGGATGATAACTGCAAGAATACCGGTAGGAGAAGATAACTCCGTTGAGGCATAAACTCGGCAAATGAAATAATTCTGCGGGGAGAAAGATACTCTAGCGATCATGCTGGGAAACAATACTCTGTGGGGAGAGGAATGCTTTTGCTGAATGGTTGATGGTAATTTGCTGAGGATACCCTTGTTATATTGGAAGTGTTGATAGACTTCGCTGGGGTAAGAAGACTTCGTCGAGGACGCTCTTTCCGTGGCTTTTGGCTGAGGATAACCCAGTTATATCCGGTTAAGGAAATAACTCTTTTGAATAAAGCCGGACGACGTGTTCGTGCTCTGCGAGGGATAAGCTTCCAGAATCTACTGGGGATAAGCTTACTGCTTGGGGATATGAATTTCAACCTTCCTGGGGAACTGGATTGGACTCTCATGGGGAAGTTTTGATATGCTGGGGAAGTGATCCCTTTGAATGTTGATATGCCGCCGGGGAACAATCTTTAGACCAAGACTGCCGGGGATGCTTGTTAAGAACATGTATATTGCTGCTGGGGAATGTTGGGATCTGCTGGAGGATACTCAATTTCCTTGATAATTTGCTGATGATATATCTTGGAGAGAGTGTATTGACTGCTGCCTTACTCTCTGGGGTTTTAAGGTATCTGGTTATATTCTTTAGCTGAACCTACCTTGGTACCTTGGAGGACAGAACAATTAGATTGCTTAGACAACTCTTTTATTGCCCCTGTTTCTAGTGCCACCTGTAATTAATTCCTTGTTTCGTATGCAAATATTTATGAGTTAGCAAATTATTGTCAATGCATATATCACAAATTGAACCTTGGACGTTCTTCGCAAAACAAAACAGAAAAAGGAAAACAATTGGCACATTTTAACTGAAAATGTATTTGTATTGATTTTGAATGGCCTGTGAATAAGCGTTTTATGTACAAGAGACTGACGTCCTGGTAAGAGAACGTCGCCGAACAAAAGAGTTTATACAAGATTTTGTACAAAAGAAAATAAAACAGCTGTGTGAAATGAATGATCCCACTGGGTTTCAACTTTGCTATTGTCTTTATAACTCCGAGCGTCTCATCACTTGATGACCTTGGTTGAAAGTGAAGCTGACTGATCGATGCCGTCTGAACTTGATGTAGATACCGGATTCTGGATGCAAAGTGATCAATGAGACATAGTATTACGCTTTTATCCCTAATTTTTGCCTGGACCGCCCTTTCGGGTTGTCAGTCCACCGGGATACCCATTTTTGCCCAAGCCGCCTTTTCAGGTTTTCGACTTGCCGGGTGTACAGATTTTTTCATTTTCATCCCTTCATTTTGCCCGAACCCTTTTGATTCGACGGGAAGCCCTAATTTTTGCCTAGACATGTCAGCCTAGCGGGTCTTTTTTCATGCGTAGTATTTTTTAACTATGTCTGCATTGGCAGGGTGAGGAAGGTCGTCACCATCCATATTGGTCAATATCATTGCTCCTCCTGAGAACACATGCTTAACCACAAATGGCCCTTCGTACGTGGGGGTCCATTTTCCCCTTGGATCACTCTGAGGAAGGATGATTCTCTTGATTACCAGATCCCCAACTCGATATTCCTGTGGTCTGACCTTTTTGTTAAATGCCCTGATCATCCGTTTCTGATACGTCTGACCATGACAGATAGCAGCAAGTCTCTTTTCATCAATGAGGTTGAGCTGATCAAGTCGTGTCTGGATCCAATCATCCTCGTTCAGATTTGCATCCTTCATTATCCGGAGAGAGGGAATTTGTACTTCGATTGGTAAGACTGCCTCCATGCCATAAACCAGAGAGAAAGGAGTTGCCCCGGTTGACGTCCTAGATGAGGTACGGTACCCATGTAGAGCGAACGGTAACATCTCGTGCCAATCTTTGTAAGTCACTGTCATCTTCTGCACGATTTTCTTGATATTTTTATTCGCTGCTTCCACAGCCCCATTCATCTTCGGTCTGTAAGGAGAAGAATTGTGGTGCTGTATCTTGAACTGTTCGCAGAGCTCAACGATCATCTTGTTATTCAGATTAGTACCGTTGTCCGTAATAATCCGCTCAGGGACGCCGTACCGACAGATCAGATTATGCCGAATGAACCGTGCCACAACAGTCTTGGTTACCGTGGCATAGGATGTTGCTTCGACCCACTTTGTAAAATAATCAATCGCTACCAGGATGAAACGATGCCCGTTAGATGCTGTAGGTTTTATCTCGCCGATCATGTCTATACCCCACATTGCAAACGGCCAAGGCGCAGTCAGAACATTCAGGGGAACCGGAGGAACATGCACCTTGTCTGCATAAATCTGGCACTTGTGGCATGTCCTGGAATGTTGGTAGCAGTCAGCTTCCATGGTGGACCAATAATATCCTGCCCGTAGGATTTTCTTAGCCATAGTGTGTCCACTGGAATGCGTACCAAAGGTCCCTTCATGTAGCTCTTCCATGATCCTTTCTGCTTCAACTTTGTCCACACAGCGCAGTAAGGTGGAATCATGGTTTCGCTTGTATAAGATGCCGTTGCTAAGGAAGAACTTGGCTGCGAACCTTCTCAGGAACTTTTTATCATTGATAGATGCACCTTCAGGGTATTCCTGAACTTCCAGATATCTCTTAACTTCATGGTACCAAGGCTTCTCAGTCACCAATTCAGTTTCGAGATCACAACAGTATGCCGGTTCGTCCAGTTTCCAGATGATGATCTGGGGAGCCTCATTATCCCATTTGACCTTGAACATTGAAGACATTGTAGCTAACGCGTCCGCCAGCTGATTCTCTTCTCTCGGAAAGTGTTCAAAGGTTATCTCCGTAAAGTGGGGAATCAGGGTCAACACACATTCTCTGTAAGGAATCAGGTTTGGATGTTTCGTATCCCACTCTCCTTTGATCTGATTGATCACAAGAGCGGAATCTCCGAAAACACTTAGAAACTTGATCCTTAAGTCGATCGCAGCTTGAAGACCCATGATGCACGCCTCATACTCCGCCATGTTGTTGGTACAGTTGAAACATAGCCGGGCAGTGAGTGGAGTATGAGTACCTTGTGGAGATATGATGATGGCGCCGATACCATTACCCAAAGCATTGGAGGCTCCGTCAAAGTGCATAGACCATCGGGATCCTGGTTCAGGTCCTTCATCCGGTCCAGGTACTTCACAATCAGTCACAATCATGATGCTCTCGTCTGGAAACTCGAAGTTCATTGATTGATAATCATCTACAGCTTGATGAGCCAAGTGGTCTGCTAATACACTTCCCTTGATGGCTTTCTGGGTCGTGTACTGAATGTCGTATTCCGTCAAGATCATCTGCCATCTTGCAATTCTCCCAGACAAAGTAGGCTTTTCAAATATGTACTTTATAGGATCCATCTTTGAGATCAACAAGGTGGTATGAGTCAGCATATACTGTCTCAGCCGGCGAGCAGCCCATACCAAAGCGCAGCAAGTTTTCTCAAGCAGTGAGTATCGGGTCTCACAGTCGGTAAACTTTTTGCTAAGGTAATAAATGGCATGCTCTTTTCGGCCAGACTCGTCATGCTGCCCCAGCACACACCCCATTGAGTTGTCGAGCACTGTTAGATATAGTATCAGAGGTCTCCCTTCAACCGGCGGCATAAGGATAGGTGGTTCTTGGAGATACTCCTTGATTCTGTCAAAAGAAGCCTGACATTCATCGTTCCAACGTACTACCTGATCTTTCTTCAGCAGCTTGAAGATTGGTTCACAAGTAGCAGTCAGATGTGAGATGAATCGAGCAATGTAATTCAGGCGTCCTAAAAAACCTCTGACCTCTTTCTCTGTCTTGGGAACAGGCATCTCTTGAATAGCTTTGACCTTAGCAGGGTCCACTTGAATACCCTTATCACTGACCACGAAGCCTAGCAACTTTCCAGATCTTACCCCGAAGGTGCACTTGTTCGGGTTTAATCTTAGCTTGTACAGTTTCAACCGGTCAAACAACTTCTGCAGATGATCTAGGTGCTCTTCCTCAGTCTGGGACCTAGCGATCATGTCGTCAACATACACTTCTATCTCATGATGGATCATATCATGAAATAAAGCAACCATGGCACGTTGGTAGGTTGCCCCAGCGTTCTTCAACCCGAAAGGCATGACCTTGTAGCAGAAGGTGCCCCACTGAGTAACAAATGTAGTCTTTTCCATGTCTTCAGGTGCCATCTTGATCTGATTGTAACCTGAGAAACCATCCATGAAAGAGAACACCTTGTGTTGAGCCGTATTATCAACGAGAACATCAATGTGAGGTAAGGGGAAGTCATCCTTGGGGCTGGCCCTGTTCAGATCTCTGTAGTCGACACACATTCTGACCTTACCGTCCTTCTTAGGTACCGGCACCACATTAGCAACCCACTGAGGGTAAGAAGTCACTGCAAGGAACCCGACATCAAACTGTTTCATGACCTCGGCTTTAATCTTCTCAGACATCTCTGGACGCATCCGACGGACCTTTTGCTTGACTGGAGGACAGTTTTCCTTAGTTGGCAAGTGATGGACCACGATATCGGTATCCAACCCGGGCATGTCTTCGTAGGACCAGGCAAAGATCTCCATATAGTCATGTAACATCTGAGTCAACCGTTGCTTCACGCTGAGCTCTAGGTTGGCGCCGATCTTTACCTCTTTCCTGTCTGCCTCAGTACCCAGGTTTATGGTTTCCACTGGCTCTTCGTGGGGTTGAATTGCCCTCTCTTCCTGAAGCAACAGTCTTGCAAGCTCACCAGGCACTTCGCAATCATCTTCACCTTCGTCTTCGGCTAAGTTGATCGGATTTTCGAAGTTATAACTGGCAGTAGCAGAGTTGTTATCAGTGAGATCCAGAGTGGCTTGAAACCTGTATGAGTGAGTGTGTGTGTAAATACAGCTGTTTTGAAATATATGTAAAGGAAAGAAAGACAGAAAAGGAGCACAATATTTGTAATGCGAAAATACGTCCAAGATTTTCATTCATGATATATGAAATGACAATTTATATGCCCTCACAAATGATACCACGGTGCCTCGGGTAAGACACCGGGCCAAAGAGTTTATTTATTGTTTATTACAAAAATAACGAAACAAAAAAAACTTATTACTGCGTCACGAAGGTAACAGGGGTATGGTCCTTAGCAGTCCAGTTGTTCAATCCGCCTTCAGTTGTTGGGTAGATCCAGCTATTGAATTCAGCTTCATCCACCTCATTGTCTTCCCCAACAGCATTCACTCCTGGATTTGTGATGAACACCGGAGGTCTTCCGATCTTCGCTTTCCTCATAGCTTTCTGACCTTCTGTAGTAAAACCCAGCCCAAACTTATCAGTCTTCTGAGTAAAGTCTGGAAGTCTGCCCCAGTTAGCACTTTCGCCCTTCTGAACTACAGCCCGGGCATCTTTTAGGGATGCCATCTTTAAAGGAACACTCTCTTCTGCTGCCGCTGCTAAAATAGGAAGCACCTCCTCAAAATGCTGAAAGGGGGTTTCAATAAACTCCCCATCCATCTCAATGTACCTGAAGGAGTTCAGGTGGCTCACCATATATTCCTCCTCTCCTTGCACAGTGACAATCTTCCCTCTGACGGGGTACTTCAGCTTCTGGTGCAAGGTAGAGGTCACTGCCCCAGCCTTATGTATCCAAGGTCGACCCAGTAGACAAGAGTAAGATGGACGGATATCCATCACATAGAATGTAGAGTCAAACACTTGAGAGCCCACACGAATCGGAATGTCGACCTCTCCGTGAACCATCCTCTTTGAACCATCAAAGGCCCTGACAATGATGTTGCTGGGTTTTAATTCCAGGCCTTCGCAATCTAAACGGTCCAGAGCCTTCTTGGGTAGCACATTCAAAGATGACCCAGTATCTACTAACACATGCGCCAAGGTAGTGCCCCTGCATTCAATAGAGACATGCAGAGCGTCGTTATGATCTCTTCCCTTCGCGGTCAAGTCAGCATCTGAGAAACCCAAGCCATTGTCTGCCGTCAGATTTGCTACACAATCAGTGAACTGGACTGCAGAAGTCTCATGTGGCACATGGGCCGTCTTGAGGAAGGAAATTAAGGCCTTAGCATGGGCCTCAGAGCACAGCAATAAAGAGAGCATGGAGATTTTGGAGGGCGTGTGCCCCAGCTGTTCCACAACATTAAAGTCACTCTTCTTTATGATCTTCAGAATTTCCTCCATTTCTTGTGGGGAGGCCTCAGCAGTTATAGGTATAGGTGCCTCCATCTGGGCAGGCTCAACTTCAACTCCCTTGCCCCGAGCATTGGATGACTCGGCAGCAGGAGAAACGATTGGATCAGCAGCAGGAACAGGTATACTTGTTGGAGTTATGAGAAGCGGTCTTCGGGTAACGGGCGGTGCAATGTCAGGCGAGAAGAGCCTCCCACTGCGGGTAACCTTGGCCGGGCCTGTGATGTCACAAATGCTGGCGCCAGCGTTGAACTCTTGTTTAACCCCATTCACATACACATCTGCCCCATAATGCCAAGGGACAACTTTGTCGGATGCATAGGGCAGGGGCCCCGGAACAGTGATAACAACAGGTGCAACGGTCATGATTTGAAGGGGCTTCTTCGGGAGAGCCGGGATCGGATTGTTGAATATAGTTACCACAGAAACTTCTTCCATCGAAACCAACTGAACAACAGACTTCTTAAACAGAATCTCCTTACTATCCATTAGGCTTTGGATACCTAACTTCAGCAAGGGACAACCAGACGGGGACACAGCACAGAACAGGCAACCCTCACTACAACCCGGAAATAAACCGGCCTGCAGTAGGTTCTTCTTGACGGTCTTTAGAGGAGTGGCTAGATCACCCACAGAAACAGCATAAACGTCTTCATCCACAGCATTTACCCCATGCTGAGGCATAGGAGCAGTAACTACATTGGGCTTTGCAGGCGCTTCGAACTGTATTTCTTTTGCATCAATAAGGTCTTGCACCTTATTCTTTAGGGCCCAGCAGTCATCGGTAGAGTGCCCCGGGCTATCTGAATGGTAAGCACAACGAGCATTCGGGTTGTACTTAGGAGAGGTAGTATTTGAGAACTTTGGCGCCTCCTTGACAGTCACCAAATTGGTGGATAGCAACTGTGGCAGGATTTGCGATAGGGTCATGCTTAGCCGGGTAAACTCTCTCCGGGGTCTGTCAGCCCTTTGAGGATTGTTTGGCCGGGGAGCGGCATCAGGCTTAGCGATCATTACCGCACTGACAGATTGGCGGCGATCAGGTCTCTCCGATTTCCTGGAACCATACACGGCACTAGACTCCTTTTTGAAGGGTTTCTTCTCTGCACTAGATGATGCACCCTTCGCAATCTTTCCAGACTTCAGCCCAGCTTCAATTCGTTCTCCAGTCAGAATCAAATCAGTGAACCCAGCAGAAGAATTCCCAATGAGATGGTTGAAGAATGGCCCAGATAGGGTCCCCAAGAACATGTCTACCAACTCCCGATCAGTCAATGGTGGCTGCACCCTGCCAGCCAGGTCTCTCCACTTCTGGGCGTACTCTTTAAAACCTTCACTTGCACCTAACGACATACCCTGGAGTTGGGTACGCGTGGGGGCAAGGTCGGCATTATACTGATACTGCTTATAGAAAGCAGTAGCCAACTCCTCCCAGTTACGAACTTTGGTCCCATCCAGCTGATAGAACCATTCGAGATGAGTCCCTGAAAGACTCTCCTGGAAGAAGTGGATCCACAAATTCTTATCCGCAGAGTACGGTTGCATTTTCCGAACATAGGACCTTAAGTGCAGCTTGGGACAAGATGCCCCGTCATATTTAGAGAAGGATGGTGCCTTGAACTTGTGCGGGATAATCACACCAGTTGACAAACCCAAATCTCCAAAATCCAGCCCAGGCACCTGTTGCACCTCCATAGCCTTCAACCTATCCTCCAGTTGCTTGTATCTGTCGTCTGCAGGAGGGTACTGCTCTTCATCAAAATCAGTCTCGTTGTCGGAGACTACCGGACTAGGAACCCTTGCTTCTGCCTGAGGACTATTCTTGTCAACAGAAGAACCAGCTTCTCCCTGCTGCAAAGTATTGCCAAACCTTCGGCCCGAGTTGAACAACACAGTTCTTCTCTTCTTCTTCTTCTCCTTCTTCAGGAGCATAGCCTTTAATTCTGCCTGGCCTTGAGCCAAGCCCATGATTAGTTCCTGAAACTGCGCGTTCTGCGCCTGAAGAGCCTTGATAGTTGTCTCAGTTGCTGAAGAATCGGGATTCATGATGCTGAAATAAACAGCGAAGAACTGTAAGCAACCTGAAAAGAGGAAAAAACCTGCTATGCACATGATGAATGATATGTGTTCATGCAATGCATTCAAGGGTTCGAAAGTTCAAATTCGTTGTAGACCAAAAGGAACACACGTTATCATTAAGGAAATAATTGTTTAGTACATCAAAGCCTCATGGGCAAATAATACAAAAATCAAATCAATCCCAAAATACACTGCGCATCCTCTTTGGAGCTATGTAAGTGTTGAGATTCCTCTCCTCATGCAACAGACGGGTGAGCTCCAAGACCTTCCTTTCACTAGCCTGCAGGTTAGTCTCAAGAGAATTCCTTTCTTCTTTAAGCTGGATCCAGCTCTTCTCCATCTCTTCCCAGGATGTGGGCATGTCAGGGTGCTGAATGGTGTAGGACACTTCCCCTTCCAAGACTGGTTCTTTGATTACTGGGAGCATATGAGGATAAGGCATCATTAACTTCTGGGAGCGGGCGCGTACCCACTTGAGATAAGGTTCCAATGGGATGGAGTTCCTATGCCCCAGTGTCTTGCTGTCTATCCTACTTGGCATCCTCCAAGCTCTGATGAATCTCTGGCGAAGTCCTTGAGTATCATTGTCGAAGTCAAAAACTATGTCAGGAATTAACATGTCATGAGGGCCATCCCTCCGTGCATAACCAAACTGTCTCCAAGCCAGGCATGGGTTGTAAGTAATACCTCCTCTGATCCCAAGTAAAGGAACATTAGGGTACTCCCCGCAACGATCAATGATAGTGACATCTCCTCTGGACCGAGGGCACCAAAGTATATCTGCATGTGTAAGAGTCATCAACCGTTGTGACCATCTCAAACCCCGCTCATTCTTCAGGACTGATTGTGGAAGGTGCGAAATAAACCACCTTCCCAGGAGGGGAGTGCAACACATAAGGACACCTCTTTTTCTCATGGTTCGAGTGTAACATGAGTGAAGGGTGTCCCCCAGCAATGTAGGTATAGGATTCCTAGACATAAAGATCTGGACAGCATTGATATCAATAAGCTGGTCTGGATTAGGGAACAACACCAGCCCATAAACAAGGAGGGCCACAACCTCTTCAAAAGCTTGCAAGTCAAGGGAGTTCCAACATTCAAGGGCCTTTTCAAACAGAAACCTGGCTAAGAACCCTTTGATACCACTTCTAACTTCCCAATGTCCCTTGAGGTCAGAGGACTGTAGGTGCAAGGCTTTAGCAATCTCTTCAAGCTTAGGTTCCTTTTCTGTACCGTTGAAGGGTAGCTGATCAAGGATAGGGATCTTCAGGAGCCGGGAGAACTCCTCCAATGTAGGTACCAACTGATAGTCCAAGAAGGTAAAGCAGTGATGCAGAGGGTCAAAGAACTGGAACAGGACCTTAATCATATCTTCCTCAATGTTGGTGTTGACCAAGCTGATGAGGCTTCCATGTCTTTCACTGAATGATGAGTTCTCGGGAATCCTGGATATAAGTTCCTTAAGCTGAGGAGGGATCCTTACAAGACTGACTTGAATTGTCTTTCTACGAATAGTTTCCATGTCCTACAAAACAAGAACAAAGATGAAAATTCGAACCCCTGAAATGGTTAGTCAATGCATATGATGCTGGATGATGTCATGATGCTACGATTAAACACACCACAGATATTTACAAAGACAAACATGTAAGGCACACAAGGCACACAAGACAAGCCCTTAAGGTTTAAGGCCAGCATGGGGTCTGGGTAGTACCCTCTTGGAGTTGGTGGGTTCAACCTGTCCTAATCAAAGTAACCGGGTTCTAAGGTTCCCAATATCACGGGATTGCTTTCATTGTTCATCGTTTCGATTTAGCCACTGAACTGGCGACCGAAATATTCCAGGAAAGCAACCCTCAATTGAGCGTAGTATCGAGTATCAACCAACCTCGGACTGCACCAAAGTCAGTTATCTCACTATCCTAAAGAGGCCAAGATAGTTCAATTAAGGTTCCTAAGGTCTGTTGATGCTTCACGACACCACGCGGAGGCCCCGTACTCTCCTTGACTGAACTCAAGGGTTACCGGTACACACCAAAGTGCCACATCAACGTAGCAGACTGTTTCAACCATGTCGGTATACCCCGCACAGTTCCCTCACAACCTTGTTGCTACTTTCTAAGAAAGGTATCCCCCAGATCCGGGTTAGGATCTATAGAACTCCCAAGCAACCCACAATTTAAAGCAAGCAAAGAAGACAATTGAAAACATAGTGATCTTAATCCTAAGGTACACCCCACTTTAAGTTTAGTCCCCAGCAGAGTCGCCAGTTCTGTGATCGGTGGATCTGGAACTGACTGTTTAACGCTGGTTCGCGAAATGTCGCGGAAGCAAGAGTCGCCACCGTCTTTTATTTTCTCCAAATGGAAAGGACAAAAGCACAGAAAAATTCCTTAAAGAGATTGCTCTCGGTTCGGGAGGTAGGTTATAGAAAGGGAAGGTGTTAGCACCCTTTCTATCCATGGTTATCCATGGGCTCTTAGATACTTGCTCAATGTGTTTTCAAAATTGTTTGTTTGCTTTTCAATGTGGGTTTAAAAGTTTCTTTGAAAAATTTCAGTTCGACTCGTACGTCAGAGTGTTTGAAAAATTTGCTTTGAAAGCTTTTGAAAATGTGTTGGTGTGAAAAGAGTTTTGTTTGTTTTGAGATTAGAGCAAGTATCCTTGAGAACCTACCTACCCTAAGGAATTCGTCTGTGTAAATGTCCTTAAAAGTAGTGCCATCCCACCATTGAGAGGTAGGTAGCACCACCGTTGGAGGTGTTCGGGTCAATTCGAAGGTTCGGGACATGGTGATCACCAGAGCAATAGGAAGACACCTTAGAAGCTACCCTCATGCCAGGTTCCCGGATCATGAGGACTTACTAAGACATCCTCTACTCGACGATCACCTTTCGAGGCAAGGCAACAGCGAGGCGTACCCTAGGGGTGGTGTGTGCGAATCGTGTGTCGTTTTCATTGATATTTGTCTTGTCATATTCATTGTGATCTACGCTTGATTTTAATTAAGTCATTCATTCTTTCATGCATATTTAACAGTTAAAATATTTGCGGAAAAATAAAGATCTAAGCTATTACAAAGGCGCGGGTCCACATCGCCAAAATTAAACCGGACCCGATTTGACAGAAAAGTAAATAAAGCGAAGTAAAAGTGCGAGAAGTTTAATTATTACAACGCTTTGGGAGAGATACATAATTATAATAAATGACATAAAATAAATACGCACAATTAGATAAGAATTGGAACGAGGGCGTTGGACCCTTTCGCAAAATACTAAAATTAACGAGGAATTAAGATTAAAAATTAAAAGAGCATGTTTTTGGTATTTTTATGTTTTTAGTATTTTTTATAGAAAGGAATTAATTAGAAATTAAAACAAAATATTAAACCTAGTTCTAATTACTTTTAAGTTTGTTATGAAAAGAATTAAAAATAGACCCTAATTTAGACTAAATTCACTTATATAATTTATTTATGAAAATGATTAAAATAAAATAACATTTATTACATTTTTTAATTTATGAAAATAAATAAGATAAATATTATTATTATGAAAAAAGGAAAATTAAAAAAAAGGAATAAAATTTATGAACCCTAATTCTACTTTTCTTTGGATTGGTTATTAAAAGGAATTGAAATTATATCCTAATTAAAACTAAATATTTACATGCATTTATTTAGAAAAATAATTAAAATAGAATAATTATTAAATTTTGTCTTTTCTGATTTTTTTCTTTTTTTATGATGTTTTTGTATTTTGTTAAAAAAATAATTAATTAAATTAAAACAATAAGAATAAATAACACAATAATTAAAAAAAATATGAAGGGAAAAGCAAACCAGGGGGGGTGGAGGTCCCCAATATGGAGGTGTGGCCCAGTAGTTTGAGCCCAATATCCCTCAGGTCCATTGACTTTCTCATCCAGCGTGTACCTGCTTTGACCAAGCTTATGATGTACATCCACTCCCCGCCTTTGATTTGGGTTTGTCAGATACGTGGATGGCTAGATGATGAAGGAACATGATGCGCTTCAACGTTGTACCTGCATGGGATTTTACATGGAAAAACAAGATTGAAATATGCAAGACCTGGGACTTGAACCCAGGTCATGAGGGTTACTAGCGCTTCCTCCAACCAACTGTGCCACTTCACGCGTATTAACATTAAACATTAAACAAATAATATAAAACAAGTAACGCATATGGATAAAGTTTTAGCGCGAAATTCAAAAGAACGTATCACTGGCTGCCACGATGTCATCGTTCTCCCTGTTCCTGAAACATTAAACGCATAGGCCACGGTTTTCTGGGCGTGGCTTTAGGCAGGTTTTCAGAAAATAGCGATTAGAGCTATGTAATTCATAAATTGGGCGCGACTATATCAATCTCTTCGTCCAGATGCGTTGAGTGTAATGGTGTGGGTCTGGAACCCTAATTTTGCTTGGTCTGAAAATCCCTAATTCAAAAAAACTGCAACCCTAGAAATCGATTATGGCGAAATCACATATGATGCATAATAATTCAATTAAATACCATGGTTAGCTTTAGAACTTCACAAGGAACAAGAATCAACAAATAAAATTCACAAATAACGCATAGAATAGAATGTATGATTATGCAATTTGTTTGATACAGTTCCGGTTCTAGGTACCGATTCCTGGAGTTTTGATGGTGGTTTTTGATTGGCACACGTTCAGAGAACCACAATGAAGCTATTGGAATCAAGATTAAGGCTTGAATCGTCCTCTAGAGTGCTTTTCAGTTTTGCTTTTTTTTGAGAAAAATCAAGTTTTACAATGGCTTTTTGGGCGCAGCTTAGAGTGTTCCAGCCTTAGGGTTTGATTCCTGGTTATGTAGTGAGCATATTAGGTTAAGAAAATTGCACAAAATCTTTTGAATTCAATGGTTTCAATATTTGATTTTATAAGATCTTTTTTGAATCTTTTTTCATGTGTATTTGGTGTCAATTAGCTCAAATCAAACCAAAACTTGCCTAATTAGCATGTGCACGAAATATTGAATCTAGAATGTGTACAAAAAGATTTTTTTAGGTTCATTTAGATATTTTTCACATTTTTAATTGATTTAATTGAATTAATATAAATAAAAATTCAAATAAATAAATAAAAAAATGAGAAAATGCTTCCCTTTGGGCCAAGTGGTCGTGCCTAGGCTTGGAATGATGAATCATGGAAGAAAAATGGGCCCATTAGCAAATTTAGGTCATTTGAAGTAAAGTTGACTTTTCAAAATTCCTAAAAATTTCCCAACTTCCACAAGGCATAACTTGCTCAATTTTTAAGCTTTTCACATGTTCTTGGACATTTTGGAAAGGTCTTTGAGTCCTTTAATCAATGCCTTTTGTCCCATGTCATTTTGATTTACCAATCTCAAGTTATGGCCTTTGACTTAAAGTCCCTTTTTGTTGACTTTTGAAAATGACCTATAATGTTGAAATTGATAACTTTTTGTGAGAGAATTTCTTGGACTTGAAGTATGAAGATGAGTTGTAGGCAATGTCTTTCTCTTCAAAATGAGCTTTGGATGGGATTTTTCTGATAATCCATGTGAAAGTTATGCCCTGGTCAATTTCAGTTGACTTTTTCAGCTGTCCAAATAAGGAAACTTTTGCATCTTTGATGATTTCTGAGCCAAACTTTGAGAATCATGATCAAGCATTGATCAAATGATGTTTGTGGCTTCAAAATGATATGTTGTCCAAAAATTTGAACTTTTGACTGTCAAATGACCATTTTGCCCCTACAGTTGACTGTAGTGCAATCTAGGGTTTTGACTGTGCAATTTTGAGCTGAATGTCTTGAAACTTGATATGAGGATACTTGACCATATTTGTAGGCATATGAGACTTGGTTGGACCTTTGAAAACTTCCTTTTCTTGATCAAAACTCAAACCCTAGTTTTGGCTGTATAGGAGGCTCTTTGACTGTGCAACCCTTGGGGAATTTTGCAGCTTGGCTTGGCAATTTCTTGAAGAATATGGGAGGGCAAATTTTGGGGTACAACATGTAGTAACTTTAAATTTCGTGATTTATCGCTTTTACATAACATACTAGTAATTAGGGTTTGTATGGAAAGAATAAAATCAACCAAATAGCAAACCCTAATCCAAGAAAAAATCTAGCATGAAAATAATACAGTTGCACACAAGCACCCCTAGGGTTATCCCACTTTGTTTCCTTATACAAAATGGCCATATTACGCATGTAAGGTATCTTAGCAAAAACAAGCAAATATAAGATCATAGTCCCTCGATGACGCTATCTGATGTTGCCTTACAAATGATCTTAGTCCCTCAAAAAAGAATGCTAAGATACCTTGCAATATTTCTAATCATGTTTATACGATGACCCACTCCCGTCCCGTTTACATCCAAAGATAAGGTTGCTTACCAAATCAATGGTAAGACAACAATGTCAAAGGAAAAGAAAATGAATAAGAAAGACATTTGAGTAGGTAGATTGCTCCTAATTACTTGCTCAATTTCAAAAAAAAAACATCCTTGCTGTTTTCAAAACAAACACCTACACATTTCAAAACATCTTACGAAACTTGAAAACATTTTCAAAAGATCAAACATCTTTGTATACATTCTTATGAACAAGGATCATTACAAAGATTGCCTAAACAATGGCCTCTTTACAAAATACTTTCAAAAAACACACTAAGCACAATTTCAAACAAAAGCAAGTGATCTAGCAAGTAACTAAGAGCCCATGGAAAACCATGGATGAAAAGGATGCTAACACCTTCCCTTTTCATAATCTACCCCCCGAACTCAAGAAACAATCTCAAAGGTCTTTCCTGTGCTTTTTCACCTTTCCTTTTTGGATAAAAGAAAAGTCGGTGGTGACTCTTTCTGACCACAACATTTGCGATAAAACGCAAAACCCTCAAGTCAGTTTTCCCACAGTATCACAGTGATGTATAAAAAGAATTGTTTTAGCAAGTACCTAACAGTTATCTACCTACTCGAAAAAAGTTTGTTCTTTTCCTCCTATCCTTTAGACAGTTTTATCCTACTATTAGTGAGTAGGTAACCCTAGTCGTTAGATGTTGAGGGACTATCGAAAGGGACGTTTTACAATCATAAAGGCAACATATGGAGACGCTTTAGCAATTTCGTTTAAGGGACGAGATCATTTACCAAAAAGGCAACTGTTGGGTCATCGAGGGACTATGATCTTTAGATTTTACGGGTCTTTGCTAAAGTGGGAGTACCTTAGAGGTGTATATGTGCAAGTGTGTTATGTTCAATTATTTTTGTCTTTTTGTTAAGTTTGCTAAAGTTTTATTATTAATCTTTTCATACACGCCTAGTTACTAGCAGTTAATATGAAAAGCAGTATAAAAATGCAGAAAATAGAGGTCTTACGCTATTACAACCAAACCAAAAGACAAGTAAAAAATAAAAATAAAGAAGAGAAAAGACTTCTTCGATCCATGCCATGGACTCCTTCGATTCACCCTTCTTTGGCCTTCTTTCAATTGAGCTAGGGAATGGGTGTGAGTAGCCTTCAATTGGGCTTGAGAATTGATGGGGCAAGCTTCGATTTGCACCCTTTCCTTCCTCCTTCGATTGAGTTTGGGAAGGATATGGGTAAACTTCGATTGCCGGGAGAAATGGGGAGTTTCGATTAAGAGGAAGAAGGTTGCCTTTCGATTTTATGAAGGGTGTTGCTGGAAAGGCCTGAAAGATCACATGTGGAGGCACTACATCGGCAAAAATATGTTAGCGAAATAAAACGCAGGACCTGGGTATCAAAACCCAGGTCCTTCGATCCTGCGCGTGCTGGTTTTTTTTCAGGCTATATTTGCAACAAGTGTTAGAAACAAAACAATTGTAGACCTGGGTGTCGAACCCAGGTCCTTCGATTCCCTCTCTAATTCGGATCTGAAGTTATTTTGTCCTGCAATACCAAGAATCTTGAGATTTGAAAGAAGATACAGATCATGCCCTAGCAATGGCACGATCTCCTCCCTGCACTTAAACTTGTATATAATACATTGAAACAATCACAAACATCAACAATAACATGCATGTAATGATTAATATGGATTTAAAATAAACTGCATATTTAGCTAATTTGAGATCGAACAGATTACCAAACGGAGGGAGCGTGTGTTGGATCTTCCTAGTGCTTGGAAACGTCTCTTGGAACCTGGTGAAGATTTTGAGATTTTGGGGAGCTTCGATGGGAAATCTGTATGTGTGTGATGCAATATGCGTGATCGCTCCACTTTTTCGTCCCCCCTTGGCACTGTGTCCTTGGCCTTGTATTTATAGGAGTGTGATGGTGCATAGTAACTGCAAGAGACAACCATTTAACCAGGATTTTAAATCTACGAGACAAGAATCAGACATATTAAAAGATTTCCTTTTTGAAATATTCATGCCCCTTTTTAAATCTTGGATGAACCGTGATATTTGACTCCTTCGAACGTCCTCTAACGTTGCTCTTCGATTGGCCTATTGTTACTTCCTTCGAATGGTTTTCAAACCAATCGAAACATTGACCCTCCCTTTTAACTGGTCGAAGGTTGCTTCATCTCTTTATCAATCGAAGGCTTTGAACTTGATTTGAATGGCTCATATTCTCAGCATCAGAGTTTCTTTGATTAGCCCCAAAACATTATTCTTCTTGATGGCCTCTTTTGAATGGCCTGGAAGGAGTTCTTAGAATGTCCCTTGTCCAAATACCAATCAAGGGGTATTTGTTGAAATGTCAATCGAAGAGTCTTTTGCTATTCCAATCAAAAGATCTTGTCCATGCCAATCAAAGGACACGGTTAACATGCATGTCGAAGGATCCCTTGCCATGCCAATTGAAAGGCTTGGCCCAGGGTGCCAAACTGAAGGGTCTTTCAAAATGCTAATCGAAGGCCTTGAACAATGCCAATCAAAAGGCTTGTCATGAGGCCAAACGAAAGGCCTTGTGTCCATGCCAATCGAAGGGCTTGGCCATAATGCCAATCAAAACATTTTCGGAATGCCAATCGAAAGGCCTTGTGATATGCCCATCGAAAGGCATTTTGGAGATGCCAATCGAATGAAACTTAAAAACATCACTCACAAATTTCATTTTTCCTTAGGCAAGGGTTTATGGTCAACCATGTAGGGGGGAGACCTTGGAAAACATGAGAGGGAAAATTAGGGTACAACAGCTTCCCCTGTTCAACCTTCTTAAACCCGAAATTCACACTCGTCTGAGATGATACTTGACTGTGTAAATAGTATCGGGAATGGGCTTACAAATGGCATTTGGAGAAGATGACGGAAAATCGTCAGAGATGGGCTTAAAGATGCCATCAGAAGTAGATGACTGAGATTTATAAATGGTTCCTTTGAGGGGATTCCTGTTCCTGTTGTTTAAGAAGGAGTCTACCAAGGGATGTTGATTTCTGTTGTTTTCCTGTTTGAGGAAAACTCTGTGGGGAATAGAGTCTAGGAACTTCAGTTGTCCATGGCTCTACTGAGGGGTTATCTCTGGATTGGAGAGATAAAAGTTTGTTGTTTTCTGGTTGAAATCCAGGCTTCGCAATAATTTTCTGGGGAGAATGAAATTAACTGCTATCTAGAAATGTATCAGAAGAAACCTGTGTAGGGTTGTCTCAAGAGGAGTTCGGGTAAGACTTCATCTGGAAGTGTATGAGAAGGAACCTGGGTAGGGATGTTTTAGGAGATATATGAGAGGGAGACTGGGTAGGGCAGCTTCAGGATGATTTCGGGTACAACTGCATTTGGAAATTGTAAGAAGGAACCTGGGTAAGGTTGCCTCAGGATGAGTCTGTGTAAAACTGCATCTGGAGATTGTGAGAAGGAACTTGGGTAGGGTTGCTTCAGGATAAGTCCGTCTAAAACTGCATCTGGAGATTGTGAGAAGGAACCTGGGTAGGGTTGCCTCAGGATGAGTATGTGTAAAACTGCATCTGTAAATTCAAGAGAAGGAACCTGGGTAGGGTTGCCTCAGGATGAGTCCGTGTAAACCTGCTTCTGGAAATTCAAGAGAAGGAACCAGGGTAAGGTTGCCTCAGGATGATTCTGTGTAAAACTGCAAAAGGATCCTGGGTAGGGATGCTTCGGGATAAGTCCGTGTAAAACTTCAGAAGGAGCCTGGGTAGGGCTACTTCGGGATAAGTCTGTGTAAAACTTCATAAGGAGCCTGGATAGGGCTGCTTCGGAATAAGTTCGTGTAAAACTTTAGAAGGAGCCTGGGAAGGGCTGCTTCGGGATAAGTCCATGTAAAACTTCAGAAGGAGCCTGGGTAGGGCTGCTTTGGGATAAGTCTGTGTAAAACTTCAGAAGGAGCCTGGGTAGGGCTGCTTCAGGATAAGTCTGTGTAAAACTTCAGAAGGAGCCTGGGTAGGGCTGCTTCGGGATAAGTTCGTGTAAAACTTCAGAAGGAGTCTGGGTTGGGATGCTTTGGGATAAGTCCGTGTAAAAACTTTAGAAGGAGCCTGGGTATGGTTGCTTCGGGATAAGTTTGTGTAAAACTTCAGAAGGAGCCTGGGTAGGGTTGCTTCGGGATAAGTCTGTGTAAAACTTTAGAAGGAGCTTGAGTAGGGCTGCTTCGGGATAAGTCTGTGTAAAACTTCAGAAAGATCCTGGGTAGGGATGCTTCGGGATAAGTCCGTGTAAAACTTCAGAAGGAGCCTGGGTAGGGCTGCTTCGGGATAAGTCCATGTAAAACTTCAGAAGGAGCCTGGGTAGGGCTGCTTCAGGATAAGTCCGTGTAAAGCTTTAGAAGGAGCCTGGGTAAGGATGCTTCGGGATAAGTTCGTGTAAAACTTCAGAAGGAGGGAGAAGGAACCCATGTAAGATTGCTTCATGAAGAGCTCGTGTAAAAGCTGTATTTGGAAGTCAGAAGAAACTCGTGTAAGATTTCTTCATGTTGAGCCCGTGTAAAGCTGTATTTGGAAGTCAGAAGAAACCCGTGTAAGATTTCTTCATGGTGAGCCCGTGTAAAGTTGTATTTGGTCGTCAGAAGAAACCCGTGTAAGATTGCTTCATGGTGAGCCCGTGTAAAGTTGTATTTGGTCGTCAGAAGAAACCCGTGTAAGATTGCTTCATGTTGAGCCCGTGTGAAGTTGTATTTGGAAGTCAGAAGAAACCCGTGTAAGATTGTTTCATGATGAGCCCGTGTAAAGCTGTATTTGGAAGTTGGAAGAAAGCCGTGTAAGATTGCTTCATGTTGAGCCCGTGTAAAGCTGTATTTGGTCGCACAGATAATTACTCTGTTTTGTTTCAGGAGCTAATATCGGACCTGTTGAAAATTGTTGATGATAAATATCTGTTGATTGATCTTTCCTGAAAAGGTAGAGCGGTAGCTGTATGCAATGTCATGATGTATAAAATGCATTGTGTAATGGTGTTCTCAAAATAAATGAGATTGGGATGTATGCATTTGTACTGCAGATGCTATGACGTTTGTAGAATGATGTATGAATGCAATATGTGAATGTATCAGTTGTTCTATTGCAACACTGTTGAATTAGGGAAAATAAATCCTTGATTATAGGTCTTCATATTTTGTTGAAGCTGAACTGCTGGGTGATGATCTTCCGTTTTTAGAGGAATAAACTCTATTGGGGAAGGAAAGCTCTATGCACTGCCTGGGGATTTTGTGAAATCATATTGGGGAATCCTGAGAAGTTTGACGACTTTACTGGGGAAAACCTGATGTCGAAGCAGTAGTTGGAAATTCCTATTTTGTCTGGGATACAAGAGCACATGACATCACTAGGTTGTAAGCTGAGGATATGGCGGCGACCTTGTAGTAGAATGCCCTTGTCTCGATACTTGTTGTAGAAAATATCAACCAGGGATTTTGTAGATGGTTTGACTGTTATCCCAACTCTTAGAGTCCTTGGTGAATGCAGATCAGGGTAATAAACCTTCTACTGATTAGACAAGTGATAAGATGACGGAACATAGTTGTACGCTTTAATCCATAACTTTTTCCTGGATTGTCTTTTCAGATTTTCAATCCATCGGGATACCCTTTTTTTCTCAAGCCGCCTTTTCAGGTTTTCGACTTGTTGGGTGTACAGATTTTTTTCATATGTATATCCCTAATTTTTTTCCCGAACTCCTTTTGGTTCGCCGTGATACCCTTATTTTTGCCTAGGCCAGCCAGCGTAGCGGGTCTTTGTTCATGCGTAGTATTTTCTGACTATGTCCACTTTCATCGGGTGTGGAGAATTTTCATTGTCCATAGTAGTGAGTGTTGCCACACTGCCAGAAGATGTTTGTTTGATCGTATAGGATTCGTTGTTGGAATTCATGCCCAATGCCCCAAGTGATTCAGATGGAGATCTGCCCCTGGCTATTTGGCATTTTGAGAGATTCCTCGAACCTTGACTTGACTGCCCCAGATCGGCTAGACATCATGCTATGCCCCTTGATTATGAAAGGCCTGTCAATGGAATGTCTTTCCATCTGAGGTGATTCTGTCCATTGAGAAGATTTATGTTCATCGAATATCCGTCGTGCTAATTTCTCTGTTGTTGAACAAATAGTCATATGCAAATAATGTCATCTAAAGAATGCAAAGCTTATGTCTGTCTTGAAATTTTTTTTTGAAAATGCATTTTTTTAGTAAAACAAAATTTGCAAGAATGTGATATCAACTCATGATTTATAGCAAACCTTACAGGAGTCAGGATACCTTTGTAACAGTATGCTCTTGAACTAACCCATGCTTCAGTTAATACTTTTAAGGGTTGTAGCGTGGCCTGGTTCACGGTTCAAGAAACAAAGAATAAAGGCTCAAATTTTATTTGTACCAAACCCGTCCTTTGTGATGTCCTTTAGTCCTATGCTCAGTTAATTGTGCATTTAGATCCCAATTGAGTCTAGAATCTTTGCTCTGATACTTGGTGATGGTTCAGAAATTGAATGTTTGTTTGCGAAGGCAGTCATTCTTGTAACATTTTCTTTTGTTTAAGATTTGTAACGACCTCCTTTTTTTGTTTTTATTATCCTTAATTTTTGCCTGAACTGTTTCTTTTGTGATTACAGTCAGCGGGATGCCCAGTTTCTTTTCTTAAGTCTCCTTCATAGGTATTGACTTAGTGGGCTTTTCTTTTGATACACAATGACTACCTTCCTTGATGATTATATGGACCAATCACCATCTTTTGGAGAGCATCTTCTACACTATTTGTCAGGCATAAAGGGGAAAGTTTGTGATTGAATGCACATCTGAATTAACTGAGAAAACTACCCTGCCCCAGGTTATGATTAAGGGTTTTAATTTGTGTGAAAATAAAACTCCCACTTCTTAGGATCAAAGGGGTTGACTAGGGATGTCTTCCTTATAACTCCACTGTTTAGGATTTTAAACAACGCTTGTACATCGTCAGCGGGGTCTGTTCAAAAGCTATTGTAGAGATTGTGGTATCGCTCTCGTCATCCTCCCTCTAAAGGCTTACAGATTTTAATCAAGAGTTGAATATCACAAAAAGGAAGTAAGAAAGCAGTTTAAGTATAATGAAAAAAAATTAATTCAAGACAAAGATGTGCCATGCATTAATGAAATAACAAAGTTTGACATGACAATAATTGTTTGAACTAATAAAGAAAATACAACTTGAGAATTCAAATGAAAAAAAATGCTCTCAATCCTGGCCATGATTTGGCATGGGAGCAGTGATCACATTGGGAGTCTCAAGTGGGTCGAACTCAATCTCCTTGGCGTTAATCATATTTTGAATCTTGTATTTCAGTGCCCAACAATCGTTAGTATCGTGCCCAGGACTTCCAGAATGATAGGCACACCTTGCATCAGGATTGTAGTTAGGAGACGAAGTCTTAAGGTTTGGATGAGGTCCTATCAACGTAATAAAATTCATCCTCAACATATGTTGTAATGCTTGAGACAGTGGCATGTTGATCTTGGTAAACTGTCTCTTAGGCTCGTCTTGCCTTTGCTGATTACCGTGTTGTTGTGGTCGTTGCATACGTGCCGAATTAGAGACCAGCACTACCCCCACAGATTGGTGGTAATCTGCCTTATTACGACCCTTCTGGCCATACACGGCATTGGCTTCCCTCTTACCACCAAATGGCTTCTTCTCAGCATTAGAAGATGCAGCCATCGGGATCTTCCCACTCTTGATACCACTTTCGATCCTTTCTCCAGTCAGAACCATCTCGATGAACCCGGATGAGGAACTCTCAATCAATAGATTAAAGAATGGGCCTGTCAGAGTGCCCATGAACATGTCTACCATTTCCCGATCATTTAGAGGAGGTTGTACCCTGCCAGATAGATCCCTCAATTTCTGCGCATATTCCTTGAACCCTTCTCTTGAGCTCATCGACATATTCTGCAGTTGCACTCAAGTTGGTGCCAGGTCAGCATTGTATTGGTACTGCGTGTAGAGAGAAGCAGCCAAGTCTTTCCAGGTATGGGTTTCAGTTCCTTCTAGCTGATAGAACCAATCCAGTTGAGTGCCAGCCAAACTTTCTTGGAAGAAATGGACTCATAGCTTCTGGTCAGTAGTGTGAGGTTGGATCTTTCTGACATATGGCCTCAAGTGAAGCTTGGGACAGGAAACACCATCATATTTTGCAAATATAGGGACCTTGAACTTATGTGGGATGACCACCCCTGGAACCAAACCTAATTCTTCAAAATCCAGACCGGGCACCATTTGGATCTCCATGGCATTGAGTCGATCCTCTATCCGTTTGTATTTATTGTCAGCAGGGGGTATTGCTCCTCAGAATAGTCAGGTTTATCTTCTTCAGACACTGTATTGTTTTCCCTTTCCTCTGATTCCTCGTCATCTTCCTCTTGATTATCCCCTCTCTTTAATGGGGTTGCGAAATCTAGAGCGCGGTTAGCAGGTCTTCTCCTTCCCACACTCAAAATACGGACTTGTTTCTTTGCCTTCTTAGTCTTTTTTTTTACGATCAGAGCTTTCAGGTCTTCTTGCCCCTGGGTCAGATTCAGGAACATTTGTTGGAACTGAGCGTTTTGAGTCTGAAGGTCTTTGATTGTTTGTTCGAGACATTTCTTCTTGCTGAAATAAACAGTGAAGGGATAAGAAGCATGTACCTAGAATACCTGTTATGCAATGACATGTATGATATGCAAATGTTTTCAAGGATCTCGCAGGGTAAACACAAGAAGATGTTAGGAGTTAAACTACGACTTTCACTGAAGAACTTTTGTATCATTTGAAGGTCCTTCTACGAGAGTCAATCTCTCCATATCGAGTGGGTCATAGCCCCTGACTCAAGTTGTTAAGTTTTTATCTTTTGAAGACATTGGATGGAGGAAAATAAATCCCAGTGCCCCTTGTTAGACGTCTGGTTCATCATAACCTGCACCACAGACCCTTGAGATCCTTGAAATGGTTAAGGAGATGCTATGGGATGATGTTATGATGTGTATGCTATGTGTTGTACCCCAAAATTTTCCCTCCCATATTTCTCAAAATATGTCAAGAATATCTCCAATTTGCTCAAGGTAGCCCAAGGGTTGACCAAGGTTTGACCATGATTCATCAAGGATTTCTCACAATTCATCAAGATTCAAAAGTTGCTAAATTAGGGTTTTGTAGGAAAAGTCAACCCAACCATGACCAAGCATAACTTTCTTATACTCTATGATAAATGACCCATCCAAAGCTCATTTTGAATAGGGTGCAATTCCCTACAATCCATCTTCACGTCCAAAGATCAAAATATGCACTCACAAGAAGTTATGAATTTGGACATTATAGGTCATTTTGAAAAGTCAACAAAAACACCTTTTTGTCAAAGCTTCATACATGAGCATGGAATATCAAATTGAGATGAGACCAAAAGGGTTGGTTAGAGGACATCTCAAGATTTCTAAAAAGACCAAGAACACCTCCAAAGAGTCAAAATTGAGGAAGTTATGCATTGTTGAAGTTGGACTTTTTTGCAAAATTTCCAAAAGTCAACTATCCCCAAAACTTCAAATTTTGCCAAATGGGCCCATTCTTTTTCACTTGTTTTGAGTTGGAATTGTATCCCACGTGCTCTAGCCTTGGCCATGTGTCCGTATCATATTTTTATTAATTATTTTGATTTTTATTTGAATTAATTTGATTTAAATCAAATAAAATCCAAAGCATTGATACCAAAAGATTTTTTGTTTGTTTCAGGCTCTTATTACAGCTAGCAATGCAATCAAACTCGTATCAAGGTAATTGTGCACAAGGAGATTGGATTTAGGCCAAATTTGGAAGGTGGTTAAAGGGAATCAAATCAAATATCAAAATCATCAATGGAGGAGGATTTGGACAGAACTTTCAACCCTAATACATTGTGCAATACATAAGGGTCGTGTGCAGGCAAAAATAAGGGTTAGAGATCAAGCATAGAGCCAAAACCAAATTTGCAAAACTCAAGAAAAAGTGTGAGATTGAAATAGGTCCTAGAGGAAGTTTCAAGGCTTGATACTTGTCTCAATCTCTTCCTGGAAATCTCCACAAGCGAAAGCAAGCAAAACCACACGTTTTCAGACCCTCACACACACTGTAAGTTGTTCGTAACATTGCTCTGTTCTTGAATTCACATCTTGCAATTTAAGCATGGTTGATCTGAATTAATGGTATAATCTTAACCTACACATCATTTTCAAGCTTTTGGTATTACTTGATTTCATTTATATGACCTGTAACGAAATCCACCATTGTTAGGGTTTCGGTTTTGTGTTTGGGGTTTTTCGTTTCAGGTACAATTGGCCTTAATGATGGACATGGTTGTGATCAGAAGAAGATGACGAATCTAACCATGGTCCTAGAACTCATTTATATGGCCTGTAGCAGATTTTTGAATAAGCTTGGTTTGTAGTGACGAACATCTGTTCGTGGGTATAGATCTTGGAACTTTTAGCCATGGTCCAAAGACGGACGAAGGCGTGTCGTTTCCCCATTCGCCCATTCAAACAGCGCGCGCGTTTTTTATTTTTCTAGCCATTAATTTTGTTTTTATATATTATTATCGAGTTGTATTTCATTAACAAATGAAGAAACATGGCCTAGTGGTAACCACATCAGCGCTCAAGGATCCAAAGGCTGGAGGTCAGGGGTTCGATCCCTGCCTCCAGCAATTTGCATTTTCTTATTTATTTTCAGGCAATCCAGTATGCGCCTAAGCTGGAGATCCACCATGAGTCTTCCTCATCAAGCATGCCAGATGGCCAGATGGCCAGATCTGGTGGCCAATATTGAAGGAGCATCAAAGGGACAAGTCAACGCGCATACACTGGACCAGAAAAATTCCAACAGATAAGCATCATTGGGCCAACGAAATTGCTTTCTACACCTCCAAAAACAGGCCCATTCTCACTTTTTTTGTTTATTTTCATTTAATATTTTATTTTGTTTTAATTTAATTACTAACCAATAGCATAATTTCTTTTTATCAAAAAAATCACAAAAAATATTTTTATCCAATTAAATTTCAGAAATTCATTTTTTTCATTAATAAATATTAATTAATTAATTAGGCTATTAATTCTAGATAACTTTAATTTATTTTGCAAATAATAAAAAATCAATTAGAATAATTAGGTTTTAATCATTAATTTAAATCATTTTATTTTCTTTCCTAAATTAACAAAAACTCCAAAAATATGTCATTAATTATTTTTCATTAATTAATTTATTTATTAATTAAATTAGCATTTAATTTTAGGATTTAATTTCTTTTTCTTAAAAATAAAAACAACAAAAAAAACATTTTCTTTTAAAAGGGTCAAAACCCTAATATCGCATCCGATTTAATTTCGCATTGCGCGCTTTATTTATCCGATTTATGTATCTGCTCCTGGCTTGTAATAAATAATTAGGACATTTATTTATTTTTTCTGCTTTTAAATTTCAAAGGGTTGCTTTTGGCGATGTAAATACCCGACGCCTTGTAATAATTTAGTTTAAATTCCCCATTTTAATTCTGCAAATTATACAACTGCTAGATGTTTTTGATAATAGGGTTTGCATGACAAGAATGAATGCTTAATCTTAAAATCAATTAGATCACCCCAAACATGTGCAAAGATAAAAATAACTGAAAACAACACACTCGCACATACGCACTCCTAGGATACACCCCACTTGGTTGCCTTCGTAAATGGTCATTGAGTATCGGTTGTTTTAGAGGTCGCCCTCTTGTCTAAAAGATCATAGTTGCCTCAAAATGGTTGCCTCGGAAATTATTGCCTCGAATACATGATCGAAGACACTAGGGTTACCGCTAAGGCGTCCTAACATTGCTTTAGTGACCGTATGTCCCTCTTTCAAATTGACCCTCAAACTCCAACGATGGTGCTACCTACTCACTAATAGTAGGATAGCATTATCTAAAGGAAATTAACATAGAACGATTCCTTTTCCGAGTAGGTAGATTAGTTCATTACACTCTTAAGCGAGAGTTAAATCGAAGTTAAAACAAAAAAAAACTTTTCAAAACCCACAAGCACAAAGAAAACATTTTGAAAATGATGAGTAAGTACCTAAGAGCCCGTAGATAACTACGGATAGAAAGGGTGCTAATACCTTCCCTTTCTATAAATCTACCCCTCGTACTCAGAAACATCTCGAAAAAGGAATTTTTCTGTGCTTTTTTTCCTTTCTTTGTTGGATAAAATAAAAGTCGGTGGCGACTCTTGCTTACCGCGACATTTTGCAAAAACAAACGCAAAACGCGAACCAGCATTCCCAAAAACAGTCAGTTCTTCCCACCGTATCACAGAACTGGAGACTTTGTTGGGGAATGGATAAGTGGGTTGTACCTTAGGAATAGTTCATCATATTGTTTTCAATTGCTTGATTTGATTGCTTTTATTTGTGGGCTTTGTATCGGAGTTACTATAGATCCTAACCCGGATCTGGGGATACCTTTTAGGTAAGTAGCAATAGACTGTGAGGGAACTGTACGGCGTAGACCGATACGGTTGAAGCAGTAGTTACGTTGGTGTAGCACTTTGATTTGTACCGATATCCCTTGTGGTGGAACAAGGAGAATATGGGTCAGCTAAGGGGTCATTAAGCACCAACTGACCTTAGAACCTATAATTGACCAACTTGGCCATAGAAAAGTAGCAGTATGCTACACTCATTGAGACCAAACTCTCGTGATGATTCCGACCACAAGAAAAGGTTGCTAAATTGGAATTATGACCGATCGAGGATGGTCAGTGATATTGAGAACCTCTAGAACCCGGTTAATATTACTAGGACAGGTTGAACCAACTAAACTGCAAGAGGGTAGTACCTAAACTCCATGCCAGCCTGAAATTTAAGGCTATTTGTGTGACTTGGGTGCTTTCAAACTTGAACTACTTGCACATTTTTGTTATCTGACAACTTGAGTTCTTTGCAGGTTTTGTTTACAGTCCTTATCCAATAACTTGGATTTCTTGCCGAGTTTACTTGTTTGCATCACCTCGCACTTTTGCTTAAACGCATAACATACACATCATAACATCATGCCTTAACATTTCCTTAACCATTTCAAGGATCTCAAAGGTTTGTGATGCAGGTTATGGTAAATCAAACGTCTAGAAAGGGGCAAAGCGGATTTGTTTTCCTCTAGCCAGTGTCGTCTAGAGATCAAAACACGATAACTTGAGTCAGGGGCTATGACCCACTCGATATGGTGAGCTTGACTCTTGAAGAAGGACTCTTGACGACACGAAGTTTCTTCAATCAACGCTGCAAAATTCAAAATCTAACAGTTTCTTGTTTACCCCGCGAGATTCTTGAAAACATTGCATATATATATCATATATATCATATATATCATTGCATAATAGGTCTTCCAATACCGGTCTCTCATGTCCTCGCTATTTATTTCAGCAATGGCTCTCAAACAAGACAACAGAGATCTTCAAACTCAAGAAACTCAGTTCAGGGAAATATTCCTAAACTTATCCAAGGGGCAGGAAGAGTTGAAAACGCTCCTCGTCGGGAACATGGTCAAGAAAAGTCCTGAAGACAATAAGGACGAGCGGCTGGAACAACTGCAAGCTGAGATAGATGCAATAAGAACCCAAATGCTGGGGCAGATGGCCCTTATCCAAGGCTTAGCCCGGGAACAAGAAGAGCTGAGAACCATTATCAGCCAGCTTCATCACGACAAATACAACAGCATGAAGCAAACAGTCGAGGTCGGGGACCAAGTCATTGATCAGCCTCCAAGAAGACAAAGATTTGGTTTGGTAAAGAATGGACCTCTCCAAGTTGCTACTACCTCAAGGGTACAACAAAAACCTCGCCAAAAACAATGGGTTAATTAGAGTAAACTGGATATCCCCAAGAGGCAGTTTACCAAACTCAACATGCCGCTGTCTCAAGCTTTACAACACCTGTTGAGAATGAACCTGGTGACATTGATAGGACCTCATCTGAATCCCAAGACTTCTTCACCTGACTACAATCCTGATGCAAGGTGTGCATATCACTCCAACAGTCCGGGGCATGATAATGACGACTGTTGGAAGTTGAAGTACAAAATTCAAAACCTGATTGATGAATGAGCATTGGAATTCACACAAGATGGTCAGGCTGAGTTCTTCTACCATCCCTCCAAGGCACGTCCTCTGAAGTGACAAGACCAGATGAGAAGACTATTTGTTCATTAGAATTTTCAATTTGTAATTTTCTTTTGATTGTTTAAAGATTTATTCATGTCAAACATTGTTACTTTATCAATGCATTGCATATGTCTGTTTTGAATCAATCCATTCGTATTCACTATATTTAAATTGCTTTCATTTTTGTGATGTTCAACTCTCGATTAAAAATTCTAAACCTTTAGAGGGAGGATGACGAAAATGATATCAAAATCTCTACAGTATGCTTTTGAACAGACCCCGCTGACGATGTACAGGCGTTGTTTCAAATCCTAAACAGTGGAGTTATAAGGAAGATAATCCCTCATCAACCCCTTTGAGCCAAAGAAGTTGGAGTTTTTTCTTTTCACGCAAATTAAAAAAAAAAAACCTTAATCACAACCTGGGGGAGGGTAGTTTTCTCAGTTAATTCGGGTGCACAATGAATGGCATCAAAGAGGTCCTTCCAAAAAAAAGACGGTGATGGTTCCGTATAATCGTCAAGACAGACAGTCATTATCTCTCGAAATAAAAGCCCATGAAGTCAAAACCTATGAAGGAGACTTAAGAAAAACTGGGGCATCCCGCTGACTGTAATCACAAAAGAAACAGTTCAGGCAAAAGACAGGTATAATAAAATCAAAAAGAAAGAGATCCTACAAACTCTCAACAAAAATGACTGTCTGTTCAAAATAAACCGTCAGTATCTGAACCATCACTGGAATATCAGAGCAAAGACTCAAATAGGATCTAAATGCACAATTAACTGAGTTTAGGATCGAAGAACATCACGAAGAACGGGTGGGTACAAATAAAATTTGAGCCTTTATCCTTTGTTTCTTAAACCGTGAACCAGGCCACATTATAACCCTTAAAAGTCCTAGCTGAAGCATGGGTTAGTTCGAAAGCATATTGTTACAAGGGTATCCTGACTCCTGTAGGGCTTGCTGTAAATCCTGAGTTGACATCACATTCTACAAAATTTCGCTTGTTTTATTGAAAACTGCATTTTCAAAGAACTTCAAAACAGGCATAAGCTTTGCATTCTTAAAATAACATTGTTTGTATATGACTATTTGTTCAACAGTAGAGAAATTCGAACGACGAATATCTAGTGAACAAAAACCTTTTTAATAAAAAGGGTCGCCTCAAGTGGAAAAAACACTTCCAACCAAGGGGCACGGCATGAGCATTGTCTATCATCTGGGGCAGTCAAGTCAAGATTCAAGGAGTCTCTCAAAGATGCCAAATAGCCAGGGGCAGATCTCCATCTGAATCACTTGGGGCATTGGACATGAATTCCAGCAACGAATCTTGTATGATCAAACGAACATCTTCTGGTAGTATGGAAACACAACACTACCGACAATGACAACTCCCTACACCCTGAGAGCATGGACATAGTCAGAAAATACTGTGCATAAACAAAGACCCGCTAGGTTGACAGGCCTAGGCAAAAATAAGGGCATCCCGACGAACCAAAAGGGTTCGGGCAAAAATTAGGGATAAAAACATAAAAGGACCTGTACACCCGGAAAGTCGAAAACCCGAAAGGGCGGCTTGGGCAAGAAAGGGTATCCCGGTGGGCTGAAAACCCAAAAGGGCGGTCCAGGAAAAATTCAGGGATCAAAGCGTACGACTATGTCCCGTTATCTTGTCACTTGCCTATCAGTAGAAGACTTATCATTCCGATTGGCAGTTATCAAGCACCTCATAGGCTGGGATAATACTCGATCCATAAGGCCTCCGCAGGCACCTTCTCCCGCAGATACAGGGGCAGAAAAGTCTCGATGCAAAGTCGTCGTCACATCCTTAACATGCGTCCCAGTAACATTTACTCCCCGCAGAGTAAGAAAAAGATAGTGATGTTAGATCTCCCCGGCTAAGACTCACAACTGTGAATGAATTGACGATATTCTCCCCAAAACAGAGTTTATCTACCATCAGCACTAAAAAGTATTATCATCCTCAGTGGAGTATAAAAAATATCCCAAGTGGAGTTTGAAAAAATATCCCTAGTGGAGTTTGAAAAAATCATCCCCAATGGAGTTTGAAGATTATTCCCAATAGACTATGGAAGATTGTCCCCAGTAGAGTCTAAAAGATTATTCCCAATGAAGTCGCAACTGGAAATTCATCCCCAGCGGAGTTCTTTCCTTTCACAAACAGGAATTCAGTCCCCAACAAGAGTTTCATTATCACCAACAGTGGTAATTCATCCCCAGCAGAATTTATCAGCGAAATCCTCAGTAGAGCATCTCCTCCCCACAGAAGTCATTCTCTCGTCAGTTTATTCCCCAGAGAAGTTATCCTCTCCTGCAGGTTTATTCTCACAAACATCTTCATCCACTATCTCCAGCAGAAACGAAGAATTCAATTCTCTTCTCCAACAGCAATCGGGGATTTATTTTCCCCAGCTAAAAACATCACATTTCCATACATCATGACATGCATACGCACCATACGACACAATCTCATTTATTTTAAGAGCATCATCGCTTGATACATATCATGCATTACATATAGCTAACCTTTACCTTTCAGGAAATATTCTCACAAAATTCAAGCTATGAAGCTTTTACCTCAGTTGAATTACGGACGAGTTCCTAAATCTCAATAGAGATGTTTCCTCGGGTGAATTATGGACGAGCTCCTAAATCTCAGCGAAGTTATTTTCTCAGTTAAATTACGGACAGGCTCCTAAATCTCAGCGAAGTTGTTGAATTAAGGACGAGCTCCTAAATCTCAGTAGATATCACCTCAGTTGAATTACAGACGATGTTCCTAAATCTCAGCAGAGATGCTTCCACAGTCGAATTACGGACGAGTTCCTAAATATCGACAGATATGTACCTCAGTTGAATTACGGACGAGTTCCTAAATCTCAATGAAGTTATTTTCATCAGTTGAATTACGGACAGGCTCCTAAATCTCAGCGAAGCAGTCGAATTACGGACGGGTTCCTAAATCTCGACAGATATTACCTCAGTTGAATTACGGACGATGTTCCTAAATCTCAGCATAAACATTCCCCCGGTTGAATTACGGACAAGCTCCTAAATCTCGACAAAGCCAGTTGAATTACGGACAAGCTCCTAAATCTCGACAAAGCCAGTTGAATTATGGACAAGCTCCTAAATCTCTACAAAGCCAGTTGAATTACAGACTAGCTCCTAAATCTCAACAAAGATGTTTTCTTAGTTGAATTACAGACGAGCTCCTAAATCTCAGCAAAATATGTTCCCTCAGTTGAGTACGGACGATCGAAGTTCCTAAATATCAACAGAGACGACTCACCAGCAGAATGACGGACGACGAAGCTCCTAAATTTCTATCTCTCTCCACAAAAGATCAGACTTCCCCAGCGGAATCTTCATCAACAACAGGTATACAAGCTCTCGCTAAGGAATCTCTTATGCAATTGACACTCCTCCAAATTGCATCTGTAAGCCATTCCCGGCATCATAAGACAATTATCATTTCATGCGAGTACAAATTTCTGGGTACTCTGGTGTTCATTCCACTTCCACCTTCGGATAACGAAAGGCGCGAAAGCCAATCTGCATCCTTAGGTTTAAGAAGATTGAACAGGGGCAGATGTTGTACCCCAAAATTTGCCCTCCCATATTTCTCAAAATATGTCAAGAATATCTCCAAGTTGCTCAAGATAGCCCAAGGGTTAGTCAGACAAACTCTCTCCTAAGGCAGTCTACCTCAAACTAGGGTTTCACATTGCATCAAGATTATTGAGTACAAGTGACCCAAATTGGTCACCAAGGTCCTAATATGTTCTCAGGATCATCCATGTCAAGTTTCAAGCCTTGTAGAGGAATTTCGCTCAGTCAATTGCTCAAAGGTCCAAAAATCGACTGTGTTAGGGCAAAAGTCAACTGTGACCTACATACAGTCAAAATTCATTATTTTTTTTCAACATTTTCATTTTGAAGTATATTTCATCATTTGATCAAGGGTTTACCATTAATTATAAGGATTGCTCACAATTCATCAAGATTCAAAAGTTGCTAAATTAGGGTTTTGTAGGAAAAGTCAACCCAACTTTGACCAAGCATAACTTTCTCATACTTTATGAGAAATGACCCATCCAAAGCTCATTTTGAAGAGGGTGAAATTCCCTACAATATATCTTCACGTACCAAGATGAAAATATGCACTCACAAGAAGTTATGAATTTGGACATTATAGGTCATTTTGAAAAGTCAACAAAAACACCTTTTTTCCAAAGCTTCATACATGAGCATGGAATATCAAATTGAGATGAGACCAAAAGGGTTGGTTAGAGGACATATCAAGCTTTCTAAAAAGTCAAGTAACACCTCTAAAGAGTCAAAATTAAGGAAGTTATGCATTGTTGAAGTTGGACTTTTTTGCAAAATTGCCAAAAGTCAACTATCCCCAAAACTTCAAATTTTGCCAAACGGGCCCATTCTTTTTCACTTGTTTTGAGTTGGAATTGTAGCCCACGTGCTCTAGCCTTGGCCATGTGTCCATATCATATTTATATTAATTATTTTGATTTTTATTTGAATTAATTTGATTTAAATCAAATAAAATCAAATAAAATCCAAAGCATTGATACCAAAAGATTTTTTGGTTGTTTCAGGCTCTAATTACAGCTAGCAATGCAATCAAATTCGTATCAAGGTAATTGTGCACAAGGAGATTGGATTTAGGCCAAATTTGGAAGGTGGTTAAAGGGAATCAAATCAAATATCAAAATCATCAATGGAGGAGGATTTGGACAGAACTTGCAACCCTAATACATTGTGCAATACATAAGGGTCGTGTGCAGACAAAAATAAGGGTTAGAGATCAAGCATAGAGCCAAAACCAAATTTGAAAAAATCAAGAAAAAGTGTGAGATGGAAATAGGTCCTAGAGGAAGTTTCAAGGCTTGATACTTGTCTATATCTCTTCCTGGCAATCTCCACAAGCTAAAGCAAGCAAAACCACTCGTTTTTAGACCCTCACACGCACTGTAAGTCATTCGCAATATTGCTTTGTTCTTGAATTTGCATCTTGTAATTTAAGCATGGTTGATCTGAATTAATGGTATAATCTTAACCTACATATCATTTGCAAGCTTTTGGTATTACTTGATTTCATTTATATGACCTGTAACGAAATTCACCATTGTTAGGGTTTCGGTTTTGTTTTTGGGGTTTTTCGTTTCAGGTACAATTGGCCTTAATGATGGACATGGTTGTGATCAGAAGAAGATGACGAATCTAACCATGGTCCTAGAACTCATTTACATGGCCTGTAGCAGATTTTTGAATAAGCTTGGTTTGTAGTGACGGACATCTGTCCGTGGGTATAGATCTTGGAACTTTTAGCCACGGTCCAAAGACAGGGACGAAGGCGTGTCGTTTCCCCATTCGCCCATTCAAACAACACGCACGTTTTTTATTTTTTTGGCCATTAATTTTGTTTTTATATATTATTATTGATTTGTATTTCATTAACAAATGAAGCAACATGGCCTAGTGGTAACCACATCAGCGCTCAAGGATCCAAAGGCTGGAGTTCAGGGGTTCGATCCCTGCCTCCATCAATTTGCATTTTCTTGTTTATTTTCAGGAAATCCAGTATGCGCCTAAGCTGGAGATCCACCATGCGTCTTCCTCATCAAGCATGCCAGATGGCCAGATGGCCAGATCTGGTGACCAATATTGAAGGAGCATCAAAGGGCCAAGTCAACGCGCATACACTGGACCAGAAAAAGTCCAACAGATCAGCATCATTGGGCTAACGAAATTGCTTTCTACACCTCCAAAAACAGGCCCATTCTAACTTTTTTTTTGTTTATTTTCATTTAATATTTTATTTTATTTTAATTTAATTACTAACCAATAGCATAATTTCTTTTTATCAAAAAAATTACAAAAAACATTTTTATTCAATTAAATTTCAGAAATTTATTTTTTTCATTAATAAATATTAATTAATTAATTAGGCTATTAATTCTAGATAACTTTAATTTATTTTGCAAATAATAAAAAATCAATTAGAATAATTAGGTTTTAATCATTAATTTAAATCATTTTATTTTCTTTCCTAAATTAACAAAAACTCCAAAAATATGTCATTAATTATTTTTCATTAATTAATTTATTTATTAATTAAATTAGCATTAAATTTTAGGATTTAATTTCTTTTTCTTAAAAATAAAAACAAAAAAAACATTTTCTTTTAAATGGGTCAAAACCCTAATTTCACATCCGATTTAATTTCGCATTGCGCGTTTTATTTATCTGATTTATGTATCTGCTCCTGGCTTGTAATTAATAATTAGGACATTTAATTATTTTTTCCGTTTTTAAATTTCAAAGGGTTGCTTTTGGCGATGTAAATACCCGAAGCCTTGTAATAATTTAGTTTAAATTCCGCATTTTAATTCTGCAAATTATACAACTGCTAGATATTTTTGATAATAGGGTTTGCATGACAAGAATGAATGCTTAATCTTAAAATCAATTAGATCACCCCAAACATGTGCAAAGATAAAAATAACTGAAAACAACACACTCGCACATGCGCACTCCTAGGATACACCCCACTTGGTTGCCTTTGTAAACGGTCATTGAGTATAGGTTGTTTTAGAGGTCGCCCTCTTGTCTAAAAGATCATAGTTGCCTCAAAATGGTTGCCTCAGAAATTATTTCCTCGAATACATGATCTAAGACACTAGGGTTACCGCTAAGGCGTCCTAACATTGCTTTAGTGACCGTATGTCCCTCTCTCGAATTGACCCTCAAACTCCAACGACGGTGCTACCTACTAACTAATAGTAGGATAGCATTATCTAAAGGAAATTAACATAGAACGATTCCTTTTTCTAGTAGGTAGATTAGTTCTTAGATACTTGCTCATCCAAAACAAAACTTTTTCACACTTACACACTTTTACAAACAAGTTTTCAAAAACACTTCATCACACTCTTAAGCAAGAGTTAAATCGAAGTTAAAACAAAAAGAAGTTTTCAAAACCCACAACCACAAAGAAAACATTTTGAAAATGATGAGCAAGTACCTAAGAGACCATAGATAACTACGGATAGAAAGGGTGCTAATACCTTCCCTTTCTATAAATCTACCCCCCGTACTCAGAAACATCTCGAAAAAAGGAATTTTTATGTGCTTTTTTCCTTTCCTTGTTGGATAAAATAAAAGTCGGTGGCGACTCTTGCTTACCACGACATTTTACAAAAACAAACGCAAAACGCAAACCAGCATTCCCAAAAACAGTCAGTTCTTCCCACCGTATTACACTATATGTTAAGCAAAAGTGTAAGGTGATGAAGACAAGTGAGTCTAAGAAGTCCAGGTTACTGGATAATGACTGTAAACAAATCCTGCAAGGAGATCATGTTGTTAGATAAAAACCCTAGAAGTAGCTCAAGTTGAAAGCAAACAAATCACACAAGCAGCCTTAGGTTTAGGCCTTCATGGGGTTTGTAGGTAAGTACCCTCTTCAAATTTAGTTGGCTCAACCTGTCCTATAAATAGTAACTGGGTTCTAAGGGATCTCAATATCACTGATCTTTCCCACAAGTTTCATTTGATAGGCGACTGACTCGCAACCAAACAAAACTCAAGAGTCAAATCTCAATGAGTGTAGCATCGAGTATCTTCCGACTTTAGGAATACACCAAATATGGCCATCTCGCTACGTCCTAATGGCCAAGTTGTTCATTTAAAGGTTCTAAGGTCAGTTGACGCTTTATGACACCACGCAGCGGCCTCGTATTCTCCTTGATTAACTCAAGGGATACCGGTACCAACCAAAGTGTCGCATCAACCTAGCCATTGCTTCAACCGTGTTAGTATACCCCACACAGTTTCCACGATCTATTGCTACTTACCTAAAAGGTTTCCCCAGATCCGGGTGTAGAATCTATAGTAAACAGTCCCTTAAAAGTAAAGCAAACAAACAAGCAAACAATTTAGAAATGATCTAGTCCCTAAGGTAAACCCCACTTTATAATCTCCCCACAAAGTCGCCAGTTCTGTGATACAGTGGCAGAACCGACTGTTTAATACTGGTTTTTCATTTTTTGTTCGCAAATGTCGCGGTAAGCAAGATTCGCCACCGACCTTTCTTTTATCCAACAAAGGAAAGGGTGAAAAGAACAGAAAAAGACCTTTTTTCGAGAGTTTCTGAGTAAGGGGGTAGATTATGGAAATGGAAGGTGTTAGCACCCTTTCCATCCATGGTTTTCCATGGGCTCTTAAGTACTTGCTCATCTTTTGAAAATTGCTTGTGTGTTTGTGTGAAAAAGTTTTTGTTTGAAAATGCCTTAGTGCGGCGATTCGATTTATGATAACCCTTGTATCAATCCTCAAGAGTGTGATAAAGCGTTTTTGAAAACTCTGTTTGAAAGTGTTTGAAAGTGTGATGTGTAAAAATAATTATTTGAGCAAGTACCTAACAGTTATCTACCTACTCAAAAAAAGTTTGTTCTTTTCCTCCTATCCTTTAGACAGTGTTATCCTACTATTATTGAGTAGGTAACCCTAGTCGTTGGATGTTGAGGGACTATCGAAAGGGACATTTTACAGTCATAAAGGCAACATATGGAGACGCTTTAGCAATTTCATTTAAGGGACGAGATCATTTACTGAAAAGGAAAATGTTGGGTCATCGAGGGACTATGATCTTTTGATTTTACGGGTCTTTGCTAAAGTGTTCCTGCGTCATGACTGTTTTATTGAAGGAAACCAAAGTGGTCATACCTTAGAGGTGTATATGTGTATGTGTGTTATGTTCAATTATTTGTCTTTTTGTTAAGTTTGCTAATGTTTGATTATTAGTCTTTTCATACACGCGTAGTTACTCGCAGTTAATATGAAAAGCAGTAAAAAAATGCAGAAAATAGAGGTCCTACGCTATTACAACCAAACTGAAAGACAAGTAAAAAGCAAAAATAAAGAAGATAAAAGACTTCTTCAATCCATGCCATGGAATCCTTCGATTCACCCTTCTTTGGCCTTCTTTCGAATGAGCTAGGGAATGGGTGTGAGTATCCTTCGATTGGGCTTGAGCATTGATGGGGAAAGCTTCGATTTGCACCCTTTCCGACCTCCTTCGATTGGGTTTGGGAAGGATATGGGTAAACTTCGATTGCAGGGAGAAAGGGGGGGATTCGATTAAGAGGAAGAAGGTTGCCTTTCGATTCTATGAAGGGTGCTGCTGGAAAGGCCTGAAATATCACTTGTGGAGGCACTGCATCTGCAAAAATATGTTAGCAAAATAAAACGCAGGACCTGGGTATCGAAACCCAGGTCCTCCAATCCTGCGCGCGCTGGTTTTTTTCAGGCTATATCTGCAGAAAGTGTTAGCAACAAAACAAATGTAGGCCTGGGTGTCGAACCCATGTCCTTCGATTCCCTCTCTAATTCAGATTTGAAGTTATTTCATCCTGCAATACCAAGAATCTTGAGATTTAAAAGAAGATACAGATCGTTCCCTAGCAATGGCACGATCTCCTCCCTGCACTTAAACTTGTATATAACACATTAAACAATCACAAACATCAACAATAACATGCATGTAATGATTAATATGGATTTAAAAGAAACTGCATATTTAGCTAATTTGAGATCGAACAGATTACCAAACAGAGGGAGCGTGTGTTGGATCTTCCTAGTGCTTGTAAACGTCTCTTGGAACCTGGTGAAGATTTTGAGATTTTGGGGAGTTCGATGGGCAATCTGTATGTGTGTGATGCAATACGCGTGATCTCTCCTCTTTTTCGTCCCCCCTTGGCACTGTGTCCTTGGCCTTGTATTTATAGGAGTGTGATGGTGCATAGTAACGGCAAGAGACAGTCATTTAACCAGACTTTTAAAGCTATGATACAAGAATCAGACATATTAAAAGATTTCCTTTTTGAAATATTCATGCCCCTTTTGAAATCTCTAATGAACCTGGACATTTGACTCCTTAGAACGTCCTCCAACGTTGCTCTTCGATTGGCCTATTGTTACTTCCTCTGAATGGTTTTCAAACCAACCAAAACATCAACCCTCCCTTTTAACTGGATGAAGGTTGCTTCAGCTCTTTATCAATCGAAGGCTTTGAACTTGATTCGAATGGCTCATATTCTCAGCGTCAGAGTTTCTTCGATTAGCCCCTAAACATTATTCTTCTTGATGGCCTCTTTCGAATGGCCTGGAAGGAGTTCTTTGAATGTCCCTTGTCCAAATACCAATCGAAGGGTATTTATTAAAATGTTAATCGAAGAGTCCTTTGCCACGCCAATCGAAAGATCTTGTCCATGACAATTGAAGGACACGGTTAACATTCCTGTCAAAGCTGCCTTGACAAAATGCTAAATCGAAGGATCCATTGCCATGCCAATCGAAAGGCTTGGCCCAGGGTGCCAAAGGAAAGGGTCTTTCAGAATTCCAATCGAAGGCCTTGACACAATTCCAATCGAAAGGCTTGTCATGAGGCCAATCGAAAGCCCTTGTGTCCATGCCAATCAAAGGGCTTGTCCATAATGCCAATCGAAACATTTTCGGAATGCCAATCGAAAGACCTTGTGATATGCCCATCGAAAGGCATTTCGGAGATGCCAATCGAAGGAAACTTAAAAACATCACTCAAAAATTTTTATTTTTCCTTAGGAAAGGGTTTATGGTCAACCATGTAAGGGGAAGACCTTAGAAAACATGAGATGGAAAATTTGGGGTACAACACATGGCATCTCAAGTTAAACCACCTCTGGCAGAGAAAGAGCTAACTGGATTGTTCATGGATACTTCGTCCCCCTTCTTTTGGAGAAGATGATTGGTAGTGTGTCTTCCAGCTTCACAGACCTGGTGACTATTCGACAGAGATTAGAAGAAGGAGTCAAGAATGGTAAAGTTTCTACAGTTGTTGAATCTTCTAATGGTGCAAAGAAATACCTTGGGAACTTTCAGAAGAAGAAAGAGGTAGAAGCCAATGTTGTCTCGACTGAGAGAAGAGGACCTCGCCGTAGGCCTCAATACATTGATCAATCGCAAGTAGCGGTTATTACTCCTGCAGTCAATGCTCAACCAGTTCATGTCCCTCAACGACAGAATATTACGCAGAATCATAATTGGAATAGGGCTCAATTTCATCCCATCCCTATGACGTACACTGAATTGTATCATGCATTGGTGCAGAAGGGCTTGATTACAACTAGGCCTATGATTCCTCAAAATCCTCCTCTATCCAGGTTCAGATCTGACCTTCACTGTGAATTTCATCAGGGAGCTGCCAGTCATGACTTAGAGAGCTGTTATGCATTGAAAAACAAAGTGCAAGAATTGGTGAAAGCAAATATTCTCATTTTCGAAGAGGAAGGTCCAAATGTTATCAATGATCCTTTTCCAAAACAAAGTGGCTGAAGACGGAGTCGGGGTACCCTCAAGTCACTTCCTAAAGCCAGTGTTTCAGACAGGACAACTCATCCTTGTTACTAATTAGTCACTAGGCCATCTTTCTTTATGTTTGCATTTTTCCCTTGTTTGTGTTAAAATTGCTGCTTTCAAATATTGTTTATACTTTCATGTTAATTCTAATGAAATGAGCATTGCAATGTTTTGATTCAAGTCATTTTCATTTACTACTTTCAAATATATTTCTCTTGTTTACTCCCTTTATTAAGCTTTTGTTTATGCAAAGATTTGAGGGAGGATGATGAAAACGAAATACCCATAATTGTTGTCGGTATGCTATAGAATAAAACTTTGCTGAGGATATACAGGCATTGTTTCAACTCCCAAACACCATAGAAATAAGGAAGTTAATCCCTCGTTCACCCCCTTTGAGCCTAGAAGTTGGAGTTTCTTTCTATACGGAAAAAAAACCGCAATCTTAACCTGGGGATAGGTAGTTCTCAGTTAATTTGGCTGTGCATTCAATTACAAGAGAAATCGTGCAAAACACATTTCAATAAAGGTCATGATCAAGCTTTCCTTTGCATACAGCAAGAAGTGTCAAAGATGCTCCCAAATCAAAAATGACAAAGATGGTTCCCCGTAATCATTGAGCAAGACAGTCATTATCTTTCCAAAAAATGAAATGAAAAGAAAAATCAAAAGAAAAATCCCGCTAAGTCAAAACCTCTGAAGGAGACTTAGTTAAAAAATTGGGGCATCCCGCTGACTGTAATCTCAAATGAAACAGTTCAGGAAAAAGTTGGGAATAATAAATTCAATCAGAAGAGGTCTTCAAATCCTCAAAATTCTCCACCAGAGTTGACAAAACTCCTCAAAACAGCAAAAAGATGTAAGAAGAAATGATTGTCATTATCAAGAATCCTTTAGCTTCTGAGCCATCGCCATTGCTGCCATCAGTGCAATTCCAAAATATCCTGGAACCTGAATGCATAGTCTGAATTAACTAAGCGTAGGAGAATGTCTACCCATACTGACGATCAGTGTCTTCTGATTCACTTTTTTCAGGATAGTTTGACTGGTGTTGTGTTGAAGTGGTATATGAGTTTGGACAGTGCTAATATCCATACTTTTAATGATTTTGGAGAAGCATTCATCAAACAAATACAAGTACAACATGGACATGGCGCCTGACTGTGATCAACTTAGGGCCATGGTTCAGAAAGACAGGGAATCATTCAAAGAGTATGCACAGAGATGGTGTGAGGTAGCCGCCTAAGTGATTCCTCCCATGGAAGAGAAGGAGATGACTAAGATTTTCTTGAAGACGCTGGGTGATTTCTACTACGAGAGGATGGTAGCAAGTGCACGAAGTGACTTTACTGAAATGGTAGGAATGGGTATCCGCTTAGAAGAGGCTGTAAGAGAAGGTCATTTGACGAAGAGTGAAGGATCTGGAGGTGTAAGAAAGCCATCTTATGGGTTTACTAAGAAGAAATAAGGGGATGCAAATTTTGTTATACAAGAGAGGAGGGTAAACGCTCCTAGAAGGAATTATCAGCGTCATCAGCAAGTCGCCTCAGTTACTCCTGTTGTAATTACATCTCCAACTACCGTTGCTTATTAGAGACCGTCCTAGTAGGGGAATCAAGGGTATAATCAGAGAATGGAGAGTTATGACCCTATTCCCATGACCTATACAGAGTTGCTACCGGCTTTGATTTAGAAAATTTTGGTCCAGACAC
The DNA here is from genome assembly GCA_948472305.1 of Vicia faba. NCBI lineage: Eukaryota > Viridiplantae > Streptophyta > Magnoliopsida > Fabales > Fabaceae > Vicia > Vicia faba. Next base: position 1,031,090,876 of record OX451739.1, read on the forward strand.
GACCACGTCCCACCGTACCATCACCATTGCCTTGGTATTACAAAGCAGACCAAACATGTGCTTTTCATCAGGGAGCACCAGGGCATAGTGTTGAGAATTGTTACCCTTTGAAGAATGAGGTGCAGAAATTGGTAAAGTCTGGTGTTCTATCTTTCAAGGACATGGGACCTAATGTGAAAGATAATCCTCTACCGAAGCATGGTGGAGTAAATGTTGTAATTATGGTGGCCGTTTGTCCAGGCGACTTCCGGTAATTTGATATTAATCTGGTTAGAGGAGATTTGGTAAAGATGCACGCAGATCTCTATGAATTTAGCTACTACACGCATGACCATTCCGGTTGTGCTATTTGCAGTACAAATATACAGGGTTGTGATAAGATAAAGGTTAATTTACAGGAGATGATGGATGAGGGCCTCATCCACATAATCAGGCCTAGGGAAGAGTATGAAGAGGAAGTGAACATGGTTTTCGGATGTCCTGGTGAATTCAGAATTTTTGATGTAGAGTATATGAATGAGGATCTCGTGCAGTTGCATGCTACCTTCTGCCATGCGGCTGGTCAGGTGGAACACCAATATGGATCTTGCCTAGTTTGCTGTCGAGATCCCCAAGGATGTTCAATTGTGAAAGAGGGTGTTCAGTTGTTGTTAGATAATGGAACTATCAAGATCATAGGTCAGAGAGATGATTATCATGAAGTTGATATGGTTGAGGTTTTTTTAATGGAAGAAGAGTCAGAGGAAGAGTATGCCTCCGCGGATGAGTATTTCTCTTCAGACGAAGATTTGTTTTCCAGAAATGACTTATTGATGACTGATTGTGTTGAAGAAGGGTTCAACATCATTGTGCCTTGTTTCGTTGCACCAGCCCATTTTGAAGTGGAGTATCTTAGCAAGCCAGCTGTTACCCCATTGGTGATTAGTCTACCAGGTCCTATCCCCTACAAATCAGATAAGGTTGTGCCTTACAAATACAATGCTACAATATTAGAAGACGGGGTGGAAATTCCCATCCAGCCAATGCCTAATGTTGGGAATATAGCTGAATATAGCAGGGTGACCTGTAGCGGTCGTGTGTTTGTGTCGGTTGTTCGGAGAGATGTTGCTGCTGGAAAGAAAATTGCTGAGAATGATGAACCTAAGAAGGCTACAGGAGAGACCAGTGGAGCTACGCTAGAGAAAGAAGTGGATGATATTTTGAAGATAATCAAGATGAGCGACTATAGAATTGTAGATCAGCTACTGTAGACTCCTTCAAAGATATATATCTTAGCTTTATTAATGAACTCCTCTGCTCATAGAGAATCTCTGATGAGAGTACTGGACAAAGCTTTTGTGGAGAGCGAAATGCCAATTGATCAATTCAACAACGTAATTGGAAACATTACGTCACGTAATAACTTGAGTTTCTGCGATAATGAATTACCAGATGAAAGGAGGAATCACAACCTGGCCCTCTACATATCTATGAACTGCAAGAATGATTCGCTATCCAATGTGCTAATTGATAATGGATCTGCGCTGAATGTTATACCGAGGAGTACTCTTATGAAGTTGAAATATCAAGGGACACCTATGCGCCCGAGTGGCATCATTGTGAAAGCTTTTGATGGGTCGAGGAAATCTGTCATTGGTGAAGTGGACTTACCCATCCATATAGGACAACATTTGTTCCAGATAACCTTCCAGGTCATGGACATTATTCCCGCATACAGTTGTTTGGTAGGACGGCCATGGATACATGAAGCAGGGACTATCACTTCAGCTTTACATCAGAAGCTGAAATTTATGCATGAAGGGAAGGTGGTGATTATAAGTGGGCTGCAGGCATTGTTGATATCTCATTTGTCCTCCTTCAGTATTGTAGATGTGGATGAGGATGGTGTTGGAACCCAGTTCCAAGCCCTATCCGTTGACAACATAAAGAGAAATGAGAATTCCATGGTTTCGCTGAAGGAAGCGCAGAAGGTTGTGCACAATGGTCATAATGAAGTTTGGGGGTGAATTGTGGATCCACCCGTGAACAAAAACAGAACTGGTTTGGGTTTCTCTTAGAAGAATGGCAGAGTCGAAGGTTTGAAGTCAAAGTCTACTATGAGAATCTATCATGATGTTTTCCGCAGCAGAGTTTACCTTCATCCAACCGATTATGATGTTAATGATGTTGAAGAGGATGAAGCAGAACAGGAAATGCCAAATTATATGACACATGGAGTCAGGGTTCAGAACTGGGTCACCATTGATATTCCCTCTTGCACACATATTTCAAAGTAATTTTATTTGATTAATATTTTTTTTCTTGAAAGGATTTCACTTTGCCCAAGGTGGAGGTATTAATGTTGTAGGGCTTATCTGTTTGCTGTGACTTTTAAGATCATTAATAAAAGTTGACATTGTTTCCCAAATTGTGTTTTTATTTTTTGCCTCTTTTTTCTTGGAAATTGTAATAAAAAAACCCTTTCAAAATAAATAATAACTGAAATTCAATTTGCATGATCACTTGTTATATGTGTCAGTTTCTAAAAAGCAATCATAAATCATATGTGCAGATTAATTAAAAAAAACGTTGAATACAATGACCATGAACCCTCTCCCAACTTTGAATGTCCTGTGTTTGGGGCTAAAGAAGAAGATTATGATGAGATTCCAGAAGAGGTCTCACTGTTTCTTGAGCACGAGGAAAATACCATTCAACCATATAAAGAGCCTTTGGAAGTGATCAGTTTGGGTTCAGAAGAAGATCCAAAAGAAATCAAGATTGGAGTCTTGCTGCATCCCGATATGAAGAAAAGGTTGATTGAGTTGTTGAAAGAGTATGTGGATATTTTTTCTTGGTATTACCAAGATATGCACGGTCTAGATATAGATATTGTCGAGCATCGTTTGCCGTTGAAGCCAGAGTGTCTGCCAATTAAACAAAAGTTGAGAAGAACTCACCCAGATATGGCAGTAAAGATCAAAGAGGAGGTTCTAAAGCAGATTAATGCTGGTTTTCTTGTGACGTCAGTGTATCCTCAATGGATTGCCAATATTATCCCAGTATTGAAAAAATACAGAAAAGTCTGCATGTGCGTAGATTACAGAGATCTAAATAAAGCTAGTTCAAAAGATGTTTTTCATTGCCTCACATCCACATGATAGTGGATAGCACAGAAAAATTCAAAGTATTCTCGTTCATGGACGGATTTTCCGGGTATAATCAAATAAGAATGGCTCCAGAGGACATGGAGAAAACAATGTTTATCACACCCTCGGGAACATTCTGTTACAGAGTGATGCCCTTCGGGTTGAAGAACGCTGGTGCAACGTACCAGAGGGCTATTACAACCCTATTCCATAATCTGATGCACAAGGAAATCAAATTATATGTTGATGATATGATTTCCAAATCCCAGACTGAAGAAGGGCATATAGAAGATTTATTGAAGTTGTTTCAGCGTTTTAGGAAGTATCGTCTCTGTCTGAATCCAAATAAATGCACCTTCGGTGTTCGATCGAGGAAGTTATTGGGTTTCATTGTTAGCCAGAAAGGAATTGAAGTTGACCCTGATAAAGTCAAATCAATTCAAGTAATTCCAGCACCAAGAACTGAAAAGAAAGTCAGAGGTTTCCTCGGACGTTTGAATTATATTTCCAGATTCATTTCCCACATGACTACAACATGCGAACCGATCTTTAAGTTGTTAAAGAAAGATCAAGGTTGTGTGTGGATGGATGACTGCCAAAGGGAATTTGAGAGTATTAAAGAATATCTTCTTGAACCTCCTATCTTGCTCCCTCCCGTAGAAGGAAGACCGTTGATTATATATCTGACAGCGTTAGATAAATCCATGGGTTGTATTCTTGGACAACAGGATGAAACATGGAAGAAGGAGTTTGCCATCTATTATCTCAGTATAAAATTCACGAATTATAAGTCGCGGTATTCCATGTTGGAAAAAACATGTTGTGCTTTAGTCTGGGCGGCAAAGCGTTAGCGGTAGTATATGTTGAATCACACCACTTGGTTGATCTCCAAAATGGATCCAATCAAGTACATTTTCGAAAAGCCTGCTCTTACTGGGAGATTTGCCCGATGGCAGATGTTGTTATCTAAATATGATATTGAATACCGCACTCAGAAGGCTATTAAAAGTAGTGTGTTGGCAGATTATCTTGCTCACCAACCAGTGGAAGATCACCAGTCTGCAGAATATGAATTCCCCGGTGAGGATGTGTTGTTCCTGAAAGTGAAAGATTATGATGAACCATTACATGAGGAAGGTCCTGACCCTGAATCTCATTGGAGTATGATATTTGATGGAGTTGTGAATGCTTATGGTAAAGGAATTGGTGATGTGGTTGTCACTCCTCGTGGATCGCACATTCCTTTTACTACAAGGTTAACATTTAATTGCACTAATAATATGGCGGAATACGAGGCTTGCATCATGGGTCTTGAAGAAACTATTGATCTCATAATTAAAATTCTCAATGTGTATGGTGATTCAGCTTTGGTAATAAATCAGATTAAAGGAGAATGGGACACTCGTCACCCTGGCTTGATCCCTTACAAAGATTATGCTAGAAGATTATTACCATTCTTCAATAAAGTTGAATTCCATCACATCCCTAGAGATGAAAATCAAATGGAGGATGCTCTGGCAATTCTGGATTATATGTATCAAGTGAATACTTGGAATGATATACCCCGAATTATGGTTCGAAGGCTGGATAGGCCCGCTCATGTGTTTACAATAGAGGAGGTAGCAGATGAAAAACCCTGGTATTATAATATCAAGCATTTTATTCAAACTCAAGAATACCCGATCGGTGCATCAAAGAAAGATAGAAAGACATTGAGAAGATTGGCAGGCAGTTTCTTCCTCAGTGAAAATGTGTTATACAAGAGAAATTATGACATGGTCTTACTCAGATCCGTGGAAAGACACGAAGCATACATGTTGATGCATGAGATTCATGAAGTTTCATTTGGCACTCATGCCAATGGACATTCGATGGCTAAAAAGATGCTAAGGGAAGGTTATTATTGGCTGACAATGGAATCTGACTGTTAAAAATTTGCAAAGAAGTGCCATAAATGCCAGATTTATGCAGACAAGGTCCATGTGCCTCTGACACTTCTCAATGTAATTTCCTCCTTGTGGCCTTTCTCTATGTGGATTATTGACATGATTGAGATGATAGAACCCAAAGCTTTGAATGGGCACTGTTTTATCTTGGTAGCAATTGATTACTTCACCAAGTGGGTGGAGGCTGCTTCATATACCAATGTTACTAAGCAGGTGGTTGTGCGCTTCATTAAGAATAATCTTATATGCTGGTATGGTGTCCCGAGCAGAATCATAACTGACAATGGCTCGAATTTGAACAATAAGATTATGACAGAAATGTGTGAAGAATTCAGGATTGTCCATCACAATTCATCTCCATACCGGCCAAAAATGAATGGGGCTCTTGAAGCTACTAATAAGAATATCAAGAGAATTATCCAGAAGATGGTTGTTACTTATAAGGATTGGCATGAAATGCTTCCTTTTGTGCTACATAGATATCGAACATATGTCCGCACTTCAACAGTAGCAACCCCGTTCTCCTTAGTATATGGAATGGAAGGTGTACTCCTAGTCGAGGTAGATATTCCCTCGTTGCGTGTTATAATGGAAACCAAGTTGACGGAGGCTGAATGGGTCCAGAACAGGTTTAACCAATTGAATTTCATTGAGGAAAAGAGAATGATAGCTTTGTGTCATGGCCAGTTATATCAGAGAAGAATGAAGAAAGCTTTTGATAAAAAGGTCAAACCTCGTGAAGTCATAGAAGGAGACCTCGTGCTCAGGAAGATCATGTCTTTCAACACTGATTCTAGGGGCAAGTGGACTCCCAATTTTGAAGGCCCGTATGTTTTTAAGAAAGCCTTCTCTGGTGGTGCATTTATTCTTGAACTTATGGATGGCGAGGAGTTCCCACGTCCCATGTCCCATGAATGTTGACGCAGTCAAGATATACTTCACCTAAAGAAATAAAAGAACAGCTCGCTAAGTTGAAAACCCGAAAGGGCGGCTTAGGCAAAAAGGAGCGTCTCGGTAGGCCGAAAACCTGAAAGGGAGATCTAGGCAAAAATTAGAGACATAAACAGAATAAATTTCCCGCTAAGTTGAAAACCCGCAAGACCAGCTTAGGCAAAAGTTAGGGATTTTATTAGCAAGTAACTACGTCAGACAAGACTTGATCGTTGAAGCAACAATCTTCTCGGATCCTTACCATACTTCAACAAAAGCTGCTGCTCAGGATTTCAAAAGTTGTTAGGGGGGATAGTGGTCATTGTATCTCAATGTATCTTTTCCATTATGTATTACCATTTCCCAAACTTTGTAATCATCTATGGAGTCTCTCCATTCGCAAACTACCATTCTATTAATAAAATTCGAGCTTTTACCCAAGTCTTTGTATTTCTTATTTTATTTAGCTTGCAAAGACTCCGTTTATTACTAATCATAACTTTCAAAGCAAAGAGATTAAATAACAAAATTAATTTTTCAAAAAAAAAAGAGATTTTTACAATTTACTTTTACTTTGAGATTTGTGATGAAACAATGACAACAAAAATGATGATCCCAGGAACAGACAAACTCCAGCTGATTTAAGAAGTTTTTGTTCCCCCCGAGAAGGGCTACTCGATTTGTTTTCACCATATTGGATTTATGGTTCCGGTATCCTCGGTCAAGTTTGGATTCGTTTCTCCTCTTTTCTGATTTTTCATAATGTGAAGTTTCAATCCGCGTTTTTCTCCAATGAAGTGGGTCTGAACTCCCCAGCGAAGTTTGATTCTTTCGGTGCCAGTCTGCTTTATTTGAGGCTGGTCTTGCAATCTCCAGTAGGGATGTTACTTTTGAAAAAACACTGGTTTTCCCGATGAAGCCTGAAGAAGGACGTTCTACCCCAGTATCTGTTTGATTTGTCCAGCTCCGGATTATGTTTCTCCTAGGTAAAGTTAAAAGCAGGTAGTAGGTTTGGTTTCCACAGTTGGCCTTTACCTTTCTTCAAATTATCATCTTAGTTGAAGCTTATCCGAGTGTTGTTAGTGCCCGAGGCAGATTTGCCTGGTTGTTCCCCATGTTGTGTATTTGTTTTGTCAGCATGCACAAGATAACACTCATACATTCATACATGCATCATGCATAGCTAAAATTGACAAATCATTGTTCATTGACATTTGTTAATATTTTTGTTGACATATTACCCTGTTTTGAAGAGATAAGTTACCCTCTTTTCATTAGAGCGTTGGTCTTAAGCAGAAAGCATATATTCTTTCAATTTACTCACTGAGTTGTCCCTCGTGGAAGATTCTTGCTTTAGCCTTCCTGTACAGCTCCTTGTTTGGATGGATTTGGTTTTCTCTCTTGAGTTTATTTCTCAAAGGCTTTATTTTGGTTGACTGTTTCATTCCAGTTTATTTCTGGTTTGGATCTGTGGTTCCCTGGCAATGCTATTCACTCTGGAATCCTAAAAAAAAACTCCAAGCTTTAGTTGGTGCATTTATTTTGCACAAGAAGACTGTATCCCCTTAGCGAGAATATCATGGCATCTCCCTAGGAAGTCATACCTCTTGCCCAAAAAAGTCATTTCCTTTTACAATCCTCAGTGACCGCAAATAGCAAGTTCTCTTTATTTGAGACAGCTTATGTATTATCCTTTCCAGGCGGAGTGCCTCGGTTAAAGAAGAAGTTGAGACCCGTTCTAGGCGAAACACCAGAATCTTGGGTAAACTTGTTATCTTTTTGCTATCTTCAGTGAATATTGATAGTTCATCGTCAGTGAACGGCAGTGATATGATATTTTCTCTTTCTACCTTCAGCAAAAGTTGGTAGACCATCGGCAGTGAACGTCGATGTTTGTTATCCTTTTGCTATCTTCAGTGAACGTTGAAAGTTCATCATCAGTGAACAGCGGTGATATGATATATTCTCTTTCTACCTTAAGTGAAATTTGGTAGACCATCAGCAGTGAACGTCAATGTTTGTTATCTTTTTGCTATCTTTAGTGAACGTTGATAGTTTATCGTTAGTGAACGGTGGTGATATGATATATTCTCTTTCTACCTTCAGTGAAAGTTGGTAGACCATCGGCAGTGAACGTCAATGTTTGTTATCTTGTTGCTATCTTTAATGAACGTTGATAGTTCATCGTCAGTGAGCGGTGGTGATATGATATTTTCTCCTTCTATCTTCAGTGAAAGTTGGTAGACCATCGGATGTGAACTTCGGTGCTTGTTATCTTTTTTCTATCTTCAGTGAACATTGATAGTTCATCGTCAGTGAACGGCGGTGCTATGATATTTAATTTTTGATATCTTCTATGAACGTGGGTAGTTCATCATCAGTGAACGGCGGTGATATATATTCTCCTTCTACCTTCAGTGAAAGTTGGTAGACCATCGGCAGTGAACATCGATGTTTTGTTATCTTTATCTCTACCTTCAGTAAACGTTGGTAGCTTCGCCTTAAGTAGAAGTTGGTGTGCCATCCTACCATCCTCTTTGATTCAGTTCTTTTGGTCCACCACTGATTTATTTTCCTGGTGGGGGTGCACCTTTGTTTCCTTATTGTTGCGTCCCCAGTGTTATTTTTGCGTCTCTTTGGTCCTGTTCATATGCATTCATGATCATAAGCATTTGCATGGTATCTTAGGGCCAAAAATAGGGTTTGTTTTTATATTTAAGTATCTTCGATCGCGTCGACACGAAGATTTTTAACCTTCATATCTCCAGATAGAAGAAACTAAAATAAGGGCAGCTGCTGTACCCCAATTTTTTCCCCCTAAGATCCCTTCATCATACCATGTTGATTCACTCACAACAAGATCACACTAGGATTCTTGGTTCCCCTCCCTACTTTGAGCTTTGCTCCTTTTGAGGAATTACCAAACACCTTGACTTATGTTCCTTTTGTGATCATTAATATTGTTTTGTTTTCTTCACTTAACTAATAAAATACAACGTTGGCTTGTCTTGCTTGTTGTCCATGTAGGTAAGGGCAATGAGATTTAACAAATTACTCCATGGGTTCATGAGTTTATTTCCATGCCCTAGCCAATAAAAGCTTGAGAGGTTCAAACCTCACCATTAGAGTGGTTTTGGAAGAAATGGCATGGAAAATTTTGTTTGGGTTCATCACATTTCAATGTTACTAGATTTGACTCAAAAGTACAGGGGGTTGATTGGAGAAGCTGTTATGTTTGGACAAGGCCTTGTTCATATTGGACACAAGGGAATAGTTCTATCAAATTTCAAGATATTGAAGTGTTTTTGGTGGCTATTAGTCCTCATTATCATCTTCAACAAATTCTATTCACAAAGCAAGGATATTGGTACAATAAGTTTGTTCAAACTTGTCAAAGTTCTCCAAGGCATTTTCTTGATCTAGAAGCTAGGGTTTTGAACTTCAAAGGAATATATCTTGTTCACCTTTTGGTATTTTTGAGTGATTCCAAAGACATCCTTCTCTTAAAAGGGTTATCAACAAATAAATTCAAAAGTTCCAAGGAGTTTTCATATGGAATAAACTTGGTGAAGAAGAAAGATTACAAGTCATCCAGATGAATCCACAATTTTACATAAGTAACTTCAATTGATCATAACTTGGTCAATTTTCATCACCTTGGGTCCATTATTTTTCCATAATTATCTTGAAGATGTGAACTTGATGCCTTCTTTTATATGCAAAGTGGGAAAATGGATGGAGGTTGCCTTGAATATGCAAAATATTATAGGTCATTTCATGATTTTTGGCCAACTTAAACAAGTCATAACTTGCTCAATTTTTGGACATTTTGAGTGGTTCAAGTTTCAAAATGTCATTTAATAGATCTACTTCATTCCATCTTTTTTGGTCAAGAGCAAATTTCAAGTGGAAGGCCATGTTTGGATGCAAAAGATTATAGGTCATTTTTAAAGAAGAATTTGAAATATTTCTAAGTATGGAAAGTCAACCCTTTTTCTTCAACTTTGACTCAATGCAGCTTTCAGCTCAAGCATCCATTTCATTCCATTATTTTTCCATTGCAAATCTTGCAACCTCATCTTTCTAAAGCATCAAGAATCATGCCCTAAGACCCTTTGAGTTGGAAATGCCATGGATTTGAATTTGGTAACTTGAAACTGAATTTTCCACAAAGTCGGAATTTTGAAATCCATAATGTGACTTCTAAACACAAGATTTATGCGTGTTTTGGATTTAAACTTGATTAGCAAACTTTCCAGAAGTGATTAGCACCCCAAAACGCAACATTTGGTTGAGTTTTGATGGAAATGAAGTCACACTTCACTCGTGCTCGACCTTCATCCAATTTCCCTCCGAACTTCCTTGTTTCTTCCAATTTTCATTCCCATTCAATTCCCTATAAATAGAGGGTCATCCCCCATTAATTTCTTCAAGCTTTGAGAGCCAAAAACATCCTACCAAAACCTCACACGAACCCATCTTTTTTAAATTCAGTTTCTGAGATTTAAGCTCCCTTTTCCAAAATTCTTTGCGCATTCATCATCCTTAAGTATCATACAAACTCTCCAGCACTTACACCAATCAAAATGAGCCATAATTCAAGCTACAGAAGTCCAGTTTCAGAGCTTCTTCCTTGAACTTCGAAAAGGTATAATTCTCCCCCATTTGGATCCAAATCAAGCACTAATATATTCTACTCCTTCTCCTGATTCTAATGTTGCTTACAATTTTTAAATTCATTGAGAATTGAGAGAGAAATCTCAAATTGAAGGTGCTCTCTATTTTCTGGGTTTTTGATTCATATCTCTCTCCATACCTTATATAAATTTGGCGCGATGGTGGTGTTAGAATCGTCTTGAAGAGACGAGTTCAATGATACTAGCCTGGGATTCTAATTTTTCCATTTGAAGGATCTCACAAAATCCCCATTGCAGGGTGTCTGAAAGTTGAAGACGATGACATGTCTCGTCTCAGCCAATGATAGTGTGCCAAATGTTTTAATTTCATTGGTTGCCCTTTTCTGATCCTATGTGTATCTCACTAAGGTCCATATCAAGCACAGCGCGTCTGATCCACTGGATCAGCTTACTAACGCATTTTGACTATGATCTGATGGTCCACATCTTTTTGGTTTTATTTTATTTTCTGATTTTATATCTTTTATTTAATAAATTTTCAAAAATTCATAACTCTTTTATTTTTTATCCAAAAATTATGAAAAAATTCACAAAAATACTTTGAGTTATTTCTGATCTCATGACTATTTTTTCATATTTTCATTTTGATATTTGATATTTTTTTGTATTTTTTGAATCATTTCCTTTCTTTTAATTACTTAAAAAATACTTCTGACATTTTTTAATTCTGAAAATTTTCATAAATATTATTTTGCATATTTTTGACTTTCTTAAAATTTTATGGAATTTTATATTGAGGTTTACTATTTTTGACCTATTTTCTATTTTTTTGAGCAATTTTAAATAGTTTAAAAATAGTTTCTAACTTTTAAAAATTACAAAAAAAATTATAAAAATATTTGGATCCATTTCTGATTTTTCTATGGTCTTACTTTTTATTTTTTTTATTAATTTGAACATAATTGGTATTTTTTTCTCTTTATTTTCTATTTTTAAACATTATTTTTTTAACCCTTTTGTATATATTAAAATGTGATATTATTTTGTGACTATTTTCTGGTTGATCTTGGGTTAGATTTTGGATCATGAACTTTATTAACATCATTGGATCCATGGTGTTGAGTTTAACTCCACAAAAATGGATGAATGATTTTAATAATAGTTTGATTAAAATTTAATTCAAATGTGGTTTGTATATTTTTTCCCTATCCCTCTTCATCTCATTCCCTTCTTATTGCACTAGGTGTTATTGGAGCATGATCTCTATATCATGTCTCAAAACAAATGGTGCATAAATTTCTATTGACCGGACTCAAAATAGGTGCGACTTCTATATAAGTCCACTTACAATTGCTTAACATAGCGCTAAATTTTGTCCTGATTCGAATAAATGATCATTCGTGGCCCAAACTTATGATTGCAAGCCCAAGTATGTTAATTTGATCTCTTTGATCTAATAACCTTGAGATTCATTGTGTGGAGCTTTGGTTCTACCAATCCTCTAATGGGTCTACAACACCTTTGGTCAATGTGGATCACTTAAACATCGTTGATCATTAAATGGTACTTGTGAGAATTCTAAATGGATGATATACTTGACAAAAAGCAAATGCAACTTGTTATGTGGAGGCTTTGGTTCTACCAATCCTCTAATGAATTCCAAATGCAAGTTTCAAGATGGTCATCCAACTAACCACTAATTATTGATTTACTTTACCTTATGTTTTATTCTTCCTTATGTTTTATGTACTATTTATTTTTAGCATTTACATTTCATGCCATTTTCATCTTTACTCGTTTGAGCATTTATTTTCTTGCCATTTTGTACTTTGCTCACTTGAGCTTTTCTTTTCCTTTCTTAAGATACTAAATAATCAACATAAACCCTAAAAAAATCCTTAATGGTACTTGGACTATTTGGTTACTATCATTGGCATTATGGAGCATGGGACCTTTTCTTGGACTTAGGATTATAAACCTTGGCCTATCTTGGATACCTTGTGATCTTATCTGATTATTTTGTCTGGAGCTCTTGAGGTTTGCCTCAAGACATTGGGTTGTTTGTTTGTTTTGTGTGCAGGTTATTGTGATTACACCCTTTGTTTGTAATCTGAAATCCACCCGTATACAGTCGTTACTCTGCCCAATTTTTTATGAAGACTTAATACACTTGAAGTTTGGTTCTCTCAAGAGGTCTAGTATCTTTTCTTGCTTGGTTTCAATCCAAAGAATGGGAATTCTATCTTGGCTCATAATGTCAAGTATTGGCTTTTTGTTGGTTAGATGGTTCTTATCCCTAGCTTTTACCTTATGCTTTAGGATAGTCCCTTCTTCTCCTCCCATCTTCTTTAATTTCAAAAATCTTCTTCCTCCTTTTGAAAACCCTTCTTGTTTTAAACTTGAACCACGTTTATAATAAACTTGGACTTATGTCCATGCATTTTCAAAACATTTTCATAAATAAACTCCAACAACTTAATAATACCTTGACATTTTTTTTGTGTGAGAAGACTAAAAGTTAATCAATATCATTTCAAACCATTTTGCCACTTTTGATTTTTATCTTTAAAACTTTTCTTAAAAGATTAAACTCTTGTCAATCCTTGTAGTGATGCAAATAACTATACTTCTACAATATGTAGTGAAGAGAGATATTTTCCACGTGGGTGTTGAGTAAGGCATTGTTGATTTTAAAATCCAAGCCATATCCTACACTTTGAGATGATGCAAATTCTCCTTTCTCATGATTGTGGGTAGTAGGTGTGTTTTCCACACGGACAATGATGATGATGTTTTATCTTATAAAATTAACCAACACATTTGGGTTTTAAATTTTTGAAAGAGGAACTACGTGTACCCTGATCCCCTATTGCACGAAAGGTGGTGCGTAGGCACTAAAGGTTCGCAACCGCGGCGAGTGCAAAAATCATAAAATATATATTTCTTTTCTCACCTCCACCATCCATTTTATATAACAGTTTATTTATAGCCAAAATATACATATTTTTTACAAAGAGGCTCTTGCGGAGTTATGTAGATGTTTAGGGTGCTAATATCTTTCCTTTGCATAACCAACCCCCTTACCTTGAATCTTTCCCCCTCTTTTTGGGTTATTCTCTCTTTTCCCATTCCTTTGGAAACAATAAAGCATGGTGGTGATTTTTATTTTGATTTGTATAAAGTCTAGTCAATCCAATGGCTTAGTATTGAACATTTCTACCGTTACAGAAAAATGGCGACTTCACTGGGGACAGGTTGACCTCTTGCTGGTCCATCCCTAAGTGGGTTAAGCCTATCTTTGTTTATATCTGTATATGTGTTATTACTGTTTTTTGTGTTATATGTTATATGTATGTTTGTCTGGATTTTCCTGGTTTTCAGGGTGCTTGGTGATTACTCATAAGTCTTATACCCAGACTTGGGCAAACTTTAAGATAAGACGGGCGATATACTCATGTTAACTTTGAGGGAGTAATCCCAAAAAAGGAGGCATGAGATCCCCCACTCAGAGGAGGCCCCTTTGACTGTAGTGTCGTTTACCGAGTAATCAGGAAGACGTACTGCTTTCGACCTAGGAGCCTGCTAAAACTGAGGACCGTAGAATACCAAACTCATCTTGGCCTTTTAGGTGTAGTGCGGAAGCTATGATGGAGTAATCCAAAAATAGTTGTCATGCGATACTATGCTCGGACGAGTCTTTCTTGAGAATATTACTAATTACCGAGTTAACCGGGAAGTTGGTAATATCCGAAGGAAGGATGTAGACTCTGGGAACCTCTAGAACCTTGTTTGGCATGTGATAACCGTCATACCCCAATTTTTTTACCTAAGATCCCATTTTTATTATTTGCATTTTTATACAAAAGTCAAGGTCATGAAGTACGGTCGATTTTAACTTCTCACCTTCGAGCATTGACTATGCAGAAATTGTCAAGTATTTTGAACATTCTTAGCCTATGTATCACTAACTTCTAATCAAGCACGAAGTGTGCGTTTTTTGTTTCTTTGATTTCATTTGCAGGAAACAGATCTGAATCAAGAGTATTAGACGTCACGCCTCGATTAGGGTTCAGAATCTCTCAAGCCAGAAGTACAATTGATCGTTGATTCTTGAAGACAGATTCATCAGGGGAATCGTGTGTTTATTTCCACGCCTTGTTCGACAAGTGGTCTTAAGCTTCTCCACAACTTTCTCAGAGCATAAACAATATTTCATCATCACGGGTTCACATGTACATCAAGATGCTTTGGAATGCGAAGAAAGATCAAGTTTTCTTCCATCCAATTCCAAGCCTTGAACTGCAATTTTTCAAGAAAGTCATCCGCAAGGGAAAAATGGTCAAAAGCACACTGAAAAGTCAAACTTTGACTTTCAGATCAAATCAAGTTTCAACAATTTTATTTCATCAAGACATGAGATTGGTTCATAAAAAAAATTAGGAGTTAGAAGTTACTTTGGAAAAATAAATTTTTTTAAACATTTAGAAAATTTTCTAAGTGTTAAGAGTATGTGATACTTCAGAACTTCTGAGCCAGCCTCCATGCAAGTGCAGTCAGAAGTTGCAAATTTAGTTCAGAACATAGCCTTCAATCAGAACATGGCTCTTCAGCCTCCATGTAAGTGCAGTCAGAAGTTGCAAATTTGATTTAGAACATAGCCTTCAATCAGAATATGGCTCTTCAGCCTACATGCAAGTGCAGTCAGAAGTTGCAAATTTGGTTAAGAACATAGCCTTCAATCAGAACATGGCTCTTCATCCTCCATGCAAGTGCAGTCAGAAGTTGCAAATGTGGTTCAGAATACAATCTTCCATCAGAACGTGACTCTTCAGCACATAGAGGTTCCGCTTCTGATCTTCTGTGATCAGAACATCACCAAATCCCAAAACCTCGTTTAAGTAACCTGCTGCCCTGCTACATTACAGTCCTGCCATAACACTCCAAGGTGTTGCTGATCCAGTCCATGCCTGCACTTTCTCAAACCCCATATTTGCATCAAATTAGCATACGAAAAATTTGATTAAAAAAAGCATTGGAACAGTATACCAAAAAGGTTTGAATCCCATTTGTTTTTCCCCCCAAAACCATAACAAACCCATCTATAAATACTTTGTTCCATCACACGTTCAAGGGGCTGGATTTTGGAGGAGAGATTGGTAAAAAAAAGGGAGAGAAAAGGAAGTTGAAACCTTCATAAAAAATCCATAAAACCAAACATTTGTTCTTCCTTTTGAATCAAATAGCTTGGCACTTCCTCTTCTGTTACTCTTGCTGATTCCAGAACATCCAAAAGTAGCAGCTCAAAGCTCCAAGCCCACGTTACAGGTACAAGGTAAGTCTTTATGACTTTGCTTGTTTTTATTTTGAACATCATTAACATGTAAATATCATAGTATTAATGTTGTCCATATCATTGCATAAGTAGAAAAACTGTGGATCAAAACTTCTTGATTAAGGATAGGCTCAGGATCAGGATTAGAACTTTTGTAAATTGTTTTGCTTTTTTATCCTTATGATTTGTTGTTTGTTGAAAATTGATTAAATTGTTGATGTGTTGATTAAGAGTTGAAATATGGCATAGAACTTCTGATGTTCACTTACAGTTTTAGCACAACACAGAACTTCTGAGTTCTCCTCACTGTTTTAACATGCAGAACTTCTATGATTTTTCTCACTGTTAACACGCACAGAACTTCTAAGTTCTCCTCACTGTTTAAACACACTGAACTTCTGATATTCACTCACTGCTAACGCACACTGAACTTATGATGTTCACTCATTATTTTAACACTTACAATTTCTGATTTTCATACGTTGTTAACACACACAGAACTTCTATGATTCACTCACTATTCTAACACAGCACAGAACTTTTGAGTTCTCCTTACATGTTAAATACACTGAACTTCTGATGTTTCCATTCGCTGTTTTCAAACACTCAGAGTTTCTGATTTTCACATGCTGACAATACACATAACTTCTGACGTTTACTCACTATTTTAGTGTAATACAGAACTTCTGAGTTGTGGCCCACTGTCTGAATACAACCCAGAGCTTCTGTGTTTTCCCTCTAACGTGTCTTGTAGGACCTCAGAGTTTACCAATCCAGAACTTATGATTCCACTGACGTTCCTTTCTGAGTCATCATGCGCCTGGCTTCAGAACTTCTGATTCCTGTTATTTTGCTTGCAGCAGCGTTGTTTCTATCTTTCATTTATTTTCCTTTTCATCATTTTTAATATTAACATAAAAAGATATAAAAATATTTTCCTTTTAATTTATTCCTTTTTTTTAATTCATTAAGACAAAAAACTCAATTTTCAAACTCACACCTTTTAAGTCAAAACTTCGACATTAGGTCGTCGTATCTTCAAAATCTCGTCCACACCCATTTTTAGCCAAACAAACCATTTTAATCAAACAAATAATTTTAACTGAAAAACAGATATTTCAAAAGGTTCCTGCAGAGTACCGCAGATGCATTGGGTGATAATACCTTCCCATTGCATAACCAACCCCCGAACTCTCGATCTCCTTCAAAAATGCATTGTATTTTTCATTACTTTTAAGTGTTATTTTACATTGCATATTTAAGGGTTTTATTTCGCTCTTTTCCCTTTTCCCTTGGAAATAATAAAGCGCGGTGGCGACTCTTGCTATTTGCGATTCAAGTTAATTAATAGCTTGATCTCCGATTTTGACCGCTATAATAAATTTTTAGACCAACACCTTATGGGTAGTACCTTCGACCTCATGCTCGTGACGTTGAACCTATGAATCCTATATGTGTGATCTTGTGTGTGATTTTTTCATCATGCATCCATGCACTCATAGCATCTTTTGAAGAAACCATATTTCAAGGGATTTTAAAGGTTGACTATTTGTGAATATCTCAGGTACTTTTAACCATGGATTCTGGAAAGAGAAAGACCGGGAAATACAGGTTCAAGGATCCCAAGATAGATGAGTTGATCAGTCTAATTCCCGAGATCGAGTGTTCTACAGACTTTCGGAAGAAGTATGGATCCATTATCCCTCTCATGAAGCTGAAGATGAAGGAGAGTTTTCTCTCGACAATGGTCCAGTTCTATGATCCGATGTATCATTACTTTACTTTTCCCAACAATCAGTTGATGCCTACACTGGAGGAGTATTCTTATCTATTGGATTTACCTGTTACCGATAGTGTTCCTTTTACTGGTTTGGACGGTGAGCCAAAACCACATGAGATTGCTGCTTTGATTCATCTGGGGAAGTCTAAGGTGGAAGCCCATATGACTACTAAAGGAGGGATTAGAGGATTACCAGCTCAGTTATTATTGGAGAAAGCTCGTTACTTTGCCAGGATGAAAAGTACAGTTGCTTTTGAGGCCATCTTTGCTCTACTTGCTTACAGGTTGTTCTTATTTCCTAATATGGACAAGTTTGTCGACACTAATGCTATCAGGATTTTCATGATTGGAAACCCAGTTCCTACATTGTTGGGTGATGCTTCTTACTCCATTCATCTTCGGAATTCTTATCATGGGGGAATGATTATTTGTTGCACGCCTCTGTTGTACCGGTGGTTTATCTCTCATATGCCTCAGTCTAATGCTTTTTGGGATGTCAAGAAGGAAACCCGTTGGGCTCCTAAGATCATGGCACTTACTCACTCGTACATTGATTGATATCATCGAGCCTATCAGGATATAGAGATTATTGACAGTTGTGGTAGTTTCCCTAATGTACCTCTTCTTGGTACAAAGGGAGGAATTAACTATAACCCTGTTCTTGCGTGGGGATAGCTTGGTTATCCGATGAGGGATAAACCGAATAGTATTAATTTGAGTAGTTTCTTTCTGAAGGAAGGGGAAGACCATAGGGAAGCTAGGGAGCAGATTGCAAAGGCCTGGTGTCACATTCATAAGAAGGGTATGAAGGATTTGGGACCTAGGGTGTTGTTTCTTTGGAGCCATATCTTAAGTGGATCCGATCAAGAGCCATTCAGTTAAAGATGTCGTATACCCGGGAGACACCTATGCCTGATCTGTTTGTGAAGACCACTCCTCCCTTATTAGATGATTTGGAAGAGCTGTAACTTGCTTTGGTTAGGATGTAACAGGAAAGCGATGCTTGGAAGAACAAGTTCCGGACTTTAGAGAGTTCCTACAGAGAAGACCTGAAGGAGAAAGATGACTTGATTGAGATGCTTGAGAGTCGGGCAGTAGATTCTATGGAGAGGCAAGGGGATTTATTTTCTCCTAAGCCTCAATCAGGTGCTGATCACTTACTTCCTGATTCAGATGATTGGAAGGAGATTGCCATCAGACATATGGAAGAAAACCAGAGGTTGAAGGCTCAGATTGCCAGGCTCACGGGGAAGCGTCAGCGTATAGAGTGATCTCCATCAGTTCTTTTTCTCAGGATTTTAGATTGTATTTTCATCTTGTACTTGAGATCATAGAAACTTGTAATCCATTTTGGAGTTATTATAATAAATATTTTAAGTATTTCAAAAGCTTTATTACTTTGATGTTTGCAATATGTCTATAAACCTTAAATCCCTTGAAATATTAAATAATGAAGTAAAAAAATCATATGCATTGCATACCATGCATCATATTGCACATATTTCTTGTATTTATTGTGCATATCCAGGTGTCTTACCAAGCTTCTTTACTTTATTCAGCAAGTTGACTCATCACTATAATACTCGGGCTAATTTCAAAAAGAAGATGGACAACTTAGAACAGGAGAATCGCGAGCAGCGCGAAGAAGTTTCTGCTTTGAAGGCTGGCATGGCCATTCTGACTACTCTGATGGAAGCTCTGGTGGCTACTCAGAATCAGCCACCGAGTGTTCAACCTCAACCAACAAGGGTAACTACTGAAGCTCTGATTGTTCTCGTATCTGCTACTCCAGTTTTTGTTCAGAATCGCATGCCTCAAGGTTATCCATGGGGAATGCTAGAGAATTTTGCACCTGAAGGTTTCAATCTTGATACTCCAGTGGTTCAGACTATTGTTACTCCGGCACCTCCTGTGGTGCATGTTGTTCCTGCTGCACCTCCTTCGGTGAATATGGTTCTGATTGTTAATGATAATGTGTGTCGTCCTTTCCCTCCACCAAGTGAAGACTTGGGTCTTTAGGACAGAACGGATGATTTTCAAGAGCAGTTTGACAAGATGCAAAGAGAGATGAAGGCCTTCAGGGGAAAAGAGCTATTTGGGCAGAATGTGAATGAGCTATGTTTGGTCCCAAATGTTAAGATACCTGCTAAGTTTAAGGTCCCGGAGTTTGAGAAGTATAAGGGTAACACTTGCCCTCGTGCTCATCTGGTGATGTACGTGAGGAGAATGTCTACCCATACTGACGATCAGCATCTGTTGATTCACTTTTTTCAGGATAGTTTGACTAGTGCTGCATTGAAGTGGTATATGAGTTTGGACAATGCTAATATTCATACTTTTAATGATTTGGGAGAAGCATTCATCAAACAATACAAGTACAACATGGACATGGTGCCTGACCGTGATCAACTTAGGGCCATGGTTCAGAAAGGCAGGGAATCATTCAAAGAGTATGCACAGAGATGGCGTGAGGTAGCCGCCCAAGAGATTCCTCCCATGGAAGAGAAGGAGATGACTAAGATTTTCTTAAAGACGCTGGGTGCTTTCTACTATGAGAGGATGGTAGCAAGCGCACCAAGTGACTTTACTGAAATGGTAGGAATGGGTATCCGCTTAGAAGAGGCTGTAAGAGAAGGCCGTTTGACGAAGAGTAAAGGATCTGGAGGTGTAAAAAAGACATCTTATGGGTTTACTAAGAAGAAAGAAGGGGATTCAAATGTTGTTATGCAAGAGAGGAGGGTAAAGGCTCCTAGAGGGAATTATCAGCGTCATCAGCAAGTCGCCTCAGTTACTCCTGTTGTAAGTACAGCTCCAACTACCGTTGCTTATCAGAGACTGTCCCAGTAGGGAAATCAAAGATATAATCAGAGAAGGGAGAGTTATGACCTTATTCCCATGACCTATATAGATTTTCTACCGGCCTTGATTCAGAAAAAGTTGGTCCAGACACGACCACCTCCCGCCATACCAGCACCATTGCCTTGGTATTACAAAGCAGACCAAACATGTACTTTTCATCAGGGAGCACCAGGGCATAGTGTTGAGAATTTTTACCCTTTGAAGAATGAGGTGCATAAATTGGTAAAGTCTGGTGTTCTATCTTTCAAGGAAATGGGACCTAATGTGAAAGATAATCCTCTACCGAAGCATGGTGGAGTAAATGTTGTAATTATGGTGGCCGTTTGTCCAGGCGACTTCCGGATTTTTGACATTAATCTGGTTAGAGGAGATTTGGTGAAGATGCAAGCAGATCTCTGTGAATTTAGCTAATACACGCATGACCATTCCGACTGTGCTATTTGCTGTACAAATATACTAGGTTGCGATAAGATAAAGGTTGATTTACAAGAGATGATGCATGAGGGCCTCATCCACATAATCAAGCCTAGGGAAGAGTATGAAGAGGAAGTGAACATGGTTTCTGGATGTCCTAGTGAATTCAGAATTTTTGATGTAGAGTATATGAATGAGGATCTCGTGCAGTTGCATGCTACCTTCTGCCATACGGTTGGTCAGGTGGAACACCAATATGGATCTTGCCTAGTTTGCTATCGAGATCCCTGAGGATGTTCAATCGTGAAAGAGGGTGTTCAATTGTTGTTAGATAATGGAACTATCAAGATCACAGGTCAGAGAGATGATTATCATGAAGTTGATATGGTTGAGGTTTGTTTAATGGAAGAAGAGTCAGAGGAAGAGTATGCCTCCACGGATGAGTATTTCTCTTCAGAAGAAGATTTGTTTTCCAGAAATAACTTATTGATGACTGATTATGTTGAAGAAGGGGTAAACGTCATTGTGCCTTGTTTCGGTGCACCAGCCCATTTTGAAATAGAGTATCATAGAAAACCAGTTGTTACCCCATTGGTGATTAGTTTACCAGGTCCTATCCCCTACAAATCAGATAAGAATGTGCCTTACAAATACAACGCTACAATCTTAGAAGATGGGGTGGAAATTCCCATCCAGCCAACGCCCGATGTTGGGAATATAGCTGAAAATAGCAGGGTGACCCGTAGAAATCGTGTGTTTGTGCCGGTTGTTCGGAGAGATGTCGCTGCTGGATAGAAAATTGATGAGAATGATGAACCTAAGAAGGCTACAGGATAGACCAGTGGAGCTACGCTAGAGAAAGAAGTGGATGATATTTTGAAGATAATCAAGATGAGCGACTATAGAATTGTAGATCAGCTACTACAGACTCCTTCAAAGATGTCTATCTTAGCTTTATTAATGAACTCCTCTTCTCATAGAGAATCTCTGATGAGAGTACTGGACCAAGCTTTTGTGGAGAGCGACATGCCAGTAGATTAATTCAGCAGCGTAATTGGAAACATTACGTCATGTAATAACTTGAGTTTCTGCGATGATGAATTACCAGATGAAGGGAGGAATTACAACCTGGCCCTCCATATATCTATGAACTGCAAGAATGATTCTCTATCCAATGTGCTAATTGATAATGGATCTGCACTGAATGTTATACCGAGGAGTACTCTCATGAAGTTGAAATATCAAGGGACACCTATGCGCCTGAGTGGCATCATTGTGAAAGCTTTTGATGGGTCGAGGAAATCTGTCATCGGTGAAGTGGACTTACCCATCCATATAGGACCACATTTGTTCCAGATAACCTTCCAGGTCATGTACATTATTCCCGCATATAGTTGTTTGTTAGGACGGCCATGGATACATGAAGCAGGGCCTGTCACTTCAACTTTACATCAGAAGCTGAAATTTGTGCGTGAAGATAAGGTGGTGATTATAAGTGGGGAGCAGGCATTGTTGATATCTAATTTGTCCTCCTTCAGTATTGTAGAAGCGGATGAGGCAGCTGTTGGAACCCAGTTCCAAGCCCTATCCGTTGACAACATAAGGAGAAATGAGAATTTCATGGTTTCGCTGAAGGACGCGCAGCAGGTTGTGCGTAATGGTCATAATGAAGTTTGGGGGCGAATTGTGGATCCACCCGTGAACAAGAACATAACTGGTTTGGGTTTCTCTTAAGAGAATGGCAGAGTTGAAGGTTTGAAGTCAAAGTCTACTATGAGCAGCTATCATGATGTTTTCCGGAGCGGAGTTTACCTTCATCCAACCGATTTTGACATTAATGCTGTTGAAGAGGATGAAGCAGAGCAGGAAATGCTGAATTATGTGACGCATGGAGTCGGGGTTCAGAACTAGGTCACCATTGATATTCCCTCTTGCACACATATTTCAAAGTAATTTGATTTGATTAATCTTTTTTTCTTGAAAGGCTTTCACTCTGCCTAAGGTGGGGGTATTAATGTTGTAGGGCTTATCTGTTTGTTGTGACTTTTAAGATCATTAATAAAAGTTGACTTTGTTTCCCAAATTGTGTTTTTGTTTTTTGCTTTTTTTTCTTGGAAATGGTAATAAAAAAAACCCTTTCAAAATAAATAATAACTGAAATTCAATCTGCATGATCACTTGTTATATGTGTCAGTTTATAAAAAGCAATCATAAATCATATGTGCAGATTAATTAAAAAACCCATTGAATACAATGACCCTGCACCCTCTCCCAACTTTGAATGTCCTGTGTTTGGGGCTGAAGAAGAAGATTATGACGAGATTCCATAAGAGGTCTCACGGTTTCTTGAGCACAAGGTAAATACCATTCAACCATATAAAGAGCCTTTGGAAGTGACCAATTTGGGTTCAGAAGAAGATCCAAAAAAATTCAAGATTGGAACCTTGCTGCATCCTGATGTGAAGAGAAGATTGATTGAGTTATTGAAAGAGTATGTGGATATTTTTTCTTGGTCTTACCAAGATATGCCCGGTCTAGATACAGATATTGTCGAGCATCGTTTGCCGTTGAAGCCAGAGTGTCCGCCAATTAAACAAAAGTTGAGAAGAACTCACCCAGATATGGCAGTAAAGATCAAAGAGGAGGTTCTAAAGCAGATTAATGCTAGTTTTCTTGTGACGTTAGTGTATCCTTAATGGATTGCCAATATTGTCGCAGTACCGAAAAAGACGGAAAAGTCTGCATGTGCGTAGATTACAGAGATCTAAATAAAACTAGTCCAAAAGATGATTTTCCATTGCCTCACATCGACATGT
This sequence comes from Vicia faba, assembly GCA_948472305.1. Lineage (NCBI taxonomy): Eukaryota > Viridiplantae > Streptophyta > Magnoliopsida > Fabales > Fabaceae > Vicia > Vicia faba. The sequence goes on from OX451739.1 coordinate 1,031,114,718, forward strand.
TAGTGGATAGCACAACAAAATTCAAAGTATTCTCGTTCATGGACGGATTTTCCGGGTATAATCAAATAAGAATGGCTCCAGAGGACATGGAAAAAACAATGTTTATCACACCCTGGGGAACATTCTGTTACAGAGTGATGCCATTCGGGTTAAAGAACGCTGGTGAAACGTACCAGAGGGCTATGACAACCCTATTCCATGATCTGATGCACAAGGAAATCAAAGTATATTTTTATGATATGATTTCCAAATCCCAGACTGAAGAAGGGCATATAGAAGATTTATTGAAGTTGTTTCAGCGTTTGAGGAAGTATCGTCTCCTTCTGAATCCAAATAAATGCACCTTCAGTGTTTGATCAGGGAAGTTATTGGGTTTCATTGTTATCCAGAAAGGAATTGAAGTTAACCCTGATAAAGTCAAAGCAATTCAAGAAATTCCACCACCAAGAACTGAAAAGCAAGTCATAGGTTTCCTCGGGCGTTTGAATTATATTTCTAGATTCATTTCCCACATGACTGCAACATGTAAACCGGTCTTTAAGTTGTTAAAGAAAGATCAAGGTTGTGAGTGGACAGATGACTGCCAAAAGGCATTTGAGAGTATTAAAGAATATATGCTTAAACCTCCTATCTTGCTCCCTCCCGTAGAAGGAAGACCGTTGATTATGTATTTGACAGTGTTAGATAAATCCATGGGTTGTATTCAGGGACAACAGGATGAAACAGGGAAGAAGGAGTTCGCCATCTATTATCTCAGTAAAAAATTCACTGATTGTGAGTTGCGGTATTCCATGTTGGAAAAAACATGTTGTGCTTTAGCCTGGGCGGCAAAGCGTTTGCGGCAGTATATGTTGAATCACACCACTTGGTTGATCTCTAAAATGGATTCAATCAAGTACATTTTCAAAAAGCCTGCTCTTACTGGGAGAATTTCCCGCTGGCAGATGTTGTTATCTGAATATGATATTGAATACCGCATTCAGAAGGCTATTAAAAGTACTGTGTTGGCAGATTATCTTGCTCACCAACTAGTGGAAGATCACCAGTGTGTATAATATGAATTCCCCGATGAGGATGTGATGTTCCTGAAAGTGAAAGATTGTAATGAACCATTACCTGAGGAAGGTCCTGACCCTGAATCTCGTTGGAGTAGGATATTTGATGGAGCTTTGAATTCTTATGGTAAAGGAATTGGTGAATTGATTGTCACTCCTCGTGGATCACACATTCCTTTTACTGCAAGGTTAACATTTGATTGCACTAATAATATGGCGGAATACGAGGCTTGCATCATGGGTCTCGAAGAAGTTATTGATCTCAATTAAAATTCTCGATGTGTGTGGTGATTCAGCTTTGGTAATAAATCATATTAAAGGAGAATGGGACACTCGTCACCCTGGCTTGATCCCTTACAAAGATTATGCTAGAAGATTATTACCATTCTTCAATAAAGTTGAATTCCATCACATCCCTGGAGATGAAAATCAAATGGCGGATGCTCTGGCAACTCTGGCTTCTATGTACCAAGTGAATACTTGAATAAAATACCCCGAATTATGGTTCGACGGCTAGATAGGTCCGCTCAATAGTTTACAACAGAGGAGGTAGCAGATGAAAAACCCTGGTATTATGATATTAAGCATTTTCTTCAGACTCAAGAATACTCGATCGGTGCATCAAAGAAAGAAAGAAAGACATTGTGAAGATTGGCAGGCAATTTCTTCCTCAGTGAAAATGTGTTATACAGGAGAAATTATGACACGGTCTTGCTCAGATGCGTGGATAGACACGAAGCAGACATGTTGATGCATGAGATTCATGAAGGTTCATTTGGAACTCATGCCAATGGACATTCTATGGCTAAAAAGATGCTAAGGAAGGTTATTATTGGATGACAATGGAATCTGACTGTTACAAATTTGCAAAGAAGTGCCATAAATGCCAGATTAATGCATACAAGGTCCATGTGACTCCGACACTTCTCAATGTAATTTCCTCCCCGTGGCCTTTCTCTATGTGGGTTATTGACATGATTGGGATGATAGAACCCAAAGCTTCGAATGGGCACCGTTTTATCTTGGTAGCAATTGATTACTTCACCAAGTGGGTGGAGGTTGCTTCATATGCCAATGTTACTAAGCAGGTGGTTATGCACTTCATTAAGAATAATTGTATATGCTGGTATAGGTTGCATAGCAGAATCATCACTGACAATGGCTCGAATTTGAACAACAAGATAATCACATGACTGTGTGAAGAATTCAAGATTGTCCATCACAATTCATCTCCATACAGGCCAAAAATGAATGGGGCTCTTGAAGCTGCTAATAAGAATATCAAGAAAATTATCTAGAAGATGGTTGTTACTTATAAGGATTGGCATAAAATGCTTCCTTTTACTCTGCATGGATATCGAACACCTGTCTGCACTTCAACAGGAGCAACCCCGTTCTCCTTAGTATATGGAATGGAAGTTGTACTCCCAGTCGAGGTAGAGATTCCCTCGTTGCGTGTTATAATGTAAACCAAGTTGACGGAGGATGAATGGGTCCATAACAAGTTTGACCAATTGAATTTGATTGAGGAAAAGAGAATGATAGCTTTGTATCATGTCCAGTTATATCAGAGAAGAATAAAGAAAGCTTTTGATAAAAAGGTCAAACCTCGTGAATTCAGAGAAGGCGACCTCGTGCTCAGGAAGATCATGTCTTTCAACACTGATTCTAGGGGCAAGTGGACTCCCAATTTTGAAGGCCCATATGTTGTCAAGAAAGCCTTCTCTGGTGGTGCATTAATTCTTGAAACTATGGATGGAGAGGAGTTCCCACGTCCCATGAATGTTGACGCAGTCAAGAATTACTTTGCCTAAAGAAATAAAAGAACAGCTCGCTAAGTTGAAAATTAAAAAGGGCGGCTTAGGAAAAAAGGAGCGTCTCGGTAGGCCAAAGACCCGAAAGGGCGATCTAGGCAAAAATTTGAGACCTAAATAGAATAAATTTCCCGCTAAGTTGAAAACCCGCAAGGGCAGCTTAGGCAAAAGTTAGGGATTTTCTTGGCAAGTAACTACGTCAGACAAGACTTGATCGTTGAAGCAACAATCTTCTCGGATCCTTACCATACTTCAACAAAAGCTGCTGCTCAGGATTTCAAAAGTTGTTAGGGGGGATAGTGGTCATTGTATCTCAATGTATCTTTTCCATTATGTATTACCATTTCCCAAACTTTGTAATCATCTATGGAGTCTCTCCATTCGCAAACTACCATTCTATTAATAAAATTCGAGCTTTTACCCAACTCTTTGTATTTCTTATTTTATTTAGCTTGCAAAGACTCCGTTTATTACTAATCATAACTTTCAAAGCAAAGAGATTAAATAACAAAATTAATTTTTCAAAAAAAAAAGAGATTTTTACAATTTACTTTTACTTTGAGATTTGTGATGAAACAATGACAACAAAAATGGTGATCCAAAGAATGGACAAACTACAGCTGATTTGAGAAATTTTTGTTCCCCCGAGAAGGGCTACTCGGTTTGTTTTTGCCATATTGGATTTATGGTTCCGGTATCCTCGGTCAAGTTTGGATTCGTTTCTCCTCTTTTCTGAGTTTTCATAATGTGAAGTTTCAATCCGCGTTTTTCTCTAGTGAAGTGGGTTTGAACTCCTTAGCGAAGTTTGATTGTTTCGCTGTCAGTCTTCTTTATTTGAGACTGGTCTTGCAATCTCCAGTAGGCATGTTACTTTTGAAAAAACACTGGTTTTCCCGATGAAGCCTGAAGAAGGGCGTTCTACCCCGATATTTATTTGATTTGTCCACCTCCGGTTTATGTTTCTCCTTGGTAAAGTTAAAAACAGGCAGTAGGTTTAGTTTCCGCAGCTGGCCTTTACCTTTCTTCGAATGATCATCTTGGTTGAAGTTTAGCCGAGTGTTGTTAGTACCCGAGGAAGATTTTCCTGGTTGTTCCCCATGTTGTGTATCTGTTTTGTCAGCATGCACAAGATAACACTCATACATTCATACATGCATCATGCATAGCTAAAATTGACAAATCATTGTTCATTGACATTTGTTAATATTTTTGTTGACACATTACCCTGTTTTGAATAGATAAGTTACCCTCTTTTCATTAGAGTGTTGGTCTTAAGCAGAAAGCGTATATTCTTTCAATTTACTCACCAAGTTGTCCCTCGTGGAAGATTCTTGCTTTAGCCTTCCTGTACAGCTCCTTGTTTGGATGGATTTGGTTTTCTATCTTGAGTTTATTTCTCAAAGGATGTATTTTGGTTGACTGTTTCATTCCAGTTTATTTCTGGTTTAGATCCGTGGTTCCCTGGCAATGCTATTCACTCTGGAATCCTAAAAAAAACTCCAAGCTTTGGTTGGTGCATTTATTTTGTACAAGAAGACTGTATCCCCTTAGCGAGAATATCATGGCATCTCCCTAGAAAGTCATACCTCTTGCCCAAAAAAGTCATTTCCTTTTACAATCCTCCGTGACCGCAAATAGCAAGTTCTCTTTATTTTAGACAGCTTATGTATTATCCTTTTCGGGCGGAGTGCCTTGGTTAAAGAAGAAGTTGAGACCCGTTCTAGGAGAAACGCCAGAATCTTGGGTAAACTTGTTATCTTTTTGCTATCTTCAGTGAATGTTGATAGTTCATCATCAGTGAACGGCAGTGATATGATATTTTCTCTTTCTACCTTCAGTGAAAGTTGGTAGACCATCGGCAGTGAACGTCGATGTTTGTTATCTTTTTGCTATCTTCAGTGAACGTTGAAATTTCATCATCAGTGATCGGCGTTGATATGATATATTCTCTTTCTACCTTCAGTGAAAGTTGGTAGACCATCGACAGTGAACATCGATGTTTGTTATCTTTTTGCTATCTTCAGTGAACGTTGTTAGTTCATCGTTAGTGAACGGCGGTGATATGATATATTCTCTTTCTACCTTCAATGAATGTTGGTAGACCATCGGCATTGAATGTCGATGTTTGTTATCTTGTTGCTATCTTCAGTGAACGTTGATAGTTCATCGTCAGTGAACGGTGGTGATATGATATTTTCTCTTTCTACCTTCAGTGAAAGTTGGTAGACCATCGGCAGTGAACTTCGGTGCTAGTTATCTTTTTGCTATCTTCTGTGAACATTGATAGTTCATCGTCAGTGAACGACGGTGCTATGATATTTTCTTTTTGCTATCTTCTGTGAACGTGGGTAATTCATCATCAGTGAACGATGGTGATATATATTCTCCTTCTACCTTCAGTGAAAGTTGGTAGACCATCGGCAGTGAATGTCGATGTTTGTTATCTTTCTCTCTGCCTTAAGTAAACGTTGGTAGCTTCACCTTCAGTAGAAGTTGGTGTGCCATCCTACCATCCTCTCTGATTCAGTTCTTTTGTTCCACCAGTGATTTTTTTTCCTGGTAGGGGGTGCTCCTTTGTTTCCTTATTGTTTCATCCCCAGTGTTATTTTCGCGTATCTTTGGTCATGTTCATATGCATTCATGATCATAAGCTATTGCATGGTATCTTCGATCGCGTCGACACAAAGATTTTTAACCTTCGTATATTCGGATAGAAGAAACTTAAATAAAGGCAGCTGTTGTACCCCAATTTTATCCCCTAAGATCCCTTCATCATACAATATTGATTCACTCACAATAAGATCACACTAGGATTCTTGGTTCCCCTCCCTACTTTGAGCTTTGCTCCTTTTGAGGAATTACCAAGCACCTTGACTTATGTTCCTTTTGTGATCATAAATTTTTTTCTTAACTTAACTAATAAAATACAATGTTGGCTTGTCTTGCTTGTTGTCCATGTAGGTAAGGGCAATGAGTCCACTTACGATTGCTTAACATAGCGCTAAATTTTGTCCCGATTCGAATAAATGATCATTCGTGGCTCAAACTTATGATTGCAAGCCCAAGTATGTTAATTTTATCTCTTTGATCTAATAACCTTGAGATTCATTGTATGGAGGTTTTGGTTCTACTAATCCTCTAATGGATATACAACACCTTTGGTCAATGCGAAACACTTAAACATCGTTGATCATTAAATGGTACTTATGAGAATTCCAAATGGATGATATACTTACCAAAAAGCAAATGCAACTTGTTGTGTGGAGACTTTGGTTCTACCAATCCTCTAATGAGTTCCAAATTCAAGTTTCAAGTTGGTCATCCAACTAACCACTAATTATTGATTTGCTTTACCTTATGTTTTATTCTTCCTTATGCTTTATGTACTATTTACATTTCATGTCATTTTCATCTTTGCTCATTTGAGCATTTATTTTCTTGCCATTTTGTACTTTGCTCACTTGACCTTTTCTTTTCCTTTCTTAAGATACTTAATAATCAACATAAACCCTAAAAAAATCTTTAATGGTACTTGGACTATTTGGTCACTATCATTGGCATTATGGAGCATAGGACCTTTTCTTGGACTTAGGATTAGAAACCTTGTCCTATATTGGATACCTTGTGATCTTATCTGATTATTTTGTCTGGAGCTCTTGAGGTTTGCCTCAAGACATTGGGTTGTTTGTTTGTTTTGTACGCAGGTTATTGTGATTACACCCTTTGTTTGTAATCTGGAATTCACCCGTATACAGTCGTTACTCTGCCAAATTTTTATGAAGACTTAATACACTTGAAGTTTGGTTCTCTCAAGAGGTCTAGTATCTTTGCTAGCTTGGTTTCAATCCAAAGAATGGGAATTCTATCTTGGCTCATAATGTCAAGTATTGGCTTTTTGTTGGTTAGATGGTTCTTATCCCTAGCTTTTACCTTATGCTTTAGGATAGTCCCTTCTTCTCCTCCCATCTTCTTTAAGTTCAAAAATCTTCTTCCTCCTTTTAAAACCCTTCTTGTTTTAAACTTGAACCACTTTTATAATAAACTTGGAATTATGTCCATGCATTTTCAAAACATTTTCATAAATAAACTCCAATCAACTTAATAATACCTTGACCTTTTTTTGTGTGAAAAGACTAAAAGTCAATAAATCTCATTTCAAACCATTTTGCCACTTTTGCATTTTATCTTTAAAACTTTTCTTAAAAGATTAAACTCTTGTCAATCCTTATAGTGATGCAAACAACTATACTTCTACAATATGTAGTGAAGAGAGATATTTTCCACGTGGGTGTTGAGTAAGGCATTGTTGATTTTAAAATCCAAGCCATATCCTACACTTTAAGATGATGCAAATTCTCCTTTCTCATGATTGTGGGTAGTAGGTGTGTTTCCCACACGGACAATGACGATGATGTTTTATCTTATAAAATTAACCAACACATTTGGGTTTTAAATTTTTGAAAGAGGAACTACGTGTACCCTGATCCCCTATTGCATGAAAGGTGGTATGTAGGCACTAAAGGTTCACAACCGCGGCGGGTGCAAATATCATAAAATATATATATTTCTTTTCTCACCTCAACCATCCATTTCATATAACAGTTTTTTTTATAGCCAAAATATACAGATTTTTTACAAAGTGGCTCCTGCGGTGTACCATAGATGTTTAGGGTGCTAATACCTTCCCTTTGCATAACCAACCCCCTTACCTTGAATCTTTCCCCCTCTTTTTGGGTTATTCGATCTTTTCCCATTCCTTTGGAAACAATAAAGCGCGGTGGAGATTTTTATTTTGATTTGTATAAAGTCTAGTCAATCCAATGGCTTAGTCTTGAATATTTCTACCGCTACAGTATCATACCTTCGCTTTCACTTTAAAAATAAACCACTGTGTTTTAACCAGTGATGCATTTTCCATACACCAATAAAATCATTTCAAAAATGATTTTGATTTCAAAACTTTTGCAAGAACTTTGCATTAAAATTACCATGTTTGAATAAACAATTTTGCTTGCAAACAAGTTTTCCTCGTCAAAGAATTTCAAACAGCTGAGAAACTTGGTCAGTGACCTTATCAGGGGCAAGTATCTTCCAGGTCCATTTGCGAATCAGTTCAAGATTTGTTGCTCAGTGCGAGTTTTCTCAGAATTGGTTATCTAGAAGATCATTTTCAAGACTCATGTTGGGGCATTCCTTTTCAACAGTCATCTCAAGAACTGAAGCCATGATCAGTTTATTCCAACAATCATTTCAGAACTGAAGCCATGATCATTTTATTTCCAGCAGTCATTTCCAGAGCTGAAGCCATGATCAGTTTATCTCCAATAGTTATTTCAAGAACTGAAGCCATGATCAGTTTATTTTCAGCACTCATTTCAGAGCTGAAGCCATGATAAGCTCATTTCCATTAACTTTTGACTGAAGCCATGATCAGTTTATTTTCAACAATCATCTAATCTGGGACAAATCCCCAAGCAACTCTCCATGTCCTTCCTCAGAAGATCATCAGTTCAATACAGTTTACAAGTGTGATAAATTTGGGTTCAAGACATTTTCTTTCCAAGAAAATTTTGCAGAGTTCTTTGTGTTGAGGAATCAAACTTCTGATCTTACCTCTACAAAAGAGTCAAACTCCATTGTCGTGAATGTCTGCATTACATGCATAGATCATTCACATATCATGCATAACAAAATTCATACATAATTCATAACAAGAGTGTTTCATCCTCATTTGCATTTTCCGAGGTCTTGTTGTAGTTGACATGTCACCTTGAGATCAAAGTCCAACTTACTTGGCACCTACCAAAGAAAATGTCAGTTCAGCTATTTCTCTCTCGTACAATGCTAATCTTGGATGAGATGTTTTTCTCTTTTGTCCAATGCTAATCTTGGATATGCTGTCTCTTTTGTTTTCAACCAAAGCTAGTATTGGATGTTATGACCTTTTCTCTCGTCTAAAGCCATTATTAGACGTTGAGTTTTCCATTCATCCAAAGTCAGTATTGGATGTTGTGATCTTTTCTCTCGTCTAAAGCCATTATTAGACGTTAAGTTTTCCATTCATCCAAAGCCAGCATTGGATGTTGTGATCTTTTCTCTCGTCTAAAGCCATTATTAGACGTTGAGATTTCCCTTCATTTAAAGCCAGTATTGGATGTTGTGCTTCTTTTCCGTCCAATTTCTTTCCTGGACGACTCTGATGTAGCTTTAGATTTGGTATCATCCCACATCTATTATTCTTCTAGATGTTTCTCATTGTCTTTTCCAGAGAGTTGCTCGCCTCATTCAATGCCATTTTTGGATGTCGCTGCTTGCCTTCTCGAGTTTTATCTCTTTTTTTCAAGTATTGATGGTTACTCTTTATCATCCTAACAGATATCCAGAAGTATCTTGTTGTTTCCCTAGTGTGTCTTTCCACATCATTTCATTTGAACTACCATAAGTTTCCAGTTTCAAGTCTTTCCATATTCCCAGAGTCTGTCTCATCTCATACATCATTCAAAAAAAATATATGTTAAAAAAGAGTCCATGCATTCATTTATAACATATGCTATCATCTCATCGCATCAGGGACGAAATTCAGGTCTGTTTGTATTTAATTACTTTTCGCCTATCTGGCAAAAGATAATTAAATAGGGGCAGTTGTTGTGCCCTAAATTTTGCCCCTAAATTTTTCAGTCGCACTTTCATATCATATTTTGTCATTTGGTCACAATCATTAATAAATAGCTTCATTCATCACATTTACATCCTATATTTAAGTTTGCTCTTGTGTTGTTGACTAACTTATAATCAAAATACAAAAAAATATTTGTCTTTGTCTTTTTATATTTGTGTTTTGTAGGTACTGAGTCGAAGCATATGGCAAATAAGGTTTCCCGGTATTATTTCCCTAAAATCTCTATTTGCAAAGAAAAATAATTAAAAAAATTCATTTTTTTCACTGTACAATCGATTGCTCCCAGAGTGAAATCGATTGCACAATGTTTTACCCCAAAATTTGCCCTCCCATTTCCTCAATATTTTCTCATCACAAAACCCTTGGAACTCAAGATCCAGTTAGGGTTTCCTCTGCTCAAGACTTCTCCTTGCACTGTGGACCCAAATTAGGGTTGGTGTTTGCACAAAGATATTTTGACCTAAAATGCCTAGGATGACTTTCATGCTTCATGTTGGACTCCCAAGTTTATCCATACCAAGTTTCAAGTCTTGATTCCAAGTTTTGCCCAGTCAATTGGACAGATGACCTAGAAATCAGCTGTATTGGGGAAAAAGTCAACTGTGGCCAATTGACAGTCAAATCTCATGAAAATTGACCCACATCAACATTATGAACTCACATGGACCATTTTATCAAGTTTGGATCACAATTCCACAAGAAATTTGATCAGATCATCAAAAGGGCAAAATGGTCATTTTTAGGGTTTTAACTGCACAAAGGCAATTTTTGACTGTTTGACCTAGCCAATGGCAAACCAAGCTCACATATGGACTCAAAGACCTCATGGAATTATCTTGACATGCTCAACAAACTCAAAAGATCCCAAGTACACAAGATTGATAGTTGAATTTCCCAGTCAATTGATCAATTTTGACTGTATACTGAAAAGTCAAACTTTGACTTTTTGGTCAAAATCAAGAGTCAAGATTCATTTTTCATCAAGACATGCCAAATCATGAAACTTTTTCACCAAGAAACCAAGAAATGCAAATTAGGGTTTGAAGGGAATTTTTCATAACTTAGAATTTTTCTAAGTTATGGAAACCCCTAATTTTTTCCCAACTTTGCCCCACTTTCTCACCAAGATTCATTTGGATTCAAACAAAAGTCAAAACATGAAAGTTGTAGCTTGTTGCATAATCTACAACTTTGATTCACAAAGTTTTCCCAAATGAGGCTTGTATCTCAAGTTACAAATTTTTTAATAAGGGCACTAAACCATTCATAACTTAGTGAAAATTTGACCTTTTTGACAAGGTTTTCTACCAAACTTCAAGGCCATTTTCCATACACTTCCACTTGGAATTTCAATTTGAATATCAAAGATGGATTGTAGTACACATTCCAAGCTTTCTAAAATGTCCAATAACTTCTCAAACAACCTCATGGTTAGGGAGAATCGAATTTTGCAAAATGGGAAAAAGTCATTTTTGTTCTTGGCCATGTACATGTTCATAACACTATGCATTTCAATCTCAGCATGCTTAAGCTACATTACAGGTCCTAAAACCCTTTGACACTCATAAATTTAATGCAAAACCATTGTGCCAAGTTGTTATTCTAAGCATTTGGACATTACATGGAGAATTAACCCTTAACTAGAAAAAGCACTATTTCCATTTTTGAAAAGGAGAACTTTATGTCAAGTTTGCAATCCAAGTGGTACAGTCCAAATCTTCTTGGCACAAGTTTGTGAGCAAATTGCACTGATCAAGGCCAATGTATGCAGCATAGTGTGAGGGCCTGTACAGGCTAGAATCATCAAGTGGCCATTGCTTGCTTCAAGTTCAAGTAAGATAGCATAACTTGTACCAACTCTGAGATCAGCCTACAAACACTAAAACAAACTTATCAAACACATTCCACACATTGATCCAAAGCTGAAGCACGAGCCTTTCACCTCCAATCCCTCCCAAAACTCAGAATCACCTTGAAACTGCTCAAACAGAGCAACCTCTGCAGATTGAGTTCCAACTCTCAATCCTTTCAAGCATTCTTGCCCAAACCAGTTCATACACCTTCCCTACCATCTATGCAAGCTAACCAAAAGCAAAAACACGACCTGTAATCCCTCTAACTGGTTCCACCATTTTCACATTTCTGATTTGCAGGTGAAGTGCTCTAGCTCGATTCAAAAGCTTTCAAGGTAAAGTAAATATTGGAACAGCATCACCACACCTCAAGGAAGCTACACCAACCATTATCTTGCCCTGAAAGCTTCTCCTTTGCCAGATAGAACTTCAACTGAACAGGTAAGTTTTTGAATTCGTATCTCTCTTATTAGGCATCATTAGTTCTAAGTTTGTGAATAAACAATGTTCTACTCATGCCACTGAACATGTATATGTTTTTACTTTTCATTTCTTTTGCTTGAGTTGTGAGAATTTAAGGTTTGAAAATGGCAGAAAACTTAGGTCAGGATTTGGGATTGTTAAAATTGTCTTTCATTTCTGAGAGTTAGGATGAGTTTTTTATATATTTGGAATCGTGATTCAATGCTTGACATGTTTTGTGTTGAAAGTTTGTGCAAAAGCTCAAAGAATCAGGATGTTTGAATCCCTGTTACAAGCGCGCATTTTTGGCTGGAGGTTGAAGAAGGTGTCTCATGGGCTGGGCCAGCTTTTGTTCTACTTTTCACACCATACAATTGCTTCTGCACCCCCTGAGCCCATTTGGTTTATTTTTAATGATTTCTGACTTTTTCTTTTTTTTTATTGATTCATTTATTTTTTCTCATGTTATTAAAAATATAAAAATCTTTTTTCTCACCATTTTTTAATTTATTAGGTATTTAGGTGATTTTCTTTTGATTAATACACAAATAAATGAATATATACATTTCATTAAAAATATTGAGAAATATGTAAAAATACTTTTATTTTCATTTTTATTTTATTTTACCTTCTGAAAATACTTTATATAAAAAATACCTTTTTTACAAATATTAAATATATATATATAATACACATCTAAAACAATACATATATACATATATTTATTAATATATTTAGAGTAAATACAAAATATATACACTTTTGTTTTTTTGTTATTATTAATATTTAATATAAAAATACATTTTTGACAAATACCTCATTTTATTTTATTTTTGTATATATAAATAAATATTTGTACATAATAAATGAATAATGCATTTTATTTAATAGAATTAGGGTTTTACCCTAAATATGAAAATACTCCAAAAATAATACCTTTTTATTTTCTTTTTATTTTACATAAATAATACTTTTTTTTTCATACATATAAAAATTCTTTTTGCATTCTTGCATATTTGTTTTTATTTTATTTAATTTATGCAAATTGATCACCTTGTAAATGATTCAATATTGATGTAATAGTTTTAGGTTTAAATTCCTTGTCAAAATCCCCATTCGAACATTTGTACCCCCTTCCCATATATGGTTTTGTAATAGCTTAGTAAATTTATTTTCGCACTTTATTGCTTTTTAATTATACCATGTTAGAATTAGGGTTTGTATGCAAAAAACGACAAAATAGTTATGACCTAATCTCAAGACAAACAAGCATGAAAATGAAGACACAAATCACACTTGCACCCTCTAGGGTATTCCACTTGTTGCCTTTCAAAATTGGGCCATGTTGCATGTTAGGTCTCTTTGGGCAAAACAAACAAATCAAATGATCATAGTCCCTCGATAACACTTTCAAAATGTTGCCTAAACAAATGATCAAGTCCCTTAAAGAAAATGCCCAAAGATACTTGGCACCATTGCAATTATGGTCTAAACGACGACCCGCGCCCGTCCCTTTCACATCCTAACATAAGATTGTCCACCAAATACAATGGTGGAACAAACTTGTTAAAAGGGTTAAAACATAGCAATAATCTTTGAGAAATTTAGGAGTAGATAACCTCTTAGTTACTTGAATAAAACTTGCAAAAAACAAAACACTTGCCTATTTTCTAAAACCACACTTCACAACACCTTCAAAAAAAAACTTTCAAAAACAAATGAAAACCTTTTTTCAAAAGACATACACCTTTGTATACATCCCGACATGGATCATTACAAAGGTTGCCACCACATTGGCTTCTTTTCAAAATATTTTCAAACCCACACACACACAAGCACCATTTCAAACAATTGAAAATAAAAGGCAAGTGATCTAAGCAAGTAACTAAGAGCCCATGGATAACCATGGATAGAAAGGGTGCTAATACCTTCCCTTTCTATAATCTACTCCCCGAACCCAAGAAAACATCTCAAAGGTTTTTGCTGTGCTTTTTAACCTTTCCTTAGGATAAAATAAAAAGTCGGTGGCGACTCTTGCTCAATCGAAACATTTGCGAAAACAAACGCAAAACCTCAAGTCAGTTCTCCCACCGTATCACACACAAGGTGCATTTTGCACCATTTTTTGAAAAATACACTGTGCAAATCAATTTGCAATGTAGTGCAATCGATTTGCACATAGTGAAAATTTGAAAAAAACAGCAATTTCAAGCTTGTCAAATTTTGGCTCTAATTTTTCTTCATTTTTTGAAAGATATATTATTAATTCAAATTTTGGTGCCAATCTTGCATTTTTAAAAATATTCATTAATTCAAATTTTGGCTCTAATTTTTGAAAGAATTATCCTTAATTCAAATTTTGGCTCCAAGAATCAATTACCAAATTACCACTAATCCCAATCCTAAACTCTATAAATAGAGCCCTCATTTCATTCAAATCTCAAGCTTTTGATAGCCAAATTCACCTTGCTAAAAAATCTCTCAATTCTCTCCATCTACCAAATTCACTCAAAGCTTCATTTTCAAGAAAAGTTAGTAAGCTTTGCATTGAAGCTTACTAATCTTTGAGCTAAACCTTCATCCAAACACTTTTTTTTCATCAATTCTCTACATCCAAGCTTGGGCAATTAATTCTTGTGGTTGAATTGAAGCAAATTCTTGAAGTTGTTTTGATAATTCTCTAGATTTACCTTTGGTAAGTTGGATTTTCCATCTTTCACAATGTGATCTCTTGTTGATCTTTGAGTTGATTCATTGAGAATTATTTTGTGATTCCAATGGTACTATTTTCTCATAATTTGATGGAATTTTCGTGCTCAATTGAATCCATGATCATAAGGTGTTTGATGGAAAGTTTGAACAAGAATTTGGCCTTTTAAAATGCTACTTTACTGTCTGTAACAGCATGAACTCGATTGCTGTAACAGTGTAATCGATTGCTGTAACAGTGCAATCGATTGCACTAAGTGAATTTCGCACAAATTTTTTAAAATTTCACTATGCAAATCGATTTGCACTGTAGTGCAATCGATTTGCACAGAAACAGAATGCATTTTTTGCCTTGTTTTAGGGTTGTTTTGATCCATAAATGTTTTTCTACTCACTCCTTTTGATTGTTGGTTTAGATTGCAATTTCAAATGTCCAATTTCTATTTAAATTCAATGGATTTGGGTGTAGATTAAGTTGGTTAAATGTTTATTAATTCAAATCTACCTAAGAGTGAATTATTTAATTGATTTTTAGTGCTTTGAATTAGTGATATGTTTATTACTTTAATCCACCAAGATGAGTGATTAAATTTAAGGATGAAAGAATTTTGAGGCGGTGATCCAAATTAGCTTATTATTCCCTCCCTCTTCATCTTATCCCTTTCTTTTTTTAAATGTGCTACATTTTAAGGGGTGATGATCTCTATATCATTTATCCAAACATGAAGTACATAGATTGCTATTGACCGGTCTCAAAATAGGTTCTACTTCTACGTAAGTCCACTTACGATTGCTTAACATAGCGCTAAATTTTGTCCCGATTCGAATAAATGACCATTCGTGGCCCAAACCTATGTTTGCAAGCCCAAGTATGTTAATTTGATCCCTTTGATCCAATAACCTTGAGATTCATTGTATGGGGGATTTGGTTCTACCAATCCTCTAATGGATCTTCATCAATTTTGGTCAACGCAGATCACTTAAACATTGTTGATCATTAAATGTTGCCTTGAGAATTTTAAAAGAGATGATATACTTGACAAAAAGCAAATGCAACTTGTTGTGTGTAGGATTTGGTTCTACCAATCCTCTAATGAGTTCCAAATGCAAGTTTCAAGATGGTCATCCAACTAACCATTAACTTCTAACAATTGACTTTACTTTATGCTTTTATTTTTATGCTTTATGTACTATTTACTTTAAGCATTTACGTTTCATGCCATTTTTATTTTGCTCACTTGTGCATTTATTTTTATGCCATTTTTATTTTTGCTCACTTGAGCATTTATCCTTATGCCATTTTTATTTTGCTCACTTGAGCATTTATTCTTATACCATTTTTATTTTGCTCACTTGAGCATTTATTTTGATGTCATTTTTATTTTGCTCACTTGAGCTTTTCTTTTTCTTTTAAATACACTTAATAATCAACATGAACCATAAAAAGTATTAATGATACTTGGAATATTTGGTTACTATCCTTGCCATTATGGAGTGATGGACTTCTTGGACTTAGGACTAAAGACCTTGGCTTATGTTGGATACCTTGTGACCTTAATGGATATTTTGTCTGGAGCTCTTGAGGTTTACCTTAAGACATCGGATTGTTTGTTTGTTTTGTGTGCAGGTTATTGTGATTACATATGTTGCCTGTAATCTAGAATTCATTTGTATACAGCCGTTACTCTGCTCAATTTTTCAAAGACTTAATACACTTGAAGCTTGGTTTTCTCATGAGGTCTAGTATCCTTGCTTGGTTTCAATCTAAAGAATGGGAATTCTATCTTGACTCATAATGTCAAGTATTGGCTTCTTGTTGGTTAGACGGTTCTCTTCCTTAGCTTTTACCTTATGCTTTAGGATAGTCCCTTTATCTCCCCATCTTTTTTAATTTTCAAAATCTTCTCATCTTTTTCAAAACCTTATTTGTTTATAAACTCAAACTGCTTTCATAATAAACATATATTTTGTAGAGTGCTTTTCTTTTAAAACTTCTTTTATTTAAACAAACTTCAATTCATTTAATCATACTTTGACATCTTACAAAATTAACAAAAACACTTCAACACATTCAAAATCTTTTGTGCGCTCGAGCACCTTTACCCTTCAAACCTTTTTTCAAGACGAGACATGATTCATTGATAGTCGATCAACATTCTCATATCCCCATGGTTATAAAGGTGTCGACTTTTCCACTTGAGTACTAGATGCATTCTCAAACCCTCACTCTTGCTGACGCATGGTCCATCTTTCTCACACCTTGTGGGCGTTAGTCGAGATTTCTCTCCTAACAATGAAGACTTGTCTCCTTGTTTAAAATCAACCAACAGACAAGTATTTTCTAGCCGAACTACGATTCTCTAACTTTCCCATTGCACAAGGGAGTACGTAGGCACTGAGTCTTACGACCCAAGGAGAGCAACAAAAATAATAAAAAACATTTCATTTTCTTTTGTTTAGAAATACTCATTCATTCTTTTCCTTTAGAAAGTAAAACTTTACATAACACTCCTTTTAAAATAAACCAAACAAAGTGGATCCTATGGAGTACCATAGATGCTTAGGGTGCTAATACCTTCCCTTTGCATAACCCACCCCCGTACCTCGATCTCGGACCTTTTATTTCATTGTGGGTTTTGTTCGCTTTTTTCCCATTTCCCTTTGGAAACAATAAAGTGCGGTGGCAACTTCATTGTGTTGAGATTAGTCAATTGATGGCTTAAATCTCAAATTTTTACTGCTACATTTATTTTTATATCATCACTGTCACAATTTAGTTCGTTCTCTGCTACATCTTCGACGATGGCGACGATTTTGTGTGCGACATTGGGGACCTGGTGTGATCCAATTCACCCTCTCAGAAGCCATAGGTATTCCCTCTGTGGGTACGTTTCTCCTAGGAGCCTCAAGCACACCCTGCTCAGAATCGCTTTGTCCATATGTGCTCTCTTCCGAAGAGTTCTGATGTGACGAAATTTGGTCAGAAGAACTTTTTTGCTCATAGTCTTATCCTCAACACTGCTATCCATTTTAAATGAAAAGCATAGGACAAAAGTGAATTTTACATCAAATCAAATCCACCCTTCCACCACTAATCAAGTGAAAGGGCACACAAAGGCACGAGGACCCTGTCCTCGACCAGATCCCTCACTTAAACAACAAAACACAAACACAAGGACGATCTCCCTGATGACTGGGTTTTGAACTTCCCCCGAGGATTCATCAGAAACTCGTGCATTTCATAGTAGAAACCCAGAAAATGGCCCAACCTCGCCAGAAAACTCGTCACAACTCGTCGCTACAGGCCCAAAAATGTCAAAATCCATGAATGTCTCTAATAGATTCACGGCGGAGTTGGAAACCTCATATGGTAAAACCACTATCAGACACCAAAAAATCATCAGAAAACTCCCCCACCAGCTATGTTAATACTAACCGCATGTATCTCTAAAGGCAAAATCAGAAAAACTAGCCTAAAACAGAGACAAAATGCACAAAATAAAGGGAAACATAAGGAACTTACTTGGTTGGGAAGGATAAGTGGTGATCAAGCATAAACTTCAGCGGTGGAGGATGGAAGTGCCCTACAGAACTAAGGGGAACGAGCAGGAGATAGCAAGAGAAAAAGTGAAAATGAACCATCCTCTTCCCTATTTATAGATAGACCTCAACACACGTGCACGCACATGCGCGACGTAGGGAAGCATATGAGTCATCATTAACTCTAGTCCCCATACTGCCATCATTACGCCTCTGCTGTAACGCGTGGCTCGATACAGGCATGGCACGCAAACCATTCAAAATCTAATCAGTTGTTCGGCTCCTCGCGAATCGAACAAGAGAGACGACATCTAAACTCCTCGTACGCATTTGTCCTTTGGTAAATCTGAAATGTCCTCATCCTCTACGACAAACGCCAATGGCATTATCTCCTCCTCGACACACAAACTGACTCTAATTCATTACTCATACGCCTAGGAGGAATGACTTGGGGGGCTCCTGTTTTGGACTAGACCAGTGGCTAAGCAGGGCCTAATATACTTTTGCTTGTAGGACGGCCCAATAACCTCGTCCCAATAAACTATGAAGGATAAAGGCCACTTTATCCCTTCTTCTCCTCAACCGATGAGCCTTTGTCGTTACAATGGCTAGTTCCTGGAAATTACCTATTTTTGAGGAACCTGATATCTAGGCCTAAAAACAGGAACCAATGGCCAAGCGTCGGGGGAACTATATAAACCCTCACACTCTTGAGGGCCAAGGATTCAATATTCATGCTAAAAACCCTAATATCTTTCTTTTATCTCTTTGCACTCTTTCTTACTTGAGCGTCGGGGTGCCTGCAGGTACGCCCTCCTCTTCTCCTTCAATTCCATCCTAGCATACGTCATCTTTCGGCTCACTTTCAAGTTCTGATTAACCAGTAGGATTATATATATATATATATATATATATATATATATAACATGGGATAACATGGTAAAATATTGTTATACATTTGTAACATGGGATACAGACATTGCATTTTTTTCTAATATTTTCATCAGTGTGTTTATGACAAAGCCTGGAGTGACTAGTTATTCTTTTGTCCAGTGTGTATCAAAAAATTGGAAATCTTAGTGATCATACCCGATCAGAAGGGATTGTCAAGGCCCACAAGCTTCAATTCGGGCAACGGTTGATTGTGAAGTTGAGGGTACCTGTAAGACACTTTGCTGCTAAAGTAAGGTTCATAGTAAGTGTAAGTAGAATGTAAAAATATGGATGAATGAATGAATACCTAAACCTCTCAAGTGAGACAGTATTTATAGCCCTTAACGCTAGGTCAAGGTCCTCATATTGGGTTGATAGAGTCGGCTTAAAATTGAGACTATCAGGATCTACGTCAGTAGTGGACCCTAGAACATGCTCTCCCTCCTGAATGGACTGCTCCGAATTATCAAGAGGACGTAGTTGTGGTATTTTTGGGGTCAAGAGGACTCCGAGAAATTCTAAAACGTAGGTGTCTGCCCTACGAGGAGGGTGCCCGTCAAGACCTCCTGGGAGTCGTTAGCACTCCTCGATATCCTATGGCGAGGAAGTCCCAGGGGGCATGTTTTCAGCACGAGGGTGGAGTCTCTGCCTGACATAGTCAAGGGCAACCTCATTCTTACTGGCCTTCACCTGCAGCACAGTTGGATTGAGCCTTGTATGCTGTTTGAGCCAAGCACAGGCCAAGTCCAGAACAGGAGGCCTCCAAGTCGTTGCTCCTAAAGGGAGGAGCTATGACATAAGACCAACTCGCCAGTCTGTCGGGGATAGCTTCGTCGGGGACCTTTATTCCTTCAAGAGACGAAGTCGTCCATCTATCGTAACTATTCAGATAGAAATCAGAACATGTTAGCGGGAACAGTCGACATATTCCTCGACTCGTGGGAAGCCAAAACCTTTGTAGGAGAATCACTTATTGGGCCCTATGGCGTAGCTTCTAGATTAGAATGATGGCATGTGGAGTAGGGGTCATTATGACTTTGAACGCGTGGGTAGAAGAGAATTGAATAGTTGACACGTTACTCGACGCGATGCTTCGTCTTCCGCATAACTTTTATAAATAGAGTCCAATGGCTCATTTGTAATGTTTCCAAGCTCTTGTTTCTTCCTATATGTCACACTATCGTTAGTCTTCCTCTCCGTCGCGAGCACCACCGCACTTTCCGCGGCATCACCCGTATCAACGCCAATCAAGTAAGTATTTTTCTGCGATTGTTCTTGTCCATAGGTAGTTTTTGTATTTTATGTAAATTTCCGGAAGGGCTTCCCCGTAGGATTCAAGGATTTTCTAATGAATTTCAATATCTGGGGGAATTTTCCTCGGGATATTCATGAATTTACTCGTAAAAATCGTCTGATCCCCGCAGAAATCATTAAATGGCTTGGGGGATTCATCCCCTCCTCGCGACACTCATGGGTTTTCTCGGGAAATTCATCTCTCCCTCGCCATATTCATGAGGTTGCTCGGGAAATTCATATTCTCCTCGTGGCGTTCATGATTTTGTTTGATTTTTGCTGAACGAGGGTTCGACGACATGGTTTGTTCGTAGCAACCCCCTTTCAGTTGTCTTGGGGTGGAAGGGCGGATTTAGTTTACCAATTCATTTTTTCCTCTGCTTTATAGGTGAAATGGTTGAACCAGTCGAGGCAACCGAACATGTAGAGATGGAGGAAATGAGTGGTGTAACACCCTATTTCCCCGTAGGTAATTTATATAATAATCAGAGTAAAATTAATTTTTAAATAAATATCAACCAAATAGGATGTCACATACTTCGCAAATCACGCATGCTCAAAATTAGGATACGCAACACAAATTTCATATTCATAAATCATAAACTTACCCGCATTTATTCACAGCGGAAAAATATCAATAATTAATAGTCATCTCAATTCTCTAACCGGAGTTATAATTATTATCTTTTAAAAATCAGCATAATCATAAAATAATTCAAACAACTGAGCCATACATGTTCGCTCCTAACATAACAAAAAAAATCACGTGAAACCCTCAACTGTTACATATCAGACCAAACTCGACTCAATCTACACAATTAAAGGAACTCCTCAGCTAAACTACAATCTCTAGCTACTTCAGCTCATCTGCACGTTATCCACGTGGAGGTAACATTCAACCAGAAAGAGTGAGATATCATAACAATATAAGAGAAAGCATAATAATGAGTGTAATACGGTAGGAAAACTAACTTTGGATATTTTGCGCATATCGCAAATGTTGCAGTTAGCAAGAGTCGCCACCGACTTTTCTTTTATCCAAAAGGAAAGGTAGAAAAGAACAGGAAAGACCTTTGAGATTATTTCTTGAGTTCGAGGGGTAGATTATGAAAAGGGAAGGTGTTAGCACCCTTTTCATCCATAGTTTTCTATGGGCTCTTAGGTTCTTGCTAGATCACTTTCTTTGTTTGAAAATGTGCTTTATGGTGGTTTTTGAAAGTATTTTTAAAAAGGTGCCTTCGTTTAGGCGAACTTTGTAATGGTTCTCGTTTGTAAGAACGTATACAAAGTGTTGGACTTTTGAAAATATTTCATGTTTTTGAAAGTGTTTGGTGTGTGTTTTTTTTGAAAGTGTTTGGTGTGTGTTTTTTTGAAAGTGAGCAAGCAACTAAGAACGTTTCTACCTACTCAAGAGTCTTCATTCATTTCTTCCTTCCTTTGATATTGCTATCTTACCATTAATTGGTAAGAATCCTTACCTTTAGATGTAAGGGACGGGTGTGGGTCATTGTATGGACATGATAGCAATGTTGTGACATATCTTAGCATTTCTCTTTGAGGGACTACGATCATTTGAAAGGCAACATTTATAGCATCATCGAGGAACGATGATCTTGTATTTCGATTGTTTTTGCTAAGACATCTCACATGTATAACATGAACATTTTTTAGTAAACAAGCGAAGTTAACCTTAGGGGTTCATGTGTGAATAGTGTGTTTGATTTGCATGCATTTAATCTTTGATTAGGGTTATCTACTTGTTGATTTTTATTTTCCCATACAAACCCTAATTTACTAGCATTTATATGAAAGCGATAAATTGCGAAAAATATATATTCTACGCTATTACAATCATTAAGGGGATGGGGTGTACAAATTTACAAATGGGGATAAAAAGAAATCAAACCTAATTATCTATTACAACCATATCAAAATAATGCACAAGAAATGTAAAATGGGCTTGTTTTGTTTTTTTTAAAGAAGAAAATGAATTAGCTTAAGAAAATGTTTTTAATCTTTTTAGAAGTTTTGATGTAACTGGCAGCCTAGAAGTGCTAATGTTACTTGAAGGTCAGAAGTTCTGGTGGTTGAGGGAGTTTGGAAATTCTGGATGTTTAGAGAGAGTTTGGAAGTTATGATGTAGCTGGAAACCTAGAAGTTCTAGTGTCACTGGCTAGCTAGAAGTTCTGATAATGGGTATGTGAGGTGTCAATGTTATTTGATGGAAATGTCTAGAAGTACTAGTCCAGGATGGGAAAAAATGTCAGGGAATAAACATTAAAAAAAGGTGTTTCTGGGGCTAGAACTCAGGACCCTTAACACTAACGTCTTAAGCATTCACTCTCTACCACTAGGGTGGCTATACATCCGGTATTAGAAGCAAAAACATAAGTGTGATGTGGTGGGAGAACTGACTTGAGGTTTTGCGTTTGTGTTCGCAAATGTCACGGTTAGCAAAAGTCGCCACCGACTTTTCTTTTGTCCAAAAGGAAAGGTAAAAAAGCACAGGAAAGACCTTTGAGATGTTTTCTTGAGTTCGGGGGGTAGATTATGAAAAGGGAAGGTGCTAGCACCCTTTTCATACATGGTTTTCCATGGGCTCTTAGTTACTTGTTTAGATCACTTGCTTTGCTTTGTTTGAAATGATGTTTGATGTGATTTTGAAAAGTATTTTGAAAAGGGGCCATTCGTTTAGGCAATCTTTGTAATGATTCTCGTTCGTAAGAATGTATACAAAGATGTTTGTCTTTTGAAAATGTTTTCAATATTTTGTAAGATGTTTTTGAAATGTGCGTGTGTTTGTTTTTGAAAATAGCAAGGATTGTTTTGAAATGGGACAAGTAACTAGAAGCTATCTACCTACTCAAATGTCTTTCTTGTGTATTTTTATTCCTTTGACATTGAAGACTTACCATTGATTTGGTAAGCAACCCTATCTTTGGATGTAAACGGGACGGGCGTGGGTCATCGTATGACCATGATAGCAATGTTGCCAAGTATCTTAGCATTTTTGAGGGACCTAGATCATTTTGTTTAGGAAACCTTTTGATAGCGTCATCGAGGGACTATGATCTTATATTTGTTTTGTTTTGCCAAGATACTTCGCATGCGTAACATGGCCATTTTATTTTAGGCAACCAAGTGGGAGAAACCCTAAGGATGCTTGTGTGCAATGTGTGTCATTTTCATGCTTTTGTCTTGTATTTAGGGTTTTCTATTTTGCTTTGTTTTTGTTCTTGTCATGCAAACCCTAATTTACTAATCATGGTATAAAAGCGATAAATTGCGTAAAATAAACCAAGCTATTACAACAATTATTATGGGAGGGGAGATACAAGTTTGAATGGGGATTTTGCACAAATATAAACCTAAATATATATTATTACAACCAAATCGAATATTGCGCGAATTAAATAAATATAAGACAAATATTTAAAATGCAATGCAAAATGTGTATGTTAAAAAATGTTTTATGTCTTGTTTTTTTGTGTGAAAAATATTTAACTTAAACCTAAAAATAAGGAAAAATAAATATATTAATTCTTTTTTGAAAGGGGTAAACCCTAATTTTTTATTTAAAGAAGATAATGTTCTATATTTATTATTTTGTACATTTTTTGTATAAGAACAAATTAAATAATATTATATATAAATTTTAAAAATTAAATATGTACAAAAATAAGTTTTTTTATGAGTATGAAATGTATGATAAAAATATTAAGTATTTTTTTAATTATATTTATAAGTTTTTTAAGAAAATAAGTTTTATTTATCAAAATAAACCATTTTTCATGTAAGAAAATAATTAAAAATAAAATAAAATAAAAGTGTGAAAATAAATAAATCTTTTTTTGGTATTTTTTATCATTAAAAAAAATAAATGAAAGTAATAAAAATAAAAATATGAAAGAAAATGCAAAAATATAAAAAACTAGTCAAGGGGGTGTAATAGCAATACAGGGGGTGTGATTAGTGAAAACAAAAAGGCCAAAGCACAAAAAAGCCCAGAATCATCGTCCTTGTCCTCTGGCCAGCCTTGCGCGCGCGTTTTCCAGTTCAACCTGCATCTTGCTCATGCTTGCATAAAAACAAAAACTCATAACATGAAACATGTGGCATTTGAGCTCACGATTCCAACCATATAAATTATGTAACCTAACTCTAAAAGATCAAAGAGAATTTTGGTAGCCCTAATTCGTGACCAAACTTTTCCAGAATTTACAGTCTTCAAATTCTCTCAGCATAGTTAATATAAATGAAAAGTATGGACACTACAAGAAAATTAGGATTTTACGACACAAAAATTGCGACAGTTACTTGATAACCGTCGTAATTCTAATATAGAGACACATTTCACGACGGTATACACCAATCGTCCTTATATATTTAAAAAATTATTAAATATTGCGACAGTTTTTTATAAACCGTCCTAAAATCAAGGTCGCGACGGTTAACAAACCGCCATAAAATACACATCACGACGGTATACTATAAAAAAGTGATAATAATATAATATATTTATATATTTATCAAATTAAATTAATATAAAAAAATTAAAAGATTTTCTAACAAAAGAACATAACAGGTCCAAAAGCTTCTCCTTTTTTCTCTTCTCGTCGCTGCCCGACATCACCGGCTTCCACCACAACCATGTCTTCTCTTCATTTCAACCTCCATCCACTCCCTCCATCTTCATCTCCACTACTCACCACCACCAACAACATTTCTTCCTTCTCCCCCACTTCCCTCTCCATCTTCTACAACAACCACCACCACCTTCTTCGCTTCAATCTCATCGGGATTTGAAGCCGCAGAATTTGCTTCTCGATCAACAGCAAGGGATTTTGAAGATTGCTGATCTTAGTCTTGGGAGGGCTTTTACCGTCCCGCTTAAGAGTTATACTCATGAGATTGTTACTCTTTGGTATAGAGCTCCTGAAGTTTTGCTTGGATCTACTACCTACTCTACTAGAGTTGATATCTGGTCTGTTGGATGTATCTTTGGTACGTCATTCTCTCGATTTCAATTCTTTTTTCTACTTCTTCTTGTTGTTGCTGCTAATTTACCATAATTAGGGTTTTGGATCTCATAGTAGAATTGTTGCACTACATAGTATAATTTGAACAAATTGTTAGGGTTTTGTGTAAAATTAGGTGGATTCGCGGCAGTGATGTGTAGCGGAACTCAAATGAAAATTTTTGATCTGCTATTGATAATACCTAAGGTGCCTTAAAGTATTTCATGATTTCGGTTGAGTTGGATTGCATCCCAAATATGACTTTAGGAATCAAATTGAATGGAATTGAGTTGGGGATTATTTTCATGAGGGAGAATATCGTGAATCTCTTAAGACGGTTTTTGTGATTTGGATACTTTTCTTTCTCTATTAATGATGGAAATGTAATTGATTGATTGATTGATTGTTTGTTTGTTTATGCAGCTGAAATGGTGAGGAGACATGCTTTGTTTCCGGGGGATTCTGAATATCAGCAGCTTCTTAATATATTCAAGTAATAAATCGATGAAGGTTCATTGAGGTTCATTTTGATAAACCGACGAAGGTTTGTGATTTGTGTTGTTGTTATTGTAGGGTAATGCAGAGAAGTCCAGAATAATTATGGTCGGTGATACTTTGAAGAAAGCTGGTGATTCATCTCAGAATAGTCTTGTTAAAGACGTTGGAGATACACAGTATGGCTTCTGATTTTACTTTTTGAGTTGAATGTGGTTTTCAATAATTAAAAGGTCTTAAACACAGATCAAACAGAACAACACCGAAAGCTTAATCCCGCTAGCAGTTCCTGCCGTCGTTCATAGCGCCGGCGTGCTTCTCCGTCAACCTTCTGTTCCACTCCTATGCCGTACGCATTATCTTTTCTATTTTCTTACTTAATTAAAACTTCAACTCATTCTCTGCATATTCTTAATCATGAAATATTCTGATTATAGTTTTCCACTGAATTAAACTTAACAATTTGTTTCACATGACCTTTTATTTTATTTGTGTTAAGAAATGTGGTTGAATGGGCTTAGAGTTTAACCATATCTGCGTTTTGTAGGCTCTGTTGCGGTGCTACTTTTATGTTTGCTGTCTGTAAGGTAAAATCACTTTTGCTATGCTTGTTTTGCTTGGAATTTGTTGTTTTTCTATTCCCTTCACTCTCTTTCAATATTCAAAGATACCCTAATGGATTTTACTATATAATTTGTATTTTTCTAAATTATGCACTGTTATTAATCACCTACTGCACGATCATTGTTTTATTTCTAGTCTTTGTTCTTCAATGATTGGACAAGTAAATTTTAACGAATGTTGTCAAATCGCGGCCTCCATTGTTTTGAGATACGGTATTTAGTACAAAATGTTGTCATGTGGCGGTTATAGTAGTGCTATAGCACTATTGCAAAGAGGAATTTTAACAATCTGCAATTGACAAGGGACGGAATTGGGTATTAATTTGTTGAGTTTGACTAGAAAATATGTGTTAACAGGTTTTGCTCAAATGGTTTGTGGTTCTTGTAGACGTCTGCTTTCGTATCCATCAGGTGCCAAACATGTCAAATGTTCATGCTGTCAAACGGTCAACATTGTGTTTGAAGGCAAGTTTACTTTCTCTTTGCTTCTTTTTATCTTGAACGTGTATTTTCTGTGAAACTTTGCACTTTAAGTTCAGCTTTTATGCACCTGGTTGATTAAATACTTTCATAAACAATTTCATGATGGGAAGAACAGTCCTGCTATTGGTAGTTGCGTGCTTGCTGCTGCAAATAATCTTGTGTAAAAAACATGATACGGCATGCATTATCGTTTTGTGTGGCAATCTATTTATATCATAGGTCATTTCTTCCCTGCAGTTGATCAGGTCGGGCAAGTTAAGTGTGGGAGTTGTACGCTATTGCTAATGTATCCATATGGCGCTTCACAGGTCAGGTGTTCATCATGCCGGTTTGTGACAGAAATCGGGGTATGTTAACTGATGTTATTCACTAATTTCCTTTTTGATGTGGTTTTCTGAATAAAGTTTGAAGCACAATATAAACTGTGCAATCAAAGGCAAACTATTGTTTCCATTTAAATGATCACATTCTCATGCAGGCAAACAACAAGCGGCCTCCCTGGTCTGTAAGATAGTAGAAGAAAATATATTGGCCGAGTGAGGTGCGCAACTGCAGTTCCTGGAACTAGAGAGAGGATGGAGATAGAGAGGAAAGAGAGGGTAAGAAAAGCTGAGGCGTTGGTTGAGAAAGCAATGAAAGGGAATGATGCTTCTCACGATGCAGTGCATGTTTGGAGGGTTCGTGACCTTGCTCTCTCCCTTGCCTCTGAGGAAGGCCTCTCTTCTGATCCACACTCCATGGAAATCGTAACTATCCTACGTTCTTTCTCTTTCTACTTTACCATTATAAAATGTACATTTTATTTTTTAATCTTCATGTGCTCGCCTGCATAATAATAATGCAGTTACAGCTGGCACCTGTTTTCTTTACTTTCTCGCTTGGAACGAAAATGCACTATTTTGGGCGCACTCTCCTGCATGGAGGGGCAAAGTACAGAGCAACTGGGCATGGATTTGTCGTTCGTCATGAAAAGTTTGCAGACAATTACAGGATGTACTCTAGGAGTCATTTTGTGTGAATCTTGCAGGCTGCTAGGTATGCGTAGATTGGACCAAATGGTAGTCAAGGAAGGATCATGGTCCTAGCATGGAAGTTTAACACAAAATCACTTAACACTAAGGACTTTCATGAATTTTGTAGAATATTGTAACATTTTTTGTAATTCTCTCAAGTTGTAGCAAACCAATGTAAATATTAAAATGAAATTTGGCCTTTGATGATATTTGAATTTTTCTTGTTTATTGGTAAAATTTGCACTTCTTTTTACCTTTGATCACATTTTTTTGATATTATTGATGATTATTTGATATTAAATGTTTTTATTGTAATTAACTTTATTATGTTGAAAAGTGATAGAAAATAAAATAAAAATACTATAAATAAAAAAATATTAAAGTAAATAATAATTTAAATATAATAGTAAAATATTATAGTAAAATAATATTATATTTAAAATTATTTTACTAAATAATAATTTAAATAAAAATATTATTTGAAATTTATAAATCAGATTACGACGGTTAAAACCGCCGCAATTTCTAACCTACGGCGGTAGAATAACCGTCGCAAACAACAACAAAAACAAAAAATAAAGTCAAATTCACGACGGTATATAACCGTCGCTATCTGTTGTGCGTGACAGTTTTTGCAACCGTCGCGAAATAGGCTGGGGACGCACGATTCTGCGACGGTACTTCTACCGTCGTAGATTGTAAATTGCGACGGTTTTAACCGTCGTAATCAGCCAAAATAACCGTCCCAATCTATCATTTTTCTTGCGCGCGCGTTTTCCAGTTCAACCTGCATCTTGCTCATGCTTGCATAAAAACAAAAACTCATAACATGAAACATGTGGCATTTGAGCTCACGATTCCAACCATATAAATTATGTAACCTAACTCTAAAAGATCAAAGAGAATTTTGGTAGCCCTAATTCGTGACCAAACTTTTCCAGAATTTACAGTCTTCAAATTCTCTCAGCATAGTTAATATAAATGAAAAGTATGGATATGTACAGTTTCATTATGACATGGACTACATTTTTTCTTCACAAATCGTGGCTTGAGGATGCCTATTCAGAGAGATAGGGTTCAAGAAAATACCTCCTTCAGTTGGATTCGAGTAGAGCAATGCAGGGACTTTAATGGAGGCCTAAGGATTGTTTGAGCTTCCTTGAACTTCCATGAAGCTATTCCAATGCTTATCTTGCTTTGAGGATGGCTGGAACTCTCTGCACAAGTCAAGTTGCAAGCTTCCAAAGTGAAAATGGTGGATGCTGAAACAGGGGTTACAGAACCAGGGTGATGGCTTGGATTGCTTTGGTATGATATTTATGAGATGCTTGAAGTGTTTAAACACAAAACGCACGAGCCAAATGAGTGTTGGCTATGGTTTTGCAGAAACTGAGTTTTTGGACAGTATTTTGGTGTTTTTGAGTTTCAGAGTGTTTTTGCTTCTGTTGTACCCCAAAATTTGCCATCCCATATTCTTCAAAATTTGCCAAGTCTAAACTTCAAAATCTTCCCAATGGTTGCACAGTTCAAGGGCCTCCTAACAGTCAAAAACTAGGGTTTTGGTTCTGACAAATAAAATGAAGTTTCCAAGGGTCCAAACAAGTCCCACATGCCTATAAACATGGTCAAGCATCCTCATACCAAGTTTCAAGACTTACAGCACAAAATCACACACCACCCCAAGGGTACGCCTCACTGTTGCCTTGCCTCGAAAGGTGATCGTCGAGTAGAGGATGTCTTAGTAAGTCCTCATGATCCGGGAACCTGGCATGAGGGTAGCTTCTAAGGTGTCTTCCCATTGCTCTGGTGATCACCATGTCCCGAACCTTCGAATTGACCCGAACACCTCCAACGGTGGTGCTACCTACCTCTCAATGGTAGGATGGCACTACTTTAAAGGACATCTACACAGACGAATTCCTTAGGGTAGGTAGACGACTCTAGATACTTGCTCTAATTTCAAAACAAATCAAAATACTTTTCACACCGACACCTTTTCAAAAAGCTTTCGAAAGCAATTTTTCAAACACTCTTGAGGACCGATACAAGAGTCGAACTGAAATTTTCAAAGAAACTTTTTAAAACCCACAGTTGAAAAGCAAACAAACCAATTTTTGAAAACACAATGAGCAAGTATCTAAGAGC
Organism: Vicia faba; assembly: GCA_948472305.1. Classification (NCBI taxonomy): domain Eukaryota; kingdom Viridiplantae; phylum Streptophyta; class Magnoliopsida; order Fabales; family Fabaceae; genus Vicia; species Vicia faba. The sequence goes on from OX451739.1 coordinate 1,031,144,833, forward strand.
CCATGGATAACCATGGATAGAAAGGGTGCTAACACCTTCCCTTTCTATAACCTACCTCCCGAACCGAGAGCAATCTCTTAAGGAATTTTTCTGTGCTTTTGTCCTTTCCATTTGGAGAAAATAAAAGACGGTGGCGACTCTTGCTTCCGCGACATTTCGCGAACCAGCTTTAAACAGTTAGTTCCAGATCCACCGATCACAGAACTGGCGACTCTGCTGGGGATAAAACTTAAAGTGAGGTGTACCTTAGGACTAAGATCACTGTGTTTTCAATTGCTTTCCTTGCTTGCTTTATTATTGTGGGTTGCTTGGGAGTTCTATAGATCCTAACCCGGATCTGGGGGATACCTTCTTAGAAAGTAGCAACAAGGCTGTGAGGGAACTGTGCGGGGTATACCAACATGGTTGAAACAGTCTGCTACGTTGATGTGGCACTTTGGTGTGTACCGGTAACCCTTGAGTTCAGTCAAGGAGAGTACGGGGCCTCTGCGTGGTGTCATGAAGCATCAACAGACCTTAGGAACCTTAATTGAACTATCTTGGCCTCTTTAGGGTAGTGAGATAACTGACTTTGGTGCAGTCCGAGGTTGGTTGATACTCGATACTACACTCAATTGAGGGTTGCTTTCCTGGAATATTTCGGTCGCCAGTTCAGTGGCTAAATCGAAACGATGAACAATGAAAGCAATCCCGTGATATTGGGACCCTTAGAACCCGGTTACTTCTAATAGGACAGGTTGAACCCACCAACTTCAAGAGGGTACTACCCAGACCCCATGCAGGCCTTAAACCCTAAGGGCATGTCTTGTGTGCCTTGTGTGCCTTACATGTTTGTCTTTGTAAATATCTGTGGTGTGTTTAATCATAGCATCATGACATCATCCAGCATCATATGCATTGACTAACCATTTCAGGGGTTCGAATCTTCATCTTTGTTCTTGTTTTGTAGGACATGGAAACTGTTCGCAGAAAGACAATTCAAATCAGTCTTGTAAAGATCCCTCCTCAGCTTAAGGAGCTTATATCCAGGATTCCCGAGAGTTCTTCATTCAGTGAAAGACATGGAAGACTCATCAGCTTGGTCAATACCAACATTGAGGAAGATATGATAAAGGTCCTGTTCCAGTTCTTTGACCCTCTGCATCACTGTTTCACCTTCTTGGATTATCAGCTGGTACCTACATTGGAGGAGTTCTCCCGGCTCCTGAAGATCCCTATCCTTGATCAACTACCCTACAACGGTACGGAAAAGGAACCCAAGCTTGAAGAGATTGCTAAAGCCTTGCACCTACAATCATCTGACCTCAAGGGACATTGGGAAGTTAGAAGTGGTATCAAAGGGTTCTTAGCCAGGTTTCTGTTTGAGAAGGCCCATGAATGTTGGAACTCCCTTGACTTACAAGCTTTTGAAGAAGTTGTGGCCCTCCTTGTCTATGGTTTGGTATTGTTCCCTAACCCAGATCAGCTTATAGATATCAGTGTTGTCCAGATCTTCATGTCCAGGAATCCTATACCTACGTTACTGGGGGACATCCTTCACTCATGTTACACTCGAACCATGAGAAAAAGAGGTGTCCTTATGTGTTTCACTCCTCTCCTGGGAAGGTGGTTTATTTCGCACCTTCCACAATCAGTTTTTAAGAACGAGCGGGGTTTGAGATGGTCACAACGGTTGAAGACTCTTACACATGCAGATATACATTGGTGTCCTCGGTCTAGGGAGGATGTCACTATCATTGATCGTTGCGGGGAGTACCCTAATGTTCCTTTACTTGGAATCAGAGGAGGTATCACTTACAGCCCATGCCTGGCTTGGAGACAGTTTGGTTATGCTCGGAGGGATGGTCCTCATGATATGTTAATTCCTGACATAGTGTTTGACTTCGACAACGATGCACAAGGACTTCGCCAGAGATTTATCAGGGCTTGGAGGATGCCCAGTAGGATAGACAGCAAGACACTGGGGCACAGGAATTCCATCCCGTTGGAACCTTATCTCAAGTGGGTACGTGCCCGCTCCCAGAAGTTAGTAATGCCTTATCCTCATATGCTCCCAGTGATCAAAGAGCCAGTCTTGGAAGGAGAAGTGTCCTACACCATTCAGCATCCTGATATGCCCACATCCTGGGAAGAGATGCAGAAGAGCTGGATCCAGCTTAAGGAAGAACGGAATTCTCTTGAGACCAGTCTACATGCTAGTGAAAAGAAGGTCTTGGAGCTCACCCGCCTATTGCATGAGGAGAGGAATCTCAACACCTACATAGCTCCAAAGAGGATGCGTAGTGTCTTTTGGGATTGATTTGCTTTGTAATTTGTGCCCATGAGGCTTTGATGTACTGAACAATTATTTCCTTAATGATAACGTGTGTTCCTTTTTGTCTACAACAAATCTGAACTTTCGAACCCTTGAATGCATTGCATAAACACATATCATTCATCATGTGCATAGCAGGTTTTCTTCTTTTCAGGTTTCTTATCGTTCTTCGCTATTTATTTCAGCATCATGAATCCTGACTCATCATCAACTGAGATGTCCATCAAGGCTCTTCAGGCGCAGAATGCGCAATTTCAGGAACTAATCATGGGTTTGGCTCAGGGCCAAGAAGAGCTGAAGGCTCTGCTCCTGAAGAAGGAAAAGAAGAAGAAGAGGAGAACTGTTCTTTTCAACTCGGGCCGAAGGTTTGGCAATACTCTGCAGAATGAAGAGGCCGGTTCTTCTATAGGCAAGGGTACCCCCCAAGGGGAAAAAGGTCAAAGTCCGGTAGTCTCCGACAACGAGACTGATTTTGATGAAGAGCAATATCCTCCGACTGAAGACCGTTACAAGCAGTTGGAAGACAGATTTAATGCTATGGAGATCCAACAGGTGCCTGGGCTGGATTTTGGAGATTTGGGTTTGTCTACTGGTGTGATCATTCCTCGTAAGTTCAAAGCACCATCCTTTACCAAATATGACGGGGCGTCTTGTCCCAAGTTACACCTCAGGTCATATGTGCGGAAGATTCAACCGTACTCAGTGGATAAGAATTTGTGGATCCACTTCTTCCAGGAGAGTCTTTCAGGGACTCATCTCGAATGGTTCTATCAGCTGGATGGGACCAAGGTTCGTAACTGGGAGGAGTTGGCTACTGCTTTCTATAAGCAGTATCAATATAATTCCGACCTTGCCCCTACACGTACCCAACTCCAGGGTATGTCGCTAGGTTCAAGCGAAGGTTTTAAATAGTACGCACAGAAGTGGAGGGATCTGGCTGGTAGGGTGCAACCTCCGTTGACTGATCGGGAGTTGGTAGACATGTTCTTGGGGACCCTATCTGGGCCATTTTTCAACCATCTTATCGGTAACTCATCTGCAGGGTTTACTGATCTTATTCTGACTGGAGAGAGAATTGAGGCTGGGTTGAAGTCTGGTAAGATTCCGAAGGGTGCATCTACAGGTTCAGAGAAGAAACCCTTCAAGAAGGAGGCTAGTGCTGTATATGGCTCCAGGAGACAAGAGAAATCTGAGCGCCGCCAATCTGTCATTGCGGTGATGATTGCCAAGCCTGCTGCCGCTCCTCGGCAAACCAATCCACCAAGGGCTGAAAGACCCCGGAGAGAGTTTACCCGTTTGAGCATGACTTTGTCGCAGATCTTGCCACAGTTTCTATCCACCAACCTAGTAACTGTCAGAGAGGCCCCAAAAGTTGTGAACACTGCCTCTCCCAAATACAATCCAAATGCTCGTTGTGCTTATCACTCCGATAGCCCGGGGCATTCCACTGATGACTGTTGGGCCTTAAGGAATAAGGTACAAGACCTTATTGACGCAAAAGAGATACAGTTTGAAGCGCCTGAGAGGCCGAATGTGGTAACTGCTCCTATGCCCCAGCATGGAGTAAATGCGGTTGATGAAGATGTATACGCTGTTTCTGTGGATGATGTAGCTACTCCTTTGAAGACTGTCAAGAGGAACCTACTGTTGGCCGGTTTATTTCCGGGTTGTAGTGAGGGTTGCCTGTTCTGTGCTGTTTCTCTCTCTGGTTGTCCTTTGCTGAAGTTGGGCATCCAAAGCCTAATGGACAGCAAGGAGATTTTGTTTAAGAAGTCTGTTGTTCAGTTGGTTCCAGTAGAAGAAATTTCTGTGGTCACAATCTTCAATAATCCAATCAAGGCTCTCCCTAGGAAGCCTGTTCAAATCATGACTGTCGCACCTGTTGTTATTACTGTTCCGGGGCCTCTCCCCTACGTATCTGATAAAGCTGTCCCCTGGCACTATGGGGCAGATGTGTATGTGAATGGAATCAAACAAGAGTTCAACAATGGCGCCAGTATCTGCGATATCACTGGTCCAGCCAAGGTTACCCGCAGTGGCAGGCTCTTCTCGCCTGACATTGCACCGCCAGCCATTCGAAGACCCCTTACTATAACGCCTGCAAGTATACCCGCTCCTGTTTCTGATCAAGTTGTTTCCCCTGCTATTGAGTCATCTAATGCTCGGGGCAAAGGGGTTGAAGATGAGCCTGCCCGGATGGAGGCACCAATACCTGTAACTGCTGAAGCCTCCCAACAAGAAATGGAGGAAATCCTAAAGATAATCAAGAAGAGCGACTTCAATGTTGTGGAACAGTTGGGGCATATGCCCTCCAAAATCTCCATGCTCTCCTTGCTCCTGTGCTCAGAGGCCCATGCTAAGGCCTTAATTTCATTTCTCAAGACGGCCCATGTGCCCCAGGAGACATCTGCAGTCCAGTTCACTGATTGTGTAGCAAATCTGACAGCGGACAATGGTTTGGGTTTTTCGGATGCTGACCTTACTGCAAAAGGAAGGGACCACAATGATGCCTTGCATGTCTCTATTGAATGCAGGGGCACTACTCTGGCGCACGTGTTGGTGGACACTGGCTCTTCCCTAAATGTGCTACCCAAGAAAGCCTTAGACCGTTTGGATTGTGAAGGCCTGAATTAAAACCTAGCAATATTATCGTCAGAGCCTTTGACGGTTCCAAGAGGATGGTTCATGGAGAGGTTGACATTCCTATTCGTGTGGGCTCTCAGGTGTTCGACTCTACTTTCTATGTGATGGATATCCGTCCATCGTATTCTTGTCTACTGGGTCGACCTTGGATCCACAAAGCTGGGGCGGTGACCTCTACCTTGCACCAGAAGCTAAAATACCCTGTTAGAGGGAAGATCGTCACTGTACAAGGAGAGGAGGAGTATATGGTGAGCCATTTGAATTCCTTCAGATATATTGAGATGGACGGGGAGTTTATTGAAACCCCCTTTTAGCATTTCGAAGAGGTACTTCCAATTTCAGCAGCAGCAGAAACAGCGGTCGAAGAGGATGTTCCTTTGAGGATGGCTTCCCTGAAGGATGCCCGGGCTGTGGTTCAGAAAGGTGAATGTGCTAACTGGGGTAGGCTTCCCGACTTTACACAGAAAACTGACAAATTTGGACTGGGTTTTACTGCAGAGGGACAGAAAGCTATGCGGAAGGCGAAGACCAGAAGACCTCCTGTGCTCATTACCAATCCAGGAGTGAATGCTGTTGGAGAGAATAATGAAGTGGATGAAGCTGAATTCAATAGCTGGATCTACCCGACTACTGAAGGCGGATTGACCAATTGGATTGCCAAAGACCATACTCCTGTTACTTTTGTTACGCAGTAATAAACTTCTTTGTTTGGTTATTTGTAATAAACAATTAAAACTCTATGGCCCGGTGTCTTACCCGGGGCACCGTTGGCTTCATTTGTGAGGGCATATAAATTGTCATTTCATATATCATAAATAAAAATCTTGGCCATGAATGCAAGAGATTTTTATCAGAATTCTTGACCTAATTGATTCATACATAAGCATAGAACACAACCCTAATGCTTGGGACCATCAAGCTGCGCTAGAAACCAATTGACAAACTTGAATTTTTTGCAAAGAAACTCAAAACTGAAAACCTCATTCTAGGGCGATTCAAGGCACGATTTTTGTTTCATTAGCTTGCTGAAGGTTCACTGAACGTTTCCCAGTCAAAAACATTCCTCAAAGCTTAAAGAATTGGTAACACGAACCGGACCTGTGCACAAAAAATCTCATAATCTTGCATCTCGATTCATGCACTTTTAATGATTTTTGATGCTTGATTCATACTCCTTATGCAATTCTAAAGCTAACCCATATATTTAATTGTGTTTTTGAGTTGTGTACGCGATTATGCCATTATCGTTTTCTAGGGTTTACAGGACCTTGGATTAGGGGTTTTTGAATGAGGAAAAATTGGCCTTCAAGACCACCACCATTTAAATCAGGGCGTTCAGACGATCATAAGGCTACCCTCGCGCCTAATTTATAGAGCCCCTGGGGCTAGTCGCTATTTTCCCTAATATGGCCTAAGGGTACGGTGTAAAAACCGTTGCCTATGTTTGTTCTGTTTTCAGGAAAAACGAAGATGCGAGGAAGATGATGACGTGTGGAGTAATGGTTGGAGTATTCAAAAATTCGCGCGCAGAAGGCATTAATGAATTGTTTTATATTATAATGTTTGTTTATTATGTGATGTACAACAAATGCGCGTGGATCAACTGGCAAGGCTTACTATTGGTAACGTTCAGGACCTGGGTTCGAGCCCCAGGTCCTCACCCCCCTTCATATTATTTTCCATTTGATATTCTTATGCAATTTCAGCCTGGAGGAACACCATACACCTGTCACATCTGGCCATCCACGTGCCCCTGGAGATCCAATCAAAGGCCACAATCTGAAGCGCATCATAAGCTTGGGTCAATGAATCCACATGCCAGCGTGAAAGGTCAACAAAGGCCAAGGTCATTGGGCCTGAATTACCAAGGCCAAACCTCCTATTTGGGGTCTGAACCCCCTAGGTTTGCCATATCTTTTTTTTTATTTAATTCTATTTCTTTTAATTATTATTTGTTAATTTAATTATTATTTTCATAAAATCACAAAATACCATAAAAGTCAGAAAAGAGCAAAAATATAATAAATATTTTATTTTAAGTATTTTCATAAATAAATTGTATATAAATAAAATTAGTTTTAAATTAGGTTTTAATTTTAATTCTTTTAATAAAAAATATAAAAAACATAGAATTAGGGTTTAATTAATAATTTTTCATCTTTTTATTTTTCTTTCATGATAATCAAATATTTAATATTACTTATTTTATTTATTTTTATAATTAAATTTGTATATAAAAATTAGGGTTAATTTAGGTTAAAATTCAATGTTTTCTTAATAAATTAAAAGCCATTAGAATTAGGGTTAGTATTTATTTTAATTAATTCTTTTTTCATATTAAATCCTAAAATACTAAAAAATACCAAAAAAAACAAATTCTTTCTTTCTTTTAATTTTAATTAATTCCTCATTAGTTTAATTTTGCAAAAAGGGTCCAACGCCCTCGTTTCGATTTAAATTTCAATTCGCATATTTATTTCTTCTTTCGTATAATATTTGTGTATCTCTCCCAAAGCCGTGTAAATAATTGCTCGCACTTTTAATTCTTTCTTTTCTTTACTTTCTTTATTTATCTGTCAAAATCGGGTCCTGGTTTAATTTTGGCGATGTGGACCCGCGCCTTTTGTAATAGCTTAGAATTTTTATTTCTCGCAATATTTTAACTGTTAAACAAATGGCATGAAAGAATGTATGGACAAAAAATAAAAACAAGCGTAGAACACCAATAACATGACAAGATAAATGCAAATGAAAACGACACACAAATCGCACACACCACCCCTAGGGTACGCCTCACTGTTGCCTTGCCTTTCGAAAGGTGATCGTCGAGTAGAGGATGTCTTAGTAAGTCCTCATGATCCGGGAACCTGGCATGAGGGTAGCTTCTAAGGTGTCTTCCCATTGCTCTGGTGATCACCATGTCCCGAACCTCGAATTGACCCGAACACCTCCAACAGTGGTGCTACCTACCTCTCAATGGTGGGATGGCACTACTTTAAGGACATCTACACAGACGAATTCCTTAGGGTAGGTAGACGACTCTAGATACTTGCTCTAATTTCAAAACAAATCAAAAATACTTTTCACACCGACACCTTTTCAAAAAGCTTTCGAAAGCAACTTTTCAAACACTCTTGAGGATCGATACAAGAGTCGAACTGAAATTTTCAAAGAAACTTTTTAAAACCCACAGTTGAAAAGCAAACAAACCATTTTTGAAAACACAATGAGCAAGTATCTAAGAGCCCATGGATAACCATGGATAGAAAGGGTGCTAACACCTTCCCTTTCTATAATCTACCTCCCGAACCGAGAGCAATCTCTATAAGGAATTTTTCTGTGCTTTTGTCCTTTCCATTTGGAGAAAATAAAAGACGGTGGCGACTCTTGCTTACCGCGACATTTCGCGAACCAGCGTTAAACAGTCAGTTCCAGATCCACCGATCACAGAACTGGCGACTCTGCTGGGGAATAAACTTTATAAAGTGAGGTGTACCTTAGGGTTAGTTCATAACTGTGTTTTCAATTGTATTGACTTGTCTGCTTTAAATTTGTGGGTTGCATGGGAGTTACATAGATCCTAACCCGGATCTGGGGATACCCTGTTTAGGTAGCATAAGCTGTGAGGGACCTGTCCGGCGTAGACCGACACGGGTGAAGCAGTGGCTACGTTGGTGTGGCACCTTGGTCTGTACCGATATCCCTTGTGTTGCAACGAGGAGAATATGGGTCTTCTAAGGAGTCATTAAGCACCAACAACCTTAGAACCTTAAATGACACAACTTGGCCATTAGAACAGTAGCAGTATGCTACGCCCATTGAGGCTAAACTCTCGTGATGGTTCTGGCCGCAAGAAAAGATTGCGATGCTGGAGTTATGACCGATTGAGGGTAGTCAATGATATTGGGATCCTCTAAGAACCCGGTTACTTTGATAGGACAGGTTAAACCCACCAACTTCAAGAGGGTAATACCCAGACCTCATGCTGGCCTTAAACTCTAAGGGCTTCTCTTGTGTGACTTGCGTGCCTTCGTACTTGACTACTTGCATGCTTGTTATCTATCTGACACATGAACTACTTGTAGGTTTTGTTTATAGTCCTTAATTGGGACTCGTAACAGGGTTTACTAAGTCTCTTGCAGGTTTTGTTTATAGTCCTTAATTGGGACTCATAACAAGAGTGTACTAAATTTCTTGCAGGTTTTGGTTTGCAGTCCTTAATTGGGACTCGTAACAGGGTTTACCTACATTACCCCATGCATAGCATGACATCATACCATTGCATACATCCTGCATAAAAAACTAATCCATTTCAAGGATCTCGAGGGCTTGTGATGCAGGTCATGATGAATCAAACATCTAGCAAGGGGCAAAGAGGATTTATTTTCCTCTAGCCAAAGTTGTCAGGGGCTATGACCCACTTGATATGGTGAGCTCTGACTCTTGAAGAAGGTTCCCTTAACCAAGGTTGTTTGGAAATCAAAACCAGACATGATGACTAAAGTCAGGGGCTATGACCCACTAGATATGGTGAGCCTTTGACCCTTGGAAGAAAGACTCTCAACAAATACGAAGTTCTTTCAATCAAGCTACCGGATCCAGATGCTAACCAATTTTCTTGTTTACCCCGCGAGGTCCTTGAAAACATTGCATGAATGTCATACACATCATTACATAACAGGTATCTTTGTTGCAGGTCACTTACCTTTCTCGCTGTTTATTTCAGCAATGGCCTTCCAACCAGATAACCAGGACTGTCTTGCTCAAGAGACTCGGTTCGGGGAAATCCTCCTGAATCTATCCAAGGGGCAGGAGGAGCTAAGGACACTTCTCATGGAGACCTTTGTTAGAAACAGTGCTGAGGGTGAAAGGCTGAAACACCTACAAGCTGAGGTGGATGCATTGAAAGCCCAGATGCTAGGGTAGGTGACTGCTATTCAAGGGTTAGCTCAAAGACAAGACGAGCTCTGGTTTCTCGTCAACCAACTGCTTCAGGATAACCAACTGGGGCAAACGTCTAAGGGTAAAAAGCCAGTCATCGTTCGACCATCTTTGAGACAAAGAGGCAAGGAGAAAGCTCCTCATATGGCTTCAGTATCACCAATTCAGTATCAACCTCACCAGCTTCAGCCAGACGAGCCCAAAAGGCAATTCACCAAGCTCAACGTATCGCTGCCTCAAGCCTTACAACAACTGTTGAGGTTGAACTTGGTAACTCTAAAGGATCCTCCTAAGAATCCCAACAGGACACCTTCAAGGTATAACCCCAACGCTCACTGCGCTTATCATTCTGACAGCCTGGGGCATGCTACAGAGGATTGTTGGACTTTGAAGAATAAAATCCAGGACCTGATTGAGGAAGGAGTTGTGGAATTCACCCAAGATGGCCAGGCTGAGTGCTCCTACCATCCCTACAGGAGGCACCATTTGAAGTAACAAGCCCTGAGATGAGAAGACTTTTGTTCGTTAGGATTTTCAAGTTGTAATTTCTTTCTGTTCAAACATTTACTCATGTTAAACATTGTTATTTCATTAATGCATCGCATATGTCTGTTTTGAAGCAATATATTCGTATTCACTATATGCAAATTATCTTCATATTTTTTCTGATGTCAACTCTCAATTAATAATTCCAAGCCTCTTGAGGGAGGATGACGAAAACGATACCATAATCTACAGTATGCTTTTGAACAGACCCCGCTGATGAGGTACAGGCATTGTTTCAATCCCTAAACACTGGAGTTATAAGGATGATAATCCCTCGTCAACCCCTCTGAGCCAAAGAAGTAGGAGTTTTTTCTTTTCGAAATTTAAAACCCTTAATCATAACCTGGGGCAGGGTAGTCTCTCAGTTGATCCAAGCGCATAACAAATGGCACCAAAGAAGTCCTTACAAAACGAAGAAAGACAGTGATGGTTCCGAATAATCAATAAAGAAAGGCAGTCATTATCTCAAAAAAATAAAAAACCCATTAAGTCAAAACCCATGAAGGAGACTTACAAAACTGGGGCATCCCGCTGACTGTGATTCCAAAAAAGGAAACAGTTCAGGCAAAAAAGAAAGGGATAACAAAAAAATCAGAAAAGAAAGAGGTCTTACAAACCCTCAACAAAAACAAAAATGACTGCCTATTCAGAATAAATCATCAATATCTGAACCATCATTGGAACATCAGAGTAAAGACTCAAACAAGGTCTAATGTATGATCAACTGAGTTTAGGTTTGGAGAATATCACGAAGAGCGGGTGGGTATAAATAAAATTTTAGCCTTTATCCTTTGTTTCTTAAACCGTGAACCATGCCACGTTATAACCCTTAAAAGTCCTAGCTGAAGCATGGGTTAGTTCGAAAGCATACTTTGACGAAAGGTATCCTGACTCCTTAAGGCTTACTATAAAGAAGGAGTTGACATCACGTTTTACAAACATTCATTTGTTTTATGAAAAAAGAATGCATTTTCAAAATCTTCAAGACAGACATAGGCTTTGCATTTTTAACATAACTTTGTTTGCATATGACTTTTTGTTTGAACAGCATAGAAGTTCGCACGACGAATGCCTAATGAACAAAAGCACTTCCAATCAAGGGGCAGGTATGACTATTGTCCATCATCTGGGGCAGTTAAGTCAAGATTCGGAGAATCTCTCAAAGGCCAAATAGCCTGGGGCAAATCTCCGCCTAAGTCACTTGGGGCATTGGACAGGAATTCCAGCAACAAATCTTGCACGATCAAAACACCTTCTGGTGGCATGACAAAACACTTCTAACAGGGGCAACTCCCTACATTCTGAGAACATGGACATAATCGGAAAAAAAATACTACGCACAATCAAAGACCCGCTAGGTCGACATACCTAGGCAAAAAAATAAGGGCTTCCCGGCGAACCAAAAGGGTTCGAGCAAAATGAGGGATGAAATAAAAAAAATCTGTACACCCGGCAGGTCGAAAACCTGGAAAGGCGGCTTGGGCAAAAATGGGTATCCCGGTGGACTGAAAACCCGAAAGGGCGGTCCAAGCAAAAGTTAGGGATCAAAGCGTACGACTATGTCCTGTCATCTTATCACCTGCCTACCAGAAGAAGGTTTGTCCATCAACCACTATCAGCGCCTCACAGGCCTTCCTCTCCCACCTCAGAAACAGGGGCAATAAAGAGTTGTCCCAAACGATCTAATTGCTCTGTCCACAAGGTACAAGGTATGATCCGCTGAAGAAGGTAGCCAACATATCTTAATTCCCCCAGAGAGTAGGTCAGCAAGTCAGTGCATTCTTCTCCAAGCAGAGTTATCAAATCTCAAGGAAGTTGGGCATCCTCCAATAGATCTCAATACTTCCCCAGCAGCCATATACACACTCATAACAAGCATCCCCGGCAGTCTTGGCCTAAAGATTGTTCCCCGGCGGTACATCAAACTTTCAGAGGAATCACTTCCCCAGCACATCAAAACTTTCCCAAGAGAGTCCAATCCAAGTTCCCCAGGAAAAATTGGAACCCATCTCCCCACAGCAGTAAGCTTATCCCCAGTAGATTCTGGAAGCTTATCCTCGCAAAAGCACGAACGCGTCGTCCGGATTTATTCAAAGAGTTATTTCCTTAACAGGATATAACTGGGTTATCCTCAGCCAAAAGCCATGGAAAGAGCGTCCTCGACGAAGTTCTCTTACCCCCCAGCGAAGTCCATCAACACTTCCAATACAGCAAAGATATCCCCAGCAAGTTACTATCGACAATTCAGCAAGATACCTCTCTCCCCATAGAGTATTGCTCCCCAGCAAGGTCGCTAGAGTACTTTTCTCCCCGCAGAATCTTCCATTCGCCCAGTTTATTCCTCAACGGAGTTATCTTCTCCTATTGGTATTCTTGCAACTATCATCCCCAGCGGAAGCAAAATCTATTCTCAACATCAGCCCAGGAGTGACTTCCCGGCGCCCGTCAAGGATTTACTTTCCTAGACGAAAACATACATAAACCTCACATACATCATTATAGCATGCATAGACGCATCATATCATACAAATCTCATTTATGTTGAGAACATCATTGCTTGTTTCATATCATGCATTGCATATGACTGACTTTTATCTTGCAGGAAGGATTCAGTTAAATTCGCAATCATCTTTTAAGACCTAGACCGGTTCAGTTAATCAACTCCAAAGATTTCTTATCCAGTCCTAGGCCTTCTCTAGTCCAGCTAAATCGACTCCCAATAGATTTTTCTGATGAAGACTCAGTAGAAGTTATGAGATTATAATTTCCCATGGTTCCCTCCCCGACGGTGCGTGAGATGTAATTCCCTTTCAGGTTATAATTTCCTTTGGTCCTCTCCCCGACGGTGCGTGAGATGTAATTCCCTTTCAGGTTATAATTTCCTTTGGTCCTCTCCCCGACGGTGCGTGAGATGTAATTCCCTTTCAGGTTATAATTTCCTTTGGTCCTCTCCCCGACGGTGCGTGAGATGTAATTCCCTTTCAGGTTATAATTTCCTTTGGTCCTCTCCCCGACGGTGCGTGAGATGTAATTCCCTTTCAGGTTATAATTTCCTTTGGTCCTCTCCCCGACGGTGCGTGAGATGTAATTCCCTTTCAGGTTATAATTTCCTTTGGTCCTCTCCCTGACGGTGCGTGAGATGTAATTCCCTTTCAGATTATAATTGCCTATTGGTCCTCTCCCCGACGGTGCGTGAGATGTAATTCCCTTTCAGGTTATAATTTCCTTTGGTCCTCTCCCCGACGGTGCGTGAGATGTAATTCCCTTCCAGGTTATAATTTCCTTTGGTCCTCTCCCCGACGGTGCGTGAGATGTAATTCCCTTTCAGGTTATAATTTCCTTTGGTCCTCTCCCCGACGGTGCGTGAGATGTAATTCCCTTTCAGGTTATAATTTCCTTTGGTCCTCTCCCCGACGGTGCGTGAGATGTAATTCCCTTTCAGATTATAATTTCCTTTGGTTCTCTTCCCGATACTGCGAAGATGATAATTCCCACCAAGATTTTCTCAACGAGCATTGTTGAAGTTAAAGTCACCCAAGGTTCTCTTACCGTTCATGCTAAGGTAGTAACCACCCCTGGTTCATTCATCATCTTGTGAAGCTCCAGACTCAGCTCCTGTAACCAGTCAGGACACATCTATACCGAG